>CM056205.1:2395000-3597742 GCA_029692085.1 Gymnothorax javanicus | reverse complement strand
TGGGGAAGGGAAGGACCAGGGCAAACAATGCCTCTTAAGCCTGCTCCTTACACAAACACTGACGAGTGTATAAGGTGTCCAGATTGCAGAAGAGACATTCAATTCTTGGGATTGGAGATATACTTTCAGGGAAATGGCAGCCTCAGGATTACAAGTTTTATTTACATAACTCAGAGATTGCGCCTGGAGTCATAAGTTGGGCAAACTCCTGTATCTTTGGACACAGCACAAATTATTGAGCTCTGGATAAAGAAGTGAAAAAGAAAGGAAATATGGCATACAGTATATTAGAATGTAATTTTATTACTGTGTCAGTAGGAGATGAGTAAGATGCTCAGAGCTGTAAATATGTGCCCCCTTTGGTGACTGTCTGAGAGCTGCGGCTGATGCCGGTCCTATTACACTGAGTCAACCCAAACCTGCTGGTCCTGGCTTCCCGGCTGGTCCTGGTTGTCCCGGTGAGCCAGCTGGTCCTGGTTTTCCTGTCTGTCCTGCTGGACCACTTGGTCCGGTCACACCTGGTTTACATACACAAAAACAGTCCATGATCTGCACAGTCAGTAGAACAAACATTGTGATGCAGACACACACAGTTAAGCATGCAGATGAACACAAATGAATATCCACACAATGGAAAAATGTACAAATACAAGTAACATCAGAAACCAGCACACATGTGTATGCATCCTCCATGAATCAGGACAAGCATTATTATTATTATTATTATTATTATTATTATCATCATCATCATAATCACCATTGTTGTAAATGCCGCCGCCGCCCGCCGTCATTGTCATCGTCATCATCATCATCATCATCCATCATCATCAACATCATCATCATCATCCATCATCATCATCATCCTCCATCATCATCATCATCCATCATCATCATCATCATCATCATCATCATCAAGCTGATAGTCCACACCCTGAGCTCATATTTATTATTTACATGAACTCCAATAGGCTGTGGTAGACAGCTAAAACATAAAGAAGTTTGCCAATGTCCAAATATTTATATACCTGATTCTGCATTATAACAACAAAAATCAGGTTTCATGAAACCAGCATGATTACCTCGCCTATGAGGAAGTCAGCGGGGCGAGGTATTGTAATCAGTGCCGTTTGTTTATCTGTCTGCTTGTTTGTTTGTGTGTTAACAATCTAACGTCTGCTTGGTTACACTGACTTCAAACTCTCAGAGTAGGTGGGCAATGCTCCACAGATTACCTGATTAAATTTTGGGGGTAATCGAGCCAAGATCAAGGTCATCGGAAATGTCAAAATCATTCTTTTTTTTTGCGGTAACTTCCTTCAAATTCATCCCATTGATTTCAAGCCAAAACCAAAATGTACATCTTTCAATTCTGCTTCCAACCATAAGCTGCAGTGCTTTGATAGGCTCCGTAGCCGTCGGGGTTTAAATGTCAGGGGGGTCAAGGTCATCAGTGAAAAAAATCTATTTTCCATTATAACTCAAACGGTTGCAGATAATCAGATGTTTACTATTCTGAGCACATAGGAACTCCTGTATGGGCTTTCATTTGACACCATGACCCTTTCACCTTGAGTTACCTTGACAGGTCAAACTGCAGGTCATGGATTTTTAGTGGACTATAAGTTGAAAATTTAAAATAAGTGCTAGCAGGCAAGATTTGTTTTGCATGGCAGCACTTGTTTCTCTTAAACTGCCAATGTTTCCAACAGGTGAGCTGAACATTTGTAAATTCCCTGTATGCAGTAAAGCTCTATATTTCTTAATCCTGAAAATAAGCAGAAAAGAATTCATTATAATTCTTAACAAAGGCAAGCGCAATTAACTAGACCACAGGCACCAAAAGATATATATTATAAGTCTATAGCCTAGGAGCGTTTCTTTCATTCAGGTTAAATTAGCGGGAGAGAAGAAGAAGAACTTCGGCAGGAGTGTGACCGCACCTGGTGCTCCTCGATCTCCCTTTGCTCCTGCAGGGCCCGGGACCCCTGGGACCCCTGTAAAGAGGAAGAGAGAAGCTGTCGTGTTACAGGAAGTGTTACTGTGAGCAGACGGCGTCTGATATAACACCTGTTGCTCACTGAAATAGCCACATTTGGGGGTACTGCTCGTCACTCACCTCGTGGCCCAGCGGGGCCCACATTTCCTGTTGATCCCTTCACTCCAGGGGGCCCCGGGGGCCCTTGTTTACCCGGTATTCCAGAGGTTCCTGTAACGATCAAATCCATGTCAGTATCATGCTAATACACACATGGAGATGTACTCTCACACATGCACCCATGCACATATCTATCATTGTAAATAGTCACTGCAGCGATACCAGGGTCTCCTTTGGGTCCGTTGAGTCCGGCAGAACCAGGTGGTCCTGGAGGTCCTGTGGGACAGAGAGGATGTCAGGTTGTGAATCAAACTATCTCAATATTACAGGGGTGTCTGCTTTACGCCCCTCCATGTCAGAGTTGAGTCATACCCTTTTCATGCTGCGCCGAGAAACTTTGGCCGCTTCTGAAGCGTTAGTGCTCTAATTAGGTCTGGCTCAAGTCATTTCATACTGCCCTTCATGACCACCCAGGGTGTGAGCGAGACCGGTGTAGTTGCCACGGTAACCTATTGCCCCCCTCATATGTACATTGTGTTCGAAATTTCGAAAGGTTACGCATACATGAATGTGTGGTTTCGACATACGGTATTTATCCCATAAATTAATAATAATCAGCATGATTTTCACACATGTGTGATACAGCTTTCTCGGGTCGGGATTGTTCAGATTTCATTCATTGGCAAACCTCAATGTTCACAAAGCCAATTGCCATGGAAACATTCACCATCGCTGGCGTTTGCCTCTATATTTGAGTCAATGAGATGAATGATTCGTTAGCTAGCATGCTAATGCTTTTGGCCAGTAAAGAAATGCGTCACATGTTTAACTGTTATTGTCAACACTTGAATTTATTCATTTAATGGTGAAAAAAAATTAGCATGCTAGGTAGCTAATTATTCATTCCATTGGCTTGAATAGACTGCCAACCAGAAGCCAACGCTATTTTCCCAGTATCCAAATAATACGACGCTGACATTTATGGGATAAATAGGATCTCAAATTCGTGAGCACGAGATATCTGTGCGAAATTCAACCTTTCTTCGAACTTTACGTGAAAATATATTATTTACTTAATGGCACTTATCTCTCCTCGATTATAGAACTTTGCCTAACATTGGTGATCACCTACATATTGATATTTGCGAAGCTTGCAGCTCACCTTGGACATTCCACTTTATGGGTCACTGAATGTAGAGCGGTCTAAACATTTGGCGACGTTTCATACTGCCGCTGAACCACTTCTGAAGCGGTCCTGAGCCACCTCTGAGAGCGCTCTGACTTTAGAGCGCTGTAAAATTTTAGGCCGGAATCATGACCCTTTCATACTGGGATGTAGAGCGCTTCAGAGCCGCCTCTGAAACACTCTAACTCCCAGTATGAAAGAGGTATCAGACTGAAAATATCATTGCGTTTGAAGTGAGTCAGTCGTCGTAAACCTTTAAATTCAGTGATGCATTGTATGCGACATAAATAGCTTGAAAAAAACCTCACCGTTTAATCTATGACCATGCAAAACCAGTTCCAGTTCACTTTGCCGGATTAGCAATCAAAAGATGATTAACTCAATTTGTTCAAGACTAATGGGGAGACCTGTTTATTTTTAGATGACAATATTGCTCATTGCATCACAAAGTAGTGAAGCGTTTTCCTATCTTGGCAGGAGAACTCCCTGGACCGTTTGCTTGTCCTTAGCTGGTCAAACACACCATCAATCACACAACCGAACCTCGGGGCAATATAGAGTCTCCAGTAAGCCTAACATGCGTGTCTCTGGACGTGGGAAGAAACTGGGGGTCTGAGGGGAACCCATGTGATGACCATACAGACCGGTCCGGGCTGGATTCAAACCCAAATTCTTCCTGCTGTGAGGTAAAAGTGTCACCCACTGCGCTGGGGTACCAGCTTGAGTCTACTGCCATCTTTAAAAAATTATATCATTATCGAAGAGCTGGAAATCAGAAAAACTTTTGGGTTTCTTTTACATTTCAATTCCATACTATGGCTGAGTCATTGCCTTGTTAGGACAAATTCTTAATCCTTCTTTGCCTCATATTGGTTTTGATTTAGTAAATTTAGCATTCATATTTTTCACCAATCAGGCAAAGTAAACTCGAACAGGTTGAGAGTGATGATGCATTAATTGTGTGGTCACTGCAGCCCTTCCACAGCTGTGACGGAACCCCACCCCTGTATTACAGCACTATTACAGGTCAGTCAGCTTAACTATACCTTCATAGTCTTCACGAGTAAGCCTTAGAACACCTCAACATCACGTGAGCCATTTTTTACACCTCTATAGGTTAAACATCCATTACATCCTTCACCTTTCACTCCAGATGTGTGTACCTGCCACTCCTTTGGTCCCAGGGGGGCCCTTATCGCCCAGCAGATCCCCTTGTTCCTGGAACTCCAGGTATTCCCCGATCTCCCTTTACACCTGAAATACATAAACACAGAACTCTTATTCCCAGTGTACCCGAGGACACTGTGCTTTCAAAGGTAAATGTGAAACATCTCATGCACAGGTGAGTAATTCTACATATTCACAGGTGAACACATTGAAAATGCTCTCACTGATGGACTTTTGAATATCACATATCTGTTTTTCTTCCAAGTCATAGACACACACACACACACACACACACGCACACGCATTTAACTCCAATATGCTGTGGTAGACAGCTAAAATATAAAGAAATTTATCAATGGCCAAATAACACTCTGTAGAAGTTTAATGAAATCAGCATGATTTTCCTGAATGGCAAATGTTTCAAACAGTTGAGCTGAACATTACTAAAATGCATTTATGCAGTAAAGTTCTATGTTTGATAATCATGATAAAGTAAAAAAAGAAATTGATCATAATTCTTAAAGGCAGGCACTCATAACTCTAGACCACTGGCACCGAAAGATACATTTTATTATACGTCTATAGCCTGTGACAGTCTCTTTCATTCAGGCTAAATCAGCGGAGAGAAGAAGAAGAACTTGGCAGGAGTGTGACCGCACCTGTTGCTCCTCGATCTCCCTTTGCTCCTGCAGGGCCCGGGACCCCTGGGACCCCTGTAAAGAGGAAGAGAGAAGCTGTAGTGTTACAGGAAGTGTTACTGTGAGCAGACGGCGTCTGATATAACACATGTTGCTCACTGAAATAGCCACATTTGGGGGTACCGCTCATCACTCACCTCGTGGCCCAGCAGGGCCCGCATTTCCTGTTGGGCCCCTCGCTCCTGGGGACCCTGGCTCACCCGGAATTCCAAAGCTTCCTGTAACGATCACATCCGTGTCAGTGTTATGCTAAAGAACACATGGAGATGTACTCTCACACATGCACCCATGCACATATCTATCATTGCAAAAAGTCACTGCAGCGGTACCAAGGTCTCCTTTGGGTCCGTTGAGTCCGGCAGAACCAGGTGGTCCTGGAGGTCCTGTGGGACAGAGAGGAAGTCAGCTTGTGAATCAAACTATCTCAATATTACAGGTGTGTCTGCTTTACACACCTCCATGTCAGAGTTTAGTCAGACCAAACATATATCTGTGTTTGACATGAATCAGCTGTGGTAGACCTTTATATTCAGTGATGCACCATATGCAACATAAAGAGCCTGAGAAAAACCTCACCGTTTCATTCATGACCATGCAAAACCAGTTCCAGTTCACTTTGCCGGATTAGCAATTAAAAGCTGATTAACTCAATTTGTTCAAGACTAATGGGGAGGCTGTTTATTTTTAGATGACATTATTGCTCATTGCATCACAAAGTAGTGAAGGGAGAACTCCCTGGACAGTTTGCCTGTCCTTGGCTGGGCAAACACACCATCAATCACACAACTGAACCTCGGGGCAATTTAGAGTCTCCAGTAAGCCTAACATGCATGTCTCTGGAAGTGGGAAGAAACTGGGGGTCTGAGGGGAACCCATGTGATCACCACACAGACCGGACCGCGCTGGATTCAAACCCACGATCTACCTGCTGTGAGGTAACAGTGTCACCCACTGCACTGGGGTACCAGCCTGAGTCTACCGCCATCTTTAAAAAATTAAACCGTTATAAAAGAGCTGAAAATCAAAAAAACTTTTGGGTTTCTTTTACATTTCAATTCCATACTATGGCTGAGTCATTGCCTTGTTAGGATAAATTCTTAATCCTTACTTGCCTCATATTGCTTTTGATTTAGTCAATTTAGCATTCAGATTTTTCACCAATCAGGCAAAGTAAACTCGAACAGGTTGAGAGTGATGATGCATTAATTGTGAGGTCACTGAAGCCCTTTCACAGCTGTGACGGAACCCCACCCCTGTATTACAGCACTATTACAGGTCAGTCAGCTTAACTATACCTTCATAGTCTTAGCGAGTAAGCCTTAGAACACCTCAACATCATGTGAGCCATTTTTTACACACCTCTATTGGTTAAACATCCATTACATCCTTCACCTCTCACTCCAGATGTGTGTACCTGCCACTCCTTTGGTCCCAGGGGGACCCTTATCGCCGGCAGATCCCCTTGTTCCTGGAACTCCAGGTATTCCCTGATCTCCCTTTACACCTGAAATACATAAACACAGAACTCTTATTCCCAGTGTACCCGAGGACACTGTGCTTTCAAAGGTAAATGTGATACATCTCATGCACAGGTGAGTAATTCCACATATTCACAGGTGAACACATTAAAAATGCTCTAACTCATGGGCTTTTGAATATCACATATCTGTTTTTCTTGCAAGTTACAGACACACACACACACACATACACATGCATTTAACACCAATATGCTGTGGTAGACAGCTAAAATATAAAGAAATTTATCAATGGCCAAATAACACTCTGTAGAATTTCAACAAAAACCAAGTTTTATGAAATCAGCATGATTTTTCCTGAACGGCAAATGTTTCAAACAGTTGAGCTGAACATTACTAAAATCCATTTATGCAGAAAAGTTCTATATTTGATAATCATGAAAAAGTAAAAAAAGAAATTGATCATAATTCTTAAAGGCAGGCACTCATAACTCTAGACCACTGGCACCGAAAGATATAGTTTATTATAAGTCTATATCCGGTGACAGTTTCTTTCAACCAGGCTAAATCAGCGGGAGAGAAGAAGAAGAACTTCGGCAGGAGTGTGACCGCACCTGTTGCTCCTCGATCTCCCTTTGCTCCTGCAGGGCCCGGGACCCCTGGGACCCCTGTAAAGAGGAAGAGAGAAGCTGTATTGTTACAGGAAGTGTTACTGTGAGCAGACGGCGTCTGATATAACACATGTTGCTCACTGAAATAGCCACATTTGGGGGTACCGCTCATCACTCACCTCGTGGCCCGGCGGGGCCCGCATTTCCTGTTGGGCCCCTCGCTCCTGGGGACCCTGGCTCACCCGGAATTCCAAAGCTTCCTGTAACGATCACATCCATGTCAGTGTTATGCTAAAGAACACATGGAGATGTACTCTCACACATGCACCCATGCACATATCTATCATTGTAAAAGTCACTGCAGTGGTACCAAGGTCTCCTTTGGGTCCCTTGAGTCCGCAGAACCAGGTGGTCCTGGAGGTCCTGTGGGACAGAGAGGAAGTCAGCTTGTGAATCAAACTATCTCAATATTACAGGTGTGTCTGCTTTTACACACCTCCATGTCAGAGTTTAGTCAGACCAAACATATATCTGTGTTTGACATGAGTCAGCTGTGGTAGACCTTTATATTCAGTGATGCACCATATGCAACATAAAGAGCCTGAGAAAAACCTCACCGTTTCATTCATGACCATGCAAAACCAGTTCCAGTTCACTTTGCCGGATTAGCAAGTAAAAGCTGATTAACTCAATTTGTTCAAGACTAATGGGGAGGCTGTTTATTTTTAGATGACATTATTGCTCATTGCATCACAAAGTAGTGAAGCGTTTTCCTATCTTGGCAGGAGAACTCCCTGGACAGTTTGCCTGTCCTTGGCTGGGCAAACACACCATCAATCACACAACCGAACCTCGGGGCAATATAGAGTCTCCAGTAAGCCTAACATGCGTGTCTCTGGACGTGGGAAGAAACTGGGGGTCTGAGGGGAACCCATGTGATCACCACACAGACCGGTCCGGGCTGGATTCAAACCCACGATCTTCCTGCTGAGAGTAAAAGTGTCACCCACTGCACTGGGGTACCAGCCTGAGTCTACCGCCATCTTTAAAAAAATTATATCATTATAAAAGAGCTGGAAATCAAAAAACTTTTGGGTTTCTTTTTTACATTTCAATTCCATACTATGGCTGAGTCATTGCCTTGTTAGGACAAATTCTTAATCCTTCTTTGCCTCATATTGGTTTTGATTTAGTAAATTTAGCATTCATATTTTTCACCAATCAGGCAAAGTAAACTCGAACAGGTTGAGAGTGATGATGCATTAATTGTGTGGTCACTGCAGCCCTTCCACAGCTGTGACGGAACCCCACCCCTGTATTACAGCACTATTACAGGTCAGTCAGCTTAACTATACCTTCATAGTCTTCACGAGTAAGCCTTAGAACACCTCAACATCACGTGAGCCATTTTTTACACCTCTATAGGTTAAACATCCATTACATCCTTCACCTTTCACTCCAGATGTGTGTACCTGCCACTCCTTTGGTCCCAGGGGGGCCCTTATCGCCAGCAGATCCCCTTGTTCCTGGAACTCCAGGTATTCCCCGATCTCCCTTTACACCTGAAATACATAAACACAGAACTCTTATTCCCAGTGTACCCGAGGACACTGTGCTTTCAAAGGTAAATGTGAAACATCTCATGCACAGGTGAGTAATTCTACATATTCACAGGTGAACACATTAAAAATGCTCTAACTGATGGACTTTTGAATATCACATATCTGTTTTTCTTTCCAAGTCATAGACACACACACACACACACACATACACATGCATTTAACTCCAATATGCTGTGGTAGACAGCTAAAATATAAAGAAATTTATCAATGGCCAAATAACACTCTCAACAAAAAGTTTAATGAAATCAGCATGATTTTTCCTGAATGGCAAATGTTTCAAACAGTTGAGCTGAACATTACTAAAATGCATTTATGCAGTAAAGTTCTATGTTTGATAATCATGATAAAGTAAAAAAAGAAATTGATCATAATTCTTAAAGGCAGGCACTCATAACTCTAGACCACTGGCACCGAAAGATACATTTTATTATACGTCTATAGCCTGTGACAGTCTCTTTCATTCAGGCTAAATCAGCGGGAGAGAAGAAGAAGAACTTCGGCAGGAGTGTGACCGCACCTGTTGCTCCTCGATCTCCCTTTGCTCCTGCAGGGCCCGGGACCCCTGGGACCCCTGTAAAGAGGAAGAGAGAAGCTGTAGTGTTACAGGAAGTGTTACTGTGAGCAGACGGCGTCTGATATAACACATGTTGCTCACTGAAATAGCCACATTTGGGGGTACCGCTCATCACTCACCTCGTGGCCCAGCGGGGCCCGCATTTCCTGTTGGGCCCCTCGCTCCTGGGGACCCTGGCTCACCTGGAATTCCAAAGCTTCCTGTAACGATCACATCCGTGTCAGTGTTATGCTAAAGAACACATGGAGATGTACTCTCACACATGCACCCATGCACATATCTATCATTGCAAAAAGTCACTGCAGTGGTACCAGGGTCTCCTTTGGGTCCCTTGAGTCCGGCAGAACCAGGTGGTCCTGGAGGTCCTGTGGGACAGAGAGGAAGTCAGCTTGTGAATCAAACTATCTCAATATTACAGGTGTGTCTGCTTTACACACCTCCATGTCAGAGTTTAGTCAGACCAAACATATATCTGTGTTTGACATGAGTCTGTTGTGGTAGACCTTTATATTCAGTGATGCACCATATGCAACATAAAGAGCCTGAGAAAAACCTCACCGTTTCATTCATGACCATGCAAAACCAGTTCCAGTTCACTTTGCCGGATTAGCAATTAAAAGCTGATTAACTCAATTTGTTCAAGACTAATGGGGAGGCTGTTTATTTTTAGATGACATTATTGCTCATTGCATCACAAAGTAGTGAAGGGAGAACTCCCTGGACAGTTTGCCTGTCCTTGGCTGGGCAAACACACCATCAATCACACAACTGAACCTCGGGGCAATTTAGAGTCTCCAGTAAGCCTAACATGCATGTCTCTGGAAGTGGGAAGAAACTGGGGGTCTGAGGGGAACCCATGTGATCACCACACAGACCGGTCCGGGCTGGATTCAAACCCACGATCTACCTGCTGTGAGGTAACAGTGTCACCCACTGCACTGGGGTACCAGCCTGAGTCTACCGCCATCTTTAAAAAAATTAAACCGTTATAAAAGAGCTGAAAATCAAAAAAAACTTTTGGGTTTCTTTTTACATTTCAATTCCATACTATGGCTGAGTCATTGCCTTGTTAGGATAAATTCTTAATCCTTACTTGCCTCATATTGCTTTTTTGATTTAGTCAATTTAGCATTCAGATTTTTCACCAATCAGGCAAAGTAAACTCGAACAGGTTGAGAGTGATGATGCATTAATTGTGAGGTCACTGAAGCCCTTCCACAGCTGTGACGGAACCCCACCCCTGTATTACAGCACTATTACAGGTCAGTCAGCTTAACTATACCTTCATAGTCTTAGCGAGTAAGCCTTAGAACACCTCAACATCATGTGAGCCATTTTTTACACACCTCTATTGGTTAAACATCCATTACATCCTTCACCTCTCACTCCAGATGTGTGTACCTGCCACTCCTTTGGTCCCAGGGGGACCCTTATCGCCGGCAGATCCCCTTGTTCCTGGAACTCCAGGTATTCCCTGATCTCCCTTTACACCTGAAATACATAAACACAGAACTCTTATTCTCAATGTACCCGAGGACACTGTGCTTTCAAAGGTAAATGTGATACATCTCATGCACAGGTGAGTAATTCCACATATTCACAGGTGAACACATTAAAAATGCTCTAACTCATGGGCTTTTGAATATCACATATCTGTTTTTCTTGCAAGTTACAGACACACACACACACACACACATACACATGCATTTAACACCAATATGCTGTGGTAGACAGCTAAAATATAAAGAAATTTATCAATGGCCAAATAACACTCTGTAGAATTTCAACAAAAACCAAGTTTTATGAAATCAGCATGATTTTTCCTGAACGGCAAATGTTTCAAACAGTTGAGCTGAACATTACTAAAATCCATTTATGCAGAAAAGTTCTATATTTGATAATCATGAAAAAGTAAAAAAAGAAATTGATCATAATTCTTAAAGGCAGGCACTCATAACTCTAGACCACTGGCACCGAAAGATACATTTTATTATACGTCTATAGCCTGTGACAGTCTCTTTCATTCAGGCTAAATCAGCGGGAGAGAAGAAGAAGAACTTCGGCAGGAGTGTGACCGCACCTGTTGCTCCTCGATCTCCCTTTGCTCCTGCAGGGCCCGGGACCCCTGGGACCCCTGTAAAGAGGAAGAGAGAAGCTGTAGTGTTACAGGAAGTGTTACTGTGAGCAGACGGCGTCTGATATAACACATGTTGCTCACTGAAATAGCCACATTTGGGGGTACCGCTCATCACTCACCTCGTGGCCCAGCGGGGCCCGCATTTCCTGTTGGGCCCCTCGCTCCTGGGGACCCTGGCTCACCCGGAATTCCAAAGCTTCCTGTAACGATCACATCCGTGTCAGTGTTATTCTAAAGAACACATGGAGATGTACTCTCACACATGCACCCATGCACATATCTATCATTGTAAATAGTCACTGCAGCGGTACCAAGGTCTCCTTTGGGTCCCTTGAGTCCGGCAGAACCAGGTGGTCCTGGAGGTCCTGTGGGACAGAGAGGAAGTCAGCTTGTGAATCAAACTATCTCAATATTACAGGTGTGTCTGCTTTACACACCTCCATGTCAGAGTTTAGTCAGACCAAACATATATCTGTGTTTGACATGAGTCAGTTGTGGTAGACCTTTATATTCAGTGATGCACCATATGCAACATAAAGAGCCTGAGAAAAACCTCACCGTTTCATTCATGACCATGCAAAACCAGTTCCAGTTCACTTTGCCGGATTAGCAATTAAAAGCTGATTAACTCAATTTGTTCAAGACTAATGGGGAGGCTGTTTATTTTTAGATGACATTATTGCTCATTGCATCACAAAGTAGTGAAGCGTTTTCCTATCTTGGCAGGAGAACTCCCTGGACAGTTTGCCTGTCCTTGGCTGGGCAAACACACCATCAATCACACAACCGAACCTTGGGGCAATATAGAGTCTCCAGTAAGCCTAACATGCGTGTCTCTGGACGTGGGAAGAAACTGGGGGTCTGAGGGGAACCCATGTGATGACCACACAGACTGGTCCGGGCTGGATTCAAACCCACGATCTTCCTGCTGTGAGGTAAAAGTGTCACCCACTGCGCTGGGGTACCAGCCTGAGTCTACCGCCATCTTTAAAAAATTATACCGTTATCGAAGAGCTGGAAATCAGAAAAACTTTTGGGTTTCTTTTACATTTCAATTCCATACTATGGCTGAGTCATTGCCTTGTCAGGATAAATTCTTAATCCTTACTTGCCTCATATTGGTTTTGATTTAGTAAATTTAGCATTCAGCTTTTTCACCAATCAGGCAAAGTAAACTCGAACAGGTTGAGAGTGATGATGCATTAATTGTGTGGTCACTGCAGCCCTTCCACAGCTGTGACGGAACCCCACCCCTGTATTACAGCACTATTACAGGTCAGTCAGCTTAACTATACCTTCATAGTCTTAGCGAGTAAGCCTTAGAACACCTCAACATCATGTGAGCCATTTTTTACATGCCTCTATAGGTTAAACATCCATTACATCCTTCACCTTTCACTCCAGATGTGTGTACCTGCCACTCCTTTGGTCCCGGGGGGACCCTTATCGCCGGCAGATCCCCTTGTTCCTGGAACTCCACGCATTCCCTGATCTCCCTTTACACCTGAAATACATAAACACAGAACTCTTATTCCCAGTGTACCCGAGGACACTGTGCTTTCAAAGGTAAATGTGATACATCTCATGCGCAGGTGAGTAATTCCACATATTCACAGGTGAACACAGTAAAAATGCTCTCACTGATGGACTTTTGAATATCATATATCTTTTTTCTTCCAAGTTACAGACACACACACACACACACACACACAGTTACATGCATAAATCAATAATTGAATAAGATGAGAATGAGATCACCTATTCAGGATCTTAAGGTAGCCTCATCCAATCATTTTCAATGTGATAGCCTTTATGTGCCTTGCAGAGCTTAATGTGTTCCCTTTCTAACACAAGATGAGAGCCACTGGTAAGCATTCATTTTAGGAAATGGGAAACATTATTTTCTCCACCAAGGCATTTATGGGATCAGTTGTGCTTGTTACTTGTGAAAACTGTTGTTTTTGCAAGCATGTTGATCGTCATGTTTTCTGTCTGCCTGCTTGTTCATGCATACTCTAGCATTCTTGTGGTACCGACTTGAAATTTGTGTGTCACAATAAGCCATATGTCCATGGAAGAAGAGATTAAATTTCGGAAGGTCGAGGTCAAAGGTCAAGGTCAAGGTTGTTGAAAAGGTCAAAAAACACATTTTGGTCAATATCTTTTTTAGAAAAAAATTATAAAGAAATTAGACCAAAGCCATAATGTTCCTTTTTAAAAGGCACATAGAAATACCAGCCAAAAAAATTGACCCATGACATGAACTTGTGATACTTTTGGGGGTCAAAGTTCAGATGGTCAAGGTGAAAAAAAAGTCTTTTTTTTCTGTTTCCATATCGATTGCTAACTAATTTGGGGGGATGGTAGACAAAATCAAGCTTGAAACACTGGGGTGACAGAGCCTTCGCTGTTGTGGCTCCCAAGCCCTGGAATGAGTTTTTTTTTTGTTCTGTCTATTTGTTGTATTATTCCATGTTTACCGACTGTACAGCACTTTGGTCAACTCTGTTGTTTTTAAATGTGCTATAGAAATAAAGTTGGATTGGATTGGAACATGACTCTGTAGTGGCCGATTGAATTGAGAGGCCAAGTGCAGCAGTAAGAGGGAAACAGAGCAGCAGGGACTCAATACAAACACAGAGAATGATACAGACCACACGACAGGAACAGCTCTCGCGCTTCCAAAAGGACGTCCAACCATCCCACAACACGGAAGCAAAGCGAGAGAGAGAAAGAAGAGTATCTCGGAACCGAGATAAATAAAGCTCCTCAAATAGGGCGATACAAAGATTAGAGAGGAAAAGGGAATAACCCCAGAGAAATAGAAACTCCACAAATAACGAGAAGATATAACGTCAAATAAATCCTGACTACAGATATCTTCGGCACAGCGTCTGTGAACCACTGTAAACTGCAGGTATTTACTGCTCTCGGAAAATAACTTTTCAACCAGTTTTCAGTTATATTTTAATCATTCTCGTCTCGACATGGTTTGTTTTTGAACATATCTTTTTACTGGTTGGTCGACTTCACACAACAGACTAGTGGATTTCGAGTTTTTGTAGGCGCATTGACGTGTCTGTCATCACCAACGCAGAGGACGGAAGAACCGAGTAACGCTGGCGTTGCTCTAAAAGCTGTCAGAGCAATCTTTTCTATTACAGAGAACTTTTTCACGAGGACTCGGACTATTACTCAAATGGCGCCACTCACCTCTCATTCTCGCTGCTCCAACTGTGCCTGCTTAGCTGACAAAATTGCAGAGCTGGAAGGTAGAATACGCACACTCTACCAGATCCATGAAGCCGAGAGGCTGATGGACACCATCGTCTTAGGGTCAGTAAAACTTGACTCAACTGGTGCTCAAGAGACCGATGTCTCCGCTCCCCTCCCTGCTGCTGTAGCACCTGAGATGGCATCTCTATCGCAGCCGGCTGTCTCACCCGGCTCCCCTGCTGCTCTGGCTTCCGAGGCAGAAGCTCCAACAGAGCCGGCGGTCTCCGTTTCTTCCGGCTCCCCTGCTGCAGGTCATCTCCCTGCCACTGATGACACCTGGGCGCGGCTCGGTGCCAAACCGAAGGTGCCCGTAAGCTCCACGCCATCTCATCTTGAGTCTTGGACGGTGGTTGGTGCTCATGGTAGGGGAGAGCGGCGCTCCTCTCGAGCACCGCACTTCAGCATTCAGCTGAAGAATAAGTTCGACATTCTCGATCTGCGGGATTTTCCTACTCTGGTGGCGGAATCCCAGCCCCATCGTCCATCTCCCCCATCATCCCGTGGTTCCAAGCAGCTCCCGCCACCAGGGCATGAGAGCTACTCGCGTACTAAGATGCGCAGCTCCACACCGCTGTTCACTCCAGTGCCGCAGCGGAGTGGCACAACTCAGGCTCCTCAACCCGGCCGCCGCTCACCGCCGCCACGGCAGTCCCCGTCCACGATTGAGCAGCGAGAGTTGCGGGGTAAGAAGCACTCAGTGGCATTGTCTCCAGGTCCGTCTGCATCGTTGTCTCACCGCCCCCTGTTTTCCCAGAGGACAGCGATCATCGGCGACTCCATTACCAGGAACGCAAGTTTCTTAAACGCTGTCACCCACTGCTTCCCCGGTGCCACAGTCACGGTAATCTTGGAAAAACTCCCAGGACTGCTGTGCTCACTCCCGTCCACGATTAAGAAGCTGATTTTACATGTGGGCTTTAATGACACGTCTCGCGGGCAGTCCAAAGTGACTAAAAAGTATTTTATGGAACTTTTTAACTTGCTGAGTGGCTGCGGGAAATCTGTTTTTATCTCTGGGGTTCTCCCCTCCCTGGCCCGAGGAGCGTGGCGTTTCAGCAGACTCCTCAGCCTAAACACCTGGCTCCAGTCCTCATGTCGCAAACGGGTTTGGTTTTAGTGACAATTTTAACTTGTTCTGGAACCGGCCCTCATTCTACAGAGCTGACGGCATCCACCCTAGCAGACTGGGCAGCCGCGTGTTAGCAGCTAACATTCAGTACACTGTCCAGTCCACAGCAGTATCGAGTCACTGACTGTTTCCCCACTCTTCCTCTACAGTACCACAACCTACCCTAATTTCCGACCTTAGCCCCCCCTACTGTCCACCTCCGGTACCTGTTGCTGTGAAGCTTCCTTCACCAACCTTCCCCATCATGACTTTAATTACAGACAGATTGCATTATTCAAGGCAGGCTGCCCCCAGGAGACCAGATTTGCGCTGCCTAATACAACGTCTGACAATAACCCGCAGGCAACTATCCCACTGACCAATAACACAGCAACAACCTACAATATGGCACTTTTAAATGTTCGCTCTCTTTCAAGTAAAACATTTATTATAAATGATTTGATTTTAGATAATAAGATTGATTGCTTATTTTTAACAGAAACATGGCTGGGTGTGGACGCACCAGCAGTTCTCACTGAGGCCTCCCCACCAAATTTTAGCTCTATTTTTTCTATTAGGAAGGGTAGGAAGGGCGGTGGTACGGCTTCCATTTTTGCTACTTCACTTGCCGTGAAGCAAATATCCTTTGATTTGTTCTCCACTTTTGAATACCACGCCTTAGTTTTTAGCAGCCCTCCAATTTTATGTGTTACAGCATACAGACCACCTAAACAGTGTGGTGCTTTTATCAATGAATTTTCTGAGTTTTTATCAATAATCCATGCCTCCTATAAGATGATTGTGATATCCGGTGATTTTAACTTGCACATAGATAAGTTATCAGATCAACTATCTAAAGGTTTTATCGATCTACTTTACTCAATGGATTTTACGCAGCACGTCATACAGCCGACTCACAACAGGGGACACACTCTGGACCTTGTCATTAGCCATGGCCTGTCCACCAGTGTGTCCTCTGTTGTTGACTTGGCTGTATCAGACCACTATTGTGTGTTTTTTAACATCACCGGTTTTACGCAACAGGAGACCTCGGTGCGAACTGTGATGAAACGCTATCTAACTCCGGAAGTGGCTGCAAATTTTATTGAAGTTTTATGTAAAAATCCCCCCCTTATTTTACCTGCATCCTGTGATTTCATTGTTGAAAATTTTAATAGCAAATTGAAGTCAAGCCTTGATTTAGTTGCTCCACTTATAACAAAAAACGTAAAAACAAAGCCGACACCCCTGTGGAGAAATGCAGAAATCAAAAACTTGAAAAGGAAATGCAGGGTGGCTGAAAGGAAATGGAGGAAAAACAAATTAACAATAAATTATCAACTATTATGTGAACAACTTAAAATATATAATAATGCAGTTAAACAGGCAAGGAATTCACACTTTGTCAGAATAATTTCTTCTCACAAAAACAACCCCAAAGTCCTGTTTTCCACTATCGATAATTTAATCAACCCTGTTTTTAATAAATACAGAGGTCCAACAACTGACTCTCTATGTGAGGAATTTGCAGCCCACTTCAAGAGCAAGATCGACTCTATTAGATCCAACATTTTAGCGAACATTTTACCTGACCAGAAAACTGTTTTTAATGAAATGGAAGGTTCGGTTTTACCTGAGGAAACACTGGACAAGTTTGTCCTGATTGATGCAAAGATGCTTGGTCGAGTTTTCTCCCAAGTAAATGCGACTACCTGCCTTTTAGATCCAATTCCCACATCACTTTTTAAAAAAAATTATGGGTTCTTTGAAAATGAGCTTTTAAACATAGTGAATTTCTTTCTTCAGACAGGTGTCTTTCCTGCAGCCTTTAAAACGGCAGTAGTAAGGCCACTTCTGAAGAAGAGTAATTTGGATCCTGATATTTTTAATCATTATAGACCTATATCCAACTTGCCATTTTTAAGCAAAATTTTAGAAAAACTTTTTTTTATTCAGTTGAATGATTTCTTATTTAAAAGTAATATTTTCAAGACATATCAATCTGGTTTTAGGATGAACCACAGTACAGAGACAGCCTTGGTGACGATTGTTAATGATATTAGGTGGAATTTGGACTCAGGCAAAATTTCAGTCCTGGTGCTACTGGATCTAAGTGCAGCCTTTGATATGGTAGATCACCCCATTCTTTTGAACCGACTTGACACCTGCTTGGTCTCTCTGGCACTGCTTACAAATGGTTCAATTCCTATCTCACAGAACCTTTCTGGTAAGTATGGATACAAGCTTTTCAGAGATCCATGAAACTAAATGTGGTGTGCCCCAAGGCTCAATTTTAGGCCCTGTACTTTTTAATTTATACATGCTTCCACTTGGGAAAGTTATCAGGAGACATGGTATCAATTTTCACAGCTATGCAGATGATACACAGCTGTATATTGCCATGTCTCCTGAAGACACACAGCCACTTGAGACCCTTTTTAACTGTATTTTAGATATTAAATCCTGGATGGCAGAAAACTTCTTGTATCTCAACCAGAACAAAACTGAAGTCTTAATTATCGGTCCTGAGGCTAAGAGAGAGAAACTTCTGTCAAAGCTACAGGCATTGTCATTTAAGCCATCAGAACAAGTAAAAAATCTGGGCGTCATTTTTGACTCTGAGCTTAGTTTCATCCCACATATTAAGAATGTTGTTAAAACAAGTTTTTATCATCTTAAGAATATAGCCAGAGTCCGCCCATTTCTCTCTCGGGCCAACACGGAGATGCTGATGCATGCTTTTATTTCAAATTGTATTAATTATTGCAATGCCCTGCTTTCTGGTCTTCCCAAAAAAAGTATATCTTAGCTTCAATTGCTACAGAATTCAGCTGCACGTGTGCTGACAAAGACCAGGAGGTGGGCTCACATTACACCCGTTTTAAAATCATTGCATTGGCTTCCCGTGTGTTTCAGGATTGATTTTAAGGTCTTTTTAATGGTTTTTAAATGTCTTAATGGTCTTGCACCTTTTTACCTCTCAGAACTATTTCTATCTCATGAACCCTCGCGGACCCTGAGATCCTCCGGCACCGGTCTCTTAGTCATTCCCAGAGTTAACACAAAAACCTACGGTGAGGCAGCTTTCCAGCATTAGGCCCCACGCTTATGGAACAGCAGCTTTCCAGCATTACGCCCCACGCTTATGGAACAGCAGCTTTCCAGCATTACGCCCCACGCTTATGGAACAGCAGCTTTCCAGCATTACGCCCCACGCTTATGGAACAGCAGCCGGAGAACCTGAGTGCCGCAGAGAATGTTGAGGTTTTTAAAAGCAGCTCAAGACCCACCTTTTTAATTTGGCTTTAAACTAGTTACCTGTTTTCATTATTTTACTGATTTTTATAACTGGGTTTTTAGGAAACTTAGATTCTTTTTATTATCGCTTTTAGCTCCACTTTTAGTTTGTTTTTATTACCTCATTTATCACATACGTTTAAATTTTTTTATTAATTGATTGAATTCTGTTGTTCTGAATTTTATTATTTTATGTTATTTGTTTTAGCTTAGTTTTTTACTCCAGTGTTTCCTCAGTGGGAGCCGTCTGCGTCGGAGGAGGCTGTTGATTGTAGCTCCTGCGGCGCTGGCTTGGGGCCCCCGGTGGGGTGGAGGTCCATGCCATCACCTTATAGGGGTGGTGCGTGGCCCTTCCTCCTGCCTGGGGTCGCTGTGTGACTCCATTTTAGCGGCCGGGTTCCTGGAAGAGGCATCCGCCTCTTGACTCAGACGGCTCCCAAGGATAGTGTTTCCTCCTAGGTTCTTCCGCGCTCAGCCTTAGTATTCTTTTTAGTGTGTTTGTTTAATGGAAATGCGGGTGGGAGATTGGAGTTGGAAGGGGGGGGGGGAGTGGTGGAGGGTGGGGGGTTTTCCATTTTATTCACTTATTTTATGATTTTTTTTTTAATACCTAATTTGTCGATGTAAAGCACTTTGTGCTACATTTTATTGTATGAAAAGTGCTCTATAAATAAAGTTTTGATTGATTGATTGATTATAGTGCATAACTACGAACAACACTGTATGCGAAGGAGGCGTGGCGGACCTCCAGCTTATATAGAGCGGGAAGGCGCCGCCCAAGTTCAATCAGCCAGCTGGGTAAAGAATCCGATGGAAAAGGAATTCGATATCGTCCCGGGACGAGAGCCACAAAGAGAAGTCCTTAACCACACAAACATCCAGAACCATGACAGACTCTAAGGGAGCCTGCCAAATTGGGTAAAAATTGGAGAAGCCGTCTTGATGTTACGGATGTACATTTCCATTGCATTGAAAATCTCTGAAATGGGGCTTTCATGTCATTTGGTACAATGTAGTTTTTGCAAGGGTCATTCGATGAGGAATTTCATTGATTTGCTGGGTGGTCAGCAGGATTATGGAAAAATAACTTGCTAGATTCCATGAAACATGGTAGAAGGGTGTAGCGTGCGCCAAAGATCATATTAAATTTTTGGAGAGGATCTCAATCACGGAGTGGATACACAAATAATTATTCACCTTCCTTAACATTGACAGATACAGCATTAGGCTGCCATGGTGGAATGAATGCCCTAAATCTTAAAATCCAGTAGAGGGTGCTAAAGTTCAATAGTGACGAAACATACACGATAGTACAAATATGATGGCTGTGCTTGCTCGTGTGCGTATGTGAGCGTATCACAGAAAAGTGAACTATCAGCCTTGGCAGGGTTTTGAGCTCCCTGTTTTTATTTATCATCCCTCAGTTTGCGCCTCATTAAAGCTGCTTTCACACCGGACGCGAAACAAATTTTTCGCACGATAGATTACATTCAAAGTCATTGCAAAGACGCGTGTTCGCGTCTTTGCATTGACTTTGAATGAAATCTGTCGTGCGAAAAATTTGTTTTGCGTCCAGTGTAAAAGCGGCTTTAATCTTGGACATCATAAATGATTAATGTGGACAAGACACCCAACTTTTCTCACCCCTCCAGATGAGTTTGACGTAAATTTTGAAGAGGAAAAATTCTGTCTTGCATCATGATGAAAACGGCTTCATTTAGCAAAGTGGCATATACCCACCTGTCTCTCCCTTTGGTCCTTGCAGCCCTCGTTCACCCTTTTGACCTGTAGTAACACCAGAGAGGTTGGGATGAGTCACCGAGACAGGACAGGACCAGGGAAGATGGTTGAGAGTGTCCCAGATCAGAGGATTACTGAGTAACAAAGTCAGGCATAAGGTTCTAAATGGCTGTACTGTGTGGCTTGATGGGTGAGCTTTGAGCGAACCCATGCGATACACTCATTATAACGTTGTCTTCCATTCCAGTGGTTTCCACACACGGTCTTGGACTATCCCTGCATGAGCTGTTTTTTGTTCCATCACAATGGTAATCAAATTACTTTAACAAGCTAATTATTGCCCTTAACTGGGTTCTTTTCACGTGGGATTAGATAACCTCTTAATCAAACAATGCCAGAAATAATTACATATGTCGTGTGTAATAACATGTCTGTAGACATGTAGAGCTATTGTGCTGTATTTTGAAACTATCCTTCCGTAAGGGGAGTCAAACTATCTGCAACCATTCTAATAGAGACTGAGCTGAATCAATCGGCTGCTAGAAGGTGGAATCGCTGACACGTGTCCACCAGTTACGTATAAGCACCGGGTCGATAATGAGCAACTCAAAGACGAAGTGAATGATAATGAAGCAAACCTGCGATGTGCTGATTCTTAAGGAAGAAGATTTATTGATGCATAAATCAATATGCATATTGATGCAATCAGTATAATATAAAAAAATATGCTTGGTATATTAGGAAAAAAATTATAGTTTTTTTATTCTATCAAATAATCCACTCTGTCTAAATACCAGGCAATGCAGAAGAAGCTCCTGCCAACAATTTGGTTCACTAATTAACATGAAGTTCACCATCTCTTCCAATTTTCTGTTTTGTGACATAAGGTTTGTGAGTTTGCATGAGTTTTCCATTGAAAGACAATTCCCAAGTTACATGCATGTCAGCAAACATGTTTAACTGATACTGATGTTCATACTGGGTCATTTATGCCAGTTTTATTGGTTATAACTGTGATTGTCTGAGTCCATTCAATGTCATGGACTCCAGCTATAACAAAAGATTGACTGACAGATATAAAGGAAATCACGTGATGGGTATGTCTCTACATTACTATGAAAATACATGAAAAATTGCTAACAAGGGGTTAATTCTGCTTAAGTTTTGCAAAACAAGGTGCTGAGCTTTGTTATACAGTGGTACTGAAGCATACAGTCTCTGACCGCACACACCAGTGCCCTGCCACCAGCTGTATGAATGGCCAGCAGTAGCCTCACCTTTTAGCGCATGATTACTCTCAAAGTGCTCCTGTTTACTTTGCCTGACTGACAATGAAAACATTTTATTTACTGAACAATCAGTAAATTTGAAGTATAAAACATATTTCAGTCAGCAAACTCATGTGTAAACAGTTATACACATGGATAAGTAGGTTCTTTCCTCTTCAGGACAATACCTTATATCACAAAGAGACACAACCACATTCGCTACAGAGCCTGTCCTCCAAAAAAATACACCCGCAAAGGTCGTTTGTCAAGCAGCTTATTACGACCTAAAGTTACGTTTGGGAGTTAAGTGACATCTAGCGGTCATTTAAATAACTACACTCTGGTTTCGATCGTCAGCATCGCCGTCAGTAAATCCGTGACCTAAACCTAATCCTAACCCTAATCCTAATTCTAACCCTTACCCTAACCCTAACCCTAACCCCAACCGTAATCCTTACCCAAACCGTTATTTTAATCCCTTAACTGTCACTGGGCCCTAAATAGGGCCGGGCCAAATGTGAGAAAATGCAGGTGACAGTTAAGGGGTTTTTAAGTGTAAATATATTTTAAGTATAAATATTGAAACTGTATCTGGAACTGAAACTGTAACTCTAACAGTACCTTCCTGCTGCCAGTGGGGGCGCGATTTTAGGAAACGCTCCTATGGGTCATAAATCAGAGTAAATGAGAATAATCGACCTATTTGAGCGTATGGTTGGAGGACGGGTTGTTGCTACAACATTGCAACATTTTCAGTTGTGAAGAGAGGATATACTTTTTTAATGCGTTTAAGGGGTCTTCGGGGTAAAGTGTAGAAATAACCATAATAATGTGAAAACTAAGAACTAAACATACTCAACATAATTTTAACCTCATAAAATGTAGTACTTTGATAAAAATTTACATGGTTGCCATGGAAACGGCACTTTAATGACAAAATTTGAAAATATTTTGTGGCACGGATATTTCAATAACCCATGGTCAGATTTTACTCAAATTAGTCTCATATAAAAGGTTTAAGATAGTTCTATGAAATGACATAGGTTTTTTCTGTTTGGAACATTTATGAATATTTAATGAGCTCTGTTATGTAACCATAACGAAAATTGCTAGCATAAACTTGCTTCATTTTTAAAATTAATGCCCTAGGGACGCACCTATCTAGCAAATCCTACGTCATTTCATAGATCTCCAAAGGATACAACTTCAGTCCAAATTTCAAGTCAATCAGATGAATATTAATGATTTTATAAATGCCACAAGGTTGAAAATCAGTCAAAATTTTGATTTTCGGTAATTTGCATTTAAAGTCACAAGTAACAATTGAGGCAGAGGAAAAACATAGATTCTTGGTGTTTACTGGCATCTCACTGCATTCCTTTATTTATTTTAAGTGAAAATCAAAAATATTGAAATTTTCAAAAAAAAAGAGTAAATTTTTACCCTGAAGACTCCTTAAAAGAAATATTATCATTGTGGAAAAAAAATAAAACCAGTCTTTCTATCCAAATAGGAAATGACATAGCACCCCAGTAGTTATGGGATACAAGTGCAGTTTTATGACTGTACAGTATCTCACAAAAGTGAGTACACCCCTCACATTTTGACAATTAATTTATTATATCTTTTGAAGGGACAATGTTACAGAAATGAAACTTGAATATATTCTAGAGTAGTCATTGTACAATATGTGTAGTAGTGTAGATTTACTGCACTGTCCAAATAACTGAACAAACAGTCACTATTTCCAAAATGGGTGGCAACAAAAGTAAGTACAGCTCACCGTCAACATGCCAAATTGTGTCCATAGTGTCAATATTTAGTGTGACCACCATTGTTGTCCAGCAATGCCTTGATTCTCCTCGGCAAGGAATTCACCAGAGCTGCACAGGTTGTTGCTGGGATCCTCCTCCACTCCTCCATGACAACATCACGGAGCTGGTGGATGTTGGACACCTGCTGCTCCTCCACCTTCCTCTTGAGGATACCCCACAGGTGCTCAATGGGATTCAGGTCTGGAGACATACTTGGCCATGCCATCACCTTCACCTTCAGCTTCTTCAGGAAGGCAGTTGTCATCTTGCAGGTGTGTTTCGGGTCGTTATCATGTTGGAAAACTGCCATGCAGTCCAGTTTCCAAAAGGAGGGCCTCATGGTCTGCTTCAGAATGTCACAGTACATGTTGGAATCCATTATTCCATTAATGAAGCGCAGCTCCCCAGGATCAGAACCACTCATGCAGCCCCAGACCATGATGCTGCCACCACCATGTTTGACTGTAGGCAGTACACACTTGTCTTGTAACTCCTCACCAGGGCGCCGCCACACATGCTGGACACTATCTGAACCAAAAAAGTTTATCTTGGTCTCGTCAGACCACAGAACATGGTTCTAGTAGTTCATGTTATTGGACCGGTTGTCCTCAGCATAATGTTTTCGGGATTTCTTGTGGGCTAGCTTCAGAGGAGGCTTCCATCTTGGCCAACGGCCATGCAGACCATCTTGGTGCAGAGCACGGCGTATGGTCTGAGCACTGACAGGCTGTTCTCCCACTGCTGCAGCCTCGTTAGTAATGCTGCCAGCACTCCTGCATCTGTTTTCTGAAGCCAACTTGTGCACCTGACGTATAGCACGAGGACTCAACCTCTTTGGTCGACCCAGACGAGGCCTGTTCTGAGTAGATACCGTCTTGGAAAACCGCTGGATAACCTTGGCCACCGTGCTGTAGCTCAGTTTCATGGTTTCACAGATCTTCTTGTAGCTTAGACCATCTTTGTGGAGAGCAACAATTCTCTTTCCCAGATCCTCAGAGAGTTCTTTCCCATGAGGTGCCATGTTGACCATCCAGTGACCAGAATGAGAGCATTGCACCCAAAGCACCACAATTTAGACCTTCAACACATGTTACACAACCTCATATAACCCAGTCGAACAGACAAAAGCATGAACATGATGAACAAGACACGTTTCATTACTTGGTTGGCCATTACCAATTGGGGTGCGTACTCACTTTTGTTGCCACCCATTTTGGAAATAGTGTCTGTTTGTTCAGTTATTAGATGACAGGTGGAGTTGAGTGAGCGGGTTGTGCTGGTACACTTCACCTGTCGAAAGGCTCAGAAGGTCCAGTTTGCTCTGCAGAGTGACTGTGCTGTGGTTCAGCTGCTGCAGATTCTCCCGGATCTCATCCAGGCTGCCCCCCATCCGCACCTGCAGGGTCCAGAGCCCGGCCCTCACCGTCTCCAGGCTGGTGTTAATAATCATGGGCCGCAGCTCCTCCCGTACCCCTGTCCACACTGAACCCTTATCTTTAAGAGTCTTCTCTTCCAAAGCCCCCCTCAGAGACTCAACTTCACCCTGCAGCATAATGACTGGGACAGAGCCGTCATTAAACTTAACTATTGAATTAACTTGTCTTGTCTGGTCAATTCATTTTTGTTTATGTTTTCGGTTTAAGATACATTTTGATTATTATATATTGCATGTAACACATTTTGGTGTCTATTATTATCTATAATGCAAAAAAAAAGAGATTATAAATGACAAAAAGTAGCAGAACTTCTGCAGATTATGTTTTGAAATATCGCTGACTGATTGATTGATTATATCACTGAAGGTTTTGTTACAAACTCGTGAATACCTGAACTGTGAATAAAATAATTTAAAAATTTCTTATTTTACATAAAAATATAAACTTCATGTTGACAAACTGCACAAATGCATTGGAGTAATAACTATGTTTTTATAGACTACACTCAAACAGGATATAATTACCAAAGTTGCGCACACAAAGATAATGCACATTGGGTGTGATGTCTGTCATCTGCTTGATACAGCTGACTGTACACACACATTTTAAGAGAAGTTCTGCCACTTCTGTGGACGTGGACGTTTACCTTTATAAAAGAGGAAAGCAATGACTCCCGTTAGCAGCAGGAGATACAGAGTCAGTGCACTGATGCAGCATTTCCCAGCCTTCTTGTTTTCACTCTGTGTATCTGCATAACATTGTGCAACATCGGTCCAAATTACGGTCTAAATTCAATCTGTTCACAACACATCTGGTTCTAAAAATTCACTCAAATGCATGCTCAGTTTATCTGTCAAGTAAATTCAATGCATTTGTACTTCCTTATATTATTCTGTCATACATTTATAGTTTAGTGTGACAAAGAAGAACTCGATTAACAACTTTGAACGCTGCCGCTAAATTACTTTAGTATCGTGGAATTGCTTGCAGAGTGCAGCAAATTTCAGAAAAAAAGCATTGGTACACACCATAGTTTCATTGGCACAAATATAACAAGCTATCCCTGAAAAAGTACATCAAATAGATAAGATACACTTTATTGAACCCCGTGGGGTAATTTGTCCTCTGCATGTAACCCATCCTATAGTTAGGAGCAGTGGGCAGCCACAGAGCAGCGCTTGGGGACCAACTCCAGTTCCCACGTGAACACGGGAAGAACATGCAAGCTTCACACAGAAAGGCCCCAGACCGTATTCGAACCCATTATCTTCTTGCTGTGAGGCATCAGTGCTAACCACTACGCCATCGTACCACCCAAAGATACACTTTATCGAACCCCGTGGGGTAATATGTAATTTCCCTGCAAATTAATCATTGCAGATTCACAATATGTGTATTTATACCCCAGGATCAACTTGAGTGCACTGGGCTACAATTTTCCCTCTACTATCATGGAGCCACCGACAGATGGAACCACAACCAATACTGTAAATTCTACTCGGAAAAATGTAATTACACTATTTATCATGAAATATTAATTTTGATGATGCTGAGTGCATACTAAGCATTCATTCATTCATTCATTCATTCTTATAATATTTGTCACATGAAACCTACCCTTATCACGAGGGTTAGAGGAAGAGCGGTCAGATCTGGTTCTGGTTGGGTTCTTGTCCATACTGAACAGTGGGTTCTCCTGGCTGTAAATGGTGCCTGATCTCGGTGAAACAGTCTGGGATACGCTCATGATGGATGGCTCACAGTGTTTGGGATTTATTAAGAATTTGGGTTTCACTCCATTTTATAAATGATCCCCTCGATACAACCCCCTTTAGCAGCGTAAGGAAGTGTTTGGCAAAAATCTGTTAATTTTTGTATTTCAACCGAGGTTACAGAATCGCCCCGTTTTGCAATGGGATCCTGTGCAGAATATATTTGTACAAACTGCAGTTGCTTGATTTGCATCGGCAGGAAGTTTGGAAATAATCTGAGCCTCAGTTAAGATGGGGTAACATCCTCTCCAAACAGAATGTAAGAGCAGCAGTGAATGCATGGGTCAGTAATGCACAGAGGTGATGAGCCATAAATAAAGTGCAGTCCATCAGTATTGGGGCAGAGGTGACAATTTCCTGTTTTAACTCTGAATTCTGGCATGTTGGATTAGAAATAAAACAATGGAAATTAGGTTAATATGCAGACTTTTTCAGCTCGAAGTTGGACATATTAACGGTACATTCATTTTGTCCCACCATATAGCAATAACACTGATTTCTTTGTCTTCTCAGTTAAGGGGATCAGATGCGATTGGAAAGTTTACATAATATGAAATACATTCATTATGTTTTGTATTTGGTGGCAAATGCTTTGTGATAGTTGAAACCCTGCTGTTAGTGACCCTGAAACAGCAGCAGGTTCTGGTGACGGTCTGCGATGGGCCCATTTGTAGATGCTCTGTAATGGCAGCTATTAAGATTCATTTGGCTCCAGCAAGTGAGAAGGATCTTCATTTGGATTCAGGACCGATGATCAACTTTGTTACTCTTTAGAGCCCTGAAAAACTCTTGTTCTAATGGTTCCACCTCAAGGTGAAGAGTCAGTGGAAGAGTCCTGTGGCATTCGGCTGCACCTGAGGTAAGATTTTCATATTCGCACCAAAATTCATACTGCTGCTTGTATTAGCAGTCTTCGCTGAAACGAAGAGAAGTGAGAAGGTTCCAGTAGCAGCCATGCATTGGCAGTCCTAGACACTACTGTACTTCTGCCACAGTTTTAACGAGGGGGGGCTGTTCATCTCTACTCTTCCCTTCCCTTCCAGATTAATTTACTTCTCACTCATCTGACTATGAGACCTTGCTCCAGAAACTCTGATATGTCACTGTAATTTTTGACAAACTCAAACCTGGACATTCTCCACTTTATGTTTACCAGTGGTTTGCAACTTGCGATGCTCCCTCTGAGGTTATGTTCATGTAGTCATTCCCTTTTTTAGTGTTCCACTTCACACAGCTACACCTATGAAATGTTTAATTCCCTTCCTAATCATGTTGTCCCATCTTGTCTTCTGGGGTCAAAACCTAGTTCTCTGCCATGAATGAGCCCTACAGTTTACTAAACAGTTGATTTTTAACATGTTACCCGTTTGGCTCGGTAATTGATGAAGTAATTTTTTATTTTCAATCTGACGCTGGCCTGCCTTACAAGCACAGACACTTTTTTTTTCCCCACATCTTGAGAGACAAACAGCCGCAGCCTCCAAACACAAAGTGACAGGATGTTACAGGATGAACTCTTGACCTTTTGGTGCCTCTCTTGTGTATGACCCGACGATACAGCGGCAGCTGCTCAACAAATAACACAAAACACCCCTTTAAACTCATGATTAGTCTTGGTCTATTTTCAGTCGTTTTCCTTAATTAACAATATTTAAACTCCATGAACATTCAGCTCTCTCCAGCGTTGCTAATTCTCCTTTTTTATGGTAAGACGAGAAGTAAAATGTTTCGTTTCTAATTTCGATCCAAAATTACGAGCATTTCAATGTCTCTTCTCTCTCTGTTTTTTTTCAGTCAAACTATCATGAGACACACATTTTCACTGGATGTGCTAAAAGTTAGTGCAGAAGATCTGGAGTACTTTATATTGTTTTTTGTATAGCATAGCATACTCATGCAAGGAAATAAAACATTATTTTTTTCTGAATGTATTACTCAGTCTCCTTAGCATTGCACTGATAAAAGAAGCTGTGTGTTTAATCCCAATGATTATTCAAATCATCAGAAAACATGTTAATGAAAGAAAATGATTGAAAACAGGTCAATAATCATTGGTGTAAAGAGCTGTTTTAACCCCCATCCTGTAATCTGTTCAGCAATTGTCAGTTGTAACATCACATACTGGTCACGAGACAGATGGGCACCATTCATTCTTATCCTCTATAATGGAGTGAATTACCAATGTATGAAATCCTGTAATCAGTGCGTAGAGGAGCGGTGGCTATACCATATATGGTTGATAGGTACATCATGAAGGAAAAAGTGGGCATACTCTCTCATATATTTCAGTGGCTTTTCAGCAAATAGTTGAGTATAGTATTAATTGATTAAAAAAGAGGTGGGATACTCTGTATACCTGCACATATCCTCCTCTACACCACAGGCTATGTTTTTGAGAGGTATTAAAATATAAATATACAATACTACATACCCTCAAATAAAAGCATTTTTTCAAGCCATAAGCATTTTGTGAGGTCACTTTATTGTATGAGTTGAGTTCAAGATTTGGGAGCTGTTGTGGTTGAGCAAATACCTAATATACTGAACATGATAGAACACAGTCTAAATCAGGGGTGTCAAAACCCTAGTTTAAACGTTTCAAAAACTGGTATACAATTACCATCTATTTGTCTCCATCTACTGGTTCAAATGTGTAATGCCGAGCGATATGAACATCTGAAATCATCCATTTTTGCAAGATTTCACTTACAACTGTGCTGGGCCACTTATACAATCATGGTTCTGTCGGTAGATTATCTATTTCCTGTTAATTATACCGACCGAGGTGTACCATTGTAACTGTATTGATAAAGTATATTTATAAAAGGGCATTTGGCTTGATTTTTTTTTTTTTTTTTTTTCACTTTTGCAATTATGTGTCTGTAAGTAGAAAAACATTGCAATATACTGCCAGAAAATGCTCATGGCGATTGAAAACTTTTTTTTTTTTTTTTTTTTCAAAATGAAGATTAACATGTTTTCTCTTTCTGTTCAGTGTCGTCAGAGATGCAAAACCAGAGCAAGACATTCAATCAAAAGCCTTTTTTGTGGTTGGGAGATTAAAGACAGGGGAAAAAAACAAACGAACAAAAAATTTATGGAGTACAGGTAGAGGTAGGTGTTTCAATGCATTGAGGTCAATTTTTGGACACAGCAAAATATCACAAATATACGTTTTTTCCTAAATTATATTGCACCCAATTGAGAAGATTTTCAAACAGCCAAAGGTCTTCTAGTAATTTCAGTGTATCATTTGAAGTTCTCTAGACATGCCAGAGGCAACGCTAAGAGCAACGCCCACCTCTGGAGACTAGATTTACAACCCAAAAAATCTCATACATTTTTACCACATGGTTAATCTTGTCATATGACTCTACTATCGTAGGTATAGTGTTTACTCTATGGTAAATAAACTTTTATTGTTATACGGTACAAGGTTACAGAACTGCAGTTGCTAAGAAAATTAAACACAAAACATAAGCACCACAAAAAAGTTGCTTCCCACACTCAAATTGTTACACATTGTGTGACACCTCTGGTGTCGGGATCTGAACTTGTGTAGTTATGTTTTATATATTTTGTGATTGTATTTATTATTTTGTTATTATAATTATTTATGTTCCCCCATTTTATTTTTGCATGTTTGTAACTATGTATTAGTTAAGGATTCTTGATCATCTGTCACTTGCAATGTGTTTTCTGTTCTCAATCCCGCAGCTGCACTGTCCCTCCTTTATTGCATACTTGTTTAATTGTTCCCTCGTTTGTAGCCACACCTCCCTGCATGTTCCCTAGCTCCACACACCTGCACTCAATGTAATTAGGCCCTTTACGTTCCTTTATATTGCCCCAGGTTTGAGTAGTCTAGCGTGAGTTTGTTAAGCCTGTTTCCAGTGTCTCACCTGCGACTGTTTATTATTCCTGAGGTTTCCTGGTGATGATCTGGTTTGTTTTTTTGATTCATGATTGTATCTTGCTCCTTGTGTCTGTTTACTTACCTGCGTTTGTTTCCCTGTTTGGCTTTCTGGTTTTCACTCTCTTTTGTTTTGGCTTTGGCATAATTATTTCCTGGTTTTGACTTTTGTACTATATGTCTGATTCCAATTCTGGATTTGCCCATCTGTACTGAAATCTTACTGCCTGTTATCAACCTGGATTGCTTGACCACAATTATTAGTAAAACTGGTGAACTGGATTTTCATCTGTGCATGAGTTCTGACCCTGCCTTTTATCATCTGGGAAAAAAAAAAAAAAGCATATTCCACTCTCTCGATGTGCGCTCCCAATCTTGGCCCAAACTGTGGGGCGGAGCACCTGGGCTGATGAGTCAACACAACCTAGGTACAGTTGCAATCAAAACAAGAGCAATCCGAGATTTCTGATCTCCGCCAAGGGATGATGTTGATACAAATGCAAGATCTTTCTCTTTGGAAGATTTCAGGACCACCCATGTGACAAGTTTAAATGGGATTTTTGTATGTTTGAAGCATCCATTCTCCAAAGCCGTCATCAAAGTACAGAGCGATCACATGATCATCACGTGACCATGATGTCGCGTGATGATCGTGTGATCTTTAATCGCATCGATGTGACTGCACAGGCCGTGATTGGACAATCACTGCCGGTGTATGATTGCGCAATCAGTGGTGTGATTGGATAATCACCGCCGCTGGCGTGTGATTGGACAATGGCCGCCGGGTGTGATAGCGCAATCAGTGGCCGGACTGGACAATTACCCTCGGGTGTGATTGCGCAATCACTTTCCACCTTGATTTGATCAAAATCTGTTCATTAGTTTCGGAGAAATGTCACTGAGATTGTAAATACAGATCCGGATCCAGAATCCAAATCCGGATCTGGATCATGACACAATTTTAATGGAGTCGTCCCTTGACCAAGATCTATCTCTGGTGAAAATTTCATGAAGATCCGTCAGGTAGTTTCCAAGATATGCCACTAAGATTGTAAATACAGATCTGGATCCAGAATCCAGATCCGGATCCGGATCATCACAAAATTTTAATGGAGTCGTCCCTGGCCCAAGATCTGCCTCTGGTGAAAATTTCATGAAGATCCGTCCAGTAGTTTCCGAGAAATCCTGTCCACAGACAGACAGAAGGACGGACAAATAAATAAATAAACCGACTCGATCGCATTATCTCCTTGGCGGAGATAATTATTCAACCCCTACTGCAAAATAGGTTTACTGGCAAAATTTACAAACTTTCAGCTGTTTGCAATGAACAAATCAAACGAGCAATTTAAATGGCTCAACACAACAAATATTACAAGTGGCTTCTCAAAATTCAACACAAAATGCCACTTTTAATGACTACTGCAGGCTCAAAATTATTTAACCCCCTCATGACAAGCATCTTTAATACTTAGTAGAAAACCATTTTGCTGCTATGACCTGCTGGAAATGTGATGCATTGGCAGACAACAGCTTCTGGCAGCATTCCCAAGGAATCTTAGCCCAGTCCTCATGGACAATGGCCTCCAGTTCACTAATATTCTAGGGTTTGCATGCTGCAGCTGTGTTCTTCAAATCCAACCAGAGATTTTTTATGGGGTTGAAGTGAGGCGACTGTGACGGGCACTCTAGAATCTTCCCAGACTTCTTCTGAAACCAAGCCTTGGTGGATGTTGAGGTATGCTTAGGGTCATTGTCCTTTTGGAAGGTCCAATGACGCCCAAGCGTCAGCTTCCCTACAGACAACATGACATTTTCTCCTTGGATATCCTGGTACTTGACTGAAGCCATCTTGCCCCCCACACTTTGCAGGTTTCCAGTGCCAGAGGAAGCAAGGCAGCCACAGAGCATCAAAAAGCCCCCACAATTCTTCACTGTAGGCAGGGTGTACTTTTCAGCATAAGCTTCTTTATTCCTCCTGCAGACATACCAATGATTCATAAGCCCAAAATATTCCAGTTTTGTTTCATCACTCCACCGAACAATATCCCCAAACTTCTGTGGGTTATTTATATGGTTTTGAGCATATTGGAGCTTGTGCTTTTGGATCGGTTGTGGCATATGCCTTGGAGACCTTCAACGTTTAGTATGCGCCCTACTGTGCAAACTGAAACCTCAGTGCCTCCTGCCTCCAAGTCTTGCTGCAGGTCTCCTGCAGTCACTCGAGGGTTTTTGACCACCCGTCTCGTCAGGAATCTGGTGACAGCCATTGATAGCTTCCTCTGTCTGCCACATCCTGGTACTGTAGCCACTCTTCCTTTAACTCTGAACTTGCGAACTATGCTTCCAACTGTATCTCTACGAAAATTCAGTGCCTGTGCTACCTTTTTGTATCCTTTTCCTTGTTTGTGCCAGGCAATGATCACCTCTATTAGTTTTTTGGACAATTCTCTTGACAGCCATATTTCTAATATGCAATCCAATGTCACTGTCAAGAAACCCCTAGCAAGTGCAAGTATTTGACGTGTTCTATCTCAAGCAAATCTGATGCAACTAATTAAGCTCTTGATTAGCTATATTAGGTGTGCTTGAGACAACGCCTGATTTGCAAATATGCTCTTATGAAGGATTCTATTTGGGGGGGGTTGAATAATTTTGAGACTGCCGCAGTCATTAAAAATGGCATTTTGTGTTAAATTTGGAGAAACCACTTGTAATATTAGTTGTTGAGCTATTTAAAATGCTCTTGTTTAATATGTTTTTCACAAACAGCTGAAAGTTTGTAAATTTTGCTATTAAACCCAATTTGCAATGGAGGTTGAATAATTTTGATTGCAACTGTACATGTGCTCCTTCCGCCGGTGTGCACAGCCACGACCAGTTAGGATCACATATGCCTTTGAAATCAGCACGTGCCTATTATAAATATGAAGATAAATCTAGTAAGCCTATGGCTCATCAACTCAAGCTGTCATCTGCATCTCAATAGTCTCAGAGATTAACACCAGTAATAGACAAACTTTTGACCCTAAAGAAATCAATAATTAATTTCAGGCAAAACTGTATTCTCCAAAGAAAATTTTAGCTCTGAAAATGTCTTTTTTTAATGTTCCAACACCTAAGATAAGCAGTTATGTGGACATTTTGGACAGCCCAATTACACTGGAGGAGATTAATCTAGCAATCACAGAAAAGGGGAGAGGGAGATGCCCCAGAAAAGATGGCTTTCCCATCAAATTTTATTTAAAAAGTTTTTCCATTAAAGTAGCATTAGCACCCTTTCTGATTTGTACCATGAATTTGGAAGTGAGATTGGAATCCTTTCACAAACATTACACAAAGGCTGGATCTCTTTATACTCAAGAGAAACAAAGATCCACATTTCTGTAGTTCTTATCAACCCATTTCATTGTTAAATGTTGATGCAAAAATATTAGCTAAGATTCTCCCTTTTCATTTAGAAATTTTACTGCCTGATCACACATCCTCTGGCCAGACTAGTTTTAACAAAGACCAATTTCTGTTTTTTTTTTTTTTTAATTTTAGACACCTGTTCAAAATCATCTATCACCTGTCAGATTCTGCGGTTCCAAAGGTACAAATACTTACTACTAAGCAGATGAACAAGGCTGGGACGCTTCATCTCACCTATTTTACTTGCAGTCGCAATTGATCTCCTCTCATTAAAGTGTTACACTGTCATTTTCTACATTCTGAATACATTTTTAAATCTCTGGATTTATATTGGATTTGAATTAAAGTTGACTATTTCTGATTGGCGAGACAACCCGCAAATATCCCTTTGTCTCATTTACTTTCAAAATTACTAACCAATTTATTTACCTGCACATAAATTTACTGATAATTTTTTAAAAAATCTTCTTGCTGCCAACTTTCTTACCCTTATGGACCAGGTGAAGTGCAGTCAATACCATTGTATGCCATCACAACTTTTAGCAGCAGGTTGTATTAATTCCATACAGATAAATCTTGTTCCCAAATTTATCTAAGTATACCAGTGCATTCTGATTTTCATTTCCATATCATTTTTTACTAATTTAAATAGCATTATTTCTAGAATTGTAAAATTCCTAGACTATGAATGAATTCAGGAGGGGTGTCTGCTCATTTTTTTCTGGATTGATGGACTGCCAACGTGTGCCCAATTCTGCCCTGGCTCTGCCAGAACACAAGGGCAGATGCACCATCTTTATACACTGTCATTCAGGACTTTTGGCCACCTGCCTACCCAATTTATTAACTATCCCTTCTGCTCTTTTAGTTAAGTATCCCTCCTGTTTTTCTTAGTTAGTTTTCATCTCCTTGTCCATTTAAACCTCAGTTCTCCCCCTCACAGGCCAGTAGCCTTAATGTGAAACACCCTTTTGTTTAGCTCACTCCCTTTTGTTATCCCTGAAGTTTTTATATTAGTTTTGTTCTGTCACTCTTCTGTATTTAATAAAATATCACTTCACTGCACGTGGGTCCTCATATTCCCTCACTTTCCTGGCACCCTCCTTACATCTTCGGACGTTAGGACATTAAATACATACTTGCCTCCCTATTAGACAACCTGTCCTCTTTGCTTGCTTTAACTTTCTTTCAAACAACTACACCTTTAGCAGATTATTCTAAAAATGAAGTTGTAAAGTCAGCTGTCAAAATCTGGGTACAGATAAGACATCACTTTGACTGACCTTTTTTTCCTTAAAATCTCAAATTCATTCACATCACTTACATAAACCCTCTCTTCTCGACAAAACCTCTGTTGGCTGATGCAACAAGTGCAGTCATGAATCTTGAGCTGATTACAATTCTTCATTTAACAATGTTTGAAAATTGGCTTGAAATATTTTCAATCCTTTCCACGTACTCGGTAAATTGGTTTCACCATGCCCCCTGCTGGCCATTCTTGGAATCTCGTCCCCTACACTAACCCTCTCAAAGGCAGACTGCATAGCCCTTGCCACGTTCCTTGCCCAACATCCATTCCTTTGAAAATGGAAATAAGCCTTTTCTCCCGGCTTTACATTATGCGTTGAAGACGTACTCCTCTTCATGAAATTAGACAAAATTAACTTTTTTGAGGGATTATATGGTTCGATGAACAAATTTTACAGACTATGAAATCATGTCCTGGTGTCACAACCCTCCTGTGAATGCCTTTCATTTCTCTTCCGATTCAGCAAATCCCAAATCTATTAGGAGTATGCCGTCCTTGATTGGTTTACGTCTTGCGTATTTTATCTTCCTCAGCTGAGTCTCGTTTCATAGTTATTCCCTAATGACTATGTGACGCGCATTTAAACCCCCTGTTTGGGTTTGCAAATTGCTGGACCATAATTTTGTCTTTTGTATTTAGTTCCAGCCAGTATTCCCCAAAAAACAATTTTTCTAAGTGTGATGTTATTGATGATTGTTGAAATGCTCTATTTTTATTAACTGTTACTTAAGCTTTAATGCCAGCTATTCACTCAGTTATCTCGAACAAGCTTCCAAGCCTGTTCAGGGTCCAGGATTTGGATTGCATTCAAGTTAACCCAGCTCAAGTCACTTCCTCTGCCCAGTTTAATAGGAACAAGCTCCCAAGCCTGACCGGGGTCCAAGATTAGGACCGCGCTCTTGTTAACCCTTTCGAGTCTGTTCCTATGTCCAAGTTGCTAGGGACAAGCTCCCAATCTTTCTACGGTCATCAGGATTGGAACCAAGTTCCCCTCAAGCAGCTTCGTCCTCCTGTGGGACAGTTAAGCTCTGGCGCAGTGTTCACTCCACCTGGCTGCTATCCTAGAAGGCACTGGCCAGTGATTGACAGCTCAGCTTCGCCCATGACATCTGTACTGAAGCCTGCTGTCCTTCAGGGCTCCGCCCCCTCCTCTTCTTCTGGGCTTCTGTCCCTAAATGGCCATATAAGCTGTCAAAAAAGCTCCCTATTGGATTGTATTCTGCCTTCGATCTTGATTCCTAGTCTTGAACTGAACATCCAGCCGCTCACAGCTCATTAACAGTCTAAAATGTTTATTATTCCCTGTCATCCACCTTGGAAAGTTAAAAATCATCATCAGTCAGACGTACATGCCGTTGTTATCATGAGTCTTTATTGCCCACAACTTTAAGTACAACTTCTTTATATTCATTTAGAGTGGTTTACACATAGAAGGCCAATTCATCACCACTAGCATTACTGTTATCTTTTCCTGACTTCTCCTTTTGTCTTTTTTATATTTTGTTCACCAATGTCACTGCGTTTTTTCGTTTGTTTGTTTGTATGTTTGTTTGTTTTGTCCTTTGGCAGCTGCTCTCCCAGCACCAGGGGCTGATACACACCCAGCAGCAGGAGGAACATGTGTGTTCAAGAAGGTCTTCATCCCCAGTGAAGTGTGCAGAGCTGCTAAAATAATACAGATGGCACCAGGGCCATGTGCTGTGTTATGTGTCAATTATGTTCAACGTAGCCCTTTAAAAACAACTCTTTGAATTATTAATAATCAGTTAAAAGTTATTTATCTATCAGTGCCGCAAAATGTGTTTTTCATTTCTGAATGAAAATATTTGCATTGTAAAATGAATAAATCGCTATTTTTATTATGAAATCCGAATGTCATATTCACCAGAGTACATCATCTAACAGAAGGAAATGTCAAGAGCTAACCCCATATTTTATCTATATTGGTTTGGAATTCAGATAGAAACAATAAATATTTTGTATTTTCACAAGCTTCAATTCCCGTTTTGGTATAAAATCCTAATAATATTGCAGGTCAGTTTGACCCTGCAAACAGCATCGATGAGAGTGAAATATGACCACCACACAAGGACAAGACACAATTTTCCTGAATGGTTCCATAGTCATCATCCTGCTGCCATCATCTATGCATCATCGGTGCACATGAGCAATCCTGTTTCATTTGTCCCCGTACACATCTGAGCCATGAGTTTACCTTCACCATAATCCACAGTAAAACTCCCAGTGGTAACAAAAGACTTTTTTGCAGTTGGTTTCATTACTTTTTAAGTTGCATCAACTTATTGTTATTATTATTATTATTATTATTTTACCATGTACTTAGTCTCTCTGGACACTCTCACTTTCCATCTCTTTGATGAAAACATTTTGGTCGCATCTGACTGGAGAACCTTCCACATCCTGAGCCTTATTAGCCAATAACCGCATTTTTTGCCAAATTAAAATATGGTCTCCATCTTACATTGTATCGCTGCCGTTTGGAGAATCCCAGTGATGTCACTGAACATTATGGGATAGTTTTTCTTCAAAGCGCCTCTTAATTAGATTGTTTATACATTAACACCGGTGGTCTTCCTTAGCATTCCTGGATGCTGTTTTTTTCTGTGTTGAAAAAATGTGAGCTATTTTTTTAGAGTTTCCTATTCACTGTTCTTGATTTGCTTCATGCGATACTTCTGAATGCATTTATCTGTTTACTCTTAGTTTAAGGTTTTTCAGCCGTAGTTTGTTTTTTGGTCTTCAGAGATGGAAAGTTTTAATTAACAAGTTGCAGAATTGGGACCACCAACAGATTTGGCGCTGTCCGTGGTCCTGAAAACAGTGCCACCCCCTTCTTCTGTTATTATAATGATCATAATCCGCCTCTCATTAACTACATTTCAAATTCATTCATGAGAATTTGTCACTTTCAGGGTCCAAAAAGCCTGACGAGCACATGTTTAGCTGTTTCACGACACATAATGTACTACCACTTTCAAAGTTGCACTATTTTTGAAAACAAGAATAACTGACTTAGGTAATATAAATGTTTCCTGGTGTGTTTACAGCTGTAATTGTAGCCCGGCTGATGAAAATTGTTTCAAAGCTGAGCCTAAGCCCATGTTTGTCAGAGAAGGAAAATGCAGTTGATGATTCACTGATCCTTTAAGCTGCGAAGAAAAACAACAGATGCCAGTGAGCAAAGGCAAACCTCCGACCACCACATGAAGGACACATGAAGAAGTGAGTGAGAAAGCCTGAACAACTGCAAGATGCAGGAATCCAAATGCCTCATTCAAATTTGGTTAAAAACATAAAGTGAATGAATGAATAAAACGAAGACATTAGTCAAAAGTGTTGTGATGTCTTAGAGAAATGTAATAACCAAAATAAACCTCTATCGAAGAGACAGAAAGTTGAAAGTCTGAAAAAAGGAGGAGCATCTACTGATCCAAAGAAAGTCGCCTCATCCGCGAAACACAGAAGTCGTCCCAAGGCTATGGACAGAATGGCTGCTTCAGAAAAAAAAAGCTCTCTCATCTTTATTCAAGATATTGGCAGTAGAATGAATTTAGAAGTGGCAAAACACATTTTTTCTGCTAATGTAAAAAAAGAAAAGAAACTCATCCAGCCTCATGAACAGGCATTAACCCTTTCAGCGCCGTGGGCAACTATAGTTTCCCAATGATGTAAGATATCAAAATCAGACGCTGTTGAAAACCTATCACGTGGCAACTTGTTTAAAAGAGCTCCTGCAGGGGAGCTCTTTTAAACAAGTTGCCACATGATAGGTTTTCAACAGCTCAGGATAATTACATTTTTAATTCCTTGAAAATGTATTCAGCACTCAAAGGGTTAAGGCAAAGTGCTCTACCTGACCAATCAATGCACTCCGTGAGGTAAGAGAGCAGCTCTTCTCTCTCTGAGACTGATGCTGTTCTAGGTAACATTTCACCTCTCTGAAGAGGAGACTGAAGGCAGAAACCCTGGAAACAAATAGTAACTAACCGTAGCCCCAGTGAGGGCCCAGAGCGGCATTGAGGGTAGCTCAAATTTGCTGTTGCCAGAGGGTTCTGCATTTGATGCAGTTTTTGCATTTACTCCTTGCATCGAAAAATAAGACTGATGCTCACTAAGTTATCCCTTAATTTCATGCGGCTAAAAAAAAGAAAAAGTCCCAAGTTGATAGTAGGCCATACTGCACTTCAGAAACAATTTGTGTATTTGTGCCATCTAGCGGAAAGATATAGACACTTTCCCAGGAAACTCAGGGGCAGTGCTGGGCGCTGGTTCGTCACTATCGGTCACCGTCCATACCTTTTAATGAAGAGCAGACAGATTGCGTCTTTCCGGAGCTCATCTGCCGTCATAATCTTTTATTTCAACGATCAATGAATGAAATGATTAGGGGCGTTTGCAGACGCCTCAGTTAACGCGCGCACCTGGTTCATTTGAGACGAACATGAGCAGTAAGTACTCACTGGACGAGGTCTTTTGGTGGAAAATAATGTCCGATTTCCTCTAACATAAGCATACATCGTTCCAGGCATTTAAAAAAAAAAAAAACAAAAAACAAAACAAAACTTATCGCTCTAAAAACCGCCCGCGCTTATACAGAAGGCCACAAGATGTCTCGCTCACTCCGCTATTCCTTTTTACATATCTGAAGCACACTGGAAAAGCCACTCTGCTAAACTCAGCGTCAAAACGTGTTTTTTGGCGGGTGCCTTTTAAAATTAGGTTTAGGTCTGTTTTAAAATGCGTACGCATGCATGCAAACACACACACACACGCGCGAACACATACACACACACGCGCATACATACACAAACAGACACAGGCAGACACATGCAGACACACACACACACACACACACACACACACACGTATGTACCCTTACTAGGATACTGCATTGACTTCCGCTCATTGTAGACAACCTAACCATAACCATAACCAAATCATGCCTAACCCAACCCTTAACCAAAACTCAATCCACACCTGACCCCTAACATTAACCTCAGAAATGAGGTTTTGCGGCATTTATCCCATATGGACTTCTGGCCCCCAAAAGGTCAGTGTTCACACCAGATAGGGTCCCCAATAGGTAACAAAAACACCCCCCCCCACCCTCCCTTCTACACACACACACACACACACACACACACACATATACAAGCACACACACATGCGCACATGCACCCACCCACACATACGTATGCACCCATCTACCTACCCACACACACATACACACGCGCGCATGCGCGAATGTATTATTTTGAATAGGTCTACATTTATTATTTACTCTAAATCCTTTCATTTGCAAACATTATTATTATTATTATTATTATTATCAATATTCTTATTATTATTAGTAGTAGTAGTCGTCACTGTTGAAACTATAAACTGTGAAACTGTGGAGGAACCTCTTGAGCTGTTTTGAGGAACCAGATTTCGCACTGAGGAATCGCTAAGAGTTCTTCAAGCATCTGCAGGATCATTAAGGAATGGAGTCTGAGCTTTTTGGAGGAGCCCCAAGGTTCTTGGGATAAACTAGAGGTTCTTCAAGGAACCACTCAGTTTTTACAGTGGTAGTAGTAGAAGAAGTAGTCGGTGTTGTGTTGTGAGGATCCGTGTTGATGAAAAAAAAAAAAAAAAAAAACAAACAAACACTGAGATAAAGAGACAAAATTACGCAAAAGAATTCAGACTTTTTTTTTTGCTATAGGATATTAGTCTTCGACGGAATATGCTTCTCACTCTGCGTATGATTAAATTCATTAATAAATTCGGAAAAGCAGCCAGGCAAAAAACGATTATTTTAGAGACTAAAGAAATCTTACAGAGATTTGAAAAAAGATGTTTATTTATTTATTTATTTATTTATTTATTCCGATTTGCTCTAGCAAAAGTCTATCATTTGCAATGCATTGTGCTTTTATATGGAATTAACGATATTATTTAGACACATTCTGCAGAAGTCAATCAATATTTTGAGGATACGCGCACTGTTATAGACATAAGGAATGTTTGTGTGTATGTGTACACACACACACACACACACACACACACATATATAAAATAACAAAGTTGCAGTCAGAAAAATGTAGCCCAATCGCCCAGAAAGAAGTAGCTACACTAATACTGATAGCCTTCAATTGCTAAAATAGGGGAGAACCGGCGCAACTTTGCTCGGTCAAAAACATAATGGACTAAATGCACATACCTGGTTCAGTTGGGTAATTCTTTTTCATCTGCGGACAAAACCCTCGGCCTATATGTAATTACAGAGCACTATAACAGTTAATGGGATCTCCCAAGCGACTACACTTGAACTGAAAGTAACCAAAGTGAAATTTTTACAACCTGCCCTAACTACGGGAAGAATTGTTACAGCGTCTGAATTATAGAGCATACAAATGAAACCTTTATTTCAAGTCAAACCTGGGTGAATCAAACTTTTCTTACGGATTACATTCTTCGTTCTTGGTGGCCAAGTTATCGGTTTGCCCACTTGCCTTTGATTCAAATTTGGTACGATGGCGCCTGTGAGGCCAGCATATCATGACTTATTCAACAAAACAGTGATGAAAAAAAATTAATAGCATGGTTCTAACTCACTCTTTTACTCTTGGTGACGTTTTCAGATCTGCCCACCTCTTACACACGCGAGGCACATTCCTACAACAAGTCAGTGAAAACGCATAGTTCTTGGTCTGTTCAGCAACGGAAAATACACGTATCCTCCCTTAGCTTCTCTTAATACAAATTACTTTGTCCATTCCAGTTTCCCTGGCCAATTCTATCGCACTTCTATGAATCCGTTTCTTTCATTTGTCGAAAATCCAGATACGTGGGTGCATTTATTGTGGACAACAGAAAAAAATAGAGACAGCATTCATTATTCCTGATAACGGCCAACTTCACCATAAACACAGCAGACTGAGCTGAATTTTTAATGCAGGTGTTGAACTGACCAACGAGCAGCGCTCCATTAATCCCCGAAATAGGAATTATGTTCCGAAAAGTGTTAAGCTATCCCACATCAGGGTCCTGGAGAGTGAACGAACATCATCGAATTTCATCTGAATTTTTACCCAACTGCCTACCGACCTTTTTGAACCATAAACTTTAACGATAGACTAAACAGATCTTGACTACGCTGTTTGCTGCATTTTCAGAACTGAGCCGGAGAAAACATTCTGAACTGAAGGAAATTATTTCACGTCTGCTAAAATAGAGCAAACTAAGCACCTGAATTTGAGTTTGTATCATATTCACATTTAATCAGGCCTACAAAATCCCGTTAGTTACACTCCCGTATTTTCCAGAGAGGTTACAGTATTTTACAAGATCCTAATACGGGAACCGTTGAACTTTCCGTCATTCGGTTAGGTTGACTATTTTTCACAAAAAAAAGTATGTGTGTGTGTGTGTGTGTGTGTGTGTGTGTGTGTGTAAACAATAATAACAGTGTACAATCAGAGATTCACAATACAAGCAGGTCTAACCTTTTCCTGTCAACTATAAATTTTAACTTAAGAAGCGACAGGACAGTTGTTAAACTAGCCCCTGCCACAAAACTAATTCGGCCCAGGGGCATGTTGTACCCGCGTCTGTATTGTAAGAAAACAGACAATTGCGCACTGTTTGAAGCAAATCTCATCTTGGGGAAACTAGGACGCAGCCTAACACTTCTAGCCATTCGCTTAATTAAAAATATCTAGGCCTACGCATACTTGGGTAAATATTTAAATTCAGAATCACCATGCATGCCTAAGCCATAACTAAAGACCCTCAGCTGCTTTGGGACTTTTGAGGTGATCGCAGTTGAACCAAATGTAGCAGCGTAAATATAATTGTTACAACTTGCCCCAGTTATGTGGAAAATCGTATCAGCACTGGGGCATGTTGTGCCACTGCCAAAAACATCAGAAAATAGGTATGTAGACATACTAGGTCTGTTTCTGTTCAAGTCAGAGGATGAAAATCCTATTTTCATCACTGTTTTCATCTTTGACTCTTGTAGTACAGAATTAACTATATTATATTTAACTGACTTCTCATTAAACCCTCAATATGTGAGAAACAGTCTCAGCGAACATGGATCAGAGCAGGTGTGCACCATGAACTTTGCTGGATTGCATGTTAAAAGGTGCCCCACCTTGTGGTAGGTGTTCTCCTGCATGGCTTGCAGTTTCTGCTATCAATCATAATCAATTATATTCGTAAATATTTTAATGATGTATGCTTAAATCATGTCAAAAAGCCACATTAATGACAAGAGATGTAGTTAGTTGATCAGCCAGGAACCGAGACAAGATAAATATATCGCTACATGCGAGGGAGGAAAAACCCCGTTAAACAATTAACAGGTGCAAATTCCCAAAAGTCCCACATTAGGTTGGGCCCCGGTCTCCTCATAACAGGTGTTTCCCATCGCATATTGTTCACTGATAACCCAAAACAAACAATTACTCGGAATTAAAAATGTAATTTTTTAAATTGTCTTGCATAGCAGTCAGAAACATAAAATAACAGTAAAGCCTTTAGTGACGCTTACCACTAGTCAAAATCTAACCAGGGTGATTTATTTATTTATTTATTTATTTATTTTAATGTCCATGCGCGCCGCCTTTGCAAAATAATCTGAGAAGGAAAGCCTTCTAATAGCAATGAACGTGACACGAATGTTGCCGCTTTGTCATGGAGTGAGCCAAGTTCTTGAGATGGCCAATTGAGAAGCAGCAAAATGCAAGTACGCAAGATAGAAGAAATTACAGAAACCAACACACCCTCCCCAACACCAAAGCTGAGCTATCAGTTCTGGCACGTGCAAAGGTGAAGATAGTAAAGTACTTCAAAGGATATAAACACCGCTGAACGCCTCATTCTGACACGCGAAATATAGAAATATGAAATATTGTGTTTGTGTGTTACTGAGTATGTGTGTGTGTGTGTGTGTGTGTGTGTGACGTGGGGGGTGGGGGGGGGGGTGTTCTCTGCATACGAATACTTACAAAATTATTTTGCCATGATCTATGCGTCATGTAGGCTATCTGTGTGAATGATAGCCCGAAGGAGTGGTGTCAGCAGCAACAACAACAACAACAACAATAATAATAATAATAATAATAATAATAATAAAAATATGAATAATAATTTTGGAAAATGTATTTATAATATTGTCATATTATATGGGGTAGAATTAATTATTGAAGTGATGAATTAATTAAGATGATTGTCCACAACTATTCGAAGCGTAAAATATCAAATTTTGGTGTTTAGAAATTTGTGTCAGACAGCACTGACCATACCTCCATACTCCTCCAAAAAAAAAAAAAAAAAAAAAAAAAAACGAACGTTCCAAGCTCTCGAGCGGGTGTAAAAGCACAATCATTAACACGTTTAGGCTGGTTTTCCACAACCTGGTTTTCAGGTAATAAGAAATCCCACCCTTACACACTTTATTTAAATTATCATTACTCGTTCAGATGAGTTGCTTGGCATAACACATAACACTGACAATGGTTCCCTCGTCACAAATGAATAAGAATGTGAGTGGGCGCAGGCACTAGAAGCTAAATAAGGGTATTTCAACCGTGAATATGCTACATACGGTATTATTTAACACGCACGCCTACCGGTGCTTCACGAATGCTTGCAGGATAAGGTCGAGTAAGATAGATTTACAAATTTCTTTACCTAATATTATTTGTCCCATATTTCTTCGATGATTCATCACAAAAGGCGAATGACTATATGGTACGTCAACACAGAAGAGGTTCTGTTCTAAAACCAAGCAAAATCAAACAGCATACATCCATTGTGAGTAATTGAGAGTCTTTCCCAAACAAAATGAGTTTTTTTTTCTCCCTCTCACTCCCTCTAAACTAGGACACGCTTTTCAAAGCTATAAAATTAAAAGACTGAAAATGTTTCTGTGAATGAACCTAAAACAAGCGAAGTAATCCCTACATCGAACTTTCGGACCGTTATTCAAATGAACACAAAATCCCCAAGCGATAATTGAATTAGTCTTTCGAACGGACTGTCAGGTACGTTGACGTGCTGTATATCCGCGCATTTCCCGGAGTCTATAGGCTTTGGGGACCCGGGACGCGTGGTTTGACCTCACAGCTCATAATTATAATGGTGCACTTGTAGCAGAAATCCATTCACATTCAGTTCAAACAAAACCTCTGGTCACTCAGTCCCAGTAGGTAGGCAGCGATCTATTGTATTAAAACAACTCATTTATGTCCTTCAGCAAGGACTTTGGTGCGATCTTATCACAACAAGCACGAGGGCGGAATAGGAAAAGAAGCCATACTAAATAAACGAGCAGCAATAAACAGTTATTGCATACTTGCATAGTGTACGCCAGACACTACTATTCGGCTTCAGAATAAAAACGAGCATGCAGTTCGGGGGTTACTGTTGGGAGTTACTCTCAGACAAAGCTTGATACAATGCATGGATTTGTGAACATTCCCAAATTTTAAAAGCATAAGGCACGTAGATGCACAAACACACACACACACACACACACACACACACACACACACACACGTACTGTCATTGTTATATAGATAGCCATTGGTACAACGTTGTGCAATACGACTGAATGGAACTTTGAAATAGAATTATTTTGCAAATGCCTCGATTAATGTGCGTATGATTAAGGTAAAATCTAAGCATTTAGCACCGGGGATGCTTTACCTTTCCATGTCGGTATGGCCTGTATTCATTGTGGCGTAGATGTGTTCGAACTCAATCACAAGCAGAGCACGTTTTCCCAAACATAAAGGTACGGTGATATTTGTCATTTTTACAACTTTCTTTTGCTATAAAACAATAAACCAGTGTTCAACAGAATTTCGAATTGTCTCGATAGCCTATGTAAAGCGTGTTGCCTTTATGTTCAAGGAAGATATTGGAAATTTGTATTATTAATTTCAACCTGGTCATAATTAAATTAAAATACTTACAACATCGATTTTTAAATGATTTCCAGGACATTTAGCGTGCGCTGTGTGTATTATATTCAATAATAAAAGCTACTGGCCGCCAATGCATTTATCATCCCATTACTGTAACAAATCCAGGCACCATACATAGAAGCTAAAATGAATTACCAACGTTAAGCCGTCAATAAAGCCATTTCTACAAATGGTGTCTCCGAAGACCGGAGCATTATTCAACTCGCTTTATCAGCAACTTGGAAATTACGTCGCGAGCCTTGCAGCGTGTAATATGGCCCTGCTTTCTTTGATTAAGCGTCTTGCCAGGCGAAAGTGACAGTGCTTTTGAACAGGTTTTATTCACTCTGCTGAGATGAACGCCAGCCTGATCAGGCGGAATGAGGAGTAATTAAAACCTATAAATTATCTTTTGCGGCCCCTCTCAAGGCGTCTCTTGCAGGCAAGATAAGCGCACGAGTCTCCATTTACCGCCTGAAAAGGATTGCGTCTCACAATGGCTACTTGGCTAAATGGGATATTGATAGTGTCCTAATTAGAATTTAATTAAGTACCCACACTAGGTTTTTGGATAAAGATTTCAATTCTCGCATCTTAAATATAAATAAACTCCGCGGTCGTCGGCAATCAAAGATTTAATATTTCTTCAGTAATTGCACTTGTTTATATACCTAGGCCCAGCTCTTTTCTTCTCCAGATACATGCGCGGCTGTTTACTTGGATAATGGTGTTGCTTTATGCTAGTACCTCGCTTTTTCTTTTGAGGAATGTCCACAACTACAAAATCGGTAAACTCATGTAACTGAGTGTGTGTGTGTGTGTGTGTGTGTGTGTGTGTGTGTGTGTGCGTGTGCGTGTGTGTGTGTGTGTGTGTGTGTGTGTGTGCGGGCGCGTGTGTGAAAGACAGAGAAAGAGAGAGAGAGAGAGAGAGAGAGAGAGAAATAGTGTGTGAATGCGCGTGTGCGTGGTTGTAAGCCTATGCGTGTGTGTGTGTGTGTGTGTGTGTGTGTGTGTGTGTGATAGATAGATAAATAGATAGATAGGTAAGACCAACAGTTGACAGCAATTATTCCTCTTAGATGGCAAGTTTACAAATAAAGTGGCTACATTGTTTTTTTTTTCGCTAGACGTTGTAGCCTAATTAAATTACTGTGAAATTTATACGAAAATCAATAACTCTGATTGTGATTACTTCTTTTGTTTTACTTTGTGGGCAGTTTGACAGCAACCCATATTCTTGCAAAATATATGCCTTTTTGCGCGTGTTTTTGGGTGTATGTACACGCGCGCTGTGAGGCAACACATACACATACACACACACGCGCGCGCGCGCGTCAAACACATGGCACTTCAAGTAAATTGAGATGATGTCCAATCCAGTGCCTGCATTTTCATTTGCTCATGACTGAATCCACCGATGGGCCTTTCCCTGCTAATCGCTCAGTACACTAAACTAATACCTCAAGTAATGTAAGAAATCATTGATCTGATTTGTGCGTCCTGCAGAAGAAATGAAACTCGCACTGAACACATTTACTCGGGCAGGCATATTCCATCCCTATGTGATTCCTATAAACACTATTCGAGTTGATCTAATTTCGCAAATAGCCACGTAGTTGTGATGTGAGCTGCTATTGAAGAATTTACCCAATATTTTCCTCCAGTCGCCCACTATTTGTCCGCAATAACACCAACGACAATAACATCAACTACCACTACAACTAGTAGCTAGTACTACAAACGGTTGTAGCAAAGTAGTAGCCGAATATTGAAGGGGTATTGTTGATTCTAACAATTCCAGCAGTAGTTCTTAATTCATTTTCACTGAGTATTGAAACCACACACACGAGTACACAAACAAATCATGTACAATATATAGCAATGTTTGTTCAACTCTTTGACATAATCATCATTAAACCGAAAAATATACAGTTCTAAAGTCTACATGTGCTGCTGCTGCCCTCCTCAATTAAAAGGTTATATTTCGCAGTCTGTACTCTGACAAAAATATTTGAGTAACCCATACATTTGGGAACAAACAGTGGAAAAAATAGAGATTACATGCAAGTATTAAGTCTATCCCCTTCAAAATTAACGCCCAGAAGGCCTATAGATTAGCGTTCAAATTGAATGAGCGCAAAGACGCATGAAACCTTCAAGCAAAATTAATTTTTCTGTCCAATATTATAGGAAACCAGAAACATTGTCCCGAAGTTGTCCGAAAATCGGAGTGTGCAAACAACAATATACTCGGATTCTGGGTTGTTTCTTTAAATTTAAAAAGTGAATTCGTTGGTTAGTACTTGTCCGGGAATATGTATTCTTGCGAGATCCAAAAAGTCTTCAAAGCTACACAAAATGTGTTGAAACTCAGCAGTGTCAAAGCCCCGATCAGGGTCTGATTTACCTCATTCGTACTTAACATGTAATAAGTATCTGCATGGACGAAGCAAGTAACGCGGTGATCACTTGTTTGGTTTCTCTGAAAAGCCATCTATTATTTATTTTCGAGAGTCTTAACACTTGATTGGGCGTCGTCACTCGTGTCAGAATGGGCTCCCATAACTGATTGGCCCATTTCACGTGTGTACTGGCTCACGTGCTTCCGGTTGATGTGGGGAAAAAAGTGTGCGAGAGGCTGAGCGATTTTAGGAGAGTTAGCGAAGATAGAAGTGCCATAGATTAGAGGAAGCCAGGGACTCCGAAGCTGCGCGCGATGTGTTGTCAGTCTTGTCAGACTGGAAGATAATGACACTCGGAACTTTACACTCGCAGGATGTCGACAGTTTAGAAAGCAAGACTACATAATTCGACAGAGGTATTTATTGTATTTTCATAGCGTGCAATATTGTCGCATTTTCGTTTTTACGTGGATACAATTTTAAACCAACAAGTGGAATTTGGTGCGGAGAGAGCGCACTACAGCTAAATTGGTTACAGTCATGGAAGAGCAGAAGGATCAAAACAGTCGTGATTCAAGTGAAGCGGACAGCGTTTCTCTCTCGCCGAACCTTCCGTCTCCCCCGATCTTACCCCATCAGGCAGCGCAACAAGCCCATAGAACCACCAACTTTTTTATTGATAATATTTTGCGGCCTGACTTCGGCTGTAAGAAGGAGCTTGGTTGCAGAGAACGGGCGCAGACCTCGGGCAGAGAGAATGTCAATCCTTTGATAATAAGGCCGTCTCATCCAAGCACACTGTGTCAGGATTCAAACTGTAGCAGCGACAGCACATCATCTTCGTCGTCTTCGTCGTCTTCGCCCCCTTCAAAACAGAGCCCTTCAAAGCCGGGGGAAGGAAATGGAACTAGCACTACTAAGTACGGAGAGAACGCCACATCTATTATGGTTGTGAACACGAGTAATGGTGGAGCCCCTCCTGCAACAGAGAACCAGCCGTTGCTGTGGCCTGCTTGGGTTTACTGCACGAGGTATTCAGACAGACCGTCATCTGGTAAGGCAGTAGTTTCTTAACATATCCTTTCCCCTCGATTTCATTTTATATATTGCCTAACGGATATCGAAAATCTTTGCTAACGTTCAATTTGAAATGTTACTGTGATTTTTAAAATGTTAGCTAATAAGCGTGGGCTGTGCGTGCAGGCTACTCAGCGAAATTGAAAACAGTCGAGTATGGTTTTTAAAAGCGATGCCAGATTTTCTGGCGACACCGCGACTGTAGCTACCGGAATAAATACCAACGTCAGTGCCCCTGCTGTGGGTAACATTTGAACACATTTTAAACACAATTTCAGAATTTAAACTGTATCGTTTAAATATGCTTGCACTCGATAGTAATATCTGACTATAGCGCGACAGACCGGGAGCACATTTTGTTTCAAGAAATAATCTATTGTGCAACCCGAAGGGCAAACAATGTGACCGTCGAATTCAGTGCGTAACGGTATCTGCAAAGTTTAATAGAGTCAGAATTAGGCTTTATTTGGTTGCCGTGGGAAAGCGCTTCCACTGCTCTTTACCTGGACTAATTACCTCTCGATTACGATACACCTGCCGCTTAGAGGAAACAAAAAGCATTTATTTTGCATGTATGACATAGCACTCAGTTGCACTGAAATGCTACACAGGCAAATAGTTGTCCAGCATTGAATTTATTTATTTATTTATTTATTCATTCATCATTATTATTATTATTATTATTATTATTATTATTAAATTTGCATGCCGGCTGCATCCATACAAATTAATTGTCTCGTACTTGAAAGAAAAAAAAGGCTCAAGAAAAAAGGCTCCGAGTCATTCTAATATTAGCCTTCTGTGTTAGCCACCATGTTTGTCATATTTATGGTTAGTGGATAAATACGAGAAAGGCTAAATACCATCACTTTGGCGGAAAAATAAAGGAAAATGAGAATAATAATAATTATTGTTATTATTTATATTTCAACCAAACTGTGAATTGATAGGCCTAAAATAAATACATGGAGAGTGCGGGATTTGGCCTACAGTACAGACAATCGATATTATTTAGTAGTTAGGGTCTGCTGTTGGCTCGTGATATTTTCGAGTTTTGTGAGCATGTACAACAGGAATTATTATTATTATTATTATTATTATTATTATTATTATTAGTAGTAGTAGTAGTAGTAGTAGTAGCAGTATTAGTATTATTATTGACATCCGGGTAAGGCAGGCACATTGTTGACCTCCAGACAGAACGCAGAGCACGTAACGGCCCCAGGCAATCCAACACGTTCAATGTGGACGGAAGTAAGAAAAGATGGGTTGATTGACAAAACGTATTGATTGATGGATTGAGCCATCAGACTCTACACTTCAATATAACGTCACCAGTTAGGTTTCAGTTAAGTGGAGAAACTGAGGTAATCCCTGACGATGAGAATTTGATTATGTTTCTTTTCTTTTTTTTTCTGTTCCAATGACAACGTCCTTAAACCATCACCAAAACTAAGGTATGCTCTAATCCGTTACTATACACTGTAGGATAGGCAAAATTCAAAAGTTGTATCATTGTAATTTAACAGTTACTAAAATCTCTAGGCAGAGCTTTTTAATTATTTTCTCTCTATATGAAGCAATTATGGAACATTGAACGACCAATAACTCTGCAATTGAATGGTTCGACTCGAAATTTCATTACGAAGCTTTTTCTATGTGGCCTTCGATGGTTTGATACTTGATAAGGGTATCGAGCAAACCACAGCAGCAGCAACATTACCACAACATAATAATAATAATAATAATAATGCAATTTGCGACGAGGCTAACTTTATCCTGCTAGAATGGGCGGTATTAGTGGAAGGACGTGTTTAGTTATGAGACGGCATTGGCTCTGCTCTTAACCCCTGTCAATCTAGGTGGCCAAATTCTCTCATGGTTCTACATGAAATAGCATTACACAGGGGGAGCGGATATTTTAACACTGTTGTCAGGTGATCATAGCCATGGGTAACTGGCTTCTGAGGGTAGGCCATTATGTATGCCTGCATATGCGTGCGTGCGTTATTGTTTGTTTTTGGCAGATGTTTACTATTACTACTACTACTACTACTACTACTACTATTATTATTATTATTATTATTATTATTATTATATTTGTTTATTATTTATTTACTCGTTTATTTATTTTTGAAAATTATGGTATTGTAATGCTCCCGAATAGCAATCCAAAATACAAATCATTTATGGCTACAGGTGAAATGTTCATATTTAATAACTGTTACCTGTTCGAGGGGAGACAAAAACTCGAGAACATTGGCCCGTTTTTTCACGCCTTGCAGAGACAAAGTCTCTAACAGGTTTTTATCATTTATTAATTTTTTCACGTTCGGCTGGTAACTAGATATTTTTGGGAAAAAAAAAATTCTATCATTGTGTGGCAGGGAATTTCGGATCGTATTCACATTTCCTGTATGTAAGATATTATCACAGGGTGCTGGCGCACGATAAACAACTAAATAAAGTCAGCACGACTTCTTGGATCTATACACGCACAACTCCTTAAATGATCACGCACTTATTTGTTTTGCTACAGTTTGGCGGGTTTGGCGTATTGCTTCTGAAATGTTGCTATACTAAGGGGGACCAAAATCTGTAATTGACAATAGCTCACCAATATGAGTAAAGGGGAAATTAAAATATTAGATAATGAGTGTGCTTTGTTGGAGACCCGATGATTGTATAAATAGTCATTTGGGGCATTTCATTGAATGTTTTGCTGAAAGAAAAGTGATTTGGCCTATCTGTGGTCATTGGAGCCCGTACAATTTTATCAATTTGAGGAAAAAGTAAGTACTTTCCTTTTTTAAAATTGTTTGACACATTTTAAATCGCACGACGATTCAAAAGCATACATGTAGATGTAGGCCTACATTTAATGCCAATAGTAGCCTACAGGTACTTCAAAAATTTCCAAATTGTTCATCGGTCCAACACAGAGACCACAATATAGATTTTTCGACGAGAGCTTTTATTGGTTTCACAGAACGGGCAACCAGGCCTCGTGCCATAGTGCGCATTCGACAAAATTACAATGAGGCCTAGCCAGCACTGTTTCCTTTATGGAATTTTCTTTGTTATGCAGTCAGGTTAGAGCACAGCATGAAAAGAGGAATTTAAGACGGAACTGGGTGTAACATACCTGAGAACACGGTATAATTTCATAACAGTTGATCATTTATGCTCAACATTTGGATCGAATGTTGTTTCGAGTGTGTTCGGCTTGCTTCAGCTCGCTGGCCCTGCGCGAGCACCACGATGGAAGTAAGCGTCAGTGACCGCGCGTTTGCTTGTAGCTGTAATTCAACAATGGGATGAACGTATTGACAAAACACACGATTGTGGAGTCATTTAATTCTCGTGTTGCATTAGTGTTCCTATGGTCAAACGACTGGGGATTGAAGGGGTAAAATAGCTCCAGTCATGTGGAAGGCCTGGACATAGGACTTGCTGATATTTATGTATTCGTCTTATTGTTGTTTCTACACTAGGCCCAAGGACACGAAAACTGAAAAAGAAGAAAAACGACAAGGAGGACAAGCGACCCAGAACTGCATTTACGGCCGAACAGCTGCAAAGACTTAAGGCTGAATTTCAGGCGAATCGCTACATCACCGAGCAAAGGAGACAGTCATTGGCCCAGGAACTGAACCTAAACGAATCGCAGATTAAAATCTGGTTTCAGAATAAGAGGGCAAAAATAAAAAAGGCCAACGGTTACAAGAACGGTCTGGCCCTTCAGCTAATGGCGCAGGGACTGTACAACCATTCCACAACAACGATTCAGGAAGACAAGGAGGACAGCGAGTGAGCACCAGCCCCGCGCCCCCGTCACCAGCCCCTAACCCCCCGACCACTGACTCCCCACCCCCTCCCCCACATCCCGTCTATGTGCTATAGACACTATACGGGAGGGGCGGACAGCTATTTCTTATTTTTAATTGATTTTTTTTTTCGACAAGAGGAAAAAAACATGATCATGGAGTGGGACAGGTGCTATTTAAATGAGATGTCTTGTCTATCGCATAGTATATGGACATAACTATATGAATGATGAACATTATTAAGATTATATATATAGCCAAACACTATGACGTTGTATATATTTAATTTCAGGTAAGGGTGACTCTGTATCGGCCCCTACTTGCTGGAGATTTCTATCTTTTTTTTTCTTTACGATGTTGTCGCTCATTGTTTTAGTAAATGTCTGACTAAATAGGATTTTTGTGATTTGTCTCTCGCATAAACTCACGATTCGACAGACAGCGTTCCTGAACCGCCGCTTCAAGCCAAAGATTTTAATATGTCCAGAATATATGTAGTCTGAAATAAAACTGTAGAATGTGCTCTCATTCCTCTCGCTGCCATTCCTTCTCAGTCTTAGGAATTTGAATTTGACCGCGTGAATAAAAGGTGCTGTCGATCACCCCAATAAATCTAACTTTCGAATAGTAGACCTATTTTGTTCCATTGTGGAATCACATAATTCCAGAGTAACACAAAACACAGCATCGGATTGTTTAAAATGACACTATTAGATAATAAATAACGTATTGTTTCAAAATAAACATTTTTTATTGAACAAGCCGCTGATTTTCAGTTATTTTACATCCTTGTACACCACAATCCAACGACGGGAATCGTCGGTGTTCTCACTTCCTTTAAGAATGCTTCTCATTCGATTTCTCGAACAAGGATTTACATTAAGAGCGATTTCTAATGAATTACATGGTTATCAAAGTATTTACATGCCAAACAATATATCCGTTCGGAATATATACGTTGAGAGTAGGCGTTAACTTCAAGCATGCAAATTGCCCATCTGTAGCCTATATGGCGAGGACTGCGCGTGGTGAGCCTGTTCGAACTTTCAAGCGCTGCGTTAGGCCTATTTTGTACAGGTTCAAGGGCGTCATTTTACAGAGAGGATTCATCGTTTTGCTGTATTAGGTGGGCAAGACAGAAAGGTCAAATGGCTCCTAAGGTCAGGAGATAAATCTACGCGAGGTTCAGTCATTATTGTTGCTGTTGTTATTATTATTATTATTATTATTATTAGTATTAGTAGTATTAGTATTATTAATAGGCCTAGTGGTAGTAGTAGTATAGTGGGCCAGTCGTAGCAGCAGTTTTCGAATTATAAGAACAATCACTGATAGCGGTATCAATAATAGCCTATAAGTATTATAGTTATGTTTCACAGAATTGATTTAACTTATTTTTAAATAGGTCTATGCAGGACGCGAACTGAACAATGTAAGTGTGGACAAATGCATATAGCCTACTAATAGTAGGCCAATTAATAATAAAACTAATGCTTCTACTTTTACTAATAATAGGCTAATAATAATAATGATGATGATGATGGTGATGATGATGATGATGATAATAATAATAATAATAATAATAATAATAATTTTCGAGGTAATCTATTTCTGGTAGTGTTGTTCTTTAAATAACGTTTTCCTCTCCGCACATAAATGCTGTCTACGCGCATGAAAATAGTCACCGCCAGAGGTAGGCCTATAAACACGCTTAAGAAATACATTTACATGACAGCGAGAAGCTATATTAGGGAATGCCTCAAGAAAACGTTGTTTTCCGTGGTTATTTTTGAGGAAGGGAAGGAGTATACACATGGAGCGCGTAATAATTTAATTTCGAGTGCGGCTTGGCATGAAAAAAAAAAAAAAAGCTAAATAGTCATTATTAAAGATAGCCTTCAGCCTATTTCCATACAGGAACATGGGCAGTTTAATTAATGGGATTATCCCGTTAAACAATACAAAGTTGTTCCTGTAGTGCTCTGCAGAAAAAAAAAAAAAAAAAAAACAATTACACCCAAGAAGTTTGTAAAGTAAAGGCCTGTTTGTTTGTAAAGGCCTCAACATTTTTTACAACAGCTTGTCAAGCATAAAAAAGAGTAGAGACAATTTTGAATAAGACTCAAGTGACATACACCCGCTTGCGCTCGAAAATATTAGGGCAATATAGCATAACCTAGGTCTATGCATGTCAAAGATATGAAAAGTATAAACGTAGCCCATAAGCCGACATGGCCTTTATAGTCTACACTCCGTTTTCTTGGGAACCTTTTTTTATAAGAATGTAGAGGCTGAAAAATTCCCAAAATTAACAACGTTTTTAAAAGAGCATCCTGAGGCTGAGAACGAGCATTTTAATAAAAAACTCGTATCGAGATAATAGATTGAAAAAACTCGTGACTTAAATTTAAAATAATGTTCGTGAGAGGCTTAAATCTTCAATAAATAAATAAATAACATTGTGGCTCAGCCCCTAAGTACTTTTTTTTTAGTAAAATAAAAGAACGAAAAAAAGCCTATTTTGGGGTCCGAGCTGGAGGCTCTGTGTGGGTTGGCGCATTCGATACGACGCAGTTCCTGTTAGTTGTTAATAACCTAACTTTTTTCTGAATCGGCACCATGACAAGTCAGAGTGATATTGATATTATTTCCCTGAATAAATCTCATATATTTCACTTTTTTTTTTTTGGGGGGGGTCTTACTAGTAGGCCTACAAGCATGGAAAATGCGTTAATATTGCCAATCTGAGAGCTGAGTGACGAGTAACAGCCTAATCAGGAAATGTTCAAGTGATTTTTGAAAATCTAGGCTATTTTTTTTTTTCTTCTTGGGGCGTCTAGCTTTGTCATCGAAATGTAGGAGCTAGCGTAATACTGGATTAGTGGCCGAAGAGAGTATCTGATTTGGAACCGTCTGTACTGAGGACATAGGCCTATCCTATAGCCTATTTGTGCGTCTAGCTGACAGGCTTCAGTTGAACACCAGTAAACGGGAATCTAAACACAAATAACGTCATTTCCGTGTATATAGGTTATAAAATCTCATACTGAAATCATCCGCAGCTGCTGCTGTGGTCTTCTGACCCCCAGTAATGTTCATTAATCATGTTTTCTGGTGTGGACACGCGTTGCTCTTAAAGGCAGCCATTTCGTGGCAATAAACGTCTTGACGACCCTTGGTCAGGCAGTATGTTCCTTTGTGTTTCCGTCGTGGAATCAAAGCAGACTTTAAAGCGACCCACCCTGTAGGTTAAAGGTCAAAGAGTGCAGTCTGTCAACAGTGTACTACATTTGTATTCTTGTTTAGCTAAGAAATCTGAAATTTACACCGAAATCGTGGTATGGTTTTATTTAGCTAATGATAAATTTTACAAATCTGAATTACAAAAAAAGGTGGCGTCATCACTCAAGTCGTGATGGGTTCCAGTTTCCGCACCTGCTCAATGGCAGCGGAAGTGCAGTTTTACAATATTTTTTGTCACGACTCGCCGGTATGCCTTATACGGAAATATGAAAACGAGACATGTCATGTGACCAATATTAAAGTATGGTCTGTTTAAAAGTTTCACATTGCCTCTGCTTGTTCTTAAATAGGCCTACCACTGACGACGATTCGACGACCTTATCTTGCGAAATCCGATATCGTAAAAATTTTGAACTCTTTTTAAAGTTTTATATATGACAGAATATTACTGTGCATGATAGGCACGAACGCCAAAGCACTTCCGTCGTTTATTGGAGACCAGATGTCAAAAATCAATTGATTCAAGTTCTCAATATAACACGACGCATTGCTCTCCGACAAGATAGCTACAAACACCAGGAATTCTTAAAACTAGCCCACAGAAACGTAATAGTCCGCCTTAAATACAAAAACGAATTTCGCCAAATAAGGAGGCCTACACACTTAGTCCCACAGGTAAAGCCAGAGGTTTTGAGAAGAATCGGTGAAATTATCCTCGTTGAAATAATCGTCCGCCGACTCGGCCGTCGGTACTGTGAGGTTTCGGATGCACTAAGTGGAATTAAGGTAAAATCGCCATAAAACAATATTCCAGTATAACGAATTATTTTACAAAGGATAGCTGAAGTCATAATATATTTTGTTCTGAGCCTGAGAGAGAAAGAATGGACAACCATTTATCTGACAAATACAGTCGAGGATTCTGTTATGTGTTATGTCAAAGTATTCTTGAGTGCTCTGTGTGTGTGTGTGTGTGTGTGTGTGTGTGTGTGTGTGTGCGTGCGCGTGTGTGTCTGTCTGTACGAGTACGTGCATTCAGCTGGAAATTAGTCCATAATTTTTGAATGAGGAAGTGAGTTTTTTTTTTCTAAAATCTTTAAATGGACATAGAACTCCTCATGCCTCCTGCAAAGAGAAAAACACCCGTTTTTTGTCGTGCATCAATTTAAAATGTTGCAATATAGGCCCTCAGTTTGCTCTCTTTCTCTCACAAAAAAAAAAAAAAAAAAAAAAAAACTCTGAATGGTCTACTATGGTCTAGCCTATCTGTTTAAACAAATGTTAAAACATTTGCCGGTGAATTAAACATAAGATACGGCGTGTAAGATTGAACTTGTCCTTAAGGCTTAGGTTGGAGAGAGTGTCTCTGTCATGTTGAGTCTATGGGACCCGACTACGAAAATGTTAGAGACGTTTATCATATAGCACACTGCATTAAAATGTTTGATTGCTGATTTTTTTTAATTTGTGATGAGACACCAAGTGCAGGCCAACCAAAGAAAGCGGCCAAGCTGTAACAAAAGTTTGTCAGATTTCTACCTTTTTCAAAGAACCAGCAATACACAACTGAAAACTCATTTGGTTCGTCTCTGGGTTTGTTAGAGGCTGTGCGATTTTTTGAGTTTGGTTCTGGTGAAAATGTTTCGACTGCGAAGTTTAGCGGGAATGTGGCATGTTTTCGATTTTGTGTTGCTGGTTATTTGAAAAAGGTTAACATCTGACAAACTTTTGTTACAGCTTGGCAGTTTTCTTTGGTAGGCCTACTTCGTTGCAGAAGTGTAAATATTCGTGTGGTGTTCCTGTGCTGGTACAGAAACCAGACTGCACAAACCAAAACGACGGCACGAGGGTTTCACGCGATGCTTTTTGAATACACTGTACAAACACGTGCACGCGCGCGCGCACACACACACACACACACACACGTTCGCGCAAAAATCTCATATTAGGACATTGCGTTGACTTCCATTCATTGCGGACAGTTTAACCCTAAACCTAGCCCTAACAATAGCCAAATCATGCCCCCAACCTCAGCCTAACCGCAGTTCACACCTGACCCCTAAACTAACCACAGACATGACGTATTGTCACATTACGACCGGGCAGGGCATTGGTCCCCATGACGACTACTAGTCCCGGCAAGGCTGTTTATATCGACACACACGCACACGCACTAGTACACACACACACACACACACACACACACACACACAGAAGGTTGGCCTACTTTTGTATATATGCACAGGCTTATGTTTGTCAAGTCTGCAACCATAGGTAAGAAATTCTTCTGTATTTTATTTGCAAAGTAATTATACAATTTGTTGAATCTGACGAAGCTTTGTTTTAAAACATTTTATAGCGTTTATTTATTTTAATTAATTTATTTATTTTTACAAAAAATGTGCATGAAAGTAAATAGCATGCAATTATAGAAACGTACAAAGATATCTTACACGTCGTTGACAGGCAGTAATCCACAATAATGTATGATACATAGAAAAACTTTATGGTTTAACATCCTAAAGTTAGTGGCTGAAGATAAACCAGATAATTAGCGAAAATAAAGGGATGTCCAAGTCCACACCACATTTCAGAAAAACAGAAAAGCGATTCTCTGATTAGTGTATAAATACAATTTATGTCTGTCCTCGAATTTCAACTAATCTTAATTTACGTCTAGGTTTTATTGGGAAAAATGTCCCGAAGTTCTGAAAAAGAAACTTTTGGTGCTGAAGGACCAAACATACGGAAAGTAAATGAAAAGATTATTGGTTTGCTATAGACAGCAACAACACGAAACTTCCGTGTACCGCATAATTCAAATTTCAGTGATTTCTAAATAAACATTTATCTACGTTAAAGATATTACGCCAAAATTAAAGGATTGGGTTCCATAGTAACCTACTAAAAGCCGATTATGTGGAAACACCAACAGCACTTTAAAAGAGGTAGAACAGTTTGCTCTCAGCTACGTGTCATTATGGAATATGGATTTTTTCCCCACCCATTGGAATAGTACAATTTTTTTTTCTCCAAATGCATCTAGTGCCGCATATAATACCAAGACGTACCAATGTAGTACCCTATTCTCGAATACGTTGTCACTATACATTCAGCAGCCAAGCCCCTGAAACGTGTCTCTCTACTCAATGTAGTCGGTGCAAACATTAAAATTACAATATCGGTCCTATCCATATCCAGGAAAATTTAAGTTGTGCGCGTGGTTGTTTGACAGCACTACCATTCTCTATAATTGTTTTATTATATAAAATCAACACAAATCGCTGTAATGACAAAGTGCGACTTTAAGCTATCTGTAATTGTAACGTTTAAATGAACGATTTCAAAAGATTAAAATTTTACTGGAAAACTGTCTTGAGGTGACTACGTCAAGGGAAACGTCAACAGGTGATGGGCCACTGCCGCTCCATGATTATTAACTGGGTGTTCAGGTAACTCACAACATGGTGTTATAAACGCAAAACTTAATTTTGAAAATGATTTAGTCCTAATAAAATGCGATGTGTTTTGTTTGGGTTTGCCTTTTTCAGTCGCTTATTGTCTTGGAATAATTGGTCAGATGACGTGACTTTTGAATTGAGTATAAACAACGCATAGGCCTACATCCTCTCCACATTGTGGCGATCATATTACTGTAGCGAGATGTGCTGTACAATTCGCAGGCGACAGGTGATTAAACACGTTTGAAAACAAAAATGAAGGAAATGTTATTCATTAGTGTACCTTAGCAAATGGCATTCGAATACAATACAACGCATTGCATATCTTCACTGGCCATACTAGAATTTGTGTTGAAGAATACTTATTAAGTGATTTAAAATTAGCTCAATTTTAATTAAATACATTTTCTCCAGAGGAAAACCCATCCACTGCGCAAGCCCGAGGGCTCCTAGTCGTGTTGTTTTTAATTATTTTCCGTTGTTGTTCGAACTGCTTTGGGTCTAGCGCTCAATTAAATACAAGGGTTTAATAAACAGAAACTACGTATTAATAATTAATTTAAGTAAAACGATTTACATTTATATATTTTTGTGAGTATTACCAGACAACTTTGAATGTAAAATGTATGAAGTAGAAATAATTTATATGCATAAAACATGTGTTGTGGTACCATAGTTGCGGAAGTAAGTGCCGGAATTGACCAACATAAATCAATTTTTAACAATGAAAGGGCGAACATGGATGTTGTCCGTCATCTGTCACCACTGTTTCCTCTTCAAACAGTAAACAGACGGTCTGTAATACCAGATATTACCCAGGCAATCACCTTCCACTGGCTTTTGTAAGGCATTAATTGCGTGGAAACGCCACAAGTTGTCAATGCTGTGAACCTACTAAAGAAGGGAACCGTTTAAAGCTGGAAGTAACAATAATGCCTTTGAGCGCCATTTCAAGATTTGCAGCCAAGGTCAGTTAGTCTTAAGCAAGGAAATAGAGGGGTTATGTAACTAGCACTTTTTTGAAACAAAGTTACAAAGTTTTTCACGTTCACAGTGAGATGTAAGCTTACACAAATGACGCAGACATGTGCAACAACAGACAGCAAAATAGGAATAACCACAAAAATAAAAACTTTCTTGCATGTCAAGCATGTAAAAAAAAAAAAAAAATCACGGTGTTGGCCTTCAAAAAATGTTATGGCACGACTGAAAAGTCAATGCAACTTCTTTGATTTGAATAACAATGTGCATTATTAGGCTATTATTATTATTATTATTATTATTATTAGTATTAGTATTAGTATTTCCCGCAACTGCTCCATATGTCTGGTGCCTGCTCATAAACCCTTCAATTCCAGTACTGGTTGACTCTGTAAAGTAGCCCATGCACCCATAGGCTATATCCGATGTTCAGGCGATCTTTGTGATGTATTCGCTGTATTTTTGACCGACAAGTGTGTGTGTGACGCATGTATGCGTGTGCGTGCGCGCCTGCGTGCCCATATATGCTGATACTGCACTCTGAATGAACCTTCAGGTTTATTGAAGTATAGCCAACACTATCTGTCGGCCTAACAGCCCAAAATACCGGATTTTTTTGTCATCCTTGTTCTGCCCGGTGTGTTACGACTTAACTTTTCACATCGAGCTCGAGTACATTCGCTGAGCAGGCCTATTTAAAATGAACATCTGTGATTTAAACTAAAAATATAATCATAAATAAATTATTGAATTTTTTGTTGTTTTCAACGTTTTCAGTTGTTGAGTCAACAAATTTCAAGTCAACACTATATTGTGAAAGCAATTAAAAATGTTGAATTGACGACTTCACACGCGTTGAAATGAAAATACTAACAATATTTAGGCTATTTGAAAAGGTGATATGAGGACACAATACAACATATTAACAGCAGTTGTAAACGTCGGCCGATGCACAATATTCTTGTATATCGGGCCTTTACCTATTTTTATTTATTTATTATTTGTTATTATTATTAGTTTTTTAAATTTATTTATTTATTAATATCAGCGTTCACAGCCATTGATCTTTGAACTCAAAATGTATCCCTTCGAAGATCAACAATGATACACGTGCACAGTCTCGTCGCAAAGGTAGCGCAATAAAAACGCTCGCTCTACAAGTTTAATTTAATAACGGGCATTAAAATTTAAAGCCAGACTTCTTGGAGGCAGAGGAGTTTTCCAAACGCAAGCTCATGTGACAGCTACTCATCACGGGCGGGAGACAGAGTAGGAAGACAATCGGGCAATTAAAAATAACAAGGCAAGGTTCACGTTTCCCCACCTAGTCATTTAGCTGATGCACGGGGTGTATGTATAAAACAAAGGACCCTGCGATGAGGAGTGTTCTTCGCAGAGCCTGCCTTACAGCCACAATATGGCTTTAATTTATATGCAAATTAAAGCAATAAAAGAAGACACACTGGAAATTACTCAATTTTAGGAGGTGGTTGAAAAAAAATAAAATAAAATAAAATAAATAAAAACAGGCTGACTGGATGATGGACATTTAGAATGAAAATCTAAAGCTTTCTGGCGCCACTATATTTAGCGAGTGTATTGAGCAGGGGACGTGAATGAATTGATGTGGGGTTTTTTTTTTTGCTGTTTCTAAGAGAGGTTGCATATTTTCTGGTGGAAAATGATGGAAACAGGGAATATTTAACAATTTTGGTGCGCTCTGTATCAACATCCCTGTTACACACGCACACACACACACACACACACACACTATGACCAGCAGACCCATGCAAGGTTGATCAAAGCTGAGCGGAAGTGGAGAGTGGCCCTGAATGGGGCAGTAGAATGCTAATACAGGAGCTAAGTGACCCTTAATCCGGTTAGAATACAAGGTGCAGGGGCCCCGCAGTTAGGGGGCAACCTCATTTCAAACACTCCCCCACTCCCACAGCCCCCATCCTTTGGTCTTCCCAAAGAGCCCCCCCCCACATACACAAACACACACACACACACACACACGCATCTTTCACAGGGTCCCAGTTTTCTTCTGTGGTCTTGCTTAGATGCACATGCATGCACACACTCACGCACACACACACATAAGCACACACACACACACACACACACACACATCTTTCACAGGGTCCCAGTTTTCTTCTGTGGTCTTACTTAGATGCACATGCACACACACACACACACACACACACACACACACACACGCACGCACGCACGCACGCATGCACACACACACACACACACACACACACACACACACACACATCTTTCACAAGGTCCCAGTTTTCTTCTGTGGTCTTACTTAGATGCACATGCATGCACACACACACACACACACACACACACACACATGCACGCACGCACACACACACACAATCAGAGATCATCACAGAGAGCTTTCACTGTGCCCTGGCTGTAAGATCTCTGCCCGGTGGCCAGCCCATGGCTAAGTATGGTACATTAGGTTAAGCTCTCCAGCTGTTGCTTGAATTATGAGGGTTTTTGTTCAGGTTGGGGATGGGGGGGGGGGGTGGAGGGGTATGGGGGGAGAGGCACAGAGAGACACTGGGCAGCAGTTTGTAACACCCTTCTCAGCCCCTCCAGCGCAGTGCAGACCACAAACAGCAGAACTGGCTTTTTGGAGAAGAGGTGAAGTCCTGCTGAATACATGGACTGAAGACAGCCACACCAATGAGCATGGCAAGGATGTTAAGGGCAGTGATGATGTCAGCAACAACATAAAAATGTGAAAGACCGTCACGTGTTTTAAGTTTACAGGACAGTCCTACTCATTCAAGGTGGCTCCTGGCAATGTTTTCTACTTCCAGGTAAGGGGTTAAGAGCGGGTGAAGTCGAGGGGTTGTGTTTTTGTGGACTTTTGGGAGGGGGGAGGGGGGTGTAGGGAGGTATGGGTTGGCTTGATGGCTTAAGACCTCTGCAAACTCATTCATTTTTTTCCTCTCTTCACTGGCACGGTTGTCAATGGAGTGCATGTTAGATAGAGCTCAGCCGGACGGCTACTTCATCCTGCATGCTGTCAGAACATGAGAGAGTGGAGATGACTGATGTCATTTTATGGCCTGTCAATCGCAGCGCACTCTCTCTCCGCACAGTAACCCAACAAAGGTGGCACTGAGGGAGGACCCCCGCACTGCGGACAGGGGTCCGCGGGAATCAGACAAATGGCCATAAATATCGTACACTTGTGTACAAATTACATAGTGGATATACCAGGCAGCAGCAGCCCTGTTTATTCTGCAATCAATGAGATCTGTAGAGAGAGAGAGAGAGAGAGAGAGAGAGAGAGAGAGAGAGGGCAATAGAGATTGGCAGGGGGAAGAGGCAGAGAACTAGAGAGTAAGAGTGGGAGAGAAAGAGAAATAGAGAGAGAGATAAATGTTCTTGGTATGAATGTGCAGAAGTTTACATCCTCGGTTCCTTTCATTGCAATGACACTGACAGTGATGCTGTTTATAACAGTCTTGCCTGGGCTAACATGCTACAGCGCTACAGTTCAGGTGATAGACTGGCTATATGAATGCCCTATAGGAAATGCCTCCTAAATATTTTTAGTCCATGACAGGAAGTGCAGCAGGGAATATTGCAATGTTTGTCTGTCTGTCCATTTGGCGAAGTGAGGATGAGTGTTTTTAGAAACTGCTTTACCTAGATGAAGTGAATTTTGTGTGTGTACCCCACCAAATATGACCCTGATTGAAGTTTGAAAATGGCGGGGTTATTGATGACAATGCCTTCTTGTTTTTTTTTTTTTTTTCCTAATCCTTAAGCCATTCAGGGAATTGTAAATAATGATAATGTTGCGGAGAATATATGTTTTTACCGCAGGAGAGGACGTTAGTCAGTGAATGCACATTAAAACATGAAGTTAAAACATGAAGTGAATATAATATTGCGCCACTTGTTATGTTGCTTTTACAGACGTTGTTACAGTGGTAATAATTTATTACAAAAGCTGTTGGTTTTGGTGCAAGATTAAATAACAGTTCTCATGAGTCACATATCTTTTTATTCCCCTTTTAATCAGCAGGGTGTGTGAACTGGTGTTAATTTTATTAAGCTTTAATTAGGGATATGAGGTACACTGAGAACATTACAGATTATACAGCTGATTTTTTTTATTACAGCCATAGTTTAGTTAGATGGAAACACAATGCTCTCAGATTTATGGTATAGACACAATGTTACACTGCAAAACTGTGGAACATGTGATGTGTATTATCTAAACACCAGTGTGTAAAAACTAAATGCCCGGTGATTATTTTTGTAAATTGTTGTTCTCATTCAAAACACTGATGTTTATTGGATGTTGCAATCAAAGTTTTTCAGATTTGTTGAATACACTTTAAAACTGAATCTAAACACTGTGATGTTTAAAAAAAGTGTTCAGCATATGTTCAGAACTGAAACATTTGGATTTACAGTGTATATGTGTTTATTCAGTTCTTTACTCTCAGAATGTGGCTTGTTTGTGTTTCCAAAATATCTTTTCTGTAGAAGCTCCGTAATGTGAACACTAAACATGAGTAATTTAAGACTGGGGACCAGTGTACAGTTGAGCTTTAGGTTTATAATTTTCTGTGTCACTGGACACTTTGGTACGCTGAATATGCCAAGTAAAATGGTGGTTCAATCCTGAATCGATAAGAGTATGGTTTTAAATTGTGCAGTGTTTCACCACAGTTATAAAACAGAAATTTAAGCCATTTTAAATGAAAACAAAACTCAAAGGCTGGGGCATTTTAATATTTTCAAAGCAACAACCAGTTCCTGTCTCATGTTATACAGTTCTTTTCCAAAAAACCTAAATTATGAACAAGCTCAATATGTTTTACAACAGGAATACTGCTTGGAAGAAATGACACTAAGAAATGTCTCCTTATTAAATTACAAACTTAAGGTAATATAATCAACATAGAGTTCAAATGCAATTCTGTACATACCACAATGATACTTTTCTGTGATAATGATTAGTTTTGAATCCAAAAATGGATTTCACTGGCTTTTTTAAGTAAAGGTGTGACACAGATTTACCCTGAATTTTAAAATGAGCTCCTTTCCTTTCTTTATAAAGTTCTGCCTATTTCATTCAGTAATGTGATTACATAGACTTACATTTTATAAAACTAACACCAAAATATATTTTGAGATGTTTTATTCTGTATTTAAAGAATGTTCAGGCAAGAAGTTATCAAATTATGGATAACAAAGTTATTTATTTTACTGATTTCTCATCAAATAACCCATTGTGAGATTTAATAACTGCTTTGCAAATTTTAGACATTCAGCATACTAATTTTATATCACTCTCAATGGATTTCAATATGGACTGTAATATTTCTATAATATTAGCATGATACAAGTTTGCGAAGGGCCTGGGGGCAATTTTTTTTTTCTTTTTGCCGGGTCCATTCTCTTATATTGAAAAATACTTCAATAAGCATCAAAAACTATCAAAGGTATCAAAATAATAATACAAAAAAAAAAAAATGTTCGAACTTTGGGAACTTTGCCAAACTTTGCTCCTGCTCACATTTTTATTTTCTTTTTTGTGCATCACTTTTCTCTTGTAGCTTACACTGCATTGCAATGCTATCAAAGTTGACGGCGGACAAACAGCGCGCACAGTCACGCTACATTTACAAAACATACATTACCTGCCATTAACGACAACCTCACCACACATCAGGAGCAATACGCCCTGCCATTGGTCCAAACACTGACCTGGCTAATTTCCCAGCAGACATTTCTCTCGAGTAACTCCAATTCTGACAGGAAAAGTGAAGAACTGCAGATAGCAGCATTTACAATTTAAAGCAACACACTTTTTTTCAAAGTCCATTGGTTTTTAAAGCAATATCACACTGAGTAACACTGAATTTATTGAAATTTTCGCAACTATCATTTGCAACATAAGCATATGCAGTACATAATTCTAAACAATATTGCCATCATATTATAAATGGTATTGCAGTATGTAAAAAAATGCAGTAGCACAGCAGTAATTCTACACACACTGGCAGTGGGGCCCTTTGGGACCAAAAAAGGCCCTGGGGCCCTGGCCCCTGCTGCCCTGCTACAGTTATGCCTGTGGTGGGCCTCTGACGATGGCACGTTAAAGATGGCATAAAGCACTTCTGTTTTTGTTCCACATGTTTGTGGGTGTGTCTGCATGTGCATTCGTGTGTGTGTGTGTGTGTGTGAAAGTACATATCATTTGTTTGTGTGTGTTTGTGTGTGAGTGTGCGCTCGTGTGTGTGTGTGTGTGTGCGCGCGCGTGAAAGTAACATGTCATTTGTTTGTGTGTGTGTGTGTGTCTGTGTCCGTGTGTTTGTGTGTGTGTGTGTGTGTACACTTGTGCCTACATGCATTTGTGGGAGAATAAGAATTCATAAGTGTGAAAATAGTGTTCCAGTTGTTTATATGTGTGTGTGTGTCTGTGTGTGTGAAAGTACATATCATTTGTTTGTGTGTGTTTGTGTGTGAGTGTGTGTGTGTGTGTGTGTGTGTGTGTGTGTGTGTGTGTGTGTGTGTGTGTATGCACGCGCGCGTGAAAGTAACATATCATTTGTTTGTGTGTGTGTGTGTCTGTGTCTGTGTGTTTGTGTGTGTGTGTGTGAAAGTAACATATCATTTGTTTGTGTATGTGTGTCTATCTGTGTTTGTGTGTGTGTGTGTGTGCATGCGTGAAAGTAGCATATCATTTTTTGTGTGTGTGTGTGTGTGTGTGTGCGTGAAAGTAGCATATCATTTGTTTGTGTGTGAGTGTGTATCCGTGCGTGCCTGCGTGCGTGCATGTGTGTGTGTGTGTATATGTGTGTATGTGTGTGTGTGCCTATTTGATGTTTCCATAAGCATTATTCAGCTCCACACACCTGTGACTTGCGCCTGAAAGTGCACTCAGGAAATCTCTCACTCCGAGTCTCTTTCAGAGAGAGAACATCCTTTCTCTGGCTCTTTCTCTCTGGCTCAGCCCCTGAAGAGCCGAAGGCTTTCGGAGGAGAACTCAGGAGCCGCTGCGATATAATTAAAAATGAGCAGCGAGCAGCAGAGTCTCAGTGATGTCAGTATATTTTACCTTTGCAAACAGTGACATCTGTGGTGCTGACTTTCAGGCCCAGAGCTTTTAAATGAAACGACAGGGACGACTCGACAGAGCCGAGGCTCCTGCAGAATAACTGCACAGCCTCACTCGACAGCAGTGCCAGCCTTCATCTCACAATCATGGCAACACCTGCTCGTTAAGTTCAGCAAATAATAAGTGTTATCACGTACTGTATATATATTTTTTTTTTCTTTATAGTGCGCTCTTTATGTTTAAGTGAGGCATGTACTATAGCTAAGAATCTCAAGGAACACATTCGCCTATTTTACATAACAAGGCAAACCTGAGCACACATTATTGTGTCGTCTGTCTTCACCTTTATGAATGTCTCATGAATGCCTGGATGTCCTGTGACAGCAGTTCGCTGCTCTTCCATGTAAACAAGACAGAATGTTAAAGGAGGAACAGAGACAGAGAGCAGAGATCCTCTCTCTATATTTCTCTCTGTCTGCTGCCTTTCAGGGCTTCAGTTAGAAGTTAAAACACACATGCCTGTACGCCTCAGCATTTCAACAGCACGCAACACCTCATAGAAAATAACAATCTGCTCTTATTCCACCCAGTAAGGAAATAAATTCTGTCCTTTGTTTCATAAAAAAATTCAGAGTTAAGAGTGATTGAGCCACAACAATGTCAATTATCAGTCCCTTGCCACAATTAAGGAAGAAATAGTATGATGTGGGCTTAAAGAGGTATTGTAAAAATGTTTAAATTGTAGAAGAAATGTGAAAAATACTTTATAAAAAAAATTTCCTGCACATATACTGTAAATGTTGGAATACAAAACATGTCTTATTATAATAATAATTATTATTATTAGTATTAGTATTGGTATTATTAGTGAATTATATATACGTTGTATGAAGAGTCTGTTTCCAAAACGCAATAAGTGCCAAAATTAAAAAAATTGAAATAACACCCTAGAGTGATAGCCCTGTGCTTCTTACACATGCATGGTGCAAAAATATGTTTTTAGAAATTCACACCATATGGTGTATTTTTTCATGATCAAAGTCTGTGTTTTTCTATAAAATGCAATAAGCAACAACATAGAAAAAGCTGATTCCCTCAAAGCGAGTAAAGTGGATATATTGCTTAGTACAGCAAGTTAGCAACTGTTTGGTACAGTGGGGTGTACTTGGTACAGTGCAAAGTTTTGCTGAGGTGTGTACTACAAAGCGAGATTCGAGAGTTAGCGAGGTGTGCTGGGCCTAAAGCTGAGGTTTTCAGTGTTAAGAAGAAGGCTCTCTTTTAACCCGCCACTGTGACTAACCGTATCTGGGATTGTGAGTTTAGTGTTTGTGGAGCCAGCGCGAGTCAAGATAGCCTGACGACAGTTGAACTTGATCCATAACACAGTCCTCGGCCATTTGTTTGTGAACATGTACGCTGATGAGAGATGCCTGAACTCCTGGGCTAGCAGTCAGTGTCTGAGGTTTACGGGGATGATTTTTATGCGTGTGTGTGTGTGTTTGTGTGTGTGTGTAAGTGTCAGTGTAAGTGAGTAGCAGTGTGTCCATGTATATGTGCAGGTAAATTTGCGTAAGGATCTGTCAGAATGATATAAGAACACATATGCAGAGTTTGTTGCCAAATCGCAATAAGTGTCAAAATTACAAAAATTGAGATAAAACCATAGAGCAGTAGCCCTGTGCTTCTTACACATTGTGCAAAAAATCAGTTTTTAGAAATTCATACTATAAGGTGTTTTTTTTTCATGGTCAAAGTTTGTGTTTTTTTATAAACTGCAATAGGCGCCAACACAGAAAAAGCAGATTTACTCAAAATGAGTAAAATGGATATATTGCGTTTTGGAAACAAACTCTTCATGTGTTCCAGTGTATTTGAGAGTAACCACTTTTTTATGTGAAGGGCTATATTAGTTTATAAGTGCCTTCATATGCACAATTTTGCATATATATTTATGCATTTTTTTTCTTTTGAGTCCCAATAACCGGAGCCGTAATACTGTAATTCAAATAGTGCTCACATGTGTGTAAAGTTTCCTTTACGCAAGTATACCTGTATGTGCTCGTATACCAGTGCACAAGTGTATGCACGTATACAGGTAAGGATATGTGAGAGTCCCCGTGTATTTTACACGGTGAAACAGGACTGGACCCTCTCGATAACACACTGTGGCACCAGCTCATTCCAGCGGCCACTGATTTACTGCCAAGTGTCATCCTCAGGCTCTCGCTTAAGGAGGAATAATGACCAGAAAATAGCATTAATATGTACTGGAACTGGATAGAGTACCAGACTAATGGGGTGGTCTGTGGTATTGGCTTACACTCCGAGTAACTCAAGCCCAAAACTGGGCCAGAACACTGACAAAGGTCAGGAAACGGTGGTTAGTTTCAGAGCCGTAAGAAAGGAACCGAACGCTGTAACATTGAAAACACAGCGAAAGCTGATTTAGTCATAGCTGTGCCCCCTTTGATAGTAAAATATTAATGGTGCTACATGTTTCCAAGCCCAGTACCCTGTACTGCGGAGAATACATTTAGTCTGGCCACCAGTAACATGGCATTCAGGCAAATACATTCTCATATTATTTTTCTAACTATCCTGGGATTGGAAACGTCCTCAAGACAAAACTAAACTGAAAAGAGATAAACGATATGAAAAGAGCAAACAGTCTAATATCCAACCGGTAGTATGCAAATGTAAGAAATAATAACTATTTCAAATCCAAATATTAGGTAATAAGATTAATTATTCAGACATTTTAGTTATAGAAGTAAATATCATCATGATTATTACAATAATGCAACTTTAGTACTGCTGAAAAAAGGCTAGGATTACAACGCCGATCAAATTCCAGTTTTGATGAGGTCAAGCATAAATTAACCTTTAGAGTGCTGAAATACATTTTTTTCAAAATATAGATTTAAGTATCTTGTGCTATTGAAGACCTATCATGTAGCAACTTTTTGAAAAGAGCTCCACTGCGGGAGCTTTTTTAAACAAGTTGCCACATGATAGGTTTTTGACAGCTTTGATTTTGATATTTTACGTCATTGAGCAACAATAGCTGCATTTGGCGCTCCAAGGGTTAAAAAGCCCCCAAACCAAATCAGTGGAAATGTTTTGAACTTGGGCTTATTGCTTTGTGTCTTTTTATGAGTCAGTTTTTTTTTTACCCTTAGAGCGCTATAGGCATCTATAGTTGCCCAATGATGTACGGCGTCAAAATCAGATGCTGCTGAAAATGTATCATGTGGCAATTTGTTTAAAAGAGCTCCTACAAGGGAGCTCTTTTAAACAAGTTGCAGCATGATAGATTTTCAACAGCTTAGGGTAATTACATTTTTAATTCCTTGAAAATGTATTCAGTGCTCTAAGGGTTAATAGACGCAATGGTCTTAATTTGACTGACTGACACTTCAGCTATAAAAGTGCTGGAAGGAGAAAGCTGTGTGTTCTGGAACACGAAAATAATCCCCATCCCCTATAAAAGTGCTGAGTCTCCGTTGAATTCATGATTGAATCTTTGACTTTAATGGCACAAACAAACAGCCCTGGAGGTGAACTGTATCTGCAAGTGAGAATACTGGCGAGAGCTCCTGCGCGCTCGGTTATTGGGAAATGCTATCTCACTGAAGCCGAACGGAGGACTCCGTGAAAGAGTGTAGCTTATTGGAAGCTTAATAATCGAGATTTTAGGGTCACAGCTGTGGTGGGAATAGCATGACACCTTAAAAAGGGCTGTGCACTGTTTTCCCTGTATGGTTGAACTGTAAGTGCATTGATTATTTATTAACATGCGCTGTGTGGTTCAGCTGTAAGAGTGCTGTATGTGTATATTCATGCTGTATCATAGTTTAGCAGTAAGAGCTGACCGCTAATATCGACACTCTTGCAAATATTAGCTGATGAGGCTGGGAGAAAATCTGGTTGCTCTTAATCCACACAATATTTTATTCAAAATGTTAACAAAAATTTAACCTTGAATTGAAAGAAAATTATTAAAGTAAAATATTAATAACAATATTTAAAAAAAAAAAAAAAAAAAAAAAGTCTCACAATCATTAGGACCTCTGGAAAAGTCACATTTTTGCATTCGTTTTACTTTTTTACATCCCGCAGAATGGTTGGGGGAACTAAAATAGTAAGTCATAACATCCTGTTTCCCTGGGGTATTAAAATGATGTGGCACACAGACTAATGTCCTGTAGTCATTCATCTCCATGGATAAGACAAAAGAATACTGCGATGATTTGCCACAGAAAGTTTTCCAAGTTCAAGGGTGTATGACAGTGTTAAAAATGTGCCTGTTGAACGCCTGCACTGTGGGGACGATGGGTCAGGTGATCAAGGACATTACCAGGATCAAAGTAGGAGAATTTCAGACATTAAATATGTCTCGAGGTCAGAGAGTCTCCAACAACTGTGATCAGACATCATCTATACCAGTGGTTCCCAAAGTCGGTCCTGGGGACCCACTGCGTATGTCGGTTTTTGCTCCAACCACAATTACGATCCCAGAGTTTTAACAAGCTGTTCATTTTTAATTAGCAGTTGCTTGTCAATACGAGGGACATTTACCCCCTTAAACCACATTATGACAGAAATGGCTACGCATTCCATGAAATTTCAAAGCCCAACATTCATATTTTTTATTTTGATGTATTCCACGTAAGCACAACAATCAAAAGGTGGCAGTATGTTTCATGTGATCAAATGCAAGACTGCAATCAGTCAGTAATCTGGTGATTAGGGTTCTGAATGCAGGTGCTCAGGTTCTTTCCTGAAACCAATCAAGTGACATTTAACAGGTTTGACTCATCGTTTGCTTTGTCTTTGAATTCTTAATTGCCTAATAATTGTTAGCTTTAATGACCTTGGGTCCACAATTTTATCTACTAGAAGCCCATTTATAGATTCATGTCATCAGTTGCAAATTTCCATTTTTTTATGTTAGAGAAGTAATTTCCAATTTAGCACACTATGAAATGATTTTCATCATGGCCATTTTTGACATGTGGTTTAAAAGGATAAATAATCAGCGTGAACAAGAATAGTGCAATCAAGAGCAATGAGCAACTCATTAGCATTCTAAGATTGGAGCTGTGGTTGACACAAAAACCTGCGTACACAGTGGGTCCCCAGGACCGAGTTTGGGAACCACTGATCTATACAACTGCAAGCTGTTTAAGGGGGTTTCCAAAAAAAAACAGTCACCATTGTCAACAAAAAACTAATTAGTGCACCTAAAGTTATCCAAACAGTGCATAACTACCAACACAAATGAGTTCTATGGTCAGATCAGTCCAAAGTGAGACTCTTTAGAGAAGTGCACTAGAGATGAGTCCCCACAGTGCTATATTACGGTGGTGGATATTCGATGTTGTCGGGCTGCTTTTCTCCTGAGGCCCTGGGCAACTTGTAAAGATTCCTGGTACCGAGCACCCACAGTAATGAAATAAAAACCTGACGGACTCGGCCAGAAAGCTTAAATGGAGCTGTGGTTGAATTTTTAAACAGGACAATTATAGTCCACAGCATGGGGATGGCGATCCTAATTCCATAACGTAAACCTTACAGAAAACCAGTGGGACAAGCTGAGGAGTGGAGTCCATAAATGCGGACATATAAATGTGAACGATCTGGAGAGATTATGCATTTAGGAGTGGCTTCAGTTCCCTTGCGATCTCTTCTCCAAACTGAGGTCACACTAATAGAACAGAATCAGAGCCATTATTTTGACTAGGAGAGACTGTACAAAGTGTAACAAGTTATTGCGGCACATATGTTTTTGAGAAATCTTTGTTTTACAATGATTATGATTATCTTTTCAATCATTATATTTCAAAGTTATATATATATATATATATATATTTTATTTTTTTCCCCCAATATTTTGCATTAAATGTCAAGATGACAAACAATAATGGCATCAATTAATTCATATTTACTGTATCAACGGTGCAAAGTGGATGGCACTACATTAGAGCCATTTATTTGATAATAAAAATGCATTTTAAACATAATAGTTGTGTTCACTTGACACACAGTGCATGGTTAAACTGTAAGAGTACTGCTCTTTTCATGTTGTGCATGCAGTGTGTAGTCAAAATACAAGCACATTTGACCTGCACACTATGGTATAATTGTAAGGGCTGTGTTCATATTAAATGCAGTTTGTTGTCTGACAGTGCATTCGAGAGGTACAATTCGGCTGAACCTGAAGGCTGTGTTTGACATGAACTGTGTTTATTTGGTGCACAATGTGGTTAAACTGTAAGGGCCGTGTTCTTTTTGAGCACAGAGTTTTGTCTTACTGCTAAGGTAATTGACCAACACTGTGGTTTAACTATAAGCAGCATGTTTGATTTGCCTTGTGAGATCACTGGGTGAACTTTGTGGTTTGACTATAGATCATTAGGCACTCATTTTGTGGCGTAATGGTTGGTGAAGAATACATTCCACATGCACTGTATAGTGCACGAGCTGTGTTCATCTGACATCCACAGTGCCGTGTGACTGTATTATACTGTTTGACATGTACTGTGAGGTGTAACTGAACATGCCGTGCTTGTGTGACACGCACACTGTTATAAGAGCAAGCACTGTGTTCTGTTTCCAGGCACTGAGCAGAAGTTGAAGTTACTGCAGAGAGGCATTTTCGGAGAAGAGCAGCGAGCGGAACCATGGATAACTGTTTTAACACCAGCCGCGAGATGTGTGGTCTGCAAGAAGGCATTCGGCCTGAGCATGTGTACGTCTGCATCTGTCTGTGACCGTGTGCGTGTGCGTGAGACGGCGCACTTATGCACAAGAGAGAGCACTGTGTTCGAGTGTGCATAAGTGTGTGTCGATCTGTATGATACATGTATGTATTTGTGTGTATGTGTGTGTGTTTGGCAGGGGTTTCCAGACTAAATATAAAGTGCTCTCGCACAAAACAGAGGGCAAATAATTTTATGTGACTTTGGAAGTATTTTCAGAGTTGTTATGTCAAATATGGGTGATTTTACAAAGAGCCATTCATTCAGGGAATTCATGAGCCGATCCCTCATTTTCTGACAAATGCAGCGGGAAGAGGCACCTGGTCTGGGCCGGAACGTCGCTGTCCGTCCCGGGAATGCGCCTTAATCTGGAATTTAAACGGAGCTTTTTCCTCCAGCAAACATGACTCCTGGGTGGCAGAAGGCTGTTGAGAGAGTCTCACACACCGAGAGACAAGACAAACTGACGCTTCTTCAGGTGAATTTGAGAGCTTGTTTTGTAGAATGGGATTTTAAAATACAGACTATATACTGTAAAAAATGATAGCCCCATTAAGTTATGCAAACTCATTTCTTCTCTTTCACTCCACTTGTTATAAGTTTTAGACATTGAACTCAACTTCATAAGTTTTCAAACGTTAATCTTGAAGTTATTCATTGTCTTGACTAATTGTCAGTTGAAACAAAGCCTTTCTTCAACGTGAGTTGACTCAAATCTTTAAGGCAGCCCGTGGACTTCCCTTTTTGAGCTTAATCTGCTTGAAATGTATTACAGTGTATGCTTTTCCAAAACCATAAATCCATGCTGTGTTATCAAACTTTAATGAAAACCATAAAGAACATGGTTGGGAATTGACTTCTGTTTGCTGAATTCAGCTAAATGTTCTTCCCAAAGGTTCAATAACAAGTATTCAAGTGCCCATTGTTTTTTTCCCAGCGTAATCAGTCACACCATGTAAAGATTAAATCAGATACAGTATGTCAAGTCAATGCTGTGCTGTTTACGCTCAGGAAGCAGGCAATCCTTTCTTGTGATGTTTGTTAATATTCGTGGACCAGTCAAATGGTCTGATCAGTACTAAAATGGATCAATCATGAATAAAATGAGTAGATAAAATGCTGAGTGTCGATGAGTCATTTTAATTCACAGCTACATCCCCACCCAATCAGCATAGCCGGACAACAGATTCAATTAAATAACATATAATTAGCTTCTCTTGTCTGTTTAAACAAAACTACTTTGTATTTTAGATCCAGAATCCCATCACTCTTCATGATAGAATTCTAGGTAACACTTTACAATAAGGGTACATAAATTAACATTAGTTAATTAACTATCAATTAATTAGCAGGTAACAAATGCATTAGATAGCTGAATAAGCATTATGCAGCCATTATTCACCATCTATTATTTTATTTGTTTCCCTTATTGAGAAGTTGAAAACATCCCTTAAGTATCCCTTATGTGGCACTTCAAACTGTCAAACCACGTAATAATGTAATAATGTATAAATTAATACCTTAGTTGATGTGAACCTCATTTGTAAATGATTACCAGATACAATAGTTAAATGTTAATCAGCTGTTAGTTAATGCTTATCACTGCATTAACTAATGTTAATTATTGCATCCTTACTGTAAAGTGTTACTGAATTCTTACACATCATAGCAATTGCCCCCACAAGAATAAATAAATAAATAACACTTCAGAAGCTTTATTAAAATGTGTTTAATTTTATATCAGGTATATGAAAAGAGGAGGATAATAATAAGATTTGCATTCCTGTGCTGCCTGCAAATTTTAAAAATATTCAGAATTTTATACATAGCAGATGGGCTAAAAGCAAAGCAAGCGGAGCGGGCTGCCAGGGAACAGGCGGGAGGGAGCGGACGGGCAAAATCATATATTTCCTTCAAACGGGCGAGATGAGCTGCAGATGTTCGCAGAGCAGACGATCCGATGCAAACAGCTGGTTGGACAGCTCATTGATGTCAGCTAGCTGGACGACCTCACCGGGTGTTACAGGGAGCTCTGCGGATTCAGAGCCAGGGTTTTTATACCAACGCAAACTGCAAAAATTAAAATGATGAGAGACGCTCGAGGGACTATGTGGCTGGGCGGGGGTGGAGGGGGGTCAGGGCAGAAGGTCATTAAAAATAAGCGAGAGGAAAAGTGAAGCTAGACGATGTAAGCAATACAGGCCTGTATGTTTTGTTAATAAGGTGAAATGTAATATTTAGTAGTGCCACATTGTCCCGCCCTCTTGTACAGGTGGCCTGTGACCGAGTGAACTGCACAGACGGTATATTTGGGTCGTGCACATATTATAAGGTGCCAAGAAAATGCAGCCATTACTGAATTCCATCTCAAACCCAAATGGCCACTTTCTCACATTTCTCCGCCGAAAGCGTCTCTGCGCCGTGAATTATGGCAGGAGAGGAAAGTACACTTAGACAGTACATGAAAAACTGTATGAACTGTTTAACTTTTTCCAGAAGCTTCTTGTCTATTTCAAAAGAAAAAAAATGGACTGAAATAATTTGCACCTCAATGTAAGCACAATATTCTCAATTCTATTAAAAACTGCACTACATTACAAGATCTAAAAAAAAAAAAAAAAAAAAAAAAAAAAACAGTCATGGAACACAAACAAAGCATTTAAAAAATAAAAAATAAAAAAAAACCAAAAAGAACTTTGCATTGTATATATTATTGTAAAAAGTAAACAAACTGTCCATCAAATTAGCTATTTGAAAATTGGTACATAGTAAGGACAAGTGTGACAGCTATGACTAAACAGCAACACAGATTTTACCACTGTCCTCAACGAAAAGCCGCATTTACCAATGATAATTAAATTACAACTTTGGTTTAAAACAATTCTATATTTAAATTGTGGGGCAAAAGTGAAAGCTCTGGACATAAATGTACAAATCAAAGGACACAAAGAGCAATACATGAACCGGCGATCTTTGGCACTGCAAGTCATGTTCCACAATTTCTACAATGAAGCTGGTTAGAGTATACCGTATATTCTTTCTAGATGATGATGATGATTATTATTATTATTGATATTATTCCCTCACCGCTTGCATTTAATTTGAGGGCTTTGATTCTCGCGTTCGTAGCTGGGAAACACCAGCGCATAATATGAAGATATCAGGGCCTTCTATAGTCAATGACATTTCAGCATACAGATCTTATGAGACAAAGGAAGGACAGCAAGAATACGGTTAAACTGAGTCCATGGGCATGGTGATAAGAGTAAAAGGTGGATTGAAGAGCCTCTTCGAGTGAATCCTGGAGGGGGGAAGGAGGGGGATCTGAGGGCTAAAAAAGTGAGCGTGCTCGTGTTTAGATAAGCTTTTCATTAATCTAATATGCAGCCATGATAAACACACTAAAATTAAATATAATCTGACATTTAAACATCTGTGAGTGGAAAAACAAAAGAAAGTTTGAGGTGAAAGTTGTGACAGTCAAAGGGTACCTACGATTCTATTTTATTTTATTATGTGACGGCCAAACCTGCATTATCCCTGCGATAACCTGGGATCCTTTGACTCCTGTTGACAGAGAGTGAAATAAAATCCGTGGTCGTTACACGGTAGAGGCGAGTTTTCAGGGTGGAAGTTACCGTGTGTTATGAGAGGAATATGGCAACGGCTGATTCAGCGAGTTCACAGTATTCTGCATGATCGGGAGAAATGGCTGCACTCATGATTTGCAAGTCAATGGAGAAATCTGATACACTCGAGGAGGGATCAGATGAGGGGAAATAGAGAAAGAGGGAGAGGGAGAGAGAGAGAAAAAGAGAAAAAGGGGGAGATAAACTCCCATTTTCCTTTAGCCAGCGAGCAGAGATGGCTGTATCCACAGCAGAGACAGGAAGTGATGAAATATGACCGTTGCGGTCGGCATAGAGGAAGTGGTCAGATGGCACAAGAGGGGGAGAGTGGGGAGGGCAGGGAGGCGGAGTTTCATCAGGATCCTCCCAGATACTGGAGCTGGCCAAAGGAAGCAAGAAAGATAAAATCCGAGAATCGCTGTTTTTACGCAGCCTGCCCATGAGTGCAGAGCCAACTAGAGGAAAGAGTGAGAGCACACAGCAAAGAGCGATGTGTCGGAATACTGATGCGCGGAAGAAAAGGCAGGCCGTTTACCACTTAAACTTTTCACTTAAGTTTCCCCTTAAGTAGATTCAAAGTCAAAGAAAGAATTTTTTTTTTTCATATTATAGGACAAATTCACAGATACATATTCTGTATCTGCTGGTTGCAGCGCTTCACTGAAGCTGCATCACACTTATGCTGAGAGAAATATTCAAACCCAGGACACCATGTTTTTATGGCCTCAGCATTACATCAAATGGAAAATATCTACATCTTTTTCTACATCATTTAATACACATTTCCCTGTTACTCAACCAGCTATATTTGGGATCACTGGAACCAATGGAGTCTCCACTAGAATTACAAATAGGCCTGAAGTTCCACAGGTTTGAATACAGCAGCTACCTTTGATGGACTCTTATATGGGTCCTTAGGTTTTGTGGGGTTAAGGTCTGGCACAGAATGGCCCCTAGTGAAGTTCTTTGGAAGGTCAGCTGTATTCTAAACGCTGCTTGGTTTGAATCAGTCTTGAAGCACTGAGCTCGTTATCTAACACAGCACGCTGAGGAACATAGAGGAACTGATTGTTGTTCCACCATGGAATATCTGTCACCTTTTATCCTGGTTTTTGAATAGGACTCTACTGTAGAAGGTTAAACGAGGAATTTTTAAATGCATATCAGCATGGCTTATAGGGAACATATAAACCATTAAAAAAGAATGCACTCGGGAAAATACAGACTAATGAATATGATCAGTTAACTTCATTATATACAACCCCAATTCCGAAATAGTTGGGACAAAGTGTAAATTGTGAATAAAATCAAAATGCAATGACTTTCAAATCACACCAGCCAGTATTTTATTCACAATAGAACAGAGATAACATAGCAAATGTTGAAACTGAGAAATTTTACAATTTTATCCACAAAATGAGCTCATTTCAAATTTGACGGCTTGTTCCGGGTCTCAAAAAAGTTGGGACAGGGGCCTGTTTACCATGGTGTAGCAACCCCTCCTCTTTTTAACACAGAGTGGAGGCGTCTGGGCATTGAGGACACAAGTTTCTTGAGTTTAGCCATTGGAATTTGATCCATCTCTTAATACAGGCTTCCAGCTGCTGGAGAGTTTTGGGTTTCCTTTGACGGACTTTTCGTTTAATTATGCGCCAAATGTTCTCAATCGGTGAAAGATCAGGACTGCAGGCAGGCCAGTTCAGCACACGGACTCTTTTACTACGAAGCCATGCTGTTGTAATAGCTGCAGCGAGTGGTTTTGCATTGTCCTGCTGAAATACACAAGGCCTTCCCTGGAATAGATGTTGTCTGGAGGGGAGCATATGTTGCTCTAAAACCTTTATATACCTTTCAGCATTCAACATGCTTTTTAAAACATGCAAGTGTCCCACAGCATATGCAGTAATGCATCCCCATACCATCAGAGATGCTGGCTTTTGAACTGAACGCTGATAACAGGAGGGGTGGTCTTTCTCCTCTTTAGCCCGGAGGACACGACGCCCATGATTTCCAACAAGAATGTCAAATTTGAACTCGATTGACCACAGGACACTTTGCCACTTTGCTACAGTCCATTTTAAATGAGCCTTGGCCCACAGAACACGGCGGTGCTTCTGGATCATGCTCAACAATGGTTTCCTGTTTGCATGATAGAGTTGTAGGTGGCATCTGTGGATGACACGGCGGACTGTGTTTACAGACAGTGGTTTCTTCAAGTATTCCTGGGCCCATTTAGTAATGTCAATGACAGAATCATGCCGGTGAGTGATGCAGTGGCGTCTGAGGGCCCGAAGATCACGGGCATCCAGTAAAGGTCTTCGGCCTTGTCCCCTTACGCACAGAGATTTTTCCAGTTTCTCTGAATCTTTTGATGATGTTAAGCAATGTCGATGATGAGTCCTTCAAAGCCTTTGCAATTTGACGTTGAGGAACATTGTTTTTAAAGTATTCCACAATTTTTTTTACGCAAGGTTTCACAGGTTGGAGATCCTCTGGCCATCTTTACTTCTGAGAGACTCAGCCTCTCTAAGACATCCCTTTTATAGCCAATCATGTTATACACCTTATGCCAGTTAACTTATTTACTTGCTGCTAAATGTTCTTTCAGCTGATTCTCTTATATATTAATTGCTTTTCCAGCCCTTTTTTTGCCTGTGTCCCAACTTTTTTGAGACCTGTTGCAGCCAGAAAATTTGAAATAAGCTCATTTTGTGGATAAAAATGTAAAATGTCTCAGTTTCAACATTTGAAATGTTATCCATGTTCTATTGTAAATAACATATTGGTTCATGTGATCTGAAAGTCATTGCATTTTGATTTTATTCACAATTTACACTTCGTCCCAACTATTTCGGAATTGGGGTTGTACAATTGCACTTCTCATATTGAGTTTTACCTAATGTTTATGTTAGCTGAAAATTTAGCTCATAAATAGATAAAACTAAATACGTTGTAGAAAAAAATAGATCAACAGGTAGCTAAACAATATGCCAGACGAGGTATAGGAGATGAAATTGAATTCAGCTGCACCCGTTGATCTATTTATATACATAACTTTATCCAGGTCCACTCCTGATATTTTGGCACAATGGCCTTTGGAAAATGAAAGACTCCACTTTTTTCCACACAGAGTGTCTTAGTGGCTATTGCAAGTACCCCCAGGCATCTCTTTTTTCTCTACAATTTCTGAACGATAATCTCTTTAGATAATATCATTGATCAGGTTACTCTCGCTTAATTTGAATAGGATACAATAGTGTCGAAAAACATGACTGAGGGAGGGAGGGAGAGAGAGAGAGAGAGAGAGAGAGAGAGAGAGAGAGGGCAGCCTTTCACTTGTGTAAACTTCAAAAGGTTAGTAATTGTCAGGTCAATTTGGATAGCAGATTCAAAATTCAAATGTGGTTTAATTGTGTTTTTCATAGTTGTTTTACATTTGTTAAGATGCCTTTGGGTCATTTTAAGCATCTCCGTGTGGACACAGATATTTTTAGAAACATTGCTGTGTGGACAGGAGATTTTTTAGAAATGACAAAAAGACCGTTTTCGAAAATCTCCGTCTCCGTGTGGACTTGGCCTAAGGGTGCAAAATTTCAATGAAGGCAATATACCAATCAGGCACTCATGATGTCTGATTAGGTAGGAGGAGTCAGGTCTTGTCCCTGCCCTGGGCGCAGCTTAAACAAGGAATTAAAGGAAGAGACCTGCCAATCAGTGGTCAGTCTGTGTCATGTGATTGTTGAAGAATGAATGGTACTTGGTCTGTACAAACCAGCCTGGGTTCTTGTATTTCACTTTGAGTTACTTTCAATAAACTCAATTGCATCAGACTCAGGAAATTGTGTTCATTCCTTGAGAATAGATCGACAAATGTGAGAAGATCACTTCTGCCCTACAAACGCTAAGTGCAGTAACTACAAAGTAATTTAAGCTGTAAAAAATGGCTTCAGAATTTGTTTGCTGTCCCAACAAACAAATAGTTGGCACATCTATGATAGATTATGGTTAACGGACTTGCTATAGTATCCAAATAAATCCTGCCCTCCATTTACTATCAGGCCCAGAACTGCACAACTCGCATTTTTTCCAAAGTGTAGTTACTGCACTTAGGCTTTGTAGGGCAGACTTAGTCCACTGGCTCGGACTGAGGATAGTCTTCTCCCACACTATTTTAGAAGCACAGACTTTCCATTAGGCCAGCAGTCCATTGCAGAAACATCACCTAATTGAGATCAAAAACGGCAATTCGATCATCATTCATCCACAGTAATGGCGGTAATGTTTAAGCATTGAGCCTACATAAATAACAATGCAGAGAGCTTTAATGAATTCCATTACATCCTTCTGTCAGATACAGCTGAAATGCACCTGCTATAATTTAAATATTAGGAGCAGGAAGGAGGCACTTTGCCACAAGCTTTTGTATACAGAACTGCTAATACAACAACACATTAATGAATAAAATAAAAACAGGCACAATATCTACAGGCAGTACATTCTAATTTTTCATACTGCATTGCCAGTTTAGTACAAGGTATGAATCATTCTACAGACATGTAATTTGTTCCAAAAACTTATTTCCCTGGGCAAAAAGGAATAAGCAAACATGTATCATTTTAATTAAGAGGCGCTCCAGTGAAATTTGTAATTACTGACAGAAGGAGGCATAATTGGTTGCTCAATTTACTTCAAAAGATGATGCAACCATTTTGGTCAAGATGTATTGACCTCCAAAAACCTTTAATGTTCTCTATCTATTGGTTGCCAAGGTGAAATGAAACTACCCCTTAAGCTTAAGAACTAGTTGCGCCATCGTTATGAGCAACAATTGAAATCAACTACTTTCAGGTACAGGTACAGTTACATTCTTTCACATCATAGCAGAGGAATTCCAGCCCAATATTCTTTACCCGATTGCTTTAATTCAGCCACACTGGAAGTTTGGAGTGCCAGTTTAAAGGAAGAATATGTAACACTGACAGTAAGTGCTTAAATTGGGAACAGATCTCCAAATTCAAAATATTGGAAAGAGGTGTCTCTTCCCTCCCCAACCCTCCTGGACTCAAAACACACGCAGGATACCAGGATGAGGACACTTGACATACAAGAGGGGCACATTACACTTTGACTATGGCAGACAACAATGGGAAAGAGTCCCATACTATAAGTTGATCAGCTACTTTTTTACGTTTGCTGTGTTTTTTTTTTTCTTTTTACTGCTCGTAAATTATAAACCATATTGATTGGATCTTGATAACTCTGTGAAAGTTAGCGAGATGCGTGGCTGGCTATGTACGATTACTGACGCTAAGCTTGTTATCCTAAAAACACACACCATGGAGTCGGAGTTAGCGCTTTCCAGTCCTCTATTAAATATTGCAGAAATAGCCGTAAAAAATTAGTCAAAGTTAGCTAACATTAGCTGATGCTCAATGCTAACTTGTTCAGGAGAAAATTATCCAACTCAGCTATTGTCTTAGGGAGACGCGGTAGTGCAGTGGTCAAGTAGGCTTGACTTGAGATGGTCAGGTCCTGAGTTCAAGCCCCGGCCACGGCCTTCGCGGTGTGTTCTTGGGCTCCATGCCTCACTCATGCCTCACTCTGCCCAGGTGTATAAATGGGTACCAGCAAATAGACAGGGAAACTTGACTAAGAGCTGGGGGAGTACCTGCGATGGACTGGCATCTCATCCAGGGGGACTAGTAATACTCCTTGCTTCATGCCATGGAAATCAGGGTTAAGCACTGGCCCACTGGGCCACTAGGCTAGTAACAGGCTTACTCTCAGCAGTCGTCTTGAAATCCCTCTGGGTTCTCAGTTGTCGCCATCTTTTGAATGCATCTCCAGGACTTACCCATGTTTCACTATGTCTGTGGTCATGGGGCTTTCGTTAGGTTGGGTAGAGTCTAACTTTATTGCTCTTGATCCATTTCTTGCTTCCATGGCTGCAGCACACGATGTTTGCCAGCCGATTTGTTGCATATCTTGCAAAGCTCAGGGTGTCAAAATGAGCAGTGGGTTGGATCTTACAGACCAAAACAAAAACAGACGTTCTGTCCCGGAATGGAGATTTCAAAGGAAAGAATTCTGGACATAGCAATGTTGTCAGCAAAGCTAGTATTTCAACTTAGCATGTTTCCTTGATCTCTGATGATATACCACAATCATTTTATGATTTAATATTCCACATACTGTTCCTTTAAGGTTCTGACACAGCTTATTAATGGGTTTCAGGCCAGGACTGATGACCAGACATTCTTGTTCACAATTTTCAGGAAAGAACAAAGTTCATAGTTCTGTCAGTTATAGTGAGTACCCTGGCCCAGAAGCAGTAAAGCACCCTCACACCATCACACTACCACCACTGTGCTTGACTAATATTTTTTTTATTGTGAAGGATCCATGTCTTCCAAAAAGTCTTCCATTTTGTTAAGCAGAGGTTTTTTTTACCTTGCAGCTCACTCATCGATACATTTTTTTTTCTGTCTCTTTCTAATAGCTGAACCACCCTGACCATATCACAGGCAAGCAATATGGTCACTTTTGTGAACTTATTTTGATCCTGGCATCATGTGCTTCTTGGTGAGACCTTTTAGCTACTTCACATTGCTGTAAAGCTGCAATTTAAGTGATGTTTAAATGAAACAGGGCTGCCACTAATCAAGCCCAAGTTTGTCTATGTGTGAAAAATATCAGAAATCAAGACAGGGGTGGCAAGGTAGCCTGGTGATTTGTTGCTGCAATGGTTCCCGAAGAGTTACTGGTTTGAACACATGTGGGGCTTGGGATTCTGACTTCATCTGGAGAGATAAGGTTGGGAAGAACTCTACCCTTGGGCCCTTGAGCAAGGCCCTTAATGCCTACATTGCTTCAGGGGCGTAACCCCTGTTTATCTCTATCTCTCCTGACTTACAACTGGTCTATCAGGCATTTCTACCAGGACATCCTTGGTTATAACAAACATTCTCAATGGAACTTTCCCTGACTTAATAAATGTTAAAATGGTGCTACACCCATACACCAGTGTGAGAACGAAACATTGGCTCCAGTCAAGTTTGACTTACACTACAGGCCAGAAGTTTGGAAGCAAGGCCAATACAGGTCAAAAATTTGGAAGCAACTTCAAATTTCTGTTCATAATGCCTTTCTTAAAAACCAGTAAGAAATCTATGGATTTTTGGATGTATTTACTGCACGATTAGACTTTTCTTTCATTGATATGCACCATTTTCCTCTATTTACCTTTAGGTACTGAATACATTGATGTTACCAGACCATTGCGGAATAAATGTTAACAAAAGAAAGGAGGGGCTTAGTTTTTGGGTTGAGAAGATTTGCAAGAGTCACAACTTCGGTGAAAAAGTAAAAAACAAATCACAGTTTGCATTATTCACTTTATGTCATGGTTTACAGCCCAACGGATGCCAACGGCAATCTGGCGGGCACTAGGACCATGGGCCTAGTAATATGGGCCTTTTAATTTGAGTAAAAATGTATTCTGATAAGTGACTCTTTATATGATAATCATGTTTATTTTGTTGCAAAGTATGCCAATGAAACTATGATCTTTTTTTGTACAAATTTGATCTTGCTTCCAAACTTTTGGCCTGTAGTGTACTTCCTGTTGAACACTATAGACCACTGCTCTTACGCGGTCAGTCCATAAAAAGCACAGCTGCTCTTTGCAACCGCGGTGTTCCCGATCCCCCCCGAACACCACAGCCTCAGCCGCGGGGGCGCACAGCTGCTCCGGTTCCGCCCCCACACGGCGGTCGTCTGACTAACTCGGTGCAGGTGCACACCGGACCCCGTTCTCCCTTTGAATCAATTCGCCATATTATCGCATTCTTTCGCAGAGCACCCAAACTGTCAGGCAGAGGAAAACATCTCTGATTGTTTTCCTATTGACGCTGCCAAACGATTATCTGCAGGTCAATCGTCATCTCATTACGCCGCCGTACTTAATGTAATGAGCTGAGAACATATATACTCCCGGACTAGGGATTCCCTGGCGACTCAGGATGTGAGTCTGTGGGCCAGAGATGGACGTGATTAAAAATAAATAATAAATCCCCCAGAAAAGAAAACTTCTACGCTTTGATTCAGCTTTTCCACATTCAAACTAAAATTAGTTGATTTAATCCATCCGTAGGGCGTTTATGAACAGTTGGCAATAAGAATGTACAAACTCATGAATGATAGCATTACCAGTGTTAGTAAAATAACAGCAATACCACCAAATAATTAAGAGAAAAGATGACCTTCGTATTATCCTAATATTAGGCCACTCTTGTTTTTGACACATGAAGCAAAGTCTGTGGACGGACGGGACGTTTTTCCGCTTACGGGTCTGACTGTGGCCGGCTGCCAGACAGACACTTCTGAGGAGAGGGCCGGTGTCTGTGTGGTCTTTTGGGGGAATCTGTTAAACACCTTGCATGTGGTTCACATCATCTGCCGAAGGGAGAATCGCAGCACTGTGTCCGTCTGCTTGGGAAGGCAAATCAAGACGATGACATGAAACTAAGTACTGTTAGCTTACCTAGCGACCAGACGGCAATCACATGTGTGTGCATAAACAAACACACACAAACACCCACAAAATCACATAGTATCCACACAAAACTTGCAAACGTGAACGCACACACTCACGCACGAGCACACACACACACACGCACAAACACACACACACCCACGCAAACAGACAGAGTGAAAGCATACACACACATGTACCCACACACACACACACACACTCAAAGTGAAAGCATACGCACACTCGCATACACAAACAAATAAGAGCAGAACTATTAAACAAACAAGGGCTAATTTCAGAGACATCACACATGTCTCAGCAGCTGCTGGAGCAGAATCTTCTCCTCTGACTATATTGCCGCACATATGGCGGGGAACGTCTCCAGGAGCAACAGCAGAGTCTACTGCAGCTCTGAAACAAGCGGGTGCAACAGCGACGAGACACACACCTCCACACGGACGCCCAAGAGGAACAGAAAAATGGAATCCCCTTTAACCCTTAGAGTGCTAAATGGTTGCTCAATTATGTACAGATATCAAAATCAAAGCTGTTGAAAACCTACCGTGTGGTGACTTGTTTAAGAGAGATTCCGCAGGGGAGCTCTTTTAAACAAGTCGCCACGCGATAGGTTTTCGACAGCACTACATAATTACATTTATATATTTTTGTTCAGTTTATTTCAGCACTCTAAGGGTTAATAAAAATCATCCATTATTCAATTTTTGGGACAGTTATTGCACAGCCAGTCGCAGAAACCGGCATAGATCCTCCACTAATAACCTACAGTAATAAATTCTGAGAATGCGTACCTGTGCACTGTGTGTTCTGTGTGTGTATGGATGCGTACGCATTGTTGCTTTTTTTGACTAAACGGAGGGAGTGACTTTGGGAAAGAGACAGCTGCGGGGGCAACCAAGCCTGAACAGAAGGGATCTTTGTACCACTCCTTTGTACCACTTCTTCATACCGCTCTGCTGCTCTGCAGTGGAGGAAAATTACGCTCTACACAGAGGTACCGGCCCAGCAGTGCTTCTGAGGATAATCTCTGATGAATCACAGAGGAAGTGCAGGTTACACATACATGCACACAAATTAACTCTTTACATCAAGTCACACTTACATAGAAGGGAGGGGGGGTCTATGATAACACAGGGGATGTCTATGATACCAGTGTCAGAGATGTCTTTGACCACACTCCTATAACCACACTCGAGCACACATAACCACACACACACACACACACACACACACACACACTCAGACACACACATGCACGCACACACAAGCATAAAGCACACTTGGCCACACTCAAACATGCACGCACATAATGCACACACACACACACACACACACACATAATGCACAATGTGCAAGCACACTTGGACACACACAAACACGCACACACACACACACACACACACACACACATGCACACACACAAGCATAAATGCACAATGCCACACTCAAACACACACACATAATGCACAATCACACACACACACATGCGACACACACACACAACACACAACACACACACACACACACACACACACACACACGCACACACACCCATCCTTGCACTTATATCTTTGTTAGAACATTACTTTAGCCTTTCCCTAATCTTAACAATAAGCAACACATGCCTAAACCAAACCCTTACCCTAACCTCAATCTATCCCTAATTCTAACCTTAGCCCTAACCTTAACCTATCCCTAATTCTAACCTTACCCCTAACCTTAACTAATAAGTCACAATTTGCCTTTGTAGTTGTGAGTGCGTTTGAAAATGTCGTCACTTCCCAATAATGTTCCCACTCTGAGGGAAAAAAAAAAAAATTTTCTGGTTCTCACTTCGTGGCAAGTACAGGAACACACACACACACACACACACACACACATCTTGTGAAGCTGCAGACATGGAGGCGTTTTATAGCACCCCACCAGATGTGAGCGCCACACACATGTACATCAAAGAGAAGCTGATTCATTCAGACATGAAATCCAGTGGATCCCCTACACATGCCAATACCTGTCATCACTCAGATCTCAGAATCTCTCCCATCAGAAAAAAATTATGGTGTTTTACTGCAGGGAAAACAGGTTATGTTTCTATGGCAGTTTGGATACATCTAGCCCTGATAACAAAAAACAAAAGGTATATAAAAAACTGGGAGGATGATACTTCGTAAATCAGCATCAAAACACAATGGGAAAAAAAACAAGAGCTTTTGAATAAGTAAATATGCATCATTCAAAATGTTCCACTTTTACATTGTTTTAGACAAGCGACTCCTGAGAAATTATACTTAACTTCTAATGAGTTGAAATTTTTGAACCCAATTATGAAAGCGCAGGTTGTATGATAATAATTGTTATTCAAATGATCAGAAAGCATAGATTTTTCCAGAGCATAATTTTAGACTAAGTCAAAACAAAGGAAGATTCAGGTTAGCTTTGAGTGGATATTGACATTATTAGCTCAATAAGTGACTTATTGACTTCACTGAGAAGGGAAAATATCTGCTCATCAAATCAGTATGGATCCCTCTGAAACTCTCAGCTAATTTCATTCAAATTACATCAAAAATCTTAATTATGTTCCCAGTAAAAATGAATGCTTAATTATAGAAATTCATGGAAGCTTTTTGTCATTGTCATTCAGCTGAAGGAACCCATCATGTGCGTGTGCTTTTCTGCAGTACACATGCACATGGATTTGTGTGTGAGTGAGTGAGTGAGTGTGTGTGTGTGTGTGTGTTCCTGTACATGGTACAAAGTGATAACCAAAAAATGTTTTTTTTTTTTCCTACAGAGTGGGGACATTATTGGGAAGTGAGGACATTTTCATGTGTCCTCAGAACTACAAAGGCAAATTGTGACTTATTAGTTAAGGTTAGGGGTAAGGTTAGAATTAGGGATAGATTGAGGTTAGGGTAAGGGTTTGGGTTAGGCATACATTGCTTATTGTTAAGATTAGGGAAAGGCTGTAGAGACAGAAAGAATGAATGGAAGTCAATGTAATGTCCTAACAAAGATATAAAGTAAGTACAAGGATGTGTGTGTGTGTGTGTGTGTGGGGGGGGGATAGAAAAGCATGTGCCGCAGAGGTTGTACATCTCCTGTAGTACACATCCGTGTGTTCAAGCGTGTGTGTGTGTGTGTGTGTGGAGGTCAGAAAGAGTGTGCATCTGGACATAAATATTGGTACATGTGGTTATGACTGTGTTTGTACTCAGTGTTGAATGCTAGTGGCTCTGCTTGTGTCTGTGTCTGGCCGAAGCAGTGACAGATCAGGACTGCAGGCAGACCAATCTAGCGTCCACACTCCTTTGCTTTCATAGCTATGCACTTGCAGAATGTGGTTTGGCGTTGTCTTGTCAGAAAATGCAAGTCCTCCCTGAAACAGAAGATGCCTCAATGGCAGCATATTAAATTCATACATTTCTTTCTGAATTAACAGCGGCCTCGCAATTGTGCAAATTACGCATGTCTTGTGCACTGTCTCACCCCTATACAATAACAGACACTGGTAGTCTGGAATGAACTAAATCAACCATGCCGTGACATGGATTAATGACTGGACAATTGATTATGGTAAACATGAAATTGACGCTATAATGTAATTTTTGGCCTGATCTCTCTCTGCATAAACACAAAACTGCAAATTCTGCAGCTATTTTATCTAATTTTGTCTCTAAGGTAAGTTTTCCAAGAAGGAAAATATAAAGCAGCAAAGGCTTCAAATAGTTATGTAGCTGAGGACCAACATAATAGAGAAATGAGAGAAAGTTTCACTCGTTATAGTCTTGACCTCCTACAGTCTTAAGTGCCTAGAATCTGAAACCACATTTTCCTGAAGCAGAATCAAACTTCAGTGAATTGTCTTCTTTCTTTGTAGCCATTTTCTAAATAAATAAATAAATAAATAAAGTTTCTGTTGTACTGTAGTATATCCACATTAGCCTGCTAACCAATGAAACCAACCAACCTTCTTATCAATCATGGGAGATTAATAATAATACTTTTGCACCAAATTATTACCCTCAGTGATTAGTGAAAATCCTTGGGTAAAGAATTACTCTGTTACATCACAATCAGAGGTATCTGAAAGGTGATCGGACCTGTCATCTTTACTGGATCAAAATTAATTTTAGCATAACAAAAGATGTATGCCTTAGTCTATAATAGTACTTAAACTTTCTCTGCTTTAACAATGGCACACAGGGGGTTGCAAGAGTCCGCCATAATGTTCTTCTGTACAAGTTGCTTCTGATGTGGATGTACCTCTGGCTGGTTCAGTAAACAGTCCAATACAATTAAATTACCGACAGAGTAATCTTTACAGGCAAGTGACTACTTGGTGCTGATATCCTTTAAATTACATGTATGTTGGAGCTGCTAATCCTCAGCTGTGTAGTGGATTTCAGTCAATAAGGGTTGCCCGGAAAAAAAATGAAAGTAATTTATTAGACGAATGTGTGGATCGTAAAATGTGCTACAGAATGTAATGCACGATATGACTACGCGTATGTGAATGTTCCTCAGGATAGGATTCTACCTGAACCATTTCTCATTTCTGCCTATACACTCAAAGATTAAAAAAAAAAACATGAAGTCATCAAATTGAGAAAAGGTGACAGCCCTCACATGAAGGCCTTCTGTGTCGCCTCCCATTCAGTAACGTGTATGTCTATTAGAAGTACTGTCTTGTTTGATTGGTCCATGTCTTGCGTGTTCCCTGATCCCGGCTGTGTCTTGTCTCGTTGTTACTCGACCTCAAATGTGTGTGACGTATTTATACCCCTCTCATGAGTTTTCAAGTAGCTGGATTGTGACTTGCTATATGCACTTTAGCACAAGTCTGTATTTGCTAGTAAAACTCTCCGGAAGTAAAGCATAACCTTTGATGATAGTCATTGTAAGAGGGCCAGAGAGCACATATATCTCTGCTCACTCCTCCACATCAGCTCAGTAAACACAGACTTGCTTCCTTTGGGCAACTGACAAGATAAAACTGTAAAACACCACAGACACACACACACATCTCATTTTTCACAGTTACAGTATAAATGTGGGCCCTGAGGGAGAATAGAGGGGCGCAATGCACTTTCATATGTTTGAATAATTTGAACATTATTCAAACATTTTGCAAGTTAAACGTTAAGCCTGCGAACTTTCCTCTGGGTAGTGGGTGCAATTACTCTTCACAGAAATTACTTTTTTTTACCAAATTGATTTCCTCTATGGTTGAAGGGGAGATTTTAAATGGAATCTGGATTGTAAAGCGGAGCATTAAGAATCAAATGGTCTCATTGTCTCAATGTTTTACGGATTAAGAAGAGGGCTCGTGCATTGATTTCTGAATTGATTACTGGATTGACAGGTTCATTCCTTATTTGACTGTATGATTGGTTGGTCAAGCGATTCACTCATTGACAAACTGACTGATTAGAGCAGTGATGATGAAGATGGTTCGCTTATTCACTACTAGTGTCTATGGCTTTGGATCTCATCTTGGTTTCTCAGATGACAGAGTTGGTGAAATCTTTCAGTGTTGCTGGCCAATCAAATAATGAAGTTTTTGCCATCGCTGTTATAGGTACCTGGTTCTTAATGTACGGCAGGTGCACTCCGGTGTCTGCAGCCGGTCCGCATTTGAGGAAAGTGGGTGTAAAGTTCAACCACAAGGTGAACTAAGGATGATGTGAGGTGAGATTTGGTACAGCATTTTCCTCTTCCCGCCCTTAACCCTTTGAGCGCCATAGGCAACTATAGTTGCCCAATGGTGTAAGATATCAAAACCAGATGCTGTTAAAAACCTATTATGTGTCAACTTGTTTAAAAGAGCTCCCTTCCGGGAGCTCTTTTAAACAAGTTGACACATGATAGGTTTTCAACAGCTCAGGATAAATACATTTTTTATTCCTTGAAAATTTATCCAGTGCTCAAAGGGTTAAGACTCTCTCATGCGCATATGAGAGCTCATTTATTGGAGAAAAGGTGAACACTTAGCCTTTATGTCAATAATCAGCCGCTGTATATGTCTACAGTCAAGCCTCCTACAACAAGGCTCAATTTTTTTTGGCAAGTTAAAAGATGGACAAGCAAAAGTAAAAATTCATATAATCTCATGGAACGGAATTAAAACTAGATTTAAAAAATACATTCCGAGCTTTGAGAGAGGGAAAACACAATACCTTCCAGAACAGTAGAGAAAACACTTCCTGTATCATATTAGATTTGGACATATCTGTTGTGAGATGGGTAAAATTTATTAAACTAGATGGATTTTCAATAAAGCTGGTGCAGATAAAAAAAAAAAAAGGTTTTTTAATTGCAAAAAAAATGTACATTGTGGTTTAAAAAAAAATATTTAAATGTAATTTTAGTCATTTTTATATTTATGCAAAAATTCCCCTTAACTGTCACCTGTATTTTCTCACATTTGGCCTAATTGGGGCCCAGTGACAGTTAAGGGGTTAATTAATTTTACTGAGGCTGCATTATTTTTAATAAAATAATCACAATTTTTTGCTTAGAATTGAGATCTCAGTTCTATCACATAAGTCTAAATTTGATGGCTGTAGCACAAAATTGTTCCAAATAAATTGGGATGGGGGAAAGAAAAGACAAATTAATTATGGAACCTGTTTGAAACACTCCGCTGCTGAAATGGTATATAGGTATATAACTGGCGATTCAATAACTTGGGTATAAAATGAGCAATCACAAAATGCATAGTCATTCACCAGCAAGACGATGCAAGATTCACCACTTTGACAAAGGTTGCGCAAGAAAATTGTCAAACAATTTGTTTCTCGACGTGAGATTTCACAGAATTAAGGGATCTCACCATCAATAATCCATAAAATGGTGAAAACATTCCAAAAATAGGAGAAACCGGAGCAATTTCTGTGCTTAACAAACAAGGCCAAATACCAATATTGGATGCATGTGAAACTGCAGATGGAACAGCATTAATAGCCCACATGACTGTAATAAAAAAAAAAAAAAAAAAAAAAATCACGACAAGGAGGTTGTAAATACATCAGGAGACCAGCGTCAGTGACCAAAGCTCCTCATGGAATCATCAAATGCAAGTTGAAGCCATATATCGCCAACATCAAGAAGCAGCACTAAAGCTCACCTGTGATGGACTGATGGGGAAGGGGAAAGAACTGCTGTGGTCCCTGAAATCATTTAAGGAAATAATGGACGTTGTGCTTAAATGGTCAAACAGGAGAAGGACCATCCACACTGTTATCAATGACATGTTCTTAAAGTGGCTGCATTTGTGCATTCAGCACGGGCAACTGCATCTGTAAAAGCAAAATTGACGCAGAAGGGTACACGAGCATTTTAGAACAACATATGTATCCTCCAGACACTGTTCTCAGGGATGTTCCTGCTTATTCCAGCAGGATAATGCCAAGGCCCTCTCTGCACGTATCAGGACAACGTGACTCCATGGTCATACCGTATGGGAACAGCCTGCGGCCCGATCCTGTCTCCCATTGATAACACGGCCAGTTATGATGTTGAAATTACAACAAGAGACCTCAGACTGCTAAACAACTGAAGTCCGATATCAGGCAAGAATGTGAACAAATTTGGCTTATGAAGCTCCAATAATTATTGTCCGCAGTTCTAAAATGACTACTGAGTGTTATTAAAGGGGAGTTCAGCCAAGAACATTCACCTGTCCCAACTCCACGAGAACGTGTTGCAGGTATCACATTTTGAAATCTCCATTATTTTCCAAAAAATATATAAATAAGTAAAATGAAGTTCATGAGTTCAAAAATTTTAATTAGGTTTTTTAAATTTTATTTTAGTTTTATTTTTTATTGAATACAGATTGTAAGGGATTGATAAACTACTGCTGGCTGTTTTTGCTACACAGCAAAATGATCAGAGTTAATTTGACTCTTATGGAGTGGAATTTACTCTTACAGAGTCCATTTGAGTCCAGTCCTGCCGAAGTGGGACCAAATAGTCTCTTTACGAGTTGATTTTATTCTGAACATTTTGCTTTGTAGCATTTTATGCGTAGTCCCAATTCACCTGGAATTGAGGTTGTAAATCACCAATGTGCACAACACTGCACTCTTCCAATAACCATAGATCGGCAAGACGCTTTTGGCCGAGAAAGCTTACCTGTAAACATCTTTAGGTGGACACATTTTTGTCTGATAAGAAATGTGACTAAATTGATAGAGACATATTTTTCAAATTAAAAATGTGATTTTGGATAGAGTAAAATCATGAAATCAGCCTGTGTCTCAATTTTGATAATGTATGGGAAAAAATGGCCGAAGACGGAAAGACCCAGCAGAATGAGGACGAAGTTCATATATTCCTGAAGCTCATTCATGAGAGATGCAATATTAGATGAGAAGCAGCAGCGTAATTCATGCGAGTCTTAAATCTGAAACAGTCAGTGTTTATTTCATAAATTATTATATCCATAGTTCTAATTCATGTTTTTCACAGGTTGTGCTGTCAGAGTTTTATTATTCTCTCACAAAAAGCTGCTTAAAATCCATATTCTAATTTACCATTGTATGTCTGCGGGTTACAGGACTCTTCTTCTGGATTTTTTTGTCCCCTAATGATAACGAAACGTGCCACCATTGTTGACAAATGGATGGAGGGACAGATGACAGACAGATCACTGCAATATAAGAGTGATGTTTAGGGTTAGGGTTATAATACAGGAAGAGGGCAAAGCATTATTGGGGATGAAAAGTCCAGAGACGAAGTCCAGGGACGAAGAATCCGAGAGCCATTGCTGTGTTATATGAAATATCCACCTGAATTTAATTCGAAACGTGGATGGCAACCGAGAGGAGTGTTTAGAATTAAAAACATTAGTGAGACAAGGTTGGCTGGTTGCTGGTGCCTGGCCAGTCGTGCTAACTGTGGCTCTGCCCTGGACACTACACGGTCTAATTTGATTTGTTAAGCGTTTGGTAAGAGGCGGATTTGAAGCGAGTCTCTCATGCAGCCTTGCTGAATGCAAATGTGCCTGTGTGAATGCACAGCAGCATACAGAGAGAAATTAGGATCGGCTCTTATAGTACAACTCCCTAATGCAAATACTGCAGAATCGCAGCCGTTCAGGGATGCAATCCTGTGCCTGTCCGAACTGTGATTGCAATCACCCAGGGATTAATTGTGCTGCCCTGATGACTATATGGTATTTTCCCCACTGAGTGTAATATTTAAAGTGTTATGTGAAGGTCTTCTTTTAACTCATTCAAGCTGCTTCACCAACGATACCTAGCTTTTACAAAACCAAACATGACTGCTCTGCCCAAGTTAAGTGAGACGAGATATCAGATATGCTCAAAGTTTTTAAATTCTTAAACCATAGCATTTCATGGTTGCTTATACATTTCAGCACAGGTTTGATGCATTTATTTACTGCAAAATGTAGCAAATTTTGCATATTGAGAGCAAATATTCAGAGGGACATGGTCAGTTTGAATTTGATGCTTTGCTGAAGGCCTTGATAAGTAGAATCTGGTATGTAACTGCTTAGTTGGAATGAAAGCCTGTACCCACACCGGCCCTTTCTGGATAAGATTGAGGACCCCAAGACAATTAAAAAACATGAAAAAATAATTTTTTGGGCAGAAGAGTCAATTGGCATAATTCCTGTATGCGGGTGCTAAAGGGTTTTAATCTAAAGTCATCAAATTTGTTGTTTATTTTTAAATATTCAGGCTGTCTGTGGAGCATAATGAAGCATAAACACGAACGCAGTTACTGTCAGACTGCCGAGCATAATTTTTTCAACAGGTGCCTCATCGTAAAAATGGAGAACACAGAAACAATTTCATATTTGTCTAGCAAGTGCAACAACCTCGACAAATGCACATGTACTTCTGATGCCCAGAGACAATGGCTCTGGCCAAAAAATGATTCAGACAAGCAGGATTTTTAGGCTTGTTATCCAAGACGTGACGGAAATCACTGAAATCGCTTAACCCAGTAGAACGGCCATGGCTGTCTGAAGGTCCTCAGGATTTCAGGCTTGGCAAACCATTTGGAGCAATTATAAACTGTCTCTCTGCGACATTTCGCATCTGCTGCCCCCCCCCCTCTTCTTTCTCTCCATCAATCGTTTTCATGTTTTTCCTATCTCTGTCTCCGCATGTATTCCTGTCCCCTCCGCCTTTTAATATTTACCCTTAAATTTTATATTTAAAAAAAAAAACAAGTGCCGTACGTTTGCAGTAAGATGCAGGTAATGTTAGTTCAAAAATCTTTTAATACCTGTGCCAAGAGGTAATACATTTTCACCAGTGTTTGTTTGTTCATTTGTTTACTCATATGTTCCTTCTCCACTAAACAGGATATCTCAAAAATTTATGGATGGATGTAAAAGAAATTTTTTGTGTTGTTAGATACTGTGCGGAGGAGGAAGTGATTAAGTGACACTTAAGGGACATTTTCTTCTTTATCTGAAAGTTTGTAAGGTAAACTGTAAGTGTAAGTATGATGTCAATTCTGGCAAGCTTAGAGCGCAAGTGCACAGCAACTGCAAGTCCTCCATGTCTTCTTCTTCTTATCATTTAGTTTATGGAGTCCTCCATGACCCTGTCTCATGTTGCTTTAGTCATTTGCACACAAAGAAGAACACCGCTCCCAGTAAAGTGGCTATGACATTTTGGTTAAAAATATAGTGTAAATTATATCTTTTCAAGTCGAATTGAATTTTGAGGATAACTGGCACCTGAATTACGCCACATGAGCAATATGGAGGCATTTTGTGTCATTTTCTGTTTTTGGTTTTTTTTTTTTTGCATTGAAAGAATAACTTCACCAATAACTTCACTGCATTGGATTTGTCTGCGCTGCTGTTTTCCTCTGAAACTCCAGAAGTATTTTGAGGACTAAAAACTTCACCCACCCTTCCATCAGCGAAGGGGTGAGATGATAGGTGAATTTTCCTCTTTTGGCGAGCTATTCTTTTAACTGAGGCAAGTGAGGCCTGCAGTTCTTTAGATGTTAGTCCGGGTTCTTTTATAACATCCAAGATGAGTCTTCGACGCGTTTGTGGAGGAATTTTGTTTGGCCGATCATTCCTGGGAATGTCTGCCACTTTTCCAAGACTTCTTTATTGGTAGATAATGGCTCCTACCATGGTTTACTGGAGTCCCAGAGCCTCAGAAATGGCTTTATTTGTTTATCAGCCTAAGTGAATGTTAAGAGGGGAATAAAGTGAGCACGCCCCAAACTCCCGAGAACTCTGAAACACATCGACACTCACAACATTTGTCAGAAGAAGAGAGGAATCGAAAAGGATCCACCGCTAGAGTTTCATCAGACCGCATTTATAGCTGCCGTTTAAGAAAAACGGCCAGTGATCTATATGAGATGTTCAAGGGGAGTCGCAAAACGACTGAAGAGATCATTACCAGATGACCCTCAACACCACCCAGAGATAACGGTGCGCTAGACCGACGGGGCTCTGAGACACAATGCTTTTCATGGGCCTAGTTCCTGCTTTTAGTTTTCCACCAAAATAAAAGTCCTCTACTAAATAAGTCTCAACTAGTGTTTTGGTATTGCTACCAGACTTTTATTTTTTAATTTTTTTGATAAATGAAAATGAGTGATTTTGGATCATAACATGGATTTGAGGTTTTTCTGATATTTTGTTTCCACAAATTCTAAATTTTCTTGAAGGATTAAAAAAATGACCAATAACAAGCTTAATTCATTTGTTTTTAAGATCAATTCCCACCTTTGCTAGCAAAGCATGTCCAGTTGAACTGAGTTAGCATCTTTGATAATGATTTGCTCGTGAAATGATTAGTCACTGTAAAAAGGAAGTGATTAAGCACAATCTGCAAAATGAAATATGTTTTCACTATCATAACTTTAACAACCATTTCCCCAAAATGATACTGTGGCCACATTGTGAATGCACTATTTCTCATTTTACAACAGGTTCAGTAAACAAATTTTTCAAGCTGGCTGTTATATGAAAAAGCTGGAAATGTAATTTTTTTTTCATTTTATTTTTTTGCCATAATTTATCTGAAAAAAGAGGCAAAAAAAAACCTTTTTTAACAGCAGTGTAATTTTATTGACAATATTAATAAAAACATCACACATTAAATTTGATTGATTATTCTGCAACAAGTACAATTTCCATTCAAAATTAATGATAAATACTCCATAATTCTCTGCTCAGAGATTACTCATTTTCTGTCATCTTGGGGCTGTGATCATCAGCTGTCACGCAAGCAATAGCGAAACTGCGCCCACCCACTGGGAGGGAAGGAAATCCACGGACATGTGGCTCAACATGTTTCGCACGAAGCACAGATTGCACCGATTGCACTGTTAATAGTGATGCCGCAAAAAAAAGCAGAAATGTATTTGCAAGAGCGCCAGACCAGTATGAGCTATTTAATCGCCGCTAAACTACATATGCATTGGGACATTTTGAAAGCAGATCACCACAAAATAGAAAGTAAAAAAAAAAAAAAAAAACACCGCATTTGCTTTGATCTCTCATACGAATAGTTGCCGCATTACTGTGCATAACTATGGAATTCAGTGATTTCTCAGCCAAGCAGAAAAGTCCGTACATATTCACTGTAACACACTGCGCCGCTCCTTCATGCCAATATTATAACCCGGCCCAGTCCAGAACTGCATCTCTAATCCGCGCTCCATAGAGCGCCATGAAATGGTGGCCAGGTGGCGGTAATGCCTTGTGGGCGGGCGAGATGAGCGACTCGACACCGGAGGGAGGGAGAGGGCGAGGGAGGTGGGCGGGACTGACTGCGCGAGTCATAACCTGGTTCTGCCTGTGCATCTGGATTCCCGATGTTTACGTTCGGCGTGACCTCAAGGACCGAGGATGAGCATGAAAGGAAATAATGGGGGAGCCCTTCCGATTCCCGAAACCTGCTCCGGATTATTCCGAGGCCCAGATCAATCCGAGGGAGCCGCTCGTGTCACCCTTTCCCCTGGGTCACGAGTTCCGCCGCAGCGATGATGCGGCGGAGCCGGAGTTGAGGAGGTCGCAAAGGGGGGAGCGAGAGGCACAGGAATCATTTAAGAGCCTGGCTGATGGATGAGACATGGCAGTTATGCAAATTCGGACGTCTTTGGCTGCTTCTCGCACATTCTTGCCCAGGCTCTGCACGAAATGTTTTCCATGAGGAATCAGGGTCTCGCCCATATCAGAAATACGCTGGGATAGGCAACAAACTGAAACGTGCTCTCGCCTGCACATGCGCCTTATCTTAAAAGCTGCTGCGTGACCCGTGACATCGGCTTCAGTACCCCTGTCCTGATATCCAGATGTCCAGCGTGCAAAAGCAAACACAAGAGGCAATATGCCGCTTACACATAAGAATGCATATTTACTCTCGCTCATAAACATTATCCTTTATACCTCAATTTTTTTCCCCACAAGTACATGCACACATGCTTGCATGCAGCCCTACAGTCTCTTTGCAAGCCACAAGTGGAGAATGTCAAAAATTTGCGAAAGGGTGTAATTTAATCCACCAGTGGCAGTCCCTGAAAGAGACCTGGATATGGGGAGTAAATTCAAGCGGACAGGTATTGTGTAAGAGGCAGTTGAGCTGCAGGACAGGCTGGAAAAGGGGAGGGCAGCAATGGGTCCTCCCGGACTGCACATGTGTGCCTCTTACCCTCTGGCCCTCGTAAAAGACCCCTCCATCCACCTGTCTCTGCTGGTCTGTGTCTCCGAGACTCCGGCTCTTCCACTCCAATTCAGGAGATGAACTTAATCTCAGCTGAGAGGTCCTGAGAGAATAGCCAGGGTTTAGAGCTCAGTGTGTATTCAACACTGGGGGAAATTTACACTGAGGGCACATTTTATCGCCATAGAAATCCATATATGATTTTTGGTAAATTATCACTTTGTCTCAAATATTTTACCCTAAGAATTGAATACTAGTTTTTTTCTTGACTGATCTGAGTCTGAATTGACGCTGGCTGTTTCCTGATGACATTACATTTTCATCACACTGTGCTTTTCGAAAGCAAAATTTCCTCTCCATGCGGCTCATCAGGCGCCGGAAATAAGCCGTTTAACCGGCAATCTCCCTGCCACTGTAATCCTTTGTGTTAAATTGGTGTTTGGAAAATGAACAAATCTATTCAAATGGATGTGCCGGGGGCTCTGACGATTCCGAGGCTGCGCTGAGAGCACAATGTTTACCTACTTTTAAATGTCAGGGTTACTGTCAGTAGGGCAAGAGAGCGTGAACTTCAGACAGACGTATCGGAACAGCAAGCACAATTTAATACTAGATGTGCAAACACACCCGGAAATTACTTGTGCCATTTTGAACTGTATTTGTTCTGTCTCTCTTGATGTCAAAGACATCAGAGCAGAGTTATGCCAAGCTGCACACTATTATCACCGGAGTCCATGTGACCCCATCAGTCCCCCGCTTCAAACGCACCCTTTATTCGCAAGATATCTAAAGACAATAACTTATTTTTTGATCATTCTGTCTTCGTGTTTTTCACCTCACAGGAAGCACTTATCAGTATCTTCTTCCTTGTTCTCCAGATAAAGAACTATCCGAAAGGCTGTCAAAGCTATCTTCTGCTATTCCTTTCAGCGCAAAACTTCATAATATTTCTTCAAACAAATTGAGGAGTTAATCAACTATGGTTGTGTGGCACATAATCACAAGCCGAGTATGCGTGTAATGTATTAAACATCTTCAGGTTTCCCATCACTCTAAATAAGATGGTATCAATGGAGGTATTTGAGGTGGGGTATTTATGGCTGAATTGTGAATGCATAGATTTAATGGCACACAAGCGACCCCTGTCCCTGGGTCTGTGGTAGATTCCTTCAGCCCCCACTTTCCTGAAAAAATCTTCTTGAAGTACACTCCCATTCATACTTTACTTTAGAAAGTTCTCCATAATGATTAGGGAAACTTGATTGGTCACCCATGACTTTGTTTCCCTGGGGTATAAATGAGGTGATGCACAGGCCGATTTCCCTGTGTCATCCAATGCCATACTTACAAAAAATAATACATCAACGTCACTGACGTGCAACAATCAAGGGTGCCAATATCAGTGGAGGTGTCAATATTATAAATAAAGGGAGTCCATATTGCCCGACTATGGAAGACTCCAGTATCTGCAATTGGATAACATACACAGATATTGCAGTCTTCCATTGTAGGGCAGCATAGTTTCATTATCGCGCAGCGGCTTTTACGGCTAATCATTAAAGGCATAGTACAAATAATTTATCCTTGCTTGATTCATTTTTTTTTTAGCAATCAAAATGACTCCCCTCCCACATTCTAAGCGCACCGATACTACCAAGATTACAGATTACGCCAGCCAGGTTTGGCTTATGTCGTTAACTTTTTAGCTGTATGCAAATTTCTGAAATAGAATCTCTTTCTAAAACTACAGTTGTAGCAGAATTTACACAGCAGTGATTAGCATCACAGTTGTGGTTTTGGTTAAATACCGCAGGTGATCGCAACTGCTAATGATGCACCAGGTGTATCCAGGTGGCACAAGCCTGCCAAGACATATGATAACATCCTGTTACTTAAGCTGCATTCTCACATTAGAGATCACTGATGGCTTTATAGGGCAAAGTGAATGCATGCTCATTTTTATCTTCCATATAAGGGCATATTTAAAAAAGGGGGGGATGTCTGTCAATCTCAGAAACAAAGTAGGAATTTATTATCTGATCAAATGTCATCATTTTTGCTATTCCATAGATAGTGTGCATACATGGCTCAAACTCAGATAACACCTGCCGTCAGTTGCAGGGTAACATGTGCCATTTAAGGTGATGAAACTTGATGAAAACCAGGCAGCCAATCTCCTGTCATAGAATTAAAAAAAAAACGCACTCTCCATTTCATGAGATAATGTGCCACAGGTTCTGTTTAAATCCAGTTGACTGTACCTCTGCCAGCTGGGCACATGTTCCAGGCATCTGTACAAATATCACAACAGTCGCAAGCAATGCACTGCTTGTGACCTCGCACTATCCAATAAAAATATGATTCATTATATTTGTCATCTCACATAGCTTTGCATCCCAGCTGAAATGCAGCGCCTTCTCTTTCGAATTAAAGCCCAGCTCCTGAGGAACAGACTGTCATGACACCTCCGTACATGTTCAGCTCTGTAATAATCGCAGATCATCTCCATCTTTGCATCTGGAGCCCTTCTGTTGTCCCTTGGACAGGGGATCGCTGGTGACTGTCGCTGTGCTGAATCCGGAAGAAAGCTGTAAGTCAGCTCAGACTCCGAACCCAACGATACGAGCGAGTGTTTGCGCAGAAGGCGCAGTCCACATCAGTTACAGGAAAGCCTGCAGATGCTGCTTCTTGGCAATTATCACTCGCATTTTTCCCCCCAAGTTCATAAGTTTAGTGAGAAAAGCTGCAACCGTTTCATAGCCAAGCTGTTTTTCTCATCAGATGTTCAGTAAGTTCTAATTTGACCAGAATGGTCTCGGGTAATAATCACTGTGATGAAATATATGATTTAGCCACGGAAGCCTGAATGGGACATGAAAATAGTTTGTTTGTGTGTGTTCGGGGGGGAGTTGTTACTTGTTACGAGGGTTACATACTGGTATACATTATACAAAGTATTGGTAATTATTATCCAGACCAATTTACACACTCTCTCAGTGCTCAGGGGATTGATGTCCAATTCAGCTATTTAAATCTTGTTCTTTCATTTTTCAGATGTCAAGTTCAGAGGCTATTTTCAATTTTTTTTTTAGATTTTAGTACAATTAATTTTAAACATTCAGTTTTGAATGGATCACATATCATTCCAGGATTGTTGTCCATATTCCATCCTTCTTCCTTTCCTCCAAGGTGGGTCCTGTGCTTCCTCGCTGGAAGCCAGAAACGCAGGAGTTGGTCGCCTCCTTTCTTTCATTGAATCGACAATTCAGACTCACCTCTTCATGGCTACCAGTCAAACTACTTCCGGATCATTTCCATTTGCGAGGACAGTTACTTGGTCTTCAGAGAACTCAGATGCACCATTAGAGAGTTTCCAATATTTTACCTCCATTTTCATTCAAAATAATTGGATAAGAACAGATGCCATTTCACTTGCAGAGGTCTCATTCGGTGTCTCGGAAACGTCACTGAAAAATTATATGTGAAATGACATGAACCGATTATAATGGCACTCAGTGATTTACTTTTGTGTTTAGGTTTTGGGTACAAAAAACATAGTATTTATGCATTCTTTTCAATCATGTCCAATGCTTCATGTTTGTATAAACTCCTTATTACTGCTTTAATGCAGAGACATGCCTAGAATGTCCTGGATTATCTACAGTGATACCATCAGACAAAATATGAATCGGTATTTACCATGAAACAAAGAAGCAAAGATCATAGTCTTCTGCTTCAAGATTCAATGCGTCTGAAGGTGGACTTTATCAATATGCATGAGGAAATGTGCTTCTGCTGCAAACAAAAAAAATAAAAAAAATAAAAATAAAATAGTGGTTACTTGTGCATTTGGTTCGTGGCCTTTCTGCTGTCTTGAATGAGTTTATCCAGAGCCAGCTGATCGTTCTCATGCGATGAAGTTTTCAGTCACAGAACTGCAGCTCACTGGATGCTTTTTGTTAATCACATCATTCTCCGTAAACTCTGAAGTGCATTAAAATCCCTGGAAGTCACTTATATCAGAGATGCTGGAGGCATCGCGTGTGGCACCAGCAATTATGTCACTGACATGGCACTTTGATCACCCTCCAAAGCACACAATGTCTTTACTTCCTACTATTTCACCGTAATGTTAGGGCAACAACTCAACTGTTTACGCTGGCCACATCATTTTATTTTATTACTGTTATTATTACAACCCCAATTCTGAAATAGTTGGGAAAAAGCGTAAATTGTGAATAAAATCAAAACGCCATGACTTTCAAATCACACCAGCCAGTATTTTATTCACAATAGAACAGAGACAGCGTAGCAAATGTTAAAACTGAGAAATTTTACAATTTTATCCACAAAATGAGCTGATTTAAAATTTGATGGCTGCTACAGGTCTCAAAAAAGTTGGGACAGGGGCCTGTTTACCATGGTGTAGCATCCCCTCTTCTTTTTAACACAGAGATGAGGCGTCTGGGCATTGAGGAGACAAGTTTCTTGAGTTTAGCCATTGGAATTTGATCCCACTCTTGTTTTATACAGGCTTCCAGCTGCTGGAGAGTTTTGGGTCTCCTTTGATGAACTTTTCATTTAATTATGTGCCAAATGTTCTCAATCGGTGAAAGATCAGGACTGCAGACAGGCCAGTTCAGCACACGGACTCTTCTACTACGAAGCCATGCTGTTGTAATAGCTGCAGTATGTGTTTTTGCATTTTCCTGCTGAAATACACAAGGCCTTCCCTGAAATAGATGTCGTCTGGAGGGGAGCATATGTTGTTCTAAAACCTTTATATACCTATCAGCATTCATGGTGCTTTTTAAAACATGCAAGTGTCCCACACCATATGCACTAATGCATCCCCATACCATCAGAGATGCTGACTTGTGAACTGAACGCTGATAACAGGAGGGGTGGTCTTTCTCCTCTTTAGCCCGAAGGACACGACGCCTATGATTTCCAACAAGAATGTCAAATTTGGACTCGTCTGACCGCAGGACACTTTGCCACTTTGCTACAGTCCATTTTAAATGAGCCTTGGCCCACAGAACACGGCGGCGCTTCTAGATCATGCTCAACAATGGCTTCCTTTTTGCATGATAGAGTTTTAGGTGGCATCTGTGGATGGCACGGCAGACTTTGTTTACAGACAGTGGTTTCTTGAAGTATTCCTGGGCCCATTTAGTAATGTCAATGACAGAATCATGCCGGTGAGTGATGCTATGACGTCTGAGGGCCCAAAGATCACGGGCATCCAGTAAAGGTCTTCGGCCTTGTCCCCTTACGCACAGAGATTTTTCCAGTTTCTCTGAATCTTCTAATGATGTTAAGCACTGTCGATGATGAGTCCTTCAAAGCCTTTGCAATTTGATGATGAGGAACATTGTTTTTAAAGTATTCCACAAGTTTTTTTATGCAAGCCTTCACAGGTTGGAGAGCTTCTGGCCATCTTTACTTCTGAGAGACTCAGCCTCTCTAAGACATCCCTTTTATAGCCAATCATGTTACACACCTGATGCCAGTTAATGTAATTACTTGCTAAATGTTCTTTCAGCAGATTCTCTTATATTTTAATTGCTTTTTCAGCCCTTTTTTGCCTGTGTCCCAACTTTTTTGAGACCTGTTGCAGCCAGAAAATTTGAAATAAGTTCATTTTGTGGATAAAAATGTAAAACGTCTCAGTTTCAACAGTTGAAATGTTATCTATGTTCTATTGTAAATAACATATTGGCTCATGTGATCCGAAAGTCATTGCATTTTGATTTTATTCACAATTTACACTTCGTCCCAACTATTTCGGAATTGGGGTTGTATTATTTTTTTTAAATATAATTACTTACAGCCGCCTAATTTGCTGTTTGCAGGCATAGCCCACAAGCAATAATGACCACCTCTGCCCAATAAAGTGACAGATGCACTTCATATGCCCTGATGCATTTCCTTGTACTAGTGGGACTTTTTATAACAATAGGTGGGATATCCAGCATTCCCACCAAAAATGGATACATCTTGATGCAAATAATGTCTCTATGCCATACACAATATATTTGAACAGGATAAAGTGTATTTTATAGGTACATATTGAGAGAGAGAGAGAGAGAGAGAGAGAGAGAGAGAGTAAAACTCAACCATTACAGTTATTAGTTCCTCACTATTTCCTCAAATCTTTTTCCCCACAATCCAGCCGTCCTCGTTAGTTTGGTTTTGTTTTTTTATATTTATTTTCATTTTTCAATTATTGTTTCGTTCCGTTCCCTGTCCTCTTTGTTTCACTGTTTATGCTTTCACAAGCAATTTCACAAACAACTTAATCGACTGTCATCATGTGTATTTTGGTTCCTGGCCTCTGTCTTCCCCTTGCTGCATTGTTGCATTGTGTTTTGTGTCAAATGTCCCTCATCTTTGGTGAAATATCTGAGCTCAGGTTCATGCGGCCTTACAGGCTACTGACCCCTGACCAGTCCTTTCGACTACGCTTTCCCCAACTCTATATATTCCTGTTTGTTCCCACTCTACCACTGACAGTCCAGTGATTACAGTCTAGCTTAGAAAGTGCTTTTGCGCTCTCATTCAGTTTTGTTAATAAAGGCCAATTTCGGTGACTTCATTAATAAGGGCTTGGTTCTGTTCTGCTATAGGTGAGGACAGTATTTAAATCCACGTCAGCTAATTCCACTGGAATTCAATACCGGATAAAAGTGAATAAATGACAAATGAGGTTGCATAAGCTTGAGGTAGTGATGATGGATTTATCTCAAAAACATCAGGGAGGTGACACAAAGTGTGCTCTCTCTTTCAATAAAAGACAAGCACATGGTGTAACAGTTGTTGACATTGCTTAATTTGATTTTGGAGATTCCACAGCTTCTCCATTTCACAATGTTAAGAGAGGAATTATAAACGTGTGCGTTCAGCCCTGGCATGCAGAAAAGAGGGTTGGCACACACGGGCGTACTCGAGCACACGCGTGTCTATTCACATATGCAAAACTGGCAGACAGCATTGCACACACACGCATGTAAGCCCCTCTTAGTTAATTTTATGGCTCTTACAGGCCTTGGCCATCTTTCAAGAGACCAGCGTACGGAAGGAGCTATGTCTCAATTTGCTCTTACAGGGCACAAAAAAAATCTGCAAATTATTTAAATGAAAAACAAGCAGACTCCCGTACATCTGTGCGCGGAATGCCTTAATTTTGCGCGCAAACGATCGCAGACATAAGAGAATAATAAGTGCAGTGGAATTTGTGTCAGCACCGCGCAGGAAAATAAGATATCATGTCTTACTGTCCGCCTGATGTCAGCTTCTCAGATTCAAACTGAAATGCCTCGTCCCGTGCAGGCCGAAATGGAGTCTGCCAAGCCCTGGAGTTCAGCCAGAGTTCACACAGCTACTAGCGCTAAAGAGACTGCTCTCTCTCTCTCGCTCGCTCTCTCATACACGGCACACAGACTGCTATTGTCGTTCGATTGCCGTTAAATACTTTTAATTCATGTTTGTTTACAGATAACCCTGGAGAACTATGTGGAGTGGTTCAAATCTGAGAGTTTTATGCTGCTTTGTGAATGATGCCAGTAGAGCGCATTTTTTGTTCATGCAAACTTTGCTCTCTGTTTGATGTCACACGGCCAAGTTCAAATCTGCTTCATTTCGATGTGGTAACCCTGACTGAGACAGTCACACATGCAAACATATGAGCTTTTCCTTGCTGTTTTATACAGTAATGATCTGTAACAAAAGTGCATCTACAATCTGACCAGTTCATCCTCTGTGGGCTTATACTGTAGTCATAAATTGAAGATAAAAATATTTCATTAGTGTGTCATTGAATATAGCGAATGCCATCTGGTTTGGGGATTATTGTATTTTGGAGAAGAGAGCTTAATTTAACTTCTGAGAATAATGATGATTTTGCCTTAACTTGCCATAGGCTTTACAGTAATTGTGACTTACCAGCCTGTGTGACTTGGATACTCACAAAGACCTATGTAATTGTAATTACTGCAAGCTGTCATGATATGTGGTATATATGTATATATTTTTTCTGGCTGCACTGTAAAATAAGCATCCCGAACTATGCATGTCAATGTGTCTCTTTCCAGTCGTCCCTGACTTCATGTGCTGATAGGTCTGGATGATGCTTTATATATTATTAAATATTACAGACAAGGTGTTGACAGGTTATATCCAAAGATCTGCACCCTTGGTTCTCCGTTCAAACAAAGTTTAACAATGAGTCTCCTTTTCAGAAGCAGCTATGAGAGCTTCTTGATTTTTAAGAACACAACCAGACCAGGTTCTGCTTTTGCAGTACAGTTACTGTTTTTAGCTCCTGATTAGATTTCATACATTACGCTTTGCAATGCCTGCTGTGGTCAGGCTGTGGTCGGCCTGCAAATCCTTCTTCATTTTCATCGTCCAGAAATCTGCGGCAGGTTTTCAGTTAGAGTAAACAATGTGTTTTCAGTTTATCTACTGCAATTCTCTCATTTTCCCATGGATGTGCGTACACGTACTTTCTTTGCCGAACAAAATCAATGAAGCAATTTAGTACCATTGTCTCATGCTAAGCACAAACAGTATCTTTGTGTAGTTGTCCATGTGTGACTCTCAGCAGCTCTCCTATTTCCTGTTCTTAATTTAATATGTAATGCGAGGCTTTGAGAACTTTAGCATCACACAATGTCAGGAGATTGAAAAAAAAAATCAGCTTTCATGAGGCATTATTGCCGTTAACATTTAATCTTTCCTGACTACTTAAAGACTATGAATAAAATTGTAGCATAATCCCTGCATAACCACTGGTGTCCTGAGTAATTCCAAAGCTACAGTATATTTTCTCAAACTAATTGACGGAAAAGGCTGTCCTAAACAGTGACAAAAGTGACAGCAAGCACAAGCCGAGTTTAAACACCAGGCAGGAAGAGAGCATCTAGTCATTGCCTGAAAGGAGCCAACAGATTGAGCCAAGATGTCTGCCGCAAGCATATAATCCAACCCTTCTCAGGGAAAGAAACAGCAAATGCTTATTGCACAATCCCCAAACATGGTTCCAATTTTACTAAATCAAACACATGTCAATTTACAAAGCATAATGTCCATATTTATACTTATTGAAGAAACAGAAAATGAAAGATCTCTTTGGCATATTGAGCAGATTTAGAAACTTTTTTTTGTCATCGTTTTTCAATCTATTAGAGCAATAAAATGTGTCATGTTCAAGGTACATCAGTGGTAAAATTTGAGATTGCCAGCTCTGCCATCCGTTCATGGTGATATTAGCTCGCTGGTAGGATGATCAGATTCACACAGAACAATATTTGTAGCTCTCACAGACCAAAACTCCACAGCATGGCTGGGTCTCATAAAACAAGATGTCTGACTGATGGTGCACTGTGGCAGGCAGAGGGGAAAGAAACTATGGTGCCATGAAACAGTATTTACCCCGTCTTGATTTTTCGTATTTATCACACTGAACTTGTTTCAGATCTTCAAACAACATGAACTAGGAAGACAGCATAGGTAAACAGAAAACAGTTTTTAAATGGTCCTTTAATTCACTGAAGGAAAAATGTTGGTAAAAACATATTTTAGGGAACACTTGTTAGCCATTGATGAGTTGTTTATTAGTGTATTAGTAATTTATTGGTTGAGTATCAGTGTTTACTGAGTTAAGCCCTTATTGCACACGCCTTATTCTACACTCTATTAGTAAGGAGTTTTTCCTTAATAAGCCCATAATCAATGCTTACTAACAGCTAGTAAGAGAGTACTCATACCTGGGTTTCATTCTTCATTTGCTCATCATTGGCTCAGTAAGGAACTAATATCTCAAGAATAGTCACTCTGTTTAATTAATGATCTTTATTTGTGTCAAATTAAACACAGAATTATTAATGCACGTATCATGTCATCTGTCACACACTTCAAAACACATGTAGGAATAAAACCTCTCAGATAATCATATCTTTTGGCAACTTTAAGTCTCCAATCAGCCTAAAATGCTTGTCTTTGGACTGCGGGAGAACACTGGAGTACCTGGAGTAAACCCATATAAACACGGGGAGAACATGCAAACTCCAGGCCCCAGGCTGTAAACCCTGACAAGTGTGGTCAACGCAAATATTTTGTGGAAACCGATTACCTCAAAAAAATTGAGTACGCCAATTCAGTGATCTTGTGTTCACAGCACTTAAAATGTAAAAAATAACTTTAGCTTATTTTCTTTAAGTTCATTCAACACAATGTAATTAAGTTGGCCTACACAATTTTTTTTTTGAGGCAATCGGTTTCCACAAAACATTCGAGTTCACCACACTATCAGGGTTTACAGTGTAGGCCGGATTCAAACCCACAGCCTTCTTGCTGTGAAGTGACGGTACTATAATACACACTGCACCATCATGTTGCCCCAGTTACTCAATAAAAACGGAATGGATGACTGTGTTGAGTCAGAACAGACACACCCAGGTTTGCCACCAGCCGTGTTGAATGGGAACTTCACTTAAACAGAGCCTTTCCACCAGTGTGAAGTAGGCTAAAAGGTCTCAATAACCCCCACACCATGCTGTGATCAAAATCAATTCTGGAACAAATGAAAAAATTCAGCAAAATATGAATACAAAGTCATTTTTTTTCAGGCTCTCGGCCTCCAGGTAAACCAGATAACTTGTGTCATTCAAGGAGTAACTGGCCAACTGAAATTCCTCAAAGAGTATATTGATGACTCATCCAGGCAGACATAAAACAACCCAGAGGAATGTCTATGCAATCGCAGGACCTTGCTCTTCTCATTTAAGGTCGGCATTCATGACTCCACCATTAGGAAATCAGTCAGAATCAGAGCCTAAAACTGCGCATGGATACTTTGTGATGCCGAAACTTTTGAATACTTAAGAAAACTGGACAGGGAAATTTTTGATCATAGTGGCACGCCAATTTTTTTCTACTCTTGAACTATTTAAAAATTTTATTTATTTATTTATTTATCTATCTATCTATTTTTAGGTCACCACGCAATCAAGTTAGGACTTGTTCAGTCTTTTAGTTGAGTGCACGAGAATATCGAATAAGTTTCATCGATGGAAAATTATGTTCCGTTCACTCTGTCTCATCAAAGTGGGCTTTGATTTTCCCTCTAATCAAAATCCCATCCACAAAATCTGATGTCAGATAGAACTTTTTTTGGGTTCAATTAGACTCATAACTAATTGAGTCGGCCCTACCCTGTTCTTTAACAGGTAGAAGAATGTTAGCCATTGCCAAAAAATGAAATCAGGCAGGGCTACTCCCACCACCCACTCTGGACACTCTTCTCAACTTTATGTCTCCCTGTCCTGCGACAACATTGTTTTTCATTCGAAAGTACATCAATAACAGGAAGGAAAATAGTCAGTCAGCATCTGTTGCATGGTGACTTTAAATTTGGCAGTATACCTCCTGTGTATTAGATCACTACACTAAAATAAATAAAATGTTAGATTTACGTCAACTGGCTCCACATAACTAAAATAAGAACATTCTTATTAATTAAACTGGCCTAAAATCTTTGAATTACATCGCAAGTTACTTTGTACAGTAGTGTGAAACCACTTGATATAACATTTTAAGTAAATCTAACATTTCATTTTATGGGTCGTTTGGCTGGAAAACCTGGAAAAAGAGACCCAATAAAACATGAATTCATATAGAGTAACATGTTTTGGAAAATTAACTTGTCAAGATTTGATCATCTGTTGCTGCTTGAACCTCATAAAGCACTTGTATAGGATATGTCTCTTGCCAGGCCATCTCACCAACTGTGATTGGCTGATGAACTGCGCACTGTTGCGGGGAAACTTGCTCTGAAGTGGAAATGGGCGAGCATCATACCACCGTCCAATCAGCAATGACATGCCAGCTAACAGACACACGTAATAGAGAGATCTCACAGTTCCATTAGGGTTTATAGCGGACATTAACACTGCCCTACAAAGCCTAAGTGCAGTAACTACATATTGGGTAAAATGTAAATTACACAGTTTTGGGCCTGAAAGTATATTGAGGTCAGGATTTATTTGGACAGAAATTATACCATGGTGAGTCAGTTAATCATAATCTATCACAGAAGTGCTGACTATTTATTTGTTGGGACAGCAAGCAAACTCTGAAGCCATTTTTTACTGTTTAAATTATTGCGTAATTACTGCACTTAGCCTTTGTACGGCAGAATAGGTATTTAACTGTAAAACCTTCTCTTTATGCTAGATTTGACTGAACTTTCATTACCATTTGTATTCCGTACAAAGCCTTGCATTCTGCTCTCATTCTTACCATCAAAGCAGCTCAATTATCCCAATACTGTATCCTATTTTATGAGTGGAGAGGCAGGATCAAGTGTGGCTTCTCTAAATAAAGCCAGTGTTCTAATTAATTTAATTCAGGGTATTAGATCTTCCCAACATTATTGGGTATGCTGCTCTTCTGAGGGTGAGGTGAAATTTTCTTATATTTTATTCTATTTATTTATTTATTTTATTCTATTTTATTTTTTAGCTGGTAATGTAGTTTATCTCCTTTGCAGGACTTATAATTTTGATTTTGGCCAACTTTTCATTCTAAAGCAAACCACACGCTTTATATCTTCATAAAATAACAAGTACTGTGTACCACTGAATGAAATGGCCTTTCATTGACTCATATAATGAAACCGCAGGACTATTGCTTCATTATTTAGTCCCTTATTTTAAAGTTCACTGTTTTTTTTTTCTTACCAGCATCCAATGTTGCTTAATGATTAATGCCTATCTACCATTCCAAGAAATTACACTATTCGTATGTATTGTTTTCAAATGCCTCTCAATTTCCCCTGATCCTTTTGTACATAAATCTGTCTCAGACTAGTTAGTGACTCCCCTGGGTCCAGATTGTCTGTCCATGCCTACACCATTGATGATGAAAACTGCATTTTAACACTCATTTTCTTGCTTTTCAGCTCAAGCAATGGCTCTGTTTTTTGGTATCCTGTTATATGGACCAAGAGCTGTTCATTTTCGGGACTTCATATCACTGAGTAAAATTCACAATTAGACAAGTCTGGCTTCTATAAAGAGACTATATAAGATTACAGCTAGATCAGCCCCATGGCTTTTCCAGGAAAAACTAATGAAGCCCTAAAACTCATCCTGCCATGAGTGGGCACAGCAGGTTTAAAAAGAAATGCCCTGTAGAAACCAGGAGAGAAACGTAATACAATGAGCAAAAACCGTTCATGTAATATTCTCCTGACGAGAAGGAATGATAACACAATCACTCAACGGAACATCTTAAGTCCACTATGGGTACTCAATGTTGGTACAGTAAACAGTCATTGTTATGCATTTGTAGATGGAAACGTGCTGGTACATAAATGCACATAAATGTACATCATTTACATAGTCCACATTAAAAAATTTGGTAAGAGTGAACTTTTTTTGAACATTATTCCACATGTGGGTTAAAATCTTTGTGAGCCTTTACTGCTGGGCATGCTCGCACGGAATGGAAGATGGAAAGAATTATTAAATCACTTTTCCATTTCGCATAATGAAAAACTGTAACCGCAGCTGTTGGTTTATGTGTAATCAATTTTGAGAGTTGCGGGGTTCCAATTGGTTGTGTTTGCTATCAATCAAGCGCTGGCTCCAGATTCATTTTAGTCGGCTCAGCCCCCGCTCGGATTGAAAGGGTTTCAAAACAGAAAACAAGAACAAAATGAAAAGAACTGTGAATATTTAGTCTAGCGCCTGAGATCCTTCTGAGATTTCAGATGAAAGTGCAGTAACGGAGCCAAGAGCAACAATTAAACAGTCCCTTGATCACAGTGTCGCTTCTGTTTATTGAGTTTCAGAGTCAGCTGTGGGTCAAAATCAATCTCATTTTATGATATGAACTGTAGAAGTTTGGAAACATTGAATCAATACTGAATAAAATGTCTGATAGCCAGAGCATGTGAAGTGGGCCAAAGTCAGCTCCAACCATCGCTGGAACAGGCATCTGGCTGTAGCTGTGGAGTGAGTTTGGATGATTACCATGAGATAATCAATTAAACTCATAACTGTGTGCTGATCACCTTCCCAAAAATGAAAACAACAGCACAATACTGTATTTTTGATATTTTTGATCCCCTTTTCCTCTTTCAGGAAAAATAAATAAATAAATAAATGATCAATACAATCACCAGTACACATAAGAAAGCATCAATATTGTTTGTGTCTACAATGTCAAAGTTGAGAATTCACGGTAAGATGATTTTTTCCCCCTCAGGCACTGTCTGTTCCTGCAGGTCAGCTGACTCAGAAGTGTAATTTTAGGTGCTATCTTTCACAAGATTTGATAAATGCTCTCAGGTGAAGCTGGGTCACTGTGCAGACTTTTGGTAGCAAAGGTATTCGCTACGGTGACTTATCTCATGTAAATGAATGCATGTTACTGAGGTACCTATGCAGGAGCGTTATTTTTCCCAAAGGGCAGGACTGAAAATTGGAAAATTGTTAATATGCTCTGATACACTCTGGAACCACAATGATCCTCTGTATTTGCAGACATTACACCATAGCTAGAGAAATTGAGCGAATGATGCAATAAAAAGTGAATGACAGGAAAATTGGCTTGAATGAGTGAATGACTGTCGCTGATAAAACCATGTTCCTTTCTTGATTGACAGAAAAAATGAGTTTTCCAAAAATATATTTCTATTCATAATTTGCTTCTTGCAAAAAAAAGAAAAAAGAAAAGAAACAATGAATTTTATCCCTACTAATGTTGTAATAATCAAAAAGTTCATTAGGCAGTGTTCTCAGCAGAGTTCTAGAGTTCTTCACATTTGGATCGATTATATTGCGATTACAGTATTTATGCTCTTCTTCAAGATAATTTCATACTTCTGTTATGAGTTGCCATTTCTGCCTTTTCTCCAAGTAAAGGAATATCTGAGAAGGATTGTGTCTGAACTAAAGCCAGAGGCACTCAACCCATCTACCGCTACCTGTCACCCCCAAAAAAAGTTCATTAGAGCAGCCTGTAGGGGGGCGCCGTAGGCCAGGGCAGATCATCACTCAGTGTCCTGGAGAAGCTCCAGTGATCTGATATTCAGGGCGTACATTACACCACAGCTGGTATAGATCAGTGGGGGCGATGGTGATGGTGTTTGGGGGGGGGGTTGTGGGGGGCTGGCGAATAGATATTCACGGAGGCCCATCGTGGATGGTTTTCTTCATTCTTCCTACTGTAATAAGACGCTTGCTTTATGCGTCTCTGACTAAGTCCTCAGAATTGAGACTAAGCACATGTGGCTTCGTATAGCTTTGACCCTGCTTCTGTGCAGAAATAGTGTTTTTTGAGTTGTCAGTGCATTAGTTAGTGCATAGATACAGTCAGATCAAGGCCCTGTTGTTTTGTAAGCAAGCCCCACTCCTAATCTAATACATGTTTCTGTAACACCTGCCATATACTGCAAATTAGGTGAAATTCAGCAAGACACTAAAGCGATGAATTTCTTTTATGTAATCTACAATTTTTTCAAAAAAAAGGGCAAGAATAGAAAGAGACACTATGTTGAGTAGTGCTCTTGGATTTGCTTCCACATTATGTGCTGGCTGCACAATCTGATATTGCAGTGTGTGTGTTGTTCTGGGATCAACAAAATAATGCTCGTCCTGGGGTAACATTACAGTCCACCAATAAACAGCAGCTCTGTTGCTGGGCTTACAAATGTCAATATTTTAGTTGTCAAAAGTGAGCTGGCTAATGTATGCAATATTTTCATGCAGATGAGACTTGCTGAGATGTATGTTATCATAAAAACCCAAAATATTTTTAGCCTTGTGAGTTTTACATTATTTTCACATAATTTTCACACTTAAATTGCTCACCTTGAGGGATTTTGCAGATTCAAACACCTAGCCAACATTCTTGCAAGCTGTGTGCAGTGCAAAGTTGTAAAGCCTTTGTGGTTTCATGACATCAACATAGTAGAGCTGCCATAGATTGGTGGACTATAATGTTATTCCTGGATGAAAATTATGCTGTCGATCCTGGAACAACAGTTACACGGTGATATCAGATTGTGCGTACTGGCAATGGCAGTCAACTCTGGTAATACCTTCCGTTCTGGTCAGGACCACTTAAGTCAACGTTAGATTTTATTAGCAATAGGCAATACAGTTGTCTTTGGGGGTTCAGCAGTGTTCTACAGACCCTCCCACTGTCTACACAAGCATGGGTGAGTAAGGCAAGGAGGTTCACAGCCAAATCTCCCAAAGAGAGTATACGGAACTGAGCCAACAGCCATCCAATTTGTCATTTTAAAATTATACAGGATAGACTGATGACATGTCTTGAGTGTGGGAGGAAACAGGATCGCCTGGAGGAAACCCACGCAGACATGGGGAGAACACGGAGAAAAGCACCAGTTGATTTGAGCCTGGGAGCTCCGTGCTGTCCTGTGACAGTTCTATACACCATATCACAGTCCTGCCCATTAAGGATGATCGAATAAGCACATGAGGGAAAAGACAGGGAGTTGGAGGAGTTTTAAATTGCCGTAGCAGACATGCATACAGAAAAGCAGGTTTGATGATATCGCCCATCAGGTTGCTGCAGCAGGAGGCAGCCGAGAGCTCAGAGGAAGGGAATTTTAAAAAGACCACAGTAACGGGAGACGGCTTTGATTGGCAAATATCACTCGGCTGAACAGCATCAGATGCAGCCGGGGCAAGTGGCCATCGCATCGAACTGTGATGGATCAACAGTTCAAACTCAGAAGAACCTGTCTGGAACAGGAGTTCAGAATAGGGTTTCCGCAACCACATAGAATGGAAGCGCGAGCTGTGATTAAAATATGACATTAAGAACAAGTAAGGAAACACTGGAAGACAATATAATGACAAAGAACCTTCTGCTTACCGCAGGCAGTTCCTGATGAGGGAAACTGGAAATATGGCTGACAGGAAGCAACAAGAAATCCGGTCATGAAAAGGGCAGGAAGTGGTTTAAATCTACAACAAGTAATTGACTGCTGAGACCATCACCGCACCTCTACTACCCTGCTTTGCATCACACATAATCATGTTTCTGTATCCTGTCACAGTGGCATATATTTGTCTTCATTTCAGGAGGTGGCTGGATCAAGACTACATTTTTGTCTCTGGCTGCATGCATGTGACAGGTGACCAGTTTCCCATTGTCAGTTTTTTTTTTTTTGTTGTTTTTTTGTGCACATTTGCTAGCAGTGGTCCCCATATAAGTCTGTTCGGGAGCCAGTTTTGTCAACATGAGCAACCGCCTTGTTTTTGCTAAGCAGACTCATTCATACATTGGGATATCAGCTTATGTGACCATTGGTACAATTTATAACCCAGCAGAAAAGATTCACAGAACCATGAGGTCTGTTGACTAAACTGAGGGAACAGATTCAAAAATCTGATAGAATAAATTATTAAAACCATTAAATGGATTTAGCAATCCATGGATTAGATTTCTAAACAGAGTGAATGTATTTTCTGAAAACTCTTTGACATATTTTGTGCAGTCACCGCAGCGGGGCTCAACAGCAGCTTTCTGAAGCAGAAGAAATGTTCCTGAGGAATAAAAGTGAGTTTTCATGTCACAGACCACACAATCATACCGGAGAGCGTGTGCAGCCACAGCAGAGCTCCTGCTCGGTCTGGCACAGACTCGTGGCCTGTGGGAACTTGGCTCATCATTGGTAGGAAAATGATTTGTGACAGCCTGCGGATCAGCGGCCATTTTAAACCAGCCTCGCCGCTGTACAACAAAGCTGGTGCTGTTACAGACAGCTGACTCGGATTTGCAGCAGCTTTGCCAGGGTTCCCTTACTCTGGTCTATATGAAGAGCTTTTGTTTTATTGTGACCACCTATTTAAAGTAATGTACTTAGTCTCAACAGCATTCTTTGGACTTTGCAATCATTTGTTTCCTTGGTGAAAACAAACACAAGTTGATCTGTTGGCTGTCCAGAATAAGAGTTGGGTCATCCCTGGTTTAGACTGCCACTGTGCGAGTCACTCTGGTGCCTTGGATTTACAGATAGCAAATTTTCTAATGTAATTTATGAGGCCTTAAGTCCAAAATATGTTGTGGATAATGAATGCCTATGACGTGATAGAGGTAAACCTCCCACCCTGCTAATTTCCATGCGGTGAGTAGGTCCCGTGAGGATCCAGTCAGAATGAGTGCATTATCACAGCGCTGACTTGCTTGTCCATCATTCAGAATGATTACATTCTTGTCCTGTCAAGTTCCCCTGGAAAAACGCAATGTCTGAGCAGCCTTCCTGGGGTAAAACTGATGGCACATGGCTGTGATAAAGCCAATGTGGTTCATCATAGCTGATCAATCCATGAAAGGTACCTACTTGTGGTTATGTGGATTTTCTTGCATACCCAGAGATAGCCAGCCAGTCTGATCAGCTTGACCATATAATCACATGGCACCTCACAACAGTGGAAGTGAAACAAAAGTTCTAGACCAGAAATGTAGGGGTCACAAGCTTGCAGTCTAACAGTCAATCACAAGGCCCTATATTGTGATGTCTGCAGCTTTCAGATACTGAGAATCACCCACCATCTCCCCACCGCCACCGACTTCTAACTCCACCCTTGGTCGGCCATCGCTGTTCCTCTGTCCTGCTAAATGGCGGATGGCTTTGGCACTGCCAGCTCCTCAGGCAGATCTGCTCACCTCTTTCTGGAGGGCTTGAAGGACGGTATCACCACCAAATAATGTAATTAAATCAAATTGCCTAATATTTACTAAGCCAGCCAGTGGAAGATGGGCTCCCCCGCTAAAGCAGGGTTCCTCCTGAGATTTCTTCTTATAGTGAAGTTTTTTTCTCACCATCGTTACCTCATGAGCTATTTTGGGGACATAGGTAGGAATCTGCCTTACTGCTACCCTACACAGTGTCTTTGCAAGTACTCCTTTGCTAAAGTGCTGTACAAATTCAAATAATCTGAATTAAAAATGTGGTGGTTAGTAAATCATTTAATTTTGGAATTTATGTGATTGAAACTGCAAGTAATTTAAGGCCTGTGAGGACTTAATATGATTTATTTGATCGTAATGCAACCAGTTGTGCATTGTAAACAAACACATAATATTGAAAAGATTCAAAATATGAGCACCTCTCAATCAAAGTACATCGCCCTCTAACTCCTGGCTGAATGATCTTGCACTGACACTGACCTTCTGGAGTTCTGCGAGCCATAGCAGTACTGTGCATTATTCCCTGTCTGCAGACGACATCACTTCCTGCTGAGGCAGTGCCTCATAAATCAGTAGACATGGAGATGGCGTCGAACCTCAGATGCTATCTGCATGGGTGGCTGCTTGTTAATTTGTGCTTCTGAACTGCGACTGCCACAGCTATCACTATCTGCCAGATAGGCAGCAAAAGGTGGATCCCTTTAAACGCCGTTACTATATCATTCATGCAACCATAAAACAGTTCCCTAACTGTGTGGAATAAGATCATGAAATTTTAACTGATGGACCTGTATTGAAATTTCATGTATTGTAATATATTTTAATTATGACTAGATGTAACATTTCAGTTTCTTCACAAAATATTTAAGTTTTTTTTAACTTAATTTCCATGATGGCAACTTTGCATTTTAAATTGGGTTAATGGGCAAAGGTTATCTGAAACAGGACTTGTTCCAAGGGCATGTTTCGGCCTGGCCCGTAGTGTGGCGCGCACAGGCCTGCTCAGTGTTACAGGTGGATAATTAGAGCCCCTGTCCGTTACCTGCGCAGCCTTTAGATGTTATCTGTCCACCTGACGAGCAGGGTACTGTCAAGTTAACAGAACTCAAAGATTTATCCCACTGCAAACTCTGACCTTTTAAACAAGACAGAAAATATAAAGAAACATTCTTTCCAAACCCAAGAATATTGGGAAAATTAAACCTACCGTTGGGTAATTATCATCATTTTTCATAAGGGCGTAAGGGTATTATTAAAAGTCTGTGACAACTTCAGTTTTCACTCTTTATCCATAATTTGTGGTTCTCTATGTGTCTTACTGAGGACTGAGACAGCGTCTTTTTTTTTATCGGTCTTTTCAGTTGACTAATTTAACCTTTATACATTTGAAAACCTAAGTGCTAAAAGTGCTTGAGTCAAATTTTTGGACCATTCAAGTAAAGCATAGAAACACGTTCCATTTCTCTTGCCAAGGCTAGAAAATATTGCTAACAGAAAAGATGCTCCATGTGCAGTGTTGCATCGGGCATTGCAAAAGATGGAGGTTTCCGAGTCGTAGCATTAAAGTTTGAATGAGCTCAATCTCAATTTACCCCATTATAGCTGCAATTTTATAAAGAGTCAGGATTGAATTTGAGATGATGTTTTCTCCCTGAGGTTTCTCAGTCTTGCCCAAACACACCAAAGTCAGTAAGACAACATGCACATCTGGACCCCATTAGCCTCATACACAAATACATTGTTGAATGGCAGGTAGTTACAGGTCCAAGTTTTGTAGCCCAGAGCCCTCTGAACAATTAAATTTATTTTAGCCGAGCACTAGATGTGATCAGTTCATTAAATGGTCCATGGGTAATGAAAGCTTCGTCCCCAGAAGGTAGCATTTCTCGGCCATGTTGTAACTGTCAAAACAGCCTCGGCTCCCGCTGTTACAGGCAAATATCTTTTTCTACTACCTGACCTGCATCTCATCCCAGCCCGCAGTAATTCCACTCGACGCTGCGCGTGTGCTTTGAGGTGCCCTGAGGCTACTCGCCATCCCAGCTTCCTGGTGCAGATATCGTAGTTCTGCGTTTGACGATGTCACCTGGAGGGATCAGGTCCGTCCGCAGGAGTGTTATGCTTTCAGACGCCCAAATGAATGTATCAGAGACCCTCAGCTGGGGACCTGGCCTCAGGCATACTGCATGTGTACTGTGTCTTACCTGCTTCGCGGATTTCAGCTTCACATTTCCAATTGTTAACCCTTTGAGCGCTGAATACATTTTTCAAGAAATTAAAAATGTAGTTATCCTGAGCTGTTGAAAACCTATCATGTGGCAACTCGTTTAAAAGAGCTCCCCTGCGGGAGCTCTTTTAAACAAGTTGCCACATGATAAGTTTTCAACAGCGTCTGATTTTAATATCTTACATCGTTGGGCAGCTACAGTTGCCCACGGCGCCGAAAGGGTTAAATCCTTTTCACCATATGCAAGAAATGAATGAATTTACTTTCTTCCACTCATATATACATTTCATCTCATTCTTTCTTATTCATTTATACTTAACTTTTTTTTTGTTCTACCACCACTTTTACTTCTTCTTCTACTAATACTGATACTTGTACTAAAACCAATTGTAGTAGCAGTAATATTTGTGATGGAAGAGCTTGTATTATGAACTACTCGCCGGTCGCCAAGAACATACACTTTAATTTCTTGGCTGAAAGAGTTGAGTGTGTTTAGGTGTTGATTTTCAGTCCTGCCACAAAAATGTGAAAAATTAGCCTGAAGGGCCAATGACTGCTAATCACTATTACTGCTATCAGGAAAAAGAAGAAGATTTGGTCGTTGCATTAGAGCCAACTGGATGATTAACATGAGCTGATTTTGAAAATGACCCAAGGTTTATTTTTACCTCCGCCAACGAAGATGGGGCGGAGGTTATGTTTTCGCCCCTGTTTGTCTGTTTGTCTGTCTGTTTGTGAACAACATAACTCAAAAAGTAATGCACGGATTTGTCTGAAATTTTGTGGGTGGATTGCTATTACATCAAGGATGGATCCTATTAATTTTGACCGCGATCAGTGAAACAATATGGCCGCCACGGCAGTCATCTTGAAATCCTATCACACGCGATAACTCAACTTTGCTCCCACTCATGCACATTTGGATTGTGCTGCCTTGGCGGAGGTTTGCACTCTACGAGTGCCTCTAGTTTGTTGTGTAATTAACGTCATCTATCAGGATTCGCACTTTGCCGCATTCATGCACTATGAGTACAAATACTTAAAGACAAACTGACCACCTGCCCCTCATGTCTGACACGACATCTTTGATTGGCTCTCAGATCTGCCCAGATGTTTAATTCCTCTGACAGTCTACTGCACGCTTGTTTCTGTCTGTCACCATGTTTTTCCATTATTATTTTTTGACCACAGAAACACGCTAATTCAACCAGAGCTCTGATTTTCAGAATGTGACCGGAGAAGTGTTGATAGTGTCAAACACGAAAGTTAATGCCTAGGTAAATCCAAAAATGCAATGATTAAGTTACACACCCCCGCCCCCGCGCCAAGCCTGCTTCCACTCTGTACGGAACGTTTTAGGAATCAGCAAAAATGCAGCCGTGTTTGCATGGGAGCAAATCCACATATGACACACACATACACACTCACGCGCGCGCGCACACGCACACACACACACACACACACACACACACACACACACACACACACAATTTTAGAGTCTGCCCTGATTCCATGACCAAGCCCTCTGCTATCAGCTAGAACATGCTTGTCAGATTCATTTCCTGAAGGGCCAATTTGCTTTATGGTTTGTGTTCCAAGAAATTTTCCCTCAGCTTAATTGGACTAATTAGCTAATTAGCTCAACACATTTGCACACTCCCTTCAGCAAAATACACTGCAGCAAAAACAAGATACAGAGAGAAAAATTGAAGACCCCAGTGCAAAAAGCACTAAAGTCATAAAATGTCGATTTTGAGAAAATTGAGGCAGAGGACTTTGGTGACTATATAAGGTGCTTTCCCCTCCTTACCTCATTGTGTGTGAAAATGTGACTTAAGCACTTTTAAAAATAGGTCCATGAAATATTATATTAATGTAGTGTATGGGATGTCCTTGTTTGGTAATTTTATGCTAGTGAAATAAAGGCAAAATTCTGAGCCGGGTTCATAATGGCACTAATTAAACTGTTAAGTGCTGCAGAGGCGTACAGCTCTGACCTGCGGGTGCAGACAGCCCCCGGTACAGACGAGTCAAGATTCCTGACAGAGATTATCTTCCCGTCACAGGAAACTGGGGCTCCTCTACACACAGCCAGCAGGCGTTGTGTCTTTACAAACCGTCAAAAATATTCATCAATCTCTTACACCATTTATCTCTCCGCAGTGATACGTATGAAATATCCGCATCTTGGGGTTGTGACTCGGCTGAAGGGAGAAGAAGAAGAATATACATGTAAAAATATCTGATATGATAAAAACCTTAAAGGTACGTGAAACTGCTTTGAACCGGAGCTCATATTCCCCCTTTTTTTAACCAACTTATTTTCTCTCCCAGTGTTTCCTCACCTGCCCATTTGAATAATGAATTATAATCACATTATCCCTCTGCTTCCTGTAAGTAAAAGGCTATTATGCAGTTGTCAGTTCCTGAGGAGCGGGTAACTGCAGGTGATGGAGGAGCCATAGAGCTGTGCCGATGCAGCGCCGCGTCGCCGTGCCGACAGCAATCTCAGGCCCGAGCGGGAGAATCTGCAGAGGCAGCACAAGCTGAAGGTGCTGGGATGATATCATTCAACTGTCGTCACCGTCGGTCTCTCTGTCGCATTATTACACCGGCCGCGCACAGCCCAGACACAAAGTCCCTGTATTTACACCACCCACCATTACCTCGCATTAATTTGATGCCATTGAGCAGCCTCTGTTATGCAGATTGACTTGCTTACCTGCGAGCAGCGTATGTGCCCCAGTCCTGATCGGCTGATAATTGTAGCAATTTGGTGTGCAAATCTGTGAGTGGGTGATATAGCACTCAGATGGGAAAAAATTAATGCCTTGTTTTATATACAAACTTCTCTTCCTCATGAATACCTGCCCCAGCGTATGGCACTCTGGGGCTGGCGTGCAGAGTCACATGACACCACGAGGGCCAATTGTATTTACGTTTGCACTATCACTGGGAAGAGAACCCATGTCAGCATTCTCCAAACCACCAGAATGTTGGCATTATAGCCGATCAATTGACTTTTGAAAGCCGCCGCACAATAAAAGCCGCCAGGACGGGCCAGATTTCCGCGCAATTTGGCCGACTCTCAATGAGTTCCTGTCCTGAATGGCTCCCTCCCCTCCTGTTAGCGCTCGTCCACGGCGAGACCCGCGAGGCCGAACCGGCCGCCATCTGTGGAGCGGTGGGAGGTCAGCGAAATTATCTCTGCTCTCTGCACAGCTCTTCTGCCTGATCGATCCCCATGTCACATGACCAGTGCCAGTGCCCCTCTTTGTTCTGCTCAACCCGCTTCCACCGACCAAAAAAAAAAAAAACTGGATCCCCTTCCGTACTTCAGCCTCGACAAAGCCGCATCGCCTTCCCCTGCCAGGGAAATTTATGAGAAGGGCGTCGGTGGAACCTCATTGCCAAACTGGAGACCTTAGCGATGACCTTCTCTCGACTGATTTCTTTACCTTTCCCCAGCGCCTCCGCGAGGAGCTGATCCCCGAACACCGCCCCCTGCAGGCCGCAGGCCCTGGCGGTCTTTAATGACCCGCCGTGCGATTGATGCTAGAGTCGGGGGAGGGGCATTGTTTAGGAAGCCCCTGGTCTTTATCGCTCTGTGCACACGCCTGAAGTCTGGGCGGGACGGGTGATGGGAAGGCCTTGGGGGGGGGGGGGGACGCACGGGATGGTGTCAGGGGCCGCCCTCTTCCCCAGGTCCCTGGGCTCTGCCCCCCCCCCCCCCGCCTGTTCAGGCTGGCACCTGGGCGGGTGGGCAGGTGGGTCGGCTCTGCCACGTCCCGCCGTTTGACACAGGTTATGTCTGCCAGCTGGTGAGAACAGGTGTACGGGCCGATTCGCCGTCAAACAGGCGACGGCGCTTGGCTTCCCACCAAAGAGGAGCAGAATGGAGAACCACCCCCCACACCCCCCACACCCAAAACCCCACCCGGCCCTCGCTGTTGCATGATGGCTGCCGCCGGAGAGCCCAGGTTTTCTGGTGCCGCGCTCTGGCATCGTCTCCTGCGATACCTCCTCTCCACACCTTCCCATGAGGCTCCTTGTCTGCTCGTAGGGCTGGCACAGCGTTCGGGAGACAGATTCACACTGATGGTGCTCTGGGAAGGATTCATATGTGGCAGCTCATTCGACGGGAACCAGCAGGGAGAGACGCAGAGAACGAGAAAGAAAGGGAGCAAAAAAAGAGAAATGGAGGGGGCTTCCATACGCCACACAATGATTGTTTGCGGTTCGATGAAACCCTTATTTATATGAATTTAATCCTAAACCGTTTCATACGAAGGGTTCTGCCTAGATCAATATTTACAAGTAGCATCAGTGCGAATGCAGTCCAATCAATATCTTGGTAAATGAGAGAAGCCTGACTTTCAGTTGGATCGTAAGCTGCAGGATGGCAAATCAAAAGCACACAGTGCTGTGTTATATTGCTCAGAGAACACTGCGCAAAACAACACTGCAATTGTCATCCGCTGGTGTGGTGTCCCTTCTGTACCCAGTGATCAGGTCTCTTAAGCTGCATTGTTGCATGGAAGTGATACCCGGATGTGTTTTTTGAAAATGCTACTCAGTGTAACCACGACACAAGAAAACAACATTTCCCAAGAGGCTTTGCAAAATAACTTCCAATCATCTGCATGTACCTAGACTTACTTTTCCCCATTAAGGATTCACTCTTTAAAGATCCCTCTCACGTATCCACACGGCAGAGGCAATGCTACCTTTAACAAGTTCCCAGTCATGCATGCAAAATGATAATCATTGGAGGAGAAAGAGAATAACTATCACATAATTAAGAGAAAAAATTCACATCTGCTACTAAAAACCGAGCCATATTTTAGCCCTGTGCAGGACTGCTACCTTCCTCTCCCCGGCCTCATATTACGAAACATTATGTGCTTAGCAGCCAGTTTTAATATTAAGCCGTCTCAGTGGAAGGCTAGTGAGGGAAGACCACATGGAATATGAGGAGTTTGAGGGTAGGGGAGATCAGGAATCGGCATTTGCCTGCATGTTTTTGATTGTGTTGAGGTAAATTCAACATGAGTTAGTCCTCTCTCATCTCCAAACTTTGAGTCCCGGCTGGCAAGGACCTTTCTGCATGGAGTTTGCATGATCTCCCCATGTTCGCATGGACTTTCTTAGAGCACTCTGGTTTCCCCATCCTGAAAGACATGCTCGATAGGAACACTCCTACCAGTGTCCCTGACCAAGTCTCTGGCTTTAGAAAGACATGCTCTATAGGAACACTCCTACCAGTGTCCCTGACCAAGGCTCTGGCTTTAGAAAGACATGCTCTATAGGAACTCTCCTACCAGTGTCCCTGACCAAGGCTCTGGCTTTAGAAAGACATGCTCTATAGGAACACTCCCACCAGTGTCCCTGACCAAGTCTCTGGCTTTAGAAAGACATGCTCTATAGGAACACTCCCACCAGTGTCCCTGACCAAGACTCTGGCTTTAGAAAGACGTGCTCTATAGGAACACTCCCACCAGTGTCCCTGACCAAGGCTCTGGCTTTAGAAAGACATGCTCTATAGGAACACTCCTACCAGTGTCCCTGACCAAGGCTCTGGCTTTAGAAAGACATGCTCTATAGGAACACTCCTACCAGTGTCCCTGACCAAGGCTCTGGCTTTAGAAAGACATGCTCTATAGGAACACTGCTACCAGTGTCCCTGACCAAGGCTCTGGCTTTAGAAAGACATGCTCTATTGGAACACTCCTACCAGTGTCCCTGACCAAGGCTCTGGCTTTAGAAAGACAGGCTCTATAGGAACACTCCTACCAGTGTCCATGAGCAAGCCTCTGGCTTTAGAAAGACATGCTCTATAGGAACACTCTTACCAGTGTCCCTGACCAAGGCTCTGGCTTTAGAAAGACATCAACTTTTAAATCCATGAGAGAAAAAAAAAAACTTTAATTCAAACTGTAATTTGGGGTTCATCTAACCTGAATTGTACACTCCTCAGGTCTAATAGTCAGTTGTTGTCCGCCTGCACTAACTATGCCATGTCACTCATAATCTTTTTTACACCAGCAGGGAACCCCATTCGGTTCTTCCAGTTTTCTCACCTAATATCATACTGCTTGCAGCATTTTCACCAAAAATAAGCAGCTTTGGAACCCTGAAATTTGGTTTGGAATGGGAACACAAAAATAGCAGGCTCTCCTTGCGAACCGTGAGGACATCAGCAGGTGAAGTTATTGTAGACAAGATAGCGTAGAGTAAACTTGCGATTGCGAAGCCTTGTGCAACGTCCTTCATTGATGATGCTTTGGTTCTGCTCAGAACTGATGGGAACGCGGGCCGGTTTGGTAGAGCAAACCAAGGCTCAGAGAACCTTTTGAGCAGAACCGGTTCAAGAACCAGAACTGATGGGAAAACGGTGTCAGTGCAGTTTCAACAACCAAACAGCTTACAACCAAGCATTAGGAAGGACCTCTGGCTTATTTTACAGGGCTATAATGGGAAGGGGTTACGAGAATTAATTAGTAAACAAATGAACAAATGAATAAATAAATACATAAATAAATCACAGGAAGAAAAGCGAGACGAAGAATAAGAAGTCATTGAACAAAATGAAAGCTCACTCCTCCGTCAGTAATAAGGCCTTTGCAATAGCTTCCCATCGCTCGTCAGCTGGGACTGACATGCAGGCCGAACCAAAATCACGCCCTGCAGCAATTTACGTCCAAACCTCCCTCGCAAAAGCAGAGCAGAGTGATGCTTCTTATTGCAGTGTTCCCTACTGTATTCTAGATAGAGCCGTACCGTAAACAACTTTTTTGTTTTTACTTCATCTAGTCTCTGGTGTGGACGCTGAGAGCAGTTTTAACTTGATTGTGTAAGGCAGTGGTTCATAACCCTCTCCTCAGGTCAAATCCAGGCATTGAGGTGCTCTTTCTCAAGTCCATCTGATTCCACAATCATGCCTGCTGTGTTTCATGTGGAACACATCAAATATCTGGCCCTGGCCGAGGGGCTTCCAGGACAGGGTTGAAAACCGCTGGTTTTGGTGAATGGGCCAAATGACCCTATTTAGAGGCGTCTGCTGTTAAAGGGCCAGTTCAGCACATCTCTGCTTCAGTGCCGTGAGAGATGCCCCAGAATCCCCAATCACTTGAAAGCCCATAGAAATGCAGGACAGGAGAAGAGAGATGTCATATTCAGTTTTTCTCACATTATCTTGTTATCATATTTTCGCATGTCACGCATTCATCTCTCCCCGGCACCCTCCCCCAACTGATCCGTAGGGACCGGACAGAGGAAAAATGCGCAGCATGTGCAGCTATTTAACATACTGTACAACGATGCGAAGTTCAGATCTGTTCTTCAAATCCCTCGCGAGCATTTAAACTAAATCCCATCGGTCTGGTCAATATGGGCAGGAAGTGACCTCAGCTGACCTCCGGCATACATGAAAGAGAGCATGCTTTTATTGCCAGAGAATGACTGAACCATTTTTGGATTTGGGTCCAGCTAGCAGGGACATTATGTACCAGTATCTGAAACTAAAATTAATGTTTCATGATTCAAAATTATGCTTTGAGAAGAGTTTTTCTTTTCTTTATAGGCAATGCAGTTTTGTATGATTGGCCAAAAAACGAGAGGATTTTTGACTGACCCCCCCCCAAGAATTAAAAAAGAAAGGAGAAACCAGTATCAGATGTATACATTTACCTTTAACTGATGGATTGAGATTATTATGATTATTATTATAATTATTATTATAAACACTAAGGTGTTTCCTTCTGTTGACGTCAACCAGAGTTGATGAAGCTCCTTCAAACTTGGCATAATCTGTCACCTGTCAACCTTGAATAAGAAAATTAAACAAATGTTTTTTTTTTCTTTTTGCCCAAAGGTAGTGAGTGCAAAATACATTAAATAACAGACTTTTCATAATGCATTTAATAATAATAATAATAATAATAATGGGGTTAATATTATGAAGGAAGCTATTGGTGAGTGTAGGGTTGACAGAAGAGAGAGTTTGAGTTTGGAAGAGAGGAGACCTTAATAATTTCCGCCATCTGTCTTTAAGGGAGATTGGGAGAATCAGCAGAAGATGAAAGTGTGATTCTGTTTAGAGACGTCATTAGCATCCCTTCTGAGAGTGCTGCCGTTTCGGCCCGCGATAGCGGAGGCAGGCGGAGAACAGGTCGCAGGTCACTTTCCTCAAGTCGCTCATTTGTCAATAGTGATTTTGGGACACGGTCGCTAATAGGGCATTATCAGCGACCTGTGCTCCCTGCGCTCGATGGCTGATTTATGCCCGCTGAGATGACATCAGCTCGAAGGGGCCTGATAAAGGAATGCTTATATTGGAGGGAGCAGGATGATAAATGGGCTACAAACGTACTAACTCATCTCATTACCGACTCCAGCTTTGTCCATTTAGCTAATGTTGCGAGTCACTGTGCGCTAAGGGACCCACGGCGCAGGGCAGGGGAGTTAATGACACACAAAATATATGCTGCCGAGGTCGACCCCCGCATAATACCGACATATAGGATTAACCCTGCCTGTCAGACGCGGGTATCACACTCCGGCTGCTGTTGCCACAAAACAGGATTGAAAAGAGATATTTATAAGCGCTATAGCCTAGCGTGAGATTTATTTACGAGGGTTAGGTGGGGTCGGGAGGGTACAGCATTCAATCGAGTTATGGGACTCGAAAGCTTGGGTGTGTACCTCTGGGTTTGTGGTTGCGAGATATTTGGAAAAGCGAAGGGTCTGATTTCTTTTTGAGAAGTTTCCCATTTCACAAGTCTATGTGAGAATTCTGGGGCTAGTGCTAATACTAAGCATAGCGATAGGGAGGAGGAGTCTGGAAATTAAACATGATTGTGATTACTGATGTGTTGCATTGGATATGAGAATTTCAATTAAGCCAGAATGGGCGGATGGACAGATGGTGCCCCGTATTTAGCCTCACGCCCCGAAATTCTCACCAGCGAGCCTCAGTTTGAGCACAGCGCCCCAGCACAAAGGGGCACAGCAGTACCAGAACCCCTTTCCACGTCCCAGTCTCTTCGCTTCTACTGAGATAACATGGACATCCCCGTCCGACCTGGCCGGATCTAACACACCACAGCTATTATGTTTTTAAGCGTTTTTTTAGCACTGCCATTTTGTTACAACTGAATTCATCTCTCCTCGCCACTTGCTTCACTATCTCGATTCCTATCATCATGCCCCCCCTCCCAATTCACCCCACAGTTTCAGAAACTGGGTCACTTTTCCTGACTTTGCCAAGTCTGGAGTCTGAGAAAACAGTTTTTTCTTGCGAAGGTCTCGCCTCCCGATTTCTTTCAGCGATCCAATATTCATTAAAACAGGATTTCAGCACATTACAGAGGAAGTAACCCCTGGAGACTGTGTTTGTGCAACACCCCCCACCCCCCATCCCTACCCCAGGTCAGGAGGGGCGGGGCAGGCTGGGGTGCCGTGATTTTATAGCTGCGACCAGCTGCTCTCTCTCCCTCTGTATAAAAGGTAATTACAGTTGCTGGTAACAAGGCTAATTGATTGCTAATTAGATCAATCAGCACTCGGAGCGCCGGCTCCGCGTGATGGATGGGTGACGGCGGTCACATGACCTGGGGAGTGGCCGACGGGAAGCAGACGGGGCTCGGGGGGGGTCGAGTGTGACTGACATGGCGCATCAGATGCGATGGGGTCTCTCTCTGAGGTGGCCGAGCGGCGGGTCGAGTAAACATGATTGATTCAATGGCGACTGTCGGAGAGGAAGCGGCAGTTAATGGGGTGGCTCGCTGTCGGCAGTGACTCCCTGACCGCACGGATCACCCACCACTTTCACATGCAAATCAGCCCAGTCTGTGCCTCCCTTACCCATAAGGCCAAGGGGCGGGGGGGTGTCACCCCAAATGTCTGCTTGATCTACATTGAGAAAAATCAAATAGAGAGAAAAGCCTCTCTTTGATTGATCTCAGTCTGGTCACACTGAGGTTCTGGCCTCTGTTAGCTGCCTGATCGAAACAGGTGAGGATAATGCTCGACTTCGGCTGTAAAGGGAGTCATGAATCATCTCACTAAGACATGAATAAGGTTCAGTAAAATGCATTGCCGCATCACAATAAGCTTTACAGGACCCGGGATACCGATCGAAATATCAGAATATAATTGCATGCTATCAATCAAAGATGTAGAATATATTTCATTACATTTTTGTACCAATTCTTGTATGAGTGCAGGTTTATAAATTGTTTTGCGATATCTTTTATCCTCTGAAGATGTAATTGACTTTTTCATTAGTCTTCACAGTCTCCAGCTGTATCCATCGGTGAGTGTACTGAGGTTTTAATCTTTGAGACTGCAAGATATATTGAAGAAAAGCTGTAAAATACCTCACCCTGAAGCAATGAGATACCATTTATTTGAAGGGTAAGCCCTCATGTCTGTTCGGAGGATGTGTGTGTGTGTGTGTGTGAGAGAGAGAGAGAGAGAGATTTCACAAATCTTTTATCTCCTGTGAACTTTTTAAATTCTGGGATCTGTAATTACACAGCACATGCCGAGGCATTTGATTTACCCTCACAGGGAGGGCAGGAGAACGATGACGGGGCAAATTAATTGTCCTTGGCTTCTCCTCCCTGGATGTGTCTGCATCGCAAACCTCAAGTGAATGAATGAAGCAAACTGTCCCCACTTTGGATCTGGGAGAAAAGCAGAGACGGCAGAGAGACTGAGGTTATCTCAGAGCTCCTCTTATTCGCTCAGAAGGTTTTATATGACAAGTCATCAAATGGCACTTCGTAGGGGCGGTAAACTACGCTGAGCAGCGGCATAACTAAAGGTCTTGATATGAAGGAACATATGTTTCTGTCCAAGAGCAGATGAGATTCAGACTTCCATTACGTGCCATGATGTTCAAATCTTCTCCAGAAATAGAATCCTACAATAAATAAAATGAATTGATAGAAGCTACATGCAATATATCATACAAGATGCATCATTCACGGTTAAACACATTCAGTGGGGGACTGATGATGTGCAGGATTGATAATGCGCCCTGCATGCCTGGGTTTAGCCGAGAGGGAAGCCGAAAGTCAGGGTATTATCTGTTTTAAAATGGCCGCCGCAGATTTTACTATGATTCCCAGCTGGTTTTAAATTATTTCTGATGCTATTCAGGCTACTGAGAAATGAACATGCGATAGAAGTCGCAAGCCTGCTCGTGTATTTGCTGCTGGTTGCACGGATACTCACGCAGTCATGTGTGCACAAACACACACACACACACACACACACGCACGCACGCACACACACACACACACACAAGCAGCAAATGCATGCTCTCTTGTCAGTCTCTCTGTCCTAAATGGTGCAAGTAGGGAATATTAAGGGCACTGGGAGGCTCAGCGTTTATGCAAAAGAATTGGAGTCATGTGGTTATCACCATGGAAACAGCACATTGTTTGTCAGCTGGCCAGGCCCCACCCCTCCCTCCTCCCCCTCAGTGCCCCTCACAGCCAGCGGCCAATGAGCAAGAGAGGTGGATGAGAAAACACTTCATCATTCTCTTCTTTAAAAGTCAATATCCCATTAATAAAAAAGACAATGACGTTTTATTAAAAAAAAGTGCCGAGGGAAGAACTAATAGACCTCTCCCCTCTCGGCCGTGCTGCGAGGTTACGGTGATTTTTCACCTGTTATCGCCGCTGATCAGGAGCATTACGGAAACCCGTCTATTTCTTCTGCTTATCATTTTTCTTCTGTCAACAGCTGTTAGTGTCTCCGGCCTCCGACTGACGGGCAAGGAGAAGAGAGGACAGAGATGAGATCCGGTCACTTGTGAAGGGGGGGTTTGTGTCCAAAAAATACAGCAGGGCTCATAAAAATTATTTATGCATCTCAAAAATATCAAATCAAATGCAGCGAGGGAACGCTAACATCAACATAGCCGTGTAGCGAAACCTCGGAGTGTGTGTAGTAGGGTGGCTGGCACTGGGCTGGGATGAGTTACGATTAAGGAGACCCCCCCCCGCAGGGCCTCTGCAGGCATGCGCAGGCTGCTGGGGTATCAGGTTACGTGCCCCACGGTCCCCCCCCTACCCCCATGATGCGCACGCGGCCCCGCGCGGTGGGTGGCGCAGGTCCGTGCAGTTGTTTTGGGGTCAAAGGTTTATTGGAGCGAGCTAGTTAGTGCGTGTCTAAAACGGGGTACTAATCCCCACCCCCACACCCTGGCAAACGGACCCACACACGCACCTGCCCTCATCTGAAGATAGGACACCAGGCCTGTAGAGCTCCTGCAAGAGAACCTTTCATTACAAGAGTGTCGCGAGTCTCTCTCATCAAAACCTCATCAACCTGCTCCTTCAGTACTCAACTCACTCTTTGTTTCCAGTTTTTACCTGGAGCTGCTATTCAATTTATTTCCATCACAATTCTCAATTATCCTGCACGTTAATGAACAGCGATATTGACCGAGAGTCTGACACTGATAATATGGAGATTTATGTGCAAAGGTCAATACCCTGCAGGTTCCTGCTGAGAGAGGCTCAAAAGTTATTCCGGAAGTTCCGGAACGTCCTGCCGGGAGGCGACAGCAGTGAGAGCGACCCCGTCCCCAAATATCCGCCCTTCGCGATTATTGGTTCCTTTATGTTTGCTCGCATTTTTTTTTTTCGAAGACACTCACTGGAACATCGCTGTCTAGACATCTCAGCTCACATGAAAGCGCGACCCTGAGCGAATCTTCGAAACCATTGTTCGGCGTCCCTCCGTCCCGCCCTCCCCCCACACTGACGGCCATTGTCGGAGAACAATGCTCTGCCATCCTGGCTTCCTAAACGTGTAGGGGCATTGGGATGCCTCACAATTGCGCCAGCGGGGAGGCCGTCCCTGACCAGTCATGCCAATCAACGGAGAGTTCAAATGCAAGGGAATACCCCCCCGTCCCCGGGAATTTACCCCCCTCCAGTGAGCACAGACAGTTCAAGGAAGGAAGTGTCAGTCACGACGCAGAAAAAGAGTTGAGTGACCCGGATCACTTTCCCCTGGGTGCGACCATGTGGAGGTAAAGGCCTGGGGTTGTGTGAGGGACATGCTTATATGTGCAATGCTATGGACATAAATGTGGCAATAAGGAAACATTGATAGAAAAACGTCAACATGTAGCTGTAGGAACTGTTAACAGAGCATCCTTCAGAGTGACCTTCGACCTGGCACTGAAGGCCTCCAGTTTCCTTTTGCCTCGTTCAGGCACCTGCTTCTGGACTCTGCTCGTTCTTCTGCTCTCTCTCCAGGCTCTCCCTCCGAGAAGCCGGCCTTCGCTTATCGCTCGCTAATGACTGCACCTCCGCGCTACAGAGGAGGTGCCTTTGTGCACTAATTTATTCGGAGCGCCTCTAAGCCTCCCGTCACAATAAGCGCCGAGACAATAAAGCGCAGACAATGAAAATGTTAATTTTCTTATTATCGTCCCCCGTAATTATTTGTTGTGACAGATAATTGCATTCTGCACGTTTGATATCAGCAATAACCTTCTGCCTGCGTTGTCTGGGGGGCTTGTAGAGTTCTCCTCCTGGAGCTCTTCCTGTTATTAAGACAAAGAGGCGGCGAGCCCACAACACTACACTCGGCCTCCATTCTCCCCTCGCCGAGGAAAGAATAAATATTATAGATTAATTAATCCAATCTGATTATAATTTAATCACTTTACCTCTCGGGGTCATTAGGGACCTCTTTTTTCAGATTGTTATTATCCACTTTGTACGTCGCTACCGTCGCCATTATTATTCCTGAGCCTTTGTGCAATGTTGTGCAATATTTTGTCTCTTTAATTGCGAGTGTGGGTGTAATACAAGTCTGGAGATTTGTCAGGTTCCAACTTCGCCGGAGTACCTGTTTTTTTTTTTTTTGCAGAAATTGTTTACCTTAATTAAACAGAACTTTTTTTTTTAAATAATAATAATTTGATTTATATTTTATCTTACTACCTTCTTTTATCTTACCATAAGTGTAATAGCTGCCAATTGTCTTCTGATGCACAGACCTTTTCACAAGTTTAGAAGCACAGATTAATTAATATATGTGTTCATTAAGGTAATAGTTTAAAATGTAGAAATTGATTATACAAAATCAATTATTGGTTGTAATAATTGTTTTTTATACAGTCTTTGAAAATGATCTCAAAGCAGCCAACATTTTCATTTTCAGAAGCTAATTCTCTATTAAATTGACTTGCTATTCCATCCCATTCTTTTGAAAGTGATTACTTAACATAGAGCAACTCATGACAGGGACTATCTAAACAACAAACAAAGTAAATACAAGTATATTGAAACATGTCATATAGCCGTATTATTAATGAATCAAAAAAAAAAAAAATCCTGCCGAAAACATTACTGACTTTTATCACTAATACATTGCCCATGGGAAGTAAAGTAATACGAATAGAGTTTGACTATTGTCTACTCAATAATTGATAATTCTTCGTTTCAAGGTTATAAAACCGTATTGTTGCAATCACTAAAAGGGTCCCCTAACGCACTTGATGAGTCCAGCCATTGAACTGATGGGATAGTCCAGTCATTTTTCTGCTGAGTTTAAGTAGGAATCCAGATTAGTCCCAAGTCATTGTCCATGCGGCCTGTGCTATTTCTAATTAATGTGACTGTTCTACTGTCCCATTTGTGGGTTCATAATTATTTAATTTTCTGGAACTTCAGGCATTTTTAAATTGTAGTGGAGATCTCTAGGTTTCCAAAGATCCCAAATATATATTCGCTCCTGAATTCAGGGAAATGTGTGTAAAATGATTCGAGTTCGCATTTGATGTAATGCTGCTGCTATATGATTTTTCTAAATTTGAACCTACTTAAGAGTGAATTCAAGTGGAGATGGGGTTTCAAGGTGTTGGTCATTTTAAAATGGAGGAGTGGTACATTTCCTATATCCTCAGATGTGGAACTGTAAAAAAAAACAAAAAAAAAAGTTGTGCTTTGGATAATACTGATTTGCTATGTGTGTGTGTTTTTTATATATATGTCAGGCATTTTGTTTTTATTTGTATTAGATATCAGAATATATTTGTCTGAAGATTAAAAGCAGAGATGCAGAGACACCTCCTTCAGGGGGACAAAAGTTGTTGCTGGGTTTTAGGAGGTTTTAGAGGGGAAACATCTGTCTTTTGCACCTTGCGTGAACACAAGCATCAACTGCAGATTTCGTTTACATTTGATACCATCACTGATATCGACACTAATAAGTCACGACTGATATCGGTCCGATACTGACTGAAATATTAGCGACAATGGGCCAGACCGTTATTTTAATACGAGACGTTGCAGTAAATTTATATCAGTGTATTTATTTGTTAAAAATTGTCTTACAAAGTAAAGAAAACTTCTTACAAAGTTAAAGTCAAGCCTGATCGAGGCTGGTATCAGATCAAAACTCAGTATCTGCTGACACCCAAAGCCTCGGCAACGGCATTGGGATTGGGACTGAAAAAGTCACAGTGGTGCATCCCTAGTCTATATTCATTAAAGCATGGCATTCATATCCAATTGTTTTTATCCATTTACTGATTTTTTTATATAAAAATTATCATTTTTGTGTATTTAACTTTCTGTTTCGGAATAAAGAGCAACCATTGTCCCTGCATGTAAGGCGGCAAGAAAATATAAACATGCTAACAGTGTATAAAGTGCTAACGGCTATGCTGCAAACTTACTGGAAGATGCAATATTGAATTAAGGCTATATTGGACGACCATTTTACAACGTACATGGACTGAGGAGTGGGTCGGCTGGTCTGTATACTTGCTGGATAAAAGTTAAAATGGAGAAACCTAGGCATGTCACTAGTTAACACACTGATATCACATCTCCATCCAGCCGATAAAGATATTGCATCCATGCAGATAAAGTCACATCTCCTCTTGAGTGAGTCTTAATTTCTGTGCAAACGTGACTTTTTACCCGCTGTGGGTCCAGAGCCAGGCTGTGTGGTTATTAGCTGTTCATACTGTAAAACTGGGACCAGGCTGGCTTATTTCCATCTCAGAGATGTGACCAGGCTGTTTCAGTATTGAGGAAATGCGTCAGATTTATGACATTTTAGCAGGAATCGCTAGAGTCATGCTGCCTTCATTGCAAAGGCTTTCCATCACATCATTCAAAACAATATCAAATGTCCAAGAGACGTTGCACACTAACATACAACTGTATTTACAACACAGCAAACCACCACAAGTCCTGGAATCTACCCAGACTGTCCTGAGGATGACAAACAGGATCTAATCTGCAGTCCGTTACTAATGTTTCTTTGGGAGGCTGTAAGTCAAATATGCCACCTGTTGCTGTACTTGTTGAAGGTGATCAGCTGTAGCATCAGTGGTACAAACAGAGTGATGGTGAGATCGCGGCCCTGTTCTGCACGTGTGCACACGCGTGTGGGGCGAGAGAGGCGAGGAGGGTCTAATTTTGGAAAGGTGCATATGTCGACCTGGCAGGGATGGTGTGTATAAACATACATTCCAGCACTGACCTCCACGAGGGTCATTCAACCCCTTCCATAGGCCTGTACAGGTGCAATGTGCAAGGTGTCCACTCAACTACCCCTATCCTCCTACACACACACATACACACACACACACACACACACAAGCATGCGAAGGAATGGCCACGTGATGCACTAGCAGGTGACATTTCACTCCAGCATTCCGTGCATGACTCCTGTCTTTTTCAGTTTCTCCGCTGCTGTTGGTGTCCATCTGTTGAGCCAGGCGAGGTGAGGTCACGACCCTGCCCTCAGCCCGAGATACCCCGTCACCGCCACGTCTGTTTTATCACTGAACACCTCATGTGTTATGGTACCAGTAAACGAAAATCACATACTGTACACAGAATGTACTCAAGTTCATGATTATTTAAAAGTAACTGACAATAGGTTTATTAGCAGAGTCCATCTCTGTACATTTGGAAAAAAAAAAAACAAAACATACAAAATATCAACCAAGTCGGCCTTGTATTGCAGCAACATTAGTTTATGAGCTTGACAAGTGAAGCTGACCAGGCCTTGACCCTCACGCCTGGCCTAATTGGATTTCTTACCTCCCACGGGCATGACAGGTGCTCCAGGCCTGGCGTGAGGGTTGGCCTGCTGCAGAAGTGGGGGAACCATTTTAAACTAGCTATGTGACCTCTCTCAGAGGGCGATGACCCCTGACCACCTGTGAGGCACCTGCAGTGGCTGCTGTGAGACACTGTTGGGTCCCCCCTGTTCCCAGGAGGCCAGCTCTGCAGGTTCCTGCGCCCTCCGAATTCAGCGCTGTCTGTGTGACAGAAACCCTATGAGACTCCAGCAATATTTCGCAGAGTAACCTCAGTTATCTCCAGACTATTTGCACTCAAACCACGGGGACAGCAAAGAAGCTTTAGCAGATCGAGATCTGCATGGAACATGAGTGACATGGCAAATGGGCAAACTGCCATTGTAAAATGGGAGACAAAGTACACCATACTGAGTAAAGTTTGGAATAACATGTCAGTATCTAAATGAGTTATCTAAACATTTCCTCCCAAAATCCCTCCTCGCTCCCTGTACCCCCCGCTGGTGTGATCTGCAGAATGCCATTTTTTTTTTCCGGTCAGTCTGTAAGCAGTTTTCCTGGACGTCAGGACAGGTCCCAAGACGCAAAGAGACATGACTAATTATAGTTTCTGTTCTTCTGATTTTATTTGGAAATGATGCAAATCACCTGGGACTTCTGCTAATCCCAGGGAATGAGTGGATGAATCCCACAGGCAGCTCTACGCCGCTGAAAGGAAGGATACTGGAGGAGAAAAAGTGTGTGTACGTGTGTTTACAAGGGGGAAGAATGACAACCAACAAGGAAAACAAAATCTGGAATTGTCAGTTCAGGACGATTCCCAAACTCCTGGCTATTCTGCAAAAAAAAATAAATAAATAAAAAGAACATGGAGGAAAATATCAGGCACTGATCAAGTCGTTGAGGAGGTTTCTCATGAAAAACTTACTTTGCGGTTATTCTTAGAAGGTGTCCTCATGTCGACGCATTGATAATACGAGCCGCTCTCGGCCACCTCATGGATAGTAAACCCTGGCCATCTGTTACAGTATATCTGGCAGACCTGTTCCAGTGGGTTTGCAACATAAACTCTTGCAGTCATTTACAGAAATAATTATGAAACACATTTCACCAGCAATAAATTATCAGGTCATAAGTTAATTAATGAAAGCAGCATCTTCATCAGAGGACCACCTCAGTAGTAATGACTGCTGTAGTTACTTTCCATCTGATTAATCCCTGCGCAATCTTTATTTTAGTCCCAGCCATTAGCGGAGTGTAATTCCAGTGCCCTGGCCTTAATGTAAATGTCTTGTAATTATGTGAACCACGCGGCTGCTTTAATAACTCGGAGGTATGCTTGAGTAAACAAACATTTGAGTGCTCATAATTGCTTTATTTCAAGAGAAAATGCATGTTGATGAGTCCCAGCCACTGTATTTAAAAAAAGCATTCGATATTCATTTTCACAAACAGACTTGTATGTGTTTCATGAATTGTTTTAAGGAATGGTACATTTAAAATGTACACCAGCTTAACATGTTTTAAAACTGCAAAAAATGCAAAAAAAAAAAAAAAAAAAAAAACGATTTAATAAAAGCTATTTAAAATCTGAAGCAGAGAAGCGGGTAAGTGTTATAGTAAATCAATAAACAAATTTTTCAACACAGCACTGGTAACACAATGTGCGTACATTAAACATTAAAATTTAAATAATAATTTCTAATATTTGTCTATTGAAACCCTCATCTCCAGTGTATAGTTATTATTTGCTGGTGTAGTGTCATACATTTCCACCCTTGTCACATCACTTGTTTATTGTGCCAAATCACATTTATTTTCAGTGCTTCAGTCACGTTGGGAGCATGTTAGCATGGTTTGGGTCATCTGGCGAGGTGACGGACAGCTTGTCGAGTGTTTACAAATGACACATGCCCAGGGAGTCCCCATCGCCCCCCCGACACAGCCTCCTCCCGGCTTTGTTAGCCAGCAGGGTAACTGAATAAGAATCGGTGATAAATCGGCGGAAGGTGACATTTATCATAATCTATCTTTAATTACCGTCTAAGTCAATGTGAAGCGGCTTAGGAAGGTTAGGGGAGGAGAGCTCCAAACAAAATGGAGAAGCAAATAATGAAATAGACATTTTGTTACTAATGGTACATGAGAGTGGTTGCAGGGGTCCCTGGAGAAGTGGGTAAACTCAAATAGATAGATGGGAGGCTCACTGAGAAGGAAGAGGCTATACTCCTATGTATTTCAATGGCTTTATGTGATTATAGTGTAAATTGACAGATAAAAAGGTGGATATACCAAGTACACTGGCATATACCCTCCACTACACCACCGCAGGATAATTTATTTTCAGCTCGGAGATAATTTACCCTGCAAGTGACAGGTCGAGCATTAGTCCCTTTGCTGTATTTTTGAATTACTTTTAAAAAACATTTTTAATAAAAGTCCCCATTTCATATCTAAGGTTTTGTGGCATTTGGGAGTGGACAGTGTATTTTAAAAACAAAAACATTAATGATCTATTCGTCAAGGCACGTTGTGCATGCTTTTACGATTACAGTGGAAAATTTATTTGTCAGATGATATACATTTCACTGGCGGCATTGAGACCTCTTTAAAACATTTCTTCTTTTTTTTTTGACTTAAGCAATGTTGATACATGAGAATTTCCCTCAGATCTAATCTAATACAGGCTAAAGCATATGTAAAAAGAGCAAGAGCACCTCGTCTCCAATTCCTGCGGAGAGAGAGAGAGTTTCTGACGCTCTGTGGTCAGTACAGCGTGGCTGTGTCCTGCTCATTTCCTGCCAGGGCGGGGGGCGGGGCCGTACTGCTCCTTCGCCTGCGTTTAATCTTCACACTAACTGCTGGTTAAAAGTGACCTTTGACCCCCACTGAGATTTCACGGATTTAGAGGCCCTTTTTGTGCAGGCCGAACCCTCCCCTCTCACACAGCTCTAATCCCGCACTTTCACTTGATGTAGAAATAAGCGTTTCCTGACTGATCTTTTAATTCTACGGCACACAAAGCACCCCAGTTTAACCTTTACCGCAGTATTTCCCCCGATGCCACAACCCCCGACGAGGCAAACAGAACTATGGGAAGAGAGAGGGGGATTAAGGAAAGAAAGAAATTAAACACTCCTGTTTCCTTTTCTTTTCAGACTGCAACCCCACCTTCTCCTCCTCTGCTTCAAATAAATAAACAATAAAAACAATCTCTCTGCCACACTTCGAATCTTACTGAGGCGGAGGCATATGCAACATATTGAATTAAAATGCAATTCGGTCTTGCAATAATGCAACTTACAAAGTGGTGATGCATCATAATTTACAGGAATTATCTCACCCAACAACTAATCCGAGAACAGTTCCCCCTGGGCCTAATCCTAATCCCAGGAGTTAGTTTGCATGAAACTGAAACTGATCCAGCTGATCTGTGATCAGTGCTTGAGCACCAGCTGTGCGCTCTGTGGACTGAGAGGCTGGGCTGGTATTCTGATATTATTCTGCCCCCCACCCCCCACTTTCCTCCCCGCCACCCCCCTCCAGACCCACTGAGGCCAGACTGCAGCGCACCACACCGGCTGAGCATCGACACGCGGCGTAACATTATACTCCTCTCCTCGCAGAGAGGCCAGAATACATCACTGTCACACACTTTGAGAGGATGACATGAGGGAGTGCAGGTAACACGCAGAACTAGGGCAGCTAACTAAGTGGAAAGCACTTGTCTGGGTAAACGTCTTGTCAAGCCCTCTGTGAGTGGATAATGAGCCATGCACGTTTACCGACCACCAAGGCCTTCTACAAGCACGGTTATTTGTTGCATTTCCTCTTTTATTTTTTTTTTTTTTTTTTTCCATTCATGGGCTATGAGTAGTGTACAGTATACTGCCACACATGCATGCGTTTGATGTTTAGATGATACACGCACGCACACACACACACACACACACGCACTCTTATTGTCAGGTCCATATGTATTTGGACTGTGAAACAATTTGCATAATTTTGGCTGAACCACACCAACATGGGCTTGAAAAAAATTCAGTGAACATGTGCTTGAGAGATTGATTATCGGTTTTAATTCAAGGGTTTTGTGGAAAAATGGTGTATAAATGGTGTAAGAATTACAAACATCATTTTATGTAGAACCATCCCCCACCACCAAGCGATAATGCTCATAAGTGAAGTACTAATTTTTAATATTTGGTTTCAAATCCTTTGCACTCCATGACTGCTTGATGTCTCCAGCTCGTAGACACCAGATGTATTTTTGGGTTTTTTTTCTCTGGTGATGCCCTGCCAGGCTTCTACAGGTGTCTTCAGTTCCTGCTCATGTTTTTCCCTCAGTTTTGCCTTCAGCGGGTGAAACACAAGCTCAGTTAAATTCAGATCAGATGATTGACTCGGACGTTGGAGAGTGTTCCACTTGTTTGCTTTAAAAAAAACTTTTGGGCTGCTTTTCAGTTTGCTTTAGTTCATCGTTCATTCTCCACTTGCAATGTGGAGCGTTATCCAATCAGTTTTGAAGTTAAATCTGATTGGATAATGTAGCCCTATACAATTCAGAATTCATCCTGCTCCTGTCCTCCATAGTCACATGACTAATAAATAAGCACAGGGGAACCAGTTCCATTGGCAGCCATACATGCCCACACTTCTCAGCTTTGGATCATGAGCAGTTCCTTCGTTTCCCTATACTCTTCTCTACCCATCAGTAGATCTTTGTCTCCACCAGCGCAGATTTTTTTTTTTTTTTTTTTGTAAGAACTGAACAGGCATTTTTGAGGTTTTTGTTAAAAAAAAAAAAATCAGCTTTGAGGCTCACTGATGCTGTAAATCTTGTGCTAAACTCTCTCTGAAGTATTCTCTTAATTGTTAGCTTTTACTCAGGTGCACCGAAATCTAACAGAGTGTTCTTGATTTGGCTGACTGGTTTGAGGAGTTTTTCTTCATTTGGAAAATAATTCATCTGTCACCCATCACAGTTCTTATTTGTGGTTTTCTGGGCCTTTTGGTGTTCCTGAGCTCACCAGTGCATTATTTTATTTTATTTATTTATTTATTTTTTAAATGCATCAAATAGTTTACTTGGTCACTGCTGATGTTTTCCGATTTTTTATAAGTTTGTTTTAATTTTCAACCAAATACTTGCTTAATAGTAACAAATCGTTTGTCTTTGGAGTTAACTGCAACAGATTCTAAATGCAAAAGTCACATTTGAAGTCAACTTTAGGTCTCTTATCTGCTTAACTGTAAATGGACGTTTGCTGTTTGAGCTCAAATTTAAACATTTTAATTCATCTGCAATATGCTGTGATAGACAGGTGATATAACTTTCTCAGTGTCCAAATATTTCTGGGCCTACATAATTCTTTTATTGGGACAATAGAGAGGAAAAAAGTACATGCTTCTATTAAATAAAGACAAAAGATGTAACTTGTAAATGAATGGCGATGCATTTTAGGTTGTGAGTCGATACTGTATATATATTTGCAATAGACATGCGTAGTGCTGTCAAATTCAGTCCACAGGAGCATGTATATATATCCTAGGCCTGGGGATTTTGACAGACAGAACACAGCCAATCGCGGTGTGACACACATAAATGGGTTTATGCTTTCTTCTGATTAGCCAAAAACATGGGCAACGACAGCAACAATTAAATGCCAATGTCAATCACACTCAGGTCTTCCAAATAACAAGCCCTTCCTGAAAAGGCTATCCTAAAGTGAGCACTGAGATTTGAAGATTCGCTGTGCCGGAGAGGAATGGCGGGAGCTGGCCAGCATACTGCGGATCCTTCAGCGGCCGTGTCTGAGTTTTCCATCACAGTAATGAAACTTGAGCAGCCGTGGTCCGCAGATTCAGAGATGGTCAAGGGTAAGGGCTGCACTGCTAACATCAAAGGCTAAAGTCCTGCTCCGCACTTACCCCTGCTGTTTTTCCAAGGTTACGTACCATAATTTCTTTCCCAGAATTCCTCAGGTTGCTCATGCAGCTTTGCTCGGATCCATTTCTGCTATGTACACTACTACGTATGAAAAAAAGAAAATACACAGTAAATTTACAACAATGGCAGACATTATTGTGACTCCGAATTCATTAAGCCTTGCATGGCCTACACACTGATATCATACGAACCTAAAATCTAGCTAAAAAAAAAAAAAAAAGTGCCACATGTTCTAAATATACCAAAAAAAAAAAAAAGGAGAGAGGGGAGAAGATTTAATTCTGTCAAGATTCAGTGCAATGCTCACTTCTGTTTTAACTTTATTTTGAGATTTTTTAATGTCTTGTTCTTCTTGTCATCCATGCAGAAGACATTTGGCATTCAGACCTGACACTTTTTCCGAGGCAGGGACCATTACGATGGAAAAATCTAGAGTAATTCCATACGTGGAGCATGCCTGATTTTCTGAGTGACCCACAGATCCCCCGCTGTCTTTCTCATATGGTCAGATTTGGATGTGTGACAGACAACAAATGAAAGCGAATCTCCCTAATTGAAGTCGGCACAGCAAGAAGCACGGAGAGGGCAGCCCCACCCAGAAAAAATAATGTAAATGCGCTTCCCTGTTTTTGTTGGCGAGAGAGCGATAGCTGGGGCCCAGATGAGAGAGAGAGACAGAGCAGTCCTTTTTTTTCAGAATCTGCTCCTCCTCATCTCAAAGGTGCTCTTGAAAAAAGGAATTGCGCCTGATCGTGTAGCTAAACGATGTCCTCGGTAAATAGTTATCTGCTAGCCCTACTAGCGCAGATGAATCATCTATTCCCGGGACACCTGAGAGCTGGGACTGGGGAGGACGGCTGTGCTCGGGGGTAGCGGAGCGCGCGCTGGTAGCCGGCCTGGATTTGATCTCCGTCCGGGATGCGTCGGCGTCTGCTTCTCGTCTAGCATCAGGTTCTTCGCCGACGAACAGCGAGGCAGCGGCGAGCCATTGTACCGCAAATGCTGATAAGCAAGAAAATGAAGCCATTCGCAAACTCAAAACATTCCCTGTAGCCACCAAGCAGTATTAGCTTCAAAGGAATTTTTTGCTACAGATGTAAAGATTATGTACTGTATATATATTCAACATAATCAAAAAGGGAAGGTGACCGTCATTACCCTCTGGTGGTGGCTGTGATTAAAATGAGTGTCTCACTTTAGCACATAGAAAAAGGCGACAACATTTTGCTCTTTTTTTTGTGCAGTAGAGAAGGCTTTTTATTTTACAAAATCTTCAACATCTGCAGATACAGTGAATTATCTTACTGTTTTCCTATATCGAGGTCCGTAATAAATCCTCTCCGTGATTTCTCCAAGAAGTCAGACGATGCAAGATGATACGCCATTACCGCTAAACCATTGGATGATGAAAGAGTGTGGGAATAGCCAAGCCCCTCCCCCACCCTGATCCCTCAAGCATGTCCTATAGAGAGTGTGGCAATACGATGCAGAGAATAAATGATCACAGCCTAAACTGTAAAGCTAACCATACATCAGCGTGTTAGCGGATGAAGGCGCCAGGGCTGCGCTGAAAAGTATTTTATATGTACCCACATCTGGCTGCACTCCTCTTTTCCAGCATTATACAGATATTAAGAAGTCAGACTGATTTTTTTCCCCCTTCTCCCGAGTCAGAACTTTAGCTGCATCCCTGGAGCAGTAAAGTATCTGTTCTCAAAAGAATTCACTGGGATTTAATTCCAGTTTTGAGGGCAAGATTTTTTTGTTCTTCTGGCATTTCCAGAAAAAAAAAAGAAGAAGAGGCGTCTGTGCTTTTTCTTTTAATTCACTGTTTCCCCTCCGAAAAAAATGGTAATGTCATAAATTTTGGGTTTTTTGCCTTTATGGCTCCATTCTGATGTGACTGTGCTCTCAGGAAACACGAAAGAGTCGCTCCCAATCTATAAAATAGATGTCTGTACACTTGTAAAAAACTAATGCCAGGAGTTGCTTCTCGGGAGTAAAAATATATCCTACCGGTGCTCTTTGGATACGGGATGTTTCCAAGTCACAGGCAAACAGTCACAAAACTCACAGTTGGGTGTATAAATTTAAAAAGCTCGGTGTTTGTTTCGCTAGGGTAAACATTCAGAGCCTCATATCAGCAAAACTCAAGGAGAAAATAGAGAATTCTGTCGAGGGAGAGCAATGAAGCTCAAAACGAGAGTTTTGTTTGATTGGGAGATGCTTGTTGTAGAAAGGTGAGGATAAATGAGTGACTGTGGAAACCTGGGCAGATTACTGTGTCCACTGCACACATATGGGCGGGACAAGGATTATCATGGAATCAAACTCATTTTTCAGAATAAAGAAAGAAACACAGCGTGCGAGACAATGGATCTTCGTTCAGAATACCTGTCATGGTTTTGGGTTTGACTGTGGTAAAAAGCCATTTGAAAACATAAATAAAGGCTAAGAGATTCTGATTTGTTCTGATTTGTCATGCCGTGTCTTGTTGCATGGATATAATTTGGGAGCCCAGTCTTATCCTGACTTGTCATATAGTGATGCTATCGGACCAAACGTCGATATATGACAAAAAAAGGAGGGTTTTGCTGTCCTTATCTGACGCCAGTTGAGAAGGAACCCTACCCCCTAAACGTTAACCCTTAACCCAAACCCTAACCCTAAACATCAAATAAAGATGCCAAAAGCCTTCTTATTTGTTGGATATTGACGCTATACTATATGACAAGTCAGGATGAGAATGTGTCTAATTTGGAGTCCTAAAAATAACATCAATACTGATCAAACATTCTTGCCTGCAGGATGAAAATAGTTATTAAGCGCATGGGAGTCACAGGGTGAAAAAGAGCTGAGGCAGTGATTGTGATTGATTTTAGATTCAGTGATCTAGATTTTTTTTAAAAAATGAGAGTCTCAGTATTACCTCAGCTGAACTGAGGAGACAATGCTACCCGATAACCATTAGGAGAGTAATACAGCCTCTGCCGGCCTGGATTACTGGGCTGATCTGGAGTGTGTCACGGAAAGCAGTCCTGTACAGTTCTGTTACCACTTCATAATTTATACTGGGTGCAAAATAACAATGAACAAAACATCGGAATTCATTTGCAGAGAACTTAATTAATTAAGGGTGGCTTGAGTGGGTTGTAATTTTACTCTCTATCTAGCTAAGATATTCAATTAAAGAAAAATTCAAATAATTCCAACTGAATAAGGAAAAAGCACAAAACTGAGAGATAAATAAGTTAATCTCTTGCCCATGGACCACAGAAAAAGCACCAAACGTGAAAGAGAGTGACGTGCACAAGGTGAATGCCTGACAAGTGGCCAATCATCAGGAATGCTCCCGCATTCATTACCTCCGCCAAGGAGGTTATGTTTTTGCTTCCATTTATTTATTTACTTGTTTGACTGTCTGTTAGCAGGATATCTCAAAAATGGTAGCACAGTTTTTAACCAAACTTTGCAGGATGTTAAAGTAACACAAGGGCAACAAGTGGTTAAATTTTGGCATATCTAGGCCAAAGTATAGCTGAAATATAGGCCAAAGTTCAAATCCAGCTATGCTGGCGGAGGTATGGGCTCTCGCGAGTCCAGCTGTAGTTTTTGATGGAAAGTCATAAAGCAGTTGCAACAGCCTGATAGACCACAAAGCCAATATGTCCGAATCAGACCTGTGTTTTCCCTGCTTTACACATGTTAGCGCTGAGTTCCATGAGACCACATAATGTTGGAAAAAGGGGGGCAATATTCAGTGGTGTGGTGGAGGGTATAGGCAGGTATACAGAGTATAAACACCTCATTTTCTGTCAATATACAGTATAATCACCTATCAGCCAAAAAGCCATTGAAATACATATGAGGGTAAGGTGACTTTCTACTTTGTGGTACCCCTCTATCGAACATTTCCCCAGGGACCATTACATAATGAAATGATTCTCCAAAATGTGGGACTGAACATAGCTTTGAATTAGAGTTGAAGTCATCTTACTGCTACCATCTCAACAAAGCCCAAACCATATTACTGTTCATCATCTGCCTGTACAATGGACAGATGTTAAGAGAGGGAATGTTAAACACATGACCCATAATTAATGAGGCATAGTGTATTACATCTGATAGGGCATTAGTTTCTCAGAGCCTTGTAACACCAAGTCCTGCCTCTTATTCTAAGGCTACCCTCCTCTAGGAGAGATTTACCAGCACTTAAAGTGGTGTCCATCAGCACCCTGGCAGTGCATGATGTTTGATGTACTGATGGTAAGTAAGTCCTTTTAGCTCAGAACAGCTGATGGGAAGGTTAAACTTCAGGCCTGAAAGTAAATATGTGGATTTGTAATTGAATGTATGCAGCCACTGGATTGCCTTCATTGATAAAATAAATCATATTATTGGATGCAAAAAAAAACCTAAATTTAAAAAAAAATCTTTATAGTGATGGGGTCAGGTCAGGAAAAAACATCATGCAGAAAGCTGGTATTTCAAATTGGCATGCAGGACGTTCGGACTCAATAATGCCCCTGCAACGCTTATTGTGGTATTGCACTGTACATTATTATCTGTGCCTTTGGTTAAATTTAAAAAGGGTGGAATTCTGCAATGGTATGCATTTTTCTGTGCCAAAAAAACCTTCACCAGCACAAAAAGTTGCCAGCTGGGTACATTATTTATGCATATTCAGATACCCATCCTGTGAAGCTTTCTGGTTAATGCCATCAGTATGCTTTACGGCGCTTCACCAGCAAAATGTCCGAATGAAACTTTCATGATTTTACAGTGAGAGAGGAAGAGTAAGGTGATGGGTTTAATGTCAGTGACAGTTTGTTGCACCTGGTTCCGATGAGAGACTTGCATGCGGGCAGCGGTTCGCCAGGGTAACCGGGACCTTGATTATGTTCACTGAGGGAGGAGGGGCATATTTAGCGGCAGCACGAGACAAGTACATCTTGATCATCATGTCAGATATCAGCGGCGGCCTGACTCTCCAAAGCACGGCATTTTGCCTTGCACATATTTCATCACGGAGCGGTTAAACACACAGAGCAAATCCCAAAAGTGTCTATGAGATTACCCATGACTCCCTCTTTGGAACTGATGGAGTTTAATGGAGATCACTGAGGGACAGGTATACTTTTTAAGTCTTTCTTTACTTGTAATGTCTTTCATTCTGTGCATTTTCTTTTAGAATAGAAATGTGAGTTAAATCAACTCAAATATAAACTTGGTGAATCTAATTAAAGTGCCTAACAATCTCTAAGATATGTTTTTGTTACATGCATGGAGTACCTGTAATTGCTATTCTAACATTTATTATTGTGTCATTGCCTTAGCAGCTTCTTGAGAATCTTCCTTCATTTAGATTGAACATGATGACTGGAAAAGGGCTAAATTCTTTCTTCCAATACTCAGAAATGGTATTTCATTGGCTGGAAATTCAAAACCACATGCATTTCTTAACCTGCAGAGGAATCTACTGTTATAAACACAAGTTAGATGACGATTCATGGATGAATAATGATTCTTGTTTGCCAGTCACAATTCACTGATGTAATACATGATTGAGCTTTATTATTTAGACGACTCTTAGGGCCTCCAGCTAAACCCAGGCAAAATTGTAATTAGCAACTCTGGGGGTAAATGAAAAACTGAATTAATTGTTGCTTCAGGCAAAGAAAGGCTGAGAAAAAAAAGCCAAAATAAATTCCTCCTAGAATTTTGATCCTTTTCTTATGCAGGCCAGGTACTTTATATTGGGGCTCCAGTTTTCCAGTTTTATCTCCATAGCGTATCAAAGGTATGAATCCAGGGCATCTTGAAACTGAGTCTCCCTGTAGATTCTTTTGAGAGCAGATTTTTTTCAGGGCCATTTCAACCGCATTTGCCACCAGAATTCTATCCCTGCCTGTCAAACAGTAATTCACGCAAGTTTTTTTTTCTCTCACATTTTACAGGTTTCAAAGTGATTGACAGCATTTAGCTTAGCAGAGAAAATATGTTCCAGGGCCTTGACATGATGTTCCACCCTTGGAAGATTCCTGAGGTGAATCATGCTCTCTGAGAAGAGTCAATCCAAACCTGGGTACATATTGTATATGCAACTGTGGTCACAACTTTTTCCTTCAGTTAGGATTGACTGTCCTTCAAAGGTGGCTCCGCCAACCTCAAAGATTTCTTCATTCTCTTCCTGTGGCTCGTAGCATCATCCAGGTGTCTTCTCTTCTGGAATGCACAGACAGACCTGCTCAAACATCGTCACAAAACAATACCAACCCAAAACAATCATGGTAAAACAGGTTATTGTCAAATATACAGGAAGTCCATTGCACAAACAACTATCTTTGAGATGCAAAGACTATAATTACGCCACCATTTGAAATTAAGATTGCTGTTATTTGTGCCTTGTGCTGGAACATGGCCTCTGTTTCTTTGTAATTCAGATAGATTCACCAAAGTTAAGCTTTAATCACCATAGTTCAGTTGTCTTTAATGATCGCACCATTCCCACAAATACCATATAAAATAACTGAGTAATAATACATTCAATAAACTTGCAGTAATTAAGTGCAAGACTTGACATTTTTTTTTACATTAATCTTCTAAATAGAGCACGTTGTGCATTTACATTAACAGCATTAAGTGAACAATAAAAACCGAAAAATAATCAATAAGGTCATTAGCCAATCACATTTAAGTTCTGATATCAGTATCAGCACAGGACATAGAAGATTGTACTGGCATAGCATCATTCAAGACCTAACAACATTTAATATTATAACAACAACACTGCATAACGAATCATTGCGGAAATAAAGCATGTCAGTATGCAGTATTCTCTGTAGCACACTATGGAAGGGTCAGTAGAGAGAAGGAAATACTGTGAGTGCTCACAAATTTTTCTTTGCTACCTTCCAATAGCACATTCATTTTGTATGGCTATATTGACAACTTTTTCATTTGAAAAATGAAAATAAACATGTTGAAATAAACATTAAAATACCATCAAGAGTATTATTTAGGACTTAGATCTGATCATTAATCAAAAATCTAGAAGCTGGACATTACATTGGCAGAAAAAGATTCTTCTATACAATCGTAAAACCACATTAGCACAAGAATCCTCCACCACTGCCAGCCCACACGCCTCTCCCCTCATAACGAACGGGGCTCCCCCATCCGTAAAATGGACTAGAACTGCAAATCTGCTGGTCTTGACCCTGTCATGTCTCTCGCTAGTTCATTAGAAATGTGACTCCGCTGCCCCGCGATTCGGTAATTAAGTGAATCATTTACTGGCGGACAGTGCTGTACGCTTCCAGAGGCAGTCGCTGGTTCTCCAGAAAGCGCCGGCTGACAAAATGAGCTGGGCCCTCTGTACACAGATAATGAGGCTGGCGTCTGACAGGTGTGCTGCGATTAGGAAGTTATTCCACTCCACTCATTGGGCTATGGCCCTCCTCAGTAAACACACTCATCTGCTCCCGAGGCCCCTTCCCGGGAGAGAGAGCATGTTTGACGTTATTAATTGGCTTTTCTGTATAAGGAGTCAAATAGATGAAAAGGTTTATCAAGCTGAAATAATTAATTTCGCCCCCTGAATTCGCTGACAGTTCAGTTCTTCTGAAAAAGGGCCACTTCACATTTCTGCTTTCCACACTCCTGCACTCCCATCGAGCTCTCTGTACGGAAAATGCATAATGGTGTTTAAAAATATGAGCTTTTTAACAAAATATAATTAAAGGGGAATTTAATTAACTTAAACCTGCAAAAGGGAAAAGAGCCTTCGTTTTATCTTTGGGCTCCTACAATGGGCAAAGATTAGTGGCACACATTATGTGGCTAATGTGGCATACACTTTATTCCAATTAATTCATAATGAAAAGGGAAATTATGTATTTAAATAATAGCACAGACTGTCACACATATCTCTCTAATCGCTCCCCCTATCAACTGCTCCTTTGGTCTCATAATTACTATAATTAATGCTTTTGAAAAATACTTTTACATTAAGCAGTACAAGTTTGAGAGCACCTGAAGTTCTACAATGAGCACATGTCTACCCAGTGGAGAAGAACTTCTGAATGCTGAAGACTAGCTCAGCTTCTTAACTCACAGACTCGTAATGAAAAGCTAAAGAGACCTGGTCTCATGAGCTGGGCCAATGAGACTTCCTGGGATTCAGTCTGTTAATTAACTAAAAAGCGGAGAACTGTTTTTTCTTTCTCTTCTTCATTTGATATGACTAGCTTTGCTTGCATACATATCACGGGCAGACATGTCTGTCCTCATATTTTATACCTCTTGTTTGAAAAGCCAGTGTTCTGTAGAAAATAGCCAGCCTGTTATGAGAGCAATTTGCAAAACATCCACCAGCTTCAATCCCGTGGACTCTAAAAATAAATAAATAAATTTTAAAAATCAATTCATATCTGAAGCTCCATGGTCTTAACTGAACAAGTGCCCCGCATTTTCAATTTAATTTATCTTCCCGAGACCTTTCAGCCATGATAAAAGCACAAATTGGGGCATTTTCCTGTTTGTACAATCCAACATTACCATGTAAGTTTTGTTCTGGGATCAGAAAAATAATGTTCATCCAGGAATAACTTTATAGTCCACCAAAGAATAGCGGCTCTTGATTGCTATGGAAAAACCTAGTAAGTCACAAAAAGCAGATTCCGAGAAAAGGACAGAAAACTGTATCCCTCTGGGGTTAAGCTCTTGTCCGACAATAAAACTGACTTGGCAGTTATTTGTTCATTACATAATAAGCGATATTTATGGAGGATTTTTTTTTTCTATCTGAAAATGTAAAACATTATTTCTCAAAATGATGGACAAAAACCTTACGATTATGCAGTTGCAGTGACATTTGACAGTTCAGTGTTAACTGCACCATCTGCCTCCCTCTTGAAGCCATTTTTCAGTCATTATGAGTGCGTGAATTGCGTGAATTAAGAATTCTAACCATTAATCTTCTGCGCATCCAATGCTCGGCATGGGGACTAACTTGACAGATCATGTAATAGGCATGCTGCTTCAAAATTGGCTAATTCAACTTGCCAGGTTTTGTCATAACAAAAAAATAGAAAATTTTATGTGGAAGAACCAAGGGAGATCAGCTTTCTAGGTTTTTACTTCACTAGTGATTAAGTACAGATGAGTTGCTAGGTTTTGCCATTGCAAAACATGGATATCAATGATTATTTTTCATGTATCTTATTGTATATGATGAGGCAAAGCCTAGTAAGTACAAAAATGGTCCTAACTCAGTTTCAACCAAAATTAAACTTACTAGGTTTTTCCATAACACTCAAGAGCTTTGATGGTGCGCTGACATGTGTAAAGAGTTTTAGTTGTCCACAGTTCGCTACTTAATGTAAGCAAGCTTTTCATGCAAATGTGCGGAGACTTGTGGAGATGCATGTTATTAAACAACACAAAATATCTTTTGGCTCTTAAATGTTATATAGTTTTCAAATCGCTTTCACTCTTAAGTTGCTCATCTTTGGAGATTCCACCGGTTCAATTTCTGGCCCATGTCGCCGCTAGTAGCGTGAAACACAGTTGTAAAGCCATTGCAGTTTCATGACATCATCATAGCCGAGCTGCTATTCATTAGTGGACTAGAGAGTTACTCCTGGACGAGTAGCATTATTTTATTGATGCTGAACTAAGACTTTCTTGGCGATATTACATTGTGGGCCATGTTGTTTGAGCACGATTATTCACTTACTGGAGCACATGGCATGAACTCCTCTGGTGCCGTATACAACCTTAAATCTGAAGGGACTTTACATTCATGACCAACACAGACAACAGCAGGGCTTCAATTAAAAAGATTGTTTAGATTGACTTAAATGCATGATATTTTTTTTTTAAGTTCTGCACAAAGAAGTCAATTACTATAATGCTGTGCAAATATTTAACTTATTAAATATTACTCCGCGCCAATTGGCATTTGATGTGTATCTTGGGTACCTTGCATTACCCAGGTGAGAGCTGCACACTGACACTGGTTAAAGTGCACTGAAGTAATAAGATAGAAGTCAGGGAATGAGTGAAATTCATTATTACACCAGCACTGTCCAAGAAAGGGATTGTTAGAAGGAAAATACTTTGCCTCTTTGACACCTTTTGATCCTGCGGTGAAGGTATTGCACAGTTAGGGATTCACCTGCCATCATGTGTCACTGTCAGTCACCAGAAAGAGGTCAGATTGACCACTGGCCACCAAACGTGATGACCAGTTAATTCTGTATGTGAATTTTTTATTTATACTTGTATGCTGTTATAAAGATGTTAAAAACATAATGATTCCACAAGACTCAATGAATGAAAAGCGGTTGGAGACCAGTGCTGCATTCTCTATCTGATTGGATCATTTAAACAGACTCAATCGGCAGCACTGAAATAATTTTTCCAATAAGTAATAATGTATACAGATGAATGCCAGAGGAGCACTTTGTCTTCCTAAATGAGTAAACAAAAGAGATGCCCTTTAATCTTTGTGTGACCTAATTTAACTGTTCACTTGTATGCTCACTTACTGTATATGTCAGTCATGCCTTCCTCTGTTTAAATGGTGTAAAACAAGGAAGGGTACTATCACCAATTTTATTCTGTATTTACATTGATGTTTTGCTATGTAAACTTGCCCAGTCTGGTTATGGTTGCTATATAGGACGCCGTTTCTGTGGTGCTTTGTGTTACGCCGATGACTTGACTTTGATTTCTCCATCTAGATGTGGTATGAAAGGATTGTTAAATATTTGTGATGAATTTGCCAAGGAATATTGTGTCATTTTTAACCCCCCAAAGAGTGCCAGTGTATCACTTAATTGTAATCCTGGTACTTCATTCAAAATTTGTGATGTTCCCATCAAGCAAGATGACTCCGCTGTACATCTCGGTCATATTATAGGTCATGATTGCAACATCAGGAGCATTAATCAAGGGATCAATCATCTCATCTCCAGCTCTAATACTATGTTGGCTAAATTTAATATGTGTGCCTCGAGTACAAAGGCCAGGTTATTCCAAACATATTGTACCTCTTTTTATGGCTCTGTGCTGTGGAATTTGAACAGCAATCATATTCAGCGTTTCTATGTTTCATGGCGTAAGGTGTCGCGGCGTATTTGGCGTGTCCTTTATAATACACACTGCAGTTTGCTTCCTTCTCTTATGTCTGCTCCTAGCATTGAGAATCAGTTACCGTGTCGGTTTGCCATGTTTATGTGCAATATTGCTAATGGTGTTAACAATTTAGTTCATCTGTTTTACAAGGGGCTTATGTATAGTCAATCATCAGCAGCTGTCAATATGAGACATCTTATGTTCAGATTAAATGTCAATACTCTGTGTTGTGACCGTTCTGCTTTGAAATGCAGTTTATAAGGTGATTGTAATGATGAAATTGCCATGTGTATTGCTGAACTTTGTTATGTAAGGGATGGCCTGCGAGTATGTGACTTTGAAATGAATGATATTGTATGTATGATCACTTCACTGGCATGTATATAAAGCTTACAACTATTGTACTTGATTAATGCTTCCCCACCCTTTGCTGTACTTTTTCTGTGCGAATAAAATTATTATTATATCTCATCCAATACTCACATATGATAGTACTGACACCTTCAAGCGTAGTGGCCTTATAATTTCCAGAGGATCTGGAGGAGGAGGATGAGGATGAGGATGAGGATGATGATGATGATGATGACAATAATCATCACCATCTACATCAACATCATCACCACCACCATAACTTGAGATGCCCATAACTATACTGATAAACCGCGAACATAAGCACCCCTCCCCCCGTATCGGTGATGTTTAATAACCCTCTTCCCTCAGGTGCCTCATGCATCTTGCATTCCTGTGCTGCAGAATTGTATGAAAAGGATAATAGAGATAAGTGTGGAGGAGGGAGTGCGCCAATCTCAGAGTCATATTCTCTGTACGCTTGGCTTCACATGTATATTAAAACAAAGCCCCTGCAACTTCCCATAATATTGCGTTAGAGCCCGTCAGAGCTGCACAGTAACAGAGCCCAGAGGCTCTGAAACCACAATACTTCACATCTACAGTTACTTCCTCATTTTCTCACACATTTCTCCCCATCAGAAATGGGTTTATATATCTGAATTGTAATGAGTGAAACGTAAACGAATCACAGTGCAGTGGTTTATTCATAGCAATATTCCCTGAATATGTTCCCAGAGTGTTTCCTGCATCTGTTTGCGTTTTTCTATGCCTGCTTTGCATCCTGTGCCAGGGATGGATTTTATTGTCTCGTGCGTCTGTTGCGGGCATCCATCATTAGTGCTGAGTGGGTCCTTTTCACACTGAAGTGTGTCACACAGAGACAGCGTGTGACACCGTCGCCTCCATTAAGACTCATTATTGTCTTTATGAATATACAAAAGAGAAGTAATTAGGCTCACTTACCGCATCAACTGCTGAAAATTGTTCCAAGCTATCTGTCTTCCACGTGAGGTGTGGATGCGTGTGTGTCTGCCTGTCTATGTGTGTGTGTGTGTGTGTGTGCGTGCATGTGCATCTGGAGATCTGAGGACAATGTGGGGCCAAAGCAGGACTGGCCTGACACCCCTGACTCAGCTATACACTATATTATTTATTTATTTATTCAATCATCTGTTTTTTTCATTTATGTATTGATTTATATTTGTATTTGGGAACAACAGTAGCCTTTGAGTCCTTTCTGTACTTAATTCAAATTCATGCAAACAGAACTTTCAATATCCAGCGACCGCACAGTTTAACAGTTGAAATACACCATGGACTGACTGTAACAACTGCAGAGGCAATAACCTAAAGGATTTCACTGAAAAGTAATCTGAGGTAAGGAAGTATAACGATGAATTTCTCTTTCAAACTGCTATTTGCTTCTGCGGCATTTTATCAAACTGTGGATCGTGCGCACAAGTTCAAAGACGAGTGGTGGGAAGTAATCTGACGGCACGGAAAAGGCATTCCTCCATCTCTACTTGACTTTAGTTTCTGGAGCAATATTTGACCACTTCAGTCACGCAGAGCACGGAGATCCCTGGAGAAGGAAAGATTAATTTTCACTGTACCAGCGAGAGAGCAGCAGTATTGAAGTCTGAAGAACCTGATTTATTCAATTCATCAGTTTTCAACAAAAAAAAAAAAAATGGCGCCTCCGTGTACGAGTACACATCTGTTACTTAAAGACGGGTTTGCATTCACATTTGCAGACGGTGTGGGGGATGCTGATCATGTAAATAATGGGCACTGAGAGGACATTAAAACCTTCGCGCTAGACTGCCCCGCCGATTGAAAGTTGCAGATGAGGTGAATGACGGCACCAACTGTTCCGGCCGTCTTTTGCCACCATTCAAAATGACCAATCTATTTAAATTAATTATCAGCTTTAAATGAGTGGCCTGGTGTAATTAGAGGTGGTCTCTTGTGGCCAGTTGGGGGGGGCATGTATTTCGGAGGGTCAGGAGTAATGTCCCACTGGGGATCCCCCATCTGAGTGACCGCGGAGACCTGACTAAATCCCCAGGGTGCAATGGGAACAGAGGCCCCGCCTCCTCAGCGCTAAACATGCGGAAGACAGACTTTTCATTCCTTTTAGAGGGAACTGAAGATCTCCTATCTGCCAGCCACACAGGCCCAGCGTCACGGTACAGCTCAGTTTCCTATCCAATAATATACAGTCCCACATCAAGAGAAACGTCTGTGAGACGGCACATAAATGTGAACCCTGCTCTCCAAAGAAGCTAGAGAGCACACAGAGAGCTCATTACTCCACCAACAGATTTGTCACTAAGTCCTGAACGAATATGGCCACCATGGCCATATTTGAATTTGAATCCATCCCAAAATTTAAACAACTGTTCCCCGGGCCAAAGCCCAAAGTTCCAGAAAATATCATGGAAATTGATTGAGAAATTGGAGAGATACTCTCTGGACAAACAAACAAACAAACGGGCAAACAAACAAACATGGGTGATCACATCACCTCTGCCTGACTTTGTTTACGGAGGTTATTAATAATTGTTATTTAACAGCAGATCGGTATGACATTAAAATTATCATGATGATTTTTGCATTTAGCGGCAGGCATTGAAAAATTAATCCTAGTTTTTCATGAATAGTCCAGCTGAATGCTTTCAGAATGATTTAGAACCTTGATATAGTTCCTTCAGCCACTTCACTTACCTTTATATGAACACATGACGTGTCATATGGGCGCCTTAAAAGAAACTTTCTTTTGAACGGGGTGTCTTTTGGAAAGTATTCTTGATGGTGAAGGAGAGAGCAGCATGTCACCATCCAGCGTTCAGACTTCCAAACCCACTTTGTCACTCAAAAAAACATGGCTTCTCCTGTATGCTGCAAACCAAGATAACAATTTCCATGTTTGTTTTACATGATTTTTTCTCTCAACCATGCTTCTGGTTTGTCACGAAGCAACACAGTGGAGTTTATCACCACAATCCCTACAGGAAACCACACAAATTTAGCTCTCTAACACTGTTCATGCTCAGCTTATATGCGTGTGTTTTTAACCAGTGACTGCAGTTTCAATGACACTGACTTCCCTGTCATCAAATATGCAGTGAATGGTCATTATTTGCGGAGCTGGGCTGGTGTTTTCTGTGTTCAGTGAGAAATAAAGCTACTGTGCCTGAGAAGCTACCCGCTATACTGACTTAAGCGGAAAGACACAGATGCACACACACACACACACACACACACACACACACACACACACACACGCACGCAAACACACACACATACACAACAGCAAACATACCTATAAATAGTCAACCAATCCCCGTCTTCTTAAGACTAAAATCTGCAGGCCTGCTTTGCTGACCTTTGCCTGCCTACAGTGAGCTGCATGTCGTTGACCCACTACACGCTCTTGAAAAGGATTAATATCACATCCTTGATTTTACCATACAAAGCTACCCTCGTATTAAATAGTTTGTCTATTACGGTAAAGAGTAGGCTACTGTCCGTCAGATTATGAAGCATGGGTTCTAACAGAAAGAAAGTTGGTCATTACAAGGCATCACATTTACATTGTTCTCGAAAACTAAAAATGAATAAATCATAAGATACTGGGAAATATTTTAGCACTTCATATTACATATTTCATAGTAAATATTTCAAATATAATATTCTGGCATTGTAGTGAGGAATTTTTGGTGACAATTGGCATTCAGGTGAAAAATATATGACGAACACAGTATGAATGATTTGGTTACCCAGGCCTATGATATCCAACGGCCATTTTTTCTGTGGTCTCCATAGTTTTGGCCTCCACTACCAACCATTCATTGTGTAACCATGGTATCACCACAATCTGTGCTTTGTATACATTGAATAAAGAAATACACAAGTCCAATTTTTTTGCGTGAAAACCCCAAACACTGCACATAACAGCTTCTTCCCAACAGCACTGACTGAATGATAGCTCTTTCTCTACTGACTTTCAGTTTAATCACACTTTCAAATTTTGCTTTTGCTATCAATTCCTGTAATCAATACTCAATGTTTGGGCTTATTATGTGGGTTAATTAGTCTGAGTAATAAGCAATTAAGAATAAGGTGGATTAGTCCAGGCAATGCTCAATAGGTAAAGAAACACGAGGGAATTGATGGGAGGTAACACTCTTTCAAACACTTTCAAGCACTTAGTACCTGTCATTCAAGCAATAAGAAGTCCACCGCCAATCATTTTTAAGTCTGACAAGTGTTTTACTACATACTGGATATGCAACTTTTCCAATTTTGACTGGATTGATTAGAAGATTGCTAAAGTTTGCTATCAGCCTTAGTGAATGTTATAATTACAAAGCATATTTTATAAATGTGCCTGTCTTAAAAAAATTAGTAATAGTGTGTGCAACATTAGGGATGGAAAAGTAAAAATCCTATTCAGACCCAACTGCATGAGCCTATTGTTCTGTATAAGAAGGGCTTCTAGAGATGTATTCAGATGGCAGCAGGCCAGATTACAGCACCTCAGTGCACTATTACGCACACATTCAGCCTCCAATGAAAGAGGACGGTTTACTGATCGCCTGAACTGACAATATACAAACACTCGTTCATGTAAAAGTGCCTGTCCTCTTGCCCATCACTCACACGCAATCGACTCTCTACATTTAGTGCTTGGAGGTACAGGCACCTCCTCCAAGCTGTCAATCAAGAAAACTGATGCCACATCCAGTAGTACAGTAAAATCCATTGGCTCCTCCTCCCTGTCATTAACAGAGGCTGAACCCGCCTCCTGTCCCAAAGTGCCTGTCTGTCACGGCTACCGAACTGACTGCTTGTCAATCAGCGCACTATTTATCAGGGCTGTTCAAACAACAGCAGGGCAGTCATTGTATAGAAACAAAGGGTGCAAAGAGTGTTGTCATTTCCTGTTTTACCTTTTCGACCAATCAAATCACCTCGGTTTATTGCAGATTATAGTTTACTGCTCTAGCTCTGAAACCTAGACCAGCCTGATACCTTTTACAAATTACGGAGAGATTGTTTCTCCTGTCTGTACAAGAAAGATTGAGAAAAACAATGTATTTTAATTTACCCATTTTTGCACATTTTTTTTAATATTGTTTGTCTCTTTTTTATTTGTCTTATGAATATCATCATGGTATATCAACAGCATGTCTAGCTAGTATTTGCTTTTATGCTTATTCACCTGAAAATTATTAATTTAAAATAAGCCTAAAAATGACCCAGCAATACTTCTCTCTGTATGGACTGTGTAGTGGCCAATACTGTGCTGTGTTGTGTGCGAAAGCCGTCTCGGTCTTTGGCCCTACCGGAAACAGCAAACGGTCAGCTGTGAGAGATGATCCGCTAGTGGCTGGCCGTTGATTTATTCGTCCTGCGTTTTTCCAGATTGCGCAGGGGCACAGACCCTCAGGAGTGGTAGCGCTGTTGGTGGTACTCTGCTTTCACAGTTATAAATTGCATTCTTTCTGCTTCTTTTACAAATTAGAAGCAGAGCTTTGGGCCAGTGCTCACTCCTGGGCTGGGCAGAGGAGTCAAGAGAATAATCTGTGAAGGAGCACCTTCTAGTGGTCGGAGGAAGTACGGAAGTTCAGAAGTCTTACATGCTAATACCTTGGCAGCGGGAATTTGCGCCTGCATATAGTAAAAGTATTGTTCAGTCAGCAAAGCTGTCTTTCCTTTCTTAGTTTCAGATGCATTTTATCTTATCTGGAATCCCATAAGTTCAATCATTTGCCATTTTAATGATGTAGTGATCCTATGATGGCAAGTGTAGTCAAATAAATCAGCATCAGATTTAGTTTATCTTCTTCTGTTTGATCCCCGATACAACAGTACCAAAGTCTAGAAAACAAAAAACAATGATAAATTCTGGTTGCATACAGATCATTTGCAATTCTCTTCTGTGGCAGGCATTCTCCAGTGCCACGTTGTCAGTTTGGCACAGTTCTCAAAGTGGATCTTTTCCGTTAAGTGTTTCCCAGCCATGTTTTTTTTAAATATTTTTTTCTTAAAATGAGTGTTTCACACTGCACTGGCTTCTGTTCCTATTGGAATGTATGCTTCTATATATTTTATTGCTGGCAATGATAGCTATTTGAATAGGAAAAAGAGTAATTTCTCTTCTGAAGGGGATGAAAATAGTTCAGGCTGCCATTGTCTTAGACATGATTGTATTGTGCTCAATGTGATGAATGTTTAATGGCTGTGTGATGTTTGGCCCACGAAGTTCCTTGTGTAACTCTGGTGGAAATTTTAACTGAGAAGCTCTACCGTCCGTCATCAAATTTCCCAATGAAAAATAATTCACAACACGTGTGGAGTCCTGTATTAGAATATTTTTGAAAAAAAAAAAATATTTTGGCAACTCAAGAGAATACACTTATTTCACATTTAGTTTTCTTTGATTATTTATAGTTTCTTTCATTTAATTAGGATTGCAATTTTTAATTTGTGAATGCCTCTAACTTTGCATTCTGCAGGTTTTTTAGATGGAAGTGCTGTGATATAGCGGGGGCTGTAGTTTGCCCAGAGCATCAGCAATGGGACCCATCTTCTGAGTGTCTTCGTCCACTCGAGGCCACCATTGTACCCCCCCCCCCCCCACATCCATCATGGTCTGATTAGAGCAGTCCTGCTCCGACCCCCCACTGACCACACTCCTCAGCCACGGACAGTACGGATTAACATTAATGCCATTTGGACTCATTCTGCAGCAGAGACAATTAGAATGTTTTTGTTTACTCCCTGAGTGGTCTTTGTATCTGGTGTTGGGGCTGCGGGAGAGGCCCAGGAGGCTATCATCAGTCACTGCATGAATAGCCTGAGAAGGCAGCTCTCCACCCTAGCTGCCATGGCCGCTCCACACTCAGGGATGAAGCTTGCCTTTGGGATAGTGCTGACAGGCTCTCCTGATTCATCCACATAAAACCTTTCACACAGAGAGGACTAATTTCATTAGGCTCTTTTAAATGTGTGTCCACTGAGAGTAAAGCACTTTCAGATCATAAGAGCTGGCAGAACCAACTACAAGATGAGTCTGCATTGGTCATATATCCAGGTGACAAATAAAGTCTGTAGTAATAAGCCTTCTCCAGGTAGTTTGTTTGAAGAGATCTTCATCTGTGTAAAAGTTGTATTCAAGTAAAATCTGATGAGCTATTAATCTAGTCACCATAATTACCATTATTCTGATTTGGGCTTTGATGACAGCTAACTCTGTTGTCAATGCATAAATTATTCTTGTTTTATCATTTTTTTTTTAAATGTAGTAGATATATTACACCACCTTTGCTGCTTTAACTGGGCTCCTGAGGGTAAAAACAAAGTAAACATCAATTTATTTACGACCACTGCTCTGTTACAATGTGAAAACAAATGAAACAACAACCAGGCTTTGATATTCCGAATATCTGCATTCAGCAGAGAAGTTCAAATTCAGTTTTAGCGACAAATAAAGTGGAATGTGTTGAAAGACCCATGCATCTCCCATATGGCCTCAAGGACAGTCGCGCTTATCTTCAAGGATTCAAGGTTTGTTTTCTAAGCTGGATTGAGAGCGATGACAGTATCATCATGATGGCTTCTATTGTAATACCAAAGAAATCAGAAAGTTATTCAAATAGTTTTTTTACTTGATTCAAAATTTTCATAGCATCTAACATCTATCTGTGAGTTCACATTTTATTAACTGAAAAAAAAAAACTAATGGAAAATGATATCATTTTCATTCATGTTAACTTCTGTGGAATTCTGTGGGCAGCGCTAGGCTCTGTGGGGCTTGAACTGTTCCGAGGGGAGCTATTAAATAAATTAATAACACTGATCCTTTCAGTATTCCTGCCAGTATAAAAAAAAAAAACTGAATGACAATTACAGTACCATCCTCGGACCTTACATGCTGAGAAAATATTTTTATTGCACCATGCAACAGAACATTATTTACTTCATTTATTTTTCAAGTTGTTTTATCTGAAATGTTTTATCTCCATTTAGGCGTTACTCTCTCAGGAAATGTGTGCATCTGAAACATGCAAACTTGATCTGGCAAAACCTATCTGAAAAGTTGTGGTGAGGATTGGAGATACCCTGATCTGATCACAACCTCAAACAACCTCACTACGGTGTTATAAATAGCTACATAATGTTTTGCGCTAGCTGGGAGGACACTTGCCAGAATATTGCTCTGCATGAGCACTAACACAAGAATTTTGGCCAGAAACCCAATTTATGAGTGATCTTTATTCCAGAATGTGAAAATAAACATGAACCTTTCTATAATGTTTTAAATTGCTATAAAGAGACTGATTTATGGCAGTTGAAGTAGTCCCATGTGCCTCAATATTGCATCCTGTGAGTGTATCTCTCCTGCGGAAGGGTTGAGAAGGAGGGGAAACTAAATCATAACAGCATCTAATTCTGTTTCTCCATCCTAATAGGTGTCCATATTGGGAGCTAATCCTTATTATTATTTTAAGCCATGAGGTTTTGAAATCTGCATCCCTGTTCGCCCTCCACCCCCACAATCCAAAGAGACCGTGCTTCACCTTGGAGGTCACTTGTACCGTTGCCAGCTTTGCCAAGGAGAGTGAAATCTTGAAAATCCATGACTTCAAGGACATGATTATGGGGTTTGTTTTATTGGGGGTGGGGATGAGGTGAGGCAGATATACTTTATCTACATGTGATACCTGCGTCTGAATGTCTGTATTTTTCTGCCCAATCTTGTGCTTACCCAAATGATGGAGACCAAGGGTGCAAGTCGAAGAGCTTCACGTTACAGCCACTGATCAGCAGTGACATTTACAAAGGAGGACGTGGCACTGTCGCTGGCAGCGAGCATTATCAGGTCCCACCCGCCGATCCGCCAAGCTGTTACCGCGGTCGCCCCCAGTATCCAGGTCGCAACCCTCAGTGGCACCCGCATTATTGCTCCAGGGTTCGGCGCCTCAGACACGCCATTGTCCGGGTGGGTAGTGGGGGGTGTGGGCGACCCCTTGGCAAGCCATCTGCCCTCCTCTGCCATCACTGCAGCCGGGCATCTGATGACACCTTACCCCCCTCCCCCCCAACACAGACGCCCCGTCCACCCTCCCAAAAAAGAACGGTCAGGGTGATGTAAAGCATGGATGCTGGGAAGAGAAAGTGAGAGAGTTTTTTTATTATTTCATTATACATATTACCAAAGCGTAATGGTACAACAACAATCATAGTAACAATATCATAACATATACTGATTATAAATAGAATTAAAAAGTGAAATAAATTGTTATTAGTAATTAATTGATAATAAAAGTAAAAAGAAGTCAGTTAAAAAAACACCATAAATAACATTTTAACAATGAACAGTTGATTACAGAATGCATTATTAAAGGTATTAATATCATCTCTCTCTTTCTTTATCTCTGTCGCTCTCACACTAACTCTTGCTCTCTCTTTTTCTCCCTCTCTCTCACTCTACACCTCTCTTTGGTGTCCTCGATCAACAGAGATACACCGAGCCGGAGGACAGGGTGTGTGAGTGTGGAGGGAGCGGAGGGTCAGGGAGAGGAAGGAGAGTGTTTAATGTAAGCATTCCCCTCAGGACTCATATCCACACGGGGTCCTTGGGTGTTCGCATTTGTACATCCATCCAAGTGCAGATTAGGCTCTGCCAGGGAAAAGCTATTAATCACAAAACTATGCTGTTTTCGGTGAATTTTTCTATGCACTAAGCATAAAAAACAGAGAAAGTAACTGACTCAGCTCCAACGTGAACACAAGCCTACTCTACATCTAGATTTATGATATGATGATGTAACTGTTATGAGTAGAAAATTAGATTCATATCCTTCATGGCAATATGCTCTCTAGACTCTACAGTGCTGTGAAAATGTATTTGCTCTCATCCCAATTTCTTCAATTTTTGCTTGTCATATTTAAATTTTCAGACATTGAATTAATTTTAGTATAAGACAAAGACAATGTGAGCAAGCACAAAACACAGCTTTTGAATGATCATTTCATTTATTGAAGGTAAAGATTTATTCAACACCAATATCACCCATGTGAAAAATTAATTGCCTCCCGAAACCTAATAACTGGTTTCGCCACCCTTGGCAGCAACAACTGCAATCGAATGTTGACAATAACTTCCAACGAGTTTTTCTTCCATCGCTGGGAAGGAACTTCAACCCTCTTTTTTTGCAGAATTGTTTCAATTCAGCCACATACGGAGGAGTCTTCAAGCATAAGCTGCTTGTTTAAGATCATTTCACAACATCTCAATTGAATTCAAGACAGAGCTTTGACTATGTCACTCCAAACCTTCATTTTGTTTCTTTGGAGCCATTCAGAGGTGGATTTGCTCATGTGCTTTGAATCATTGTTCTGCAGCATAACCCAGCTTCACCTGGGCTTTAGTTGAAAAACTGATGTCTGGAAATCCTCCATCAGAATTTTCTGGTCCAGAGCAGAATTCATGGTTCCATTGACTATGACAAGTTGCTTAGGTCCTGAAGCAGCAAAGCAGCCTCAGATCACTACCACCACTGTGTTTCACTGCTAGTTTGATGTTTGTATTGTGGAATGCTGTGTTAATTTTTGTTAGATGTAAAGGGACCCATATTTTCCACTTTTAACTCATCATTGAATATTAACCCAGAAGTCTTGTGGGTCATCATATTGACATCTTTTAGGTCAGCAGTGGTTTTTGCAATTTTGCCCAGTGTCTTTCTTGTGGAATCATGAACGCTGACCCAAACTGAGGCAAGTGCGGTCTGCAGTTCTTTGATGTCAGTTGGGGGTTTTTTGTGACCTCCTGGTTGAGTAGTCAATGCGCTTTTAGCAGAATTTTGGTAAACTGGACACTCCTGGCAAGGCCTAACACAGTTCTAAGTTTTTTCCATTAGGAGATAATGGCTCTCACCATGGCTCACTGGAGCCCCAGAGCCTTAGGAATGGCCATGTAACTCTTTCCAGAGTGTGGTGGGTGGAGGGTATATGCAGGTAAATGTCCTCCTCTTTTTTCTGTAAATTTATGGAATAATCACCTATCAGCCAAAAGGCCATTGACATACTTCAGAAAGTGTACCAACTTCCTCCTTAGTGATGTACCCATCTTCCTAATAGTGTACAGCCTCTTCTCCAGGGATGATTACACCTCTGTTAATAATCAATTGATGCTGGGTTTGAACTGAGCTTGAATGTTTTAAATGTAAAATTCTGTTGTAAACCAGCCTAAGCTGGCCAGAATGGTTTCCAGTTTGTTTTTGACCCTTCTGCTGGTTTTACCTGGCAGCCAAACATCCTGTGGTTAGTTCAGCAAGTCCACCAGCTTAGCCACCAGCTAACAGTGCTAGCTCAGCCTTCCTCAACCAGCTGCAAACCAGCCATAATTAGAGGAACATCTGCTCTTAACTTCATTGTCATGATGATGGATAGCAAAGTAACTATGGGAAATGCCAAATACTAGTATCTCGGAGATAGAGTACTTAAACTTGTCTGCTGTTGTTTTTGAACTACAGATCTTTTTTGTTTTAATCTGGAGTCATGGCATAGATTGAGCACTTTTTGATTGACTGGTGAGGAGAATGGGAGATTGGAAAAAAGTGGTTTCCAAGCAACAGGGATTTTACTGATTGCTGTCACTCGATAGGCAATTTAGAGCATACAAAATTGGACACAGTTTGTTTGTATCTGGGAGTCCGGAAATGAAAACACAAGTAACGCTTGACTAAATTCAAAGTAAAGGTCACTGTTCATCACAGTAAACTGTTGGCATGTTCCTGGTAAACAGGCATTGTACATACAGTAGGTATTAACAGCCATGAAAATGTATCAAAGTACTTCAGTAACAAGATAAAAATGGTATGACAACTGCAGCTTTTCGCTGAATTGTTGTTTTCATGTTTCTGGATGAGAAAGTAAATTAGTTTACCCTTTAGTTGTGACTCCTGCAAGTTGAGGCATGCCATCTTACACGAGCTATTTAATTAATGAAAATTGGGCTTATTTTGGTTATAGATAATTCAACCTTAGAGCATGTTACAAGAGGCATATTCAGCTAAGGGCTATGCTGTTTGGTTTGGATAATCGTGCTTAGGTCAGTGATGCACCACAAGTATTTTCCTGGGATGGATATGTTTATTTTTTTCCTTCCCACCATAAAATTTGAAATGGCTCCTATCATAGAGTCTGTTACATTCATGAACAACAGTAGGAGAAAAAGTGCAGTTTATAACTGTGGTCATTTTGAAGATATTATTTGGAAAGTACAAACAGTGAATATGAGAATATGTGATTTTTATAAAGTGACACTCTCGCGTGTATTAAAAGCGATGTGAGGGAAGATCACAGAGGAGGATTTTGGGAGATTCGAGTGGCAACAACCCCCCCGCCCAACTGTGGGGTGTCATCCTCAGTCCCCAGTTGAGGGAATGAGAGAGTGTGGGATGGGGGGGGGTCACACAGACTGCTGCTCTGAGCGCTGGTTTAACCCCGCTTGGTCCTTTTATTCACTTCCGTGGACCGTGGACGGACCTATTGAGACCACAGGGCTGGCAAACAGGGTGGTTAGGAGAAGAAAAAGGGGGTCCAGGGGTGCTGGGGGGAGAAGGATGTATGATGAATGAAGGAAGGGGTGGCGCTCTGCCAAGGACCTCCCACCCCTGCTCATTTTCTGAAGTGCAAAGGCTGCTGGGAGCCACAATTCACCATGACCAACAGCAGATGCGTTTCCTACACACCTCGTCTCTCCCTCTCTCTGTCTCACACTCTCTCTCCCTCTCTCTCTCCCTGTCTCACACTTTTGCTCCCTCTCTCTCTGTCTCATACTCTTTCTCCCTTTCTCTCACACTCTCCCCCTCTCTCTTTCTCTCTGTCTCACACTCTATCCCTCTCTTTCTTTCTCTCTCCATCTCTCTTCCCTCCCTTCTACCCTTTGGGCACTCTTTTTGTGCCAGCACTACACGCAACCTCATCATTTGCAGTGGTGAAATGCAAGAATTGCTGTCTCACACATTCCAAATGTTGGAAGCGTGCCTGTCGCATTTCTACAGCTCTGCTATTCACAAAATCAGGAAAAATTCAAATCAAAGCACATCACTTTAATTTATTTTTTAAATGCTACTTTTAATGATTTTTTTGTGAAATTTAGTCCAATTGATTGATGCCTTTAAAGCTCTGTTCACGGTAATAAATGAATTTGAATTGTTTGGCGAACGTCTAAACTAGCTTTTTTTTTTTTTTTGACATGCTGTTGATCTCTGTATTTGATGGGATATTGCAGCGGCTTCAGAGTTGCTGAAACACATTGAGTGGTAACAGCAATGGAATGAAAAAATAATTATGAGACAATATTTCTTAACAACTACGTGATAGTAACATTTATTCGAATATAATACAAATGGCATGTATTTATCTGGAATGAAAAAATAAAAAAAAAACTAGTGCTCCACAATTTAATCAAATTTTTATTGGTCAAAATTTACGAATGAACTGAGACCAGAATGTTGTCAATGTAAGGGCACAAAAGCTAGTGTTGATGAAAGCGAATTTAGTTTACATTCGAGTGATTCAGAAATAATCACTCGAAATAATAGAAATGACACAGAAATAATAATGAGTATTAAGCCTCCATTTTCATAGAATCTATGATACAACGTACTTTATGTAAATACATATTAAATGAGGTGATAAGTATGTATGAATATTAACATAAAATGCATATTCATGCATGATTGTCCCCAGAGACAACAACTGATATTTTTCGAATATGAATCTACAGACACATTCTTGTGGTTAACTCCTTATTTTGCAATGTACTTCTTTAGTTCTACAAACACTTTTAGAGACAAAATCAATCTCTTTTCTCAAATTTTGCACTGTAATTGTATTTTTTTGTTCAAATAATTGTTTCTCTGGAGAGAATAAAGCATTTTACTGACTACAGTATTTGCTGTGGGTAAAATTTGCGGAGTAGCTCATGCAGATGGATGCGTTCCTCTGAACACGGAGGTTCCACTTCTAACCTGATGTCATCTCCCTCTCCACTCCTGTCCCTGATGGCTTGGAGAAGTTTACAGGGAGCACAGATGGGACCTTCTCACTTCAGAAAGTCTGCAGTTGCCAGCATGCTCTATCAAAACAATAAAAAGGGTAGAACATCTGCTCAGAGCGAGTACAATTTCTGTGAATTACAAGGAGCAAGTTCTAAGAATTATACCACAAAATATTTCATATTATAATTTGTTATGTGAAAAGGGACTGTTAATGTCTTTGTAGTTTCATAAGCACATGTTTTCTGCATAACAGATAAATAGGGAAACACTTCCATAAACACCTGCTCACAACATGCACTGTAAAACACAATAGCCCCATTTAGCTAAGTGAACTTATTGCTTCCCTTTGACTCTGTGAGTCATGACAAGTTTTAAATACTGAACTCAAATTCATAAGATTTCAAAAGTTAAATGAAATTATCCATTGTCATGACTAATTGTGTGTTGACACAAAGCTTTTCTTTAAGCGGAGTTAACAGACATTAAGTTGACTCAAACTTTCAAGGCAGCCTGTGAACTTTTGTCTCCAAGTTTAACCTGCTTGAAAAAGCTTGAAATTCGACTGGTTTGGTCTGGGGTTTATTCACTGCTGTTGTGGCTTCCTGAGCTGTAGCGCTGGGGTCACCAGCAAACAATCATGTGTCTGTCTCTCCCAGTCTGAGATCTTTGACCAGTGGCCTAAGATTAAACAGATGTGCAAAGATTTATTAATAAGCTGCAATTACAGTATATTACAATTTCAAGCCTGTATATTTTCAAATATCTGAGGGACAATTGTAACTTTCTTTTGAAAAGTGATGCATAACAGCACATTCAAATTCAGAAAAGGCTGTTAATTGTATTAGCTTTATTTAAATCATTATCATGCTACATGTTGAGGCATCATTTTTGAAATGACTTGGAAGTGCAGAGCTATTTTCTCCTCTGACAATGTTGCAGCTAAAATTGATGGATGTCGTTTAAGTTACCGACTGTTAAACTGTTTGTGCAAGAAAAGAAGTGTGTCCACAATTTTTTTTGAATATGGCACTAATTGTATTATTCATTTATCCATTATTATTTATATTATTTATTTAAAATTAATTTTTTAAGTTCACAGTTTAAATCTGATGACTGTGTAAGTACTGCTCATGAACTGTTTCATCAGAAAATAATAATAATTATAATAATTATAATAATAATAATAACTCAAGCACTAACAATGTTTGTATTCGGCCCACTTTTCTTGGGATGAAAGTAACCCATTGTTTGTTTACCCGCAGATGAAGGTTTCAGGTGGAACAAGGAGATTTGTGTTCATTCAGTTAATCCTGAAACATCCGCCTGAAGTCCTCTTCAGTGAGCTTTACAAAGGAGGCCATCTTCCTCAGGACGATCAATCACATCACGGTGCTTGAGAGTTTCATCATCCTGATGAGTCCTGGGATCCAGAGTTCAAACTTTGGCTTCTCGCATCAGTCTGGGCCGACCCCTGCTTTCCGCCCGGAGCTATTTAACTAACCAAGCTCTACACAATAAAGATCCACCGCGCGGAGCTGAGAGCACTTTCACTTCATTGTGAAACACCTCTGACAGCATCCTATAATTTCATTTGTCTCCGAGGCGATTGCGAAGCCCCAGCTAGCACATAATTTGCATGGAGGCAGAACAAGTGGAAATATATTTTTTCAACAAACCGAGAGCTTTCAGAATTAATATAAAGTGTCTATTTGCCACCTCTCAGGTGAATTAATTAACTTGTGGCTATACTTATGATAAATATGTTTGTCTGCGATAGAGGAGAGGAGAGGAGGTCTCGCATGACATTTGCAGTGTACGCGAGAAAGAGATGTTTCAACAAGAGGGTCTTCAGCTACTTTTTTTCTTCCTTTTTTCGCTTAATTAAAAATTACAATTATCAAGCTAGAGCTATAGAATGAGACATAAACAGGGCATCTTGGTATCTTTGAGCATCGAAGGGAAGAGAGGAAGGGGGTTAGAGACATGACTGTATTATTTTATTCACCAGGATTGTTGGAGGTAAAGGAGTATTTCAATGCACCCGTCAAGAATTTTAATTAAATGCCTCGCATTCTGCTCGTCTGAGTTCTGAATTATAAATGCGAGCCTTCTGAGGACCCATTTCTCAACGCTCTCATTATTATTTGCACTATTATATTATAATTGTCTCACGCACATTGAGTAAGTCAGCATATGGATGTCTACTAAAAAGCAATAATAATCACTGCTGTTATTTTTGTGTGTGCTACGCAGTAGCAGCGAGACAGCATTGCGTAATTGTTAATAATTGCTGGACAAATTAGTGCGCAGTTGCCCTACATCTTGTGCATTTGAGTCATTTCACCCTTTGCATGCACAGAGTACAATGCTGTCTCATGATACAAAATATAAGGAATTTCAAGTTTAAAATTAATATTTCACAGATTTATTTCATCAACTTATGTGTTGTAGATGCACTGTTGGAAAAATGTCTCAGGATAAATGGTGCCAGATCTATCCCAACATTCAGATCAAAGTTTGAAGCCACAAATTGATCATCCACCCTGATCTCTAAGACTAACCATTGTTTTTAAAAACTTCATGCAAGACTAATGCTCTATCAAAAATTGACTGTTTAATGCTCAGCTCCACTTCCAATCCACATCTTACTTATGTGGTAGCTGACTAGACTCCAGGGCAGCTGTGAGGGCAAATGGACTTATGTAATATTTAATGGATTATCTTACTGGCTGTGTTTCAAATGGACTGATCAGACATGCCAATCAAGCCAGGTGAACAAGGACCTGCGCTTCCCCACAAGCCCCGCCTCTTTTAGCATTATTGATATATAATGTAAATAAAGCATCACTCATTCAGAGCTATAATCAGAGGCTATAATGATAAAAGCAGGAAGTCCTCTGCTGTAATGTTGTCAACACCCCAGAGTGTACGCCTAAACCGCAGGATTATCTCCATCTCAGTGGAACGATAATTCCACTAAATCAACAGTGTGCCCTCAGTTTTACTATTACATTTCAGTATTGTTCAAAAACGCTGTTTAGCAGAGCTAGCAAGCACTAGAATTAACTTGACAAAATGTCTTTGGGAGGAGAAAAGTGAGCAGTTAGATTTCTTTGTGAGTCGCTGTCAGAGATAAGGACAAATATTGATTTAATCTTGGTGTCAGGAAATAAATGTTTTGAAATTTAATATGTTTATCAGATTTGAAGTTTTACCCCCGCACTGGCTTTCACCAGCCACTTTGTACCCTTCAAGGTGACAAATTAAAGGGTCTGATATTGCTCAGCAGCAGGATTTAACTGCTCCAACATGGGATTAATATGAAGATTATGAACAGAAAAAAAGAATTTTAAAATAAATCTGTGGAATGTTTTTGCCCAGTGCATGTATTTAGCATAAGTGAATTCCCCTACAGAGCCGAGAGTTACATTCTCAGTTTGCCATGTCATTTAACGGGTGATAGTAATCACTAGTCCACCCAAGAAATTGTTGGACTTTGCATTCAAATCCTGTACATTAAATGCATCATAATGTCATCATCTTTTCACTCATGTTTTTTTAATATTTCTGAGTGAGCTGTTAGAGTACACCTGTGTACTTTAAATGGGAGTATGTTTGTCTGCCAGTCTGTCTGTCTGTCCAACAAGTTAAAAAAAAATTTGAACAGCCTTATCTGTTTGTGAACATTTAAGCTTTTATTAGGATGATCGACTGTATGTGGCCTTAATGAAGAGGCAGCAGTTTGTGATGGACCACAGCCGCATCTATCTTTCTCAGCTATCCCAGGCAACTTCTCTCAGCTAGGTGGCAGATGGCCCGGAAATATTTTATTTGATTTTGGATTCCACATATACATGTTCGAGAGGGCAGCGGTCTGGATGCTCCTGATTGGTTGATTTTAATTTTACCTGATGAGGTCAGAGGTCATGTAGAGTGACTGGGCATCATGAGGTGGGCATTTTGAGCGAAACCGCCTCCGAAGCACCTGAAGAGAATTCTAAATAAGTAAAGCAAAGACAAGAAAATGAAGAGATTGGACACTTTTAATTAAAGTTTAAACTTTTCTCTTTTAATATGTGTAACACTCCCCTCTCACTGACAGACATCTCTGAGTTCAAAATGGAACAAACTACGCATGCAGATGAATGAATGAATGAATTAATCAATCAATCAATCAATAAAAAACCCTCTTATTTACAATTTTGTGCTTGGGGTAGATGGTTTCAATTAAAAGTGTTTGTTTGGCTGACCAAAGAACTAAAAGTTGGCTTTGTTCTTTTTTTTTTTTTTGTTATAGATGCTGTATAGTTTTATATATTAGATATGCATCAAAACTGTACACATTTTTTTTTTACAATTTTTTTCTCATAGTTATAGAAGTATAAACTATGTACTTTCTTTTTTCAAGAAAGTTTGAACCAGGAATACTGCATACTGTGCTGAAGAGCAAATATCCGTTATCAGACGTTCCCTGCGGAAGTCAGTTTCTCGCTTAGACAGAAGTGCCATATATCCTGCAGGAGAGGGGACTGAATATAGAGGCATTCTAATTAACACCGGCGTCTCTAATCTCACATTCTACTGACATCATAAAGATGAGACGATGGCCAGTAATCCCGGCTCAGAGAAGGCAGGGGAAAGGCTGGCTCCAGCAAATAATTCTGTAAATTGAAACTACTCTATTGCATCGCACTCTGTCTTCATATGTCCAAAGCGTATTATTGTTTGGCTCGATTCTCAGAATCACAGAGGGAGAAAGCCAGTCTTGTTAAGGGATTTCCAGATAGGCTGAAAAAAAGAAAAGAAAAAAGGTGCAGAGGGTCAAAAAAAGAGGTATTGCACACAAAAATTTCATTTCCTGTGTTATATGGAGCAAATAATATCAGCGCGAAAAACCTGGCAGGCAGATTGGAGATATCCTTCGTTACATTGATAACCATTTGTTCATTTCCTGACAACAACAAAAAAATGTATAAATCTCTTCCAGAATTAAATGGGGTTGCTGTTTTTTTTTCTTCTTCTCGGGACTTCTGTGGCAGCCAGGGTCTATTTCATCGGCAATGTGCTGCTGGAATGATAATCAGCGAATCAGTTATTATAAGAGTATCTTCGCCATGCCGCGGCAAACCTAATGCGCCGCGTACGGCCGAATTCTCCCACTTTTGTGTCTTCGGGCTCTCTTGGCGCGGCGGATTTGCATTTTAATGGAAGCAGTTTATAGACTCCTCCGCCGCGTTCCCGGCGCCACAAGTGGCATCATTAAGCGGCCTAAGCCGGATTAGCGCTGATGGTCGGGTCCGATAACGCAATAACAGAGGTGCCCGTTTCTGTCTGGATTAAAGGGGAGAGGAGAGGCCTGTCAGTGTGCGAGCAGCCGATAGTCGCCGCAGACGTGATGCGCCACGCTGGAGATGACGCAGGGAAATTCGGCAGGCTTAACCCTCTTTTCTGTGAAAGGCTATTGCTTTTCTTATACCTTTTATTATGGATGGAATAGACTGGATACTAGGCTCAGGTCACCAATAGTGCATTTCATGATCAGAGGATGTTTGCCATGAATGTAAACATGACACCATGTCTCCTCTCGTCCGGCTTAGCAGCCCACTCCACACACCGAATCTTCGAAAAGAAGGGGTTTGTTCCCTTGAAGCTGGCACAGAGAGGCACATTCTCTCCACGGAGCGTTTTGGAGCTGAGCTGAAAGGAGATGGGAAATGTCTGACGCTTACCCAAACACACTGCAGGGGGTCGGCGGAGAGGACGAAGCGGAAGGGACAGGAAAGAAGGGGTGCTAAAATGGGGTGTCCCGTCTCCCAAAGGGGCCGTACCCCTCCCCGCTGTGCCGCTCCTCATGCTGAGTGTATGCTTGTGACCAAACAGTGAAACCCTCTCCCCAGTGCACATCCTCCTCCCCACTATCATTAGCTCATGCAGTAGGGTTACACGGGGCTAACGCTGCGCTAACATAAACAAATGAGATAGAAACAGTTGTTATATATTATTAAAAGATATGGCAACATTCTAACTAAGGTCTCATCTTGATTCCATTACATCTTGCTAAATGCTACATGATGCGTCATGCGTATAATAAATTTTGCAACCCTGATAATAGCACTTGCTCATCTCAGGACAGGTCACATGATGTTCTGTCTCACTGTCATCATGTTATAATGCCCTGTAGGTTCATTTTAGTCAATACAAAGTACACTTTTTTATTCAGTGGATCATGTAGCTATTTCAGATCCACTTCACGTTTTTGAAAGGTCAAAGTCTATAAGAATGCGAGCCGATATAAGGCAGAATGAATGTTGTGGCCACAAACAAGAACGTAAAAAATTTACAGGAAATTTAGTCCGCTGACCCAGACTTTCCATTTTAGGACTGTCATTGGAAATAGCGGGAGAAAATAGACTCATACGGTAAGGCGATGGACTTTACAGATCACCCTCATCAGGTACACCCTCAGCACGCACAGATGCGCGTCACAGCGCAGCAGAAAACGCCACATGGCGCAGTCGCCGGGAGCTCGGCTCTTTGTGTCGCGCGGTAATTGGGGGGCGTCGGAGCGAAAGCTTTACACAGGAGACAGCAGCGCACCTCCTGTTTGCGAATTTAACCCTCCGTGCGCAGCCACGAGCCGCAGGGATGAGCACGCCGTCAATCATGAACCGACACCCACAGGAAGTCACACGGCGATGAGCACCGGAAACAAGAGATTATGGATTTTTTTTATTCTTCTTTAGAATGCACTGGAGAGCATTCTCATACCAGAAATGGGGGTGCTTGAAGAATTTGTAAATCTTGTTGTAAATTTCACTTACATGCACTGTATATTCATTTTTTTGAGGTGGATTTGATTTGGATGCTCATTATGTGAGCATTTCCCTGTCATATTCAAGCAAGGATATTTGTGTTGAACAAAAAAGGCTTCTCGATAATTTTTGTTGCTTTGAGGGGTAGTACTTGAGCTTAAATACACCCAAAATAACAGGTCAAGCAACTGCATAGTCTCTGCTGGGTTTCATTTTTAAACAATCTATCCCCCTCAACCATAAATTCACAAACAGCTAAGGGGTACGTTTCCCAAAAGCTTAGTTACTAACTACACCATTTCAGCAACTTCCATACTGGGTTTGGTTCAAACACTGTGCGCTGCTATCACAGGTAGCAGCTATGATTTTGCAAAACGTACCCCTCTGATTAGTTTAGTACAAACACATTACAGTGGGGGAGTCAGACCTGGTTTTATAGTCTACATGCATGGGCTAAAGCTTCTGAAATTAGCTGAAAATAACACACAGATACACCATAACCTGAGTACATTTAAAAAAAAAAGGCAACCGGAAACATGAAATTGAGGGTGTTTGTTGATCATGGTGAGATTTGTTCAGAGTTGACCTGATTGCCAGATGGTTCGGTGTTGGTCGTGTGCAGTGCTCAGATCCTGAGGTACAGGGGTAAAGATTCACCAGCAGCACATTGCGCTCGCTGGTCCGGCACAGGGCTGCTTCCTCAGGTGAAGCAAAGACGTGGAGGTTCGCACCTTTGTTATAAAACATCTCCGCACCTGAGTTCAGTCAGGGTCAGCCTTGGTCACTTCTCCTGCTTTTGTTTTGGTTAGTGGTCAGGGTTGGATAGCGGTCAGGTCAGCGGTCAGGGTTGGATAGAGAACAGCACTTCTGTGGGCCTAATCAGTTCCTCAGAGCTTCAGTTCCCCTTGTGTCCGATGATTACGGCTCTTTATGTCACTTCCTCTCTGATGTCATCTTATAATTGTCTGTCTTGCTCACTCACATGGACATAATGGCTAAAACAGAGCACAATTCCATTAGTGATAGAGCAACTGCCATCTTTAGAAGTTTGGAGTGAAAGGACCACAAAAATATAACTCCTTCTCTTCTAAATAGGAGCACTGTGATCTTCAGCACACATCTTAGGCAGTGAGCAGGGGAAAATTATTGGCTCTGGCGAAATTTAGCTAAGGCATTAAAAAATAAATTAAAATCAATATAATAATATTATCCTCATTGCTTGATTAATGGCCTCTTTGGTAACAATAAATCAGAGTTGAAAAGTTTCTCCACAATCTTTCCCCACCTCTGAACAGATTCATTTAAAATCAGTGGCCATTTCCCCATTATGTTGATGTGGGTATGATTCTCGACTCTGTCCTAATTGCGTGTACTTTAAAAGCCATTTTCTGTGAGAGTGCACAAATCCATTACGTTTACGACAAGATGGCAACAATGCTGTGGAATTAATGCGCAAACTAATGTGCGCCAGTACTAATGCCTCGTTTGATTGATCGTCTTATTTCCAACGTTTTTTAGTATGTTTTTTTTGAGAGTATCCATCATTAGCTGTCCCTAATACAGTATTAGTGCTATCGCTAACCGCTAATAATGAACCTATTACTGATGCTGGTCTCCGATGCTGTTTGTTTGAGGGCTTGGATGAGGAAGACTGCGGAGCCTTGACTGGAGCGAGGCAGATAAACACTGACATCTGGGAGAGGGGAGGATGTTGTGCTAAGATGGAAATAAAAGCGAGTGATGGACCGAGATCAGATCGGCCCTCGTAGGGCCCCTCTCTGACGCCAATACCACACGAGGGTCTCAAGCGTAATCGCTCGGCCTCCTCTGTCTCCCGGCTCCTTCTCATTAAAAGCCTTATCTCAGCTGAGCGTTCATCGGGTTTATCTTTTTAATTATGTTGCTACTCACCTTTAAAGAGCCTGACTGAGCGTCTGCATGTAAGGGCCTCGTCTCTCTGGAGAGAGGGAGGGCGACCTGATTTCAATATGACAACAACCCCTTCACCCCCCACCACGTACCCCCACACACACATACACACCCCGTCTGCAAAACAACAAAAAATCTCACCTTTGTGTCTGGATCCTTGGCTGGGGTTCTCATCATGAGGCGTTTGCGATAACCCCACATCACCACCCCTCCCCCTTCACCAAATCAACCCCCCTACTCCCAACCCACCCCACCCCACTGCATTAGTGCTGCTGTTTGACACCTGCACTGGTGTCCTTTGCGATCCCGGATATGGTCTTATTGGGGCATGTGGTGCCAAAGATTTTGAGTAAGCTTCCTGTACCGATAGTCTTCAGAAGTTTTGTTGCCACGAGAAAGAATCGGGTTGCCAAGTGAAAAAATCTAACAGCCCAGGCCAGAAATTAATGCCTTTTTTTTCCTGAATTCTTTAAAATGAATTACATTTGGACATTAAATACAGTATGGGTTGTATTGTGGTGACATAATCGACCGTTCACCAAAAAATAATAAGGGATTTTTCTTTGCTAGCTTGTGTTTCTTTCATAGTGAAAATACGGTATGTCATTTTCACTGTACCAGGGGTCATCAGAGGCTGTAGATATTATGTTAGCACATAGATTATTTCTAAGTGGGGAGACAGTACTTACTAGCAAAATGAAAAAAGCTGGACCATTGTAGAAACGTGCTATAATAGGAAAGATATGAAGACCACAAAGGAAAAACAATCAGTCCAAATTTTGCTTTTTTGTATATATTATATATTATTATGATATTATATTACTATAATATTTCATATATTTTGCAATGCTTTGTTTTTAAGATCATTTTGAATTTTTCATTCATCATTTCTCCACAACGTGAAAATAAGACTCTGATCATTTTTCCATTGTGGTCTTCATATTTTCTCTATAGTGAAATCGCACTATTATGTGTTCAAACCATTTTGTCAATGACCAGGTAATTATTTTTTCCTTTTCAAACATGTAACAGGTCATAGTTAGCAAGCTTAAATAATTGGTAATTTCAATTGGTGCTGGTAATTATTATTTAATAATTAACTTGAATAGGTATCAATGCAGTACAGTACCTTGTGGGGAGACCAGACGTCCTGATAAAATCAAAACTGTATCGATATTAAAAGCGATGTCCCTCTTAGTTCAAGCATGAGTTCTGCTATAATATATCATTTCAAGTAGCCTAATGACATCATTCTGATTTCTTCTTTTCTACCATATAAGGCCTGTTCGCTAATAGACGTAGGCTTTATCCTCACATTGCCTCTTAGCTGTAAACATTGCCTACATTGGCAGTTTGTGACAAGGAAATTGATTTATAACTAACAACAAACAGCACAGCCAACCTTTTTCTGCTGGGAATCGGGACCCTGGTTCCAGAGAGAAATGAAACAAGAAACTATGTGAGCTTGGGCTAGCTCTAGGGAAGAACTGGCAAGCTAGCTACATCTGTTGCATATTGTAGGACCAACTTTTTGCTTTGTGTCATAACATTGAAGTAAGCTAGTTTGTTTTCAAAGCTGGTCAGACCCATTCCTTGGGTTGTTATTTCCGGGCACTGGCAAAACTATAGACTATTTCCGCAGGTTGGGAGCCGTTCTGATGTGTCATGACAGCTGGAAAAGTCTCTGAAAAGTACCATCTGATCAGTACATGACCATCGTATCCTGCAGGTGATGCCATCAGGCCCAAAACCATAGACCATTTCCGCGGGTTGGGAGCTATCCTAATGTGTAGTGACAGCTGGAAAAGTCTCTGAAAAATACCAGCTGATCTAGTACCAGCAGGTAATGCCATCAGGCCCGAGGGTTTTGAAAAGGTTTATACTTCCAAAATTTGATCTACCATGATTAATTGTTCAAAACAACTGGCAAGCACACAAGATCCTAATCTCCTCTCAACATGGATAAGTGCGCAGGTACACATGTAAAATACAAGGCCATATCATTCCTGTTTGACTGAACGCTACACATTTGATTTCTGATTTTCATTTGTGCTGAAAATAACAACTTGACAGTATCTCGCCTATATAATCTTTCAAATCTAGGTTGCGCTGAAGGAGTCAATGCTTTCAGTTTGTAGGAGAAAACTAATCGAGCTTAATCAAGCTATATCGTCAGAGGGAAAGAATTTTGTATCCAACCTCCACTTTTTTCTGCCTTTTTTTCTGTTAGAACGATTTTAAAAGGGGGGGTGGCAATATATTTTAGGGGGTTTTTATCAGTGAGAAGGGGGTTTAGAATTTAATATTAATATTTAATATCGCGAATGCATATGCTGCGCCTGCCCTAGCAACCCGGTGTGTCATCAGTAACATGGCAGCCGCCGTTACGATATGCTACTAACATGAATAGCGGCACTTGAAACTAAACTCTAAATTTTCTTGACTGGACGTACAAAAGTATGTTTGACGTGTCTACATATCCTAATGCTTCTCTGGGTACCCAAACATCAATAAATATTGGCGTAGGTTGAATATAGAATTCTTAATCTCGCCATCCGGACACAAAATATACGCTGCATACCCTGAACAAAAATTATTCCTGTTTATAGTCCGAATCCGTGCTGTAAGCTGCCTTTTACTCCGGGGAAAGCAAAAGAACGTATAATTCCCCCCATTCAATGTGATTTGTGAATCTTCTGCCTTACACAGTCTGCAAAGAGCATGTGCGCGACCCAAATCTCGCTTAAGCCAAACTGGTCTATAACGTGTTTAGGGAGTAAATTAAACAGGTGCTTGCCAATTTTCCAGGACATTTAATTCATCCTTTAAACCATCTTCACCAGGCAAGAAAAAATATTATCATTGTCGTCAAATTCGTCAGAGGAATCGGTAAAAAAAAGCTTTCCATTCACATGCTGGCTTTGTTTTGATCGCGAGTCCCTTTGAAGACGTCATGCTAATTATAGCGCCAGATCGAGGAAAACGCTTGGCAGCAGTGAATAAAAACACTTTTTTTTTTTTTTTTTTACCAAAATCACCAATAAAACTTATTCTTCGTACAGGATTATTGTTTATGATGATAAGATACATGTTTCTAAAGCGTAATTGAGCATTTTCGCAACTACGACCTCCTGGCACTTTAAAGGTGCTCTAAATCTTGTTACGCTAAGCTAGGACATTTTTTGTCACATACAGCAAACATCTGCTCACGATCCGCTAGCTGCCTGTCCCCTGAATACGCTGTAAAAAACCGCGGTCCCTGTGGGCAGCCCAGGCTCCAAAAACTGGAAAAAAAACAACCTGGTCCAGCCTGGACCATCCAGCTGGCTCTCTGTTTTGTTTGAGAATACTTCAAATGTCAACAGAAGTTACGTCACCCAAGCAAAGGTGCTTAGAACACCTTTAATATAGCTGAGGAGTGTTCAGTGTTGTATACTGATTTTTGTCCTCTGCAAGAATTCCTGTTTGCGTTAGACTGTGTTACAGTCTTACTCGCTAATCTTACCTGTATGTTATTCTCCTGTGTGGAATCCTTTTTTCCTTCTGCCACACTTCAGTCATTAAAACCCCTGTTATTGCTTCGCATCTGAATCCTCTAGAGTCATTATTACACCAGTGCCCACCTTCCCGTGCACCGGTGATCACACTAGACCTCTACGTTGTCCATTCCCGCAGTTACAGCCTCTAACACCAATTAAGGCATGAGAAAGTGTAAATGTAATTTTCCCAAGGGTAAACCCAGGAGGCTTTAGATGGCAGCCTAAATCATGAAACTGACGACCTTGAAATTAATAAGGGGACATTTCCCAAAAGCTTGGTTGCTGAGTATGTTAGTAGCTTACAAAGTTTGGCCATATTCAGTCAATGATTTCAACTATGTCAGTTAGCATCCATGCTTTTGGGAAATGCTACCCCAGGATAGTGAAATACGTAGTAGAGGACTTCTTTGAAAATGAGCGCAACCTTGAGATCAGTTCTTATCAAGATGATGAGTCTGATAGTGAAGGCTTTATCCCAGAGCCATATCCAAGAGAGTAATTTACATTTAAAAAAATGACTTAATCAAATGGTCCTCAACACCCATAAACATCAGGCAACATGAAATGCAAACAAACAAAAAGCACTAAAGGTTGTGCCAGGACCCACCAGGATGGCAGTGATGCATGTCACAGATATAACATTTCCTGTTGAACCATTCATCCTAAATTTCATTCAGGAAATAGTTGTAGACATGACAAATCTAGAGGGGACGCATGTTTTTGGACAAGAGTGGAGATAGCTGGACAAAACACAGGTACATGGTCATCTCGGGCTTCTCCTCCCAGCTGAGGTCTGTAGAACCAAAGATGAATTGACCGCCAGCCTGTTGGATGCAGAAAACGGCAGGGACACGTTCAGAACCACAATGTCTTTGGAGACATTTCATAATTTTGTCCAGAGTTATCAGGTTTGACAGTCAAGAGACGAGCTGGCAGACAGGAGAGAGACAACCTATCAGGACACTGTGAGACAAATGAGTCAAACGGCTGCCATACCAAGCAATAATGACACAGTGGATGAGAGGCTGCTGGCATTCAGAGGTCACTGGCCCTTAGGGCAATACATGCCTTCTCAAGCAGCGAAATACGACATTAACCCCGTAAAACCCATGGACCCATTTATGGGTCCGTGAAATGCAGCTGCTGAATTCAAACCTGTAAAACTTCAAGCCTACATTAAGTTCTAGTGAAGATTCCAAGGTTTCCAAAGATCCCAAATATGTCCTGCTGAATTACAGAGAAATGTATATAAAATGATGCACAAGATCTGAATGTTTTCCATTTGATGTAATGCTGCGGCCATAAAAACACGGCATCCTGGGTTTGAATATTTCTGTCAATATGAGTATGATGTAACTTCAGTGAAGCGCTGCAACCTGCAGATACAGAATATTTGTGTGATATGGTCCTACAATATGAAGAATTTCTGACTTTGAACCTACTTAAGGGAAAACTTAAGTGGAAAGATAGAGTTAAGTTAAAGTTAAGATAAAATCTGGGCAGCTTGCAATGCAGAGTCAAGTATGGAACGTGGTTTACACGAGTAATCATATTTTGTGGAGCAACATAGAGGAATATGGACAAGTGGGTGGTTCTTGAAATGACCCAGGGTCTCAGGGGGCAAACGTTACGTTTGGCAACTTTTTTTTACCTCCCACAACCTGGGTCAGGAGCTCCTGAATGATGGTGGGAATAATTCAGAAGTGTTTGGAAAAATAAACCTGAGCTCCATGCCACACTACTGTCAGTGATGATTTGGGGCCTTAATTCCTTAAAGTTTGCCTTAATAGACACCTGAACCTGAAACCTGAGCATGATCTTTGATTACAAATCCACCAAAAGAGGAGTGAACAACCTTGATAAACTGATTGGGTCATAAAGTTGTAAACGTATGACAGTACTCCAGCTTTTGGTCATCTTTCACAACATATTCGATGTGTCAGCCTGCAACGCATTTGTCATTTGGGCTAAAGCCCCCGTCACACTTATTCAAAATCAGCAAGAATCAAGCAGAACCAGCCAGAATGAAGAATTCGCGCAACATTCCAGCGGGAATTTCAAATTGACCAGAATTCTTACAGCTTTGAAAGAATTCCGTTCGAATACATAGAATGCACTTCGAACCCGCCTCAAATGATTCTTGCACATTCTGGGTGTATTAGCTCTCGAATGCAGCTTGAATGTAGTTGGAACACAGTAGGAATATTTAGAATGCTGTCAGAATGCAGTCAGAATATTTAGAATACACTTCGAATGCTGTACAAGTGCGGTTCAATTGCTGCCTGAACTCCACCCGAAGTCTGGTTGGAAAGTGCCTCGAATGCAGAACGAATTCACCTCGAATGCAGTCAGAATGCTCCCGGAATGGCCGCCGAATATGGTTCGAACGTCCAAGAATTCAAACAGAATGCAGCTCGAATACTCAGAATGTACTTAGAATGTAACACGAGTGTCCCATATGCGTTGATTGAGTAATTGCTGACTACAGCAGGGAAACGTAAATATGCCACTAAAACTGACGCCGAATGCGTGAGAGTTAACAGGTATGCGTTATTAATGAAAACTGGCCACACCTGATAATGTTGAGAGTTTCTGTAATGGTAATTTAAATGAATGATTGAAAACAGGTCATAACCAATCATCGTTTTTAAGCCAGTTCACCAGCCACCACTGATTCCAGCGGCAATCGAAAGATTCCAACGGCATTCGGAGCACACTCCAGCTGAATTGTTTTAATATCGAAATAGATTCCTGCAGCAATCGAAATGCATTCGAGGTGCATTCTGGCTCATTAGAGGCGCATTCTGGCAGGATTTGACGTGGCTTGCCGTTTCGATTCTCCCTCGAATGTAATCAGAATGTTTTGAATGCTGTTGGAATGCCGTAAGAATATTTATAATGCAGTCAGAGCGCAGTTAGAACACACTTCGAATGCTGTTCGATATTTCTCCACTTCGAATGCACCTGGAAAGTTTTGAGCAGGAGCAAAACATTCGGGCCGGCCACAAGAACGGGCCCGAATATTTGGAATGCACTCAGAATGCAGTCAGAATTTTTAGAACGCGCTTCGAATATCCAGGAATATACAAAGAATTTTCATTCCGACGGCATTCCGGCTCATTCCGCCTCTAGTGTGACTAAAGTTTTACATTTTCCCAAGTTGGAATTCTTCCAAGCTTTAAAAGAGAGAGCTCTTCCTTGAGGAGCTTAGAAGAGCACCTGTTGCACCCTTTATTAAAAGGAAGAAGAAGAAATGTATTTATAGAGCACATTTCATACAGAAAGCAACCCAATATGCTTTACAGGAGCAATGCACATGAAAACTATGAGGATAAAAAAGGTGCTAAAAAACAAACAAACAAACAAACACATAGTCATATGCATAAAAATTAAAGTGCATGATGATACTATTAAAAACAGAAAACAGACTATCATGTCACCCAGTGAAGTACAGAAGTAAAAAGAAATGCTTTGAGTCTGCTTTTAAAAGAATTATGTTTTGGGGCATTTCTGACATTATTTCTGACAGTTTTATAATATAGTTTGGGGTCAGACCACTCAGTGCTTTTATAGAAAATTAAGAGAATTTTAAAATTAATTATGGCATGAATTGGAAGCCAGTGCAGGGACTGTAGAGCTGGAGTGATTTGTGACTTTCTCTTGGTCTGGGTTAGAATGTGTGCAGCAGCATTCTGGATGAGTTGTGATCGCTTGATTGATTTTTTTTGGGGAGTCCAGAAAATAGGCTATTGCCATGATCTAATCTGTTAGTGACAAATGCATGAACCAATTTTTTCAGCATCTGAGTTTGACAGAAAGCCTCTGATTTTTGAGATTGTTTGATGTTAATTAATTATGCTTCATTTTCATCCATGCATTGCATTTATGATTTATCTAATGCTATGAGTTGCATAAGTCTGTACATCTGCTGAGAATGAAGAATAATCAGAATATTCACTGTATTATTCATTAGGATGAAGTGGCAAAAAGAATACTTTACTTAGGAAATGGACTTGGGGTGGGGGTGGGGGTGTGTGTGTGTGGGGGGGGTGTCATCTTCATGGAATGAATTAAAAAGGGAATATATCAGAAATAACCAGAGGGCTGTAAAATTACCAAAACTTTGGGTAATTTCCTCATTCTTGACCCATTTTAGATTGCAATATGGATGATAACAACAACACTGGTACACAGTATCTTTAACAAGCTCCTAGTTATGCCGGAGAGTTCTGACATCGTGTTAGGCTAATTTTCATCCGTCTGTATTCGCTCAATACTTTGCAAAACAATACAGGCAAATAGTACATTGAGTGTAATTATTCTTATGGTTGGGTTCATGGATTATTTAGCTGTGTTTGAAATATTTTATTTAATGTATGCCATGATTTTCAATAAATATTTGTGTTCTGTTGCAAGGTCAAGCAAGCTAACGAGGAATAATTAATTTCTTTGTGAAAAAGGGAATTTCTTCTTTCCTTTCATGTAATTATGAGGTAATATTGCATTGTATGATTATGTAATTATAAATGCATACTTGTACTACAATTAAAACCATAAAAAAATTAACTTCACTGAATTAGGATTTTTGTTTTTTTGTTTTTTTTTAAAAAAAAAAACAAAAAGCTTGGGGCTTTAGCCTGTCCAGTGCTTACAGACTTATACATAAATAGCAAAGTCAAATGGGCTGTTAGGCGGTGTCAGACAGGATTTCGCCCAGCCTTGTCATCTTTTCAGGGCAGTTGTTAAGGTTAAATGGCTGTAAATGGAGAGGCCTGAAGCTGCAGGGGCTGGGTCTGTGTGTGTGCGTGTGTGTGTGTGTGTGCGTGTGGGGGGGGGTGTTAGTGGATGCAGCACAGTGGGAGATAACCCTACATGTTAACCTGAGCGAGGGGGGGCCACAACCCCTGTGTAATGAGTTGGTATCCATGACACGGCAGGCTCCTCGCAGACAATATAGGCCTTTAATGAATCTAATCTCCACCATCGCTGCGTCTTCAAGGCAGAAAATTAATGAGAAGAGGCTAAATTACCCCCTTTACACATGCACAAAATTGGTTTTTCCAAGGATTAAGGGATTAGCCTGGTGTTAAATCCTTAAAGTGCTCCAAATACCTTAATATTCATTACGCAAGACACAAAAGGAGAGAGTCTCAAATAATACCATGCACTCCCCTCCTAATCATTTTTTGCCAGGAGCCCAAGCTTGTACAAGCCAGTGGTCATCATGTGGCCGCTTTCTCCGCTCGTTATTTGCATGAGATAAGAGCGGGGGAGCGCTTTTGGAGAGGGGCATTTATGAATACTCTTGTTTGGATCGCGGATGTCCCTTCCCAGGCTGGGCAGTGGCTTCTACCGCCAGCTCTTTCATGGCGAGACAATAGACCTGCTATCTCGCCGAGGCAAAGCCTAATGATTTCCTGATGCTGCGGCTAAAAGACGAAATAAAGGCGGTTCCTCGACTTCCAAGAGCGATACGGAAAAGAAAAAGAAAACAGAACAATAAATCAATATGGGCGCTCTGATCAAACACATCCCAAACGTGCGGGGGAAATTAAATGATGGTGGTTGAACGGCTTTCTCCCTTCATCCTTTTTTAACCCAGCGGGTGGTCACTTGGTCTTTGACGGCAAGAGAAAGACTGTTTGTACTCTGGTGCTGGAGTCAATGTGTGAGCATGTGTGTAATGAGAGAGAGAGAGAGAGAGAGAGAAAATGCAAAAAAGAGCGTGGGATGGGTGTTCAAAGGAAATGAGCACAGTTAGTTGGCTTTCACTTAACGATGGTTTTTGCTAATATGGTTAACAATTATATCCTTAGAATACTGGGAGGTGACTTTGACATAGCAGTAAAGTTTGAATCTTCTGAATTACCCCTGACACAAAATTTACCTGAACAATATAATAGGTGTCTTTGGGCCCTATTATGAAGACCTAAATGCGGTCAGCAAACGCAAGCGCTAAAGGCATCACAGATCAAAATTAGACGAGTCTGAATCCATTCAGGTAATTCCGTGACAGGAGGTGATTGTGCAGCTGTGGCACTGTTCTCAAAAATGTTGGACTAAGATGAAGTAATTATCTGTGGGTATGGTGGGGCTTTGGTTCCATTAAAGCCAACCAGATTGGCCGCTGTCATTCCCTTTAAAACCAGTGTTTTGATACCATAGAGCACTTGCAATTTTGTTAGGTGAAGAACAAGCACCTAACTTGCCATCCCCACCATAAAGGGACATCAACATTTTGGCAAATTGGCCTATTGCCATAATCCCTATAGTCATATGAGTAGGTACATTACCTTTAGTTATCCGTGCCTGTTTGAGATTTGGGGGAGGGAGATGGGAGCACATATGAAATAATAGCGTGGTGAATGTGCAGGTCACAACTTGTCCATGAGAGCGTTTTGGAGCTGTTGGATTGTGTATTTGATGATTTTTGAAGGAGCGAGGGACCTGTACCGTTCACTTTTGTTATGTTCGCTGAGCAGCTTGCGTCTCTCCCCCCACGAATCTCAAAACAACAGGCACGGATAACTAAAGGTAATGTACCTACTCATATGACTATAGGGATTATGGCAATAGGCCAATTTGTGAAAATGTTGAAATATCCCCTTAAGTCATGTTTTGCCTTTGAAACCCTGCATGTCATGCATCTATTATTATTTCTCCCTTCAAAAACCACAAACTCTTGGTTTTTCCTGAGGACACTGCAAAATAGTGACATCTTCATCAATGTTCCTTAACACAGTTAAATACAGATGGGTGACAAATACAAGGAGGAAAAAAACTTGAATAAATATGCAGACATAAACACACAAAAAAAGTGGTTGCTTCTCTTCATATTCCCGCTATGGTTTTAGTCCGCTCATCCTTACCATGATGGGAGTGGTCTCTTACAGGGGTGCATTTCCCAAAAGTGTAGTTGCTAAATAAGTTAGCAACTTGCATAGTTTGTCCATTCACAGTCAGTGGTTCCAACCATGTAAGTTAGCATCTGTGATTTCGAGAAACGCACCCCTGGATGACAGCGGCCCAAACCCCACAGGTCACAAGGGGTCAGTGAATGGTTTTATGAGTATGAAGATGATCCTTCGCATATGCCACCGCCTTCACAGTCACCACATCTCAAACCAAGTGAACTCATATTGGAGATTTTGAAAAATTGTCTTGGACGTTTCTCTCCGTTACCATCGTAAAAATACTTAATGAGGGAATATTTCTTAAAAGAAAGGTACCCCATCTCTCCAGTAAAGTGTCTTACTTGTGGACTTTCTGCCAGGGCATATTCAGCTGATCTGACCGCTTAGGATGGCCCATCACCGATCTATGTCTCCTTAGGTCAGATCATATGAGATACATGGAAAGACCATTGCAATCTCATCTGTAATCTGTCTATGGGAATGGTTTTTCTGAGTATTTTTAAACATATGCACATGCTATGCTATACCCCCAACACTCTTTAACTATAGGCTAGGTACAGTGCTTGTCAGTATAGGCCTGTTCGACAATTTGTCAGTCGGCACAAATGTGGCTGATTTGCACAGTTCGCTTACCAAAAATTACTATTACAAACTGACTGGGGAGAAGAAATAAAATTCTGTAAACATCATTCATTTTTGCGTCTCAAATACCACATCTGACAAGTCTTTTACAATATTATTCAACCACGCCCTTATGTAGCCTGAACCTGCAATAGGGCGCAGCTGACTGTAAGAAATAGCACACACTCTTCACAGTTATGTCACATTATTATCAATGGCAAACATAGCCCGCATGCACCTGATTAAAAAAAAATGCAATGGACTCATGTTACATCATATATTACTCTTTGATCATTCCATGTCAAATGTCCGAATGGCTCCCACTCGACCATTTCAAATTTGGCTGAAAAAATTCCAGCAGGTGCATTCACCTCCTAATAGGAGAAATCCAAAATTTTAGCTCTCAACTCCTCATAGTTTCATCATAAAAAAATATTTTTGCAACTAAGTTCCGGCCCTTTTTCAACAACTATTTCTGAGGAGCCACTTTCACATGGCTATAACTAGAAAAGTATTTCAGCTAAGTCCTTCAAATTTTCAATGGTGAAAATATGCTACTCTAACTTGAGGAATATGGACTTTTAAAGTGTCCCTCTTGTTCATCATATATTTCTGGGTGCTTAAAGTTGCTTGAAAATTTTACTGTACGCTCTGCGGTAGCATATTTGAAGGACTGTAAAAAGCGTAATTTCAAAGACAGGGATTTGGTATTGAACATACAGCTTCCCATATATGTTTTGTATTTTGTATTCTAATTCTGGCCCTCTCTTATGAATAATCTAGAAAATATTAAGGCTTGAAAATGAAAAAAAAAAAAAAAAAAATTTGTGCTATTTTTCACATTTAATACCAAAAAAATGACACCATCACCCAACATCAAATTGACTGTTTTTGAAAGATTAGATGCCTGTTATTAACATATCTGAAATTTGTGATGGGGTTCTGCTTTATTTTCTCAAAATAAATTTTTGAAAATATGGTATTTTTGTGGACACAGCATTTAATGGCATCAAAGTCATATTCAAACATTATTTTATTAAATGCACATAGTTAATGATAGAAAGCTTAAACTCAACAAAGTGCTTTATTTCATAAATGTAAACTTACACTTGAATTATAACCCATATACAGTTTTCAGATAGATATTGAAATACTGTTGTCCCAACATCAATGGAAGATCAAACTTGTTACAAATCATTACTTAAAATTATTGTATCAATGGACATTTACATCCAAGTAGAAAAAATTACCCTGAATGTTTCAATTAGTAATAACCAGTGTTAAAAAGAGTTTTTGACAGTCCTGCTCCTTCAGTGCAAATCTACATCCAGTTGTAGTGCATGGGACTTCAATCTTGGCAATGATGTGTTGCACAGGTACCCAGCATAGGTCTTCCCTCCTGGGCCAGAAAAAACTTTTTGCTGGGCTGTGCGGATGCATGAACTGTTCAGACATGTTATAGCTTCTGCATGACCAAGCACGTTTCTAAACTTACAGCTTAAAAAATTTTTACAATTAATTTTTATTTTATTTTATAGGTTGATTTATTAATAAATAAATTAATACAAAGTGTATATATATGATAAATCATTTAATCTCTTATCAAATAAAATGGCATTCTTAACACATCCTCTGCAAGATAGCTATATTGTTTTTGATAATTGATTATTGTAACTCTTCCGAATTCATAACAAACTTGAATTTTTGGCCCTGGTAAGGTTGTAATATTTCAATATCTAAACACTGCATGGGTTATGCTTCAAGTGTAAGTTAGCATTTATGAAATAAAGCACTTTGTTGAGTTTCAGCTTTCTTTGATTAACTATGTTCATTTTATAAAATAATGTTTGAGTATGCCTTTGGTTCCATTAAATGCTGTGTGTCCACAAAAATACCATATATTCAAAGATTTATTTTGAGAAAATAAAGCAGAACCCCATCACAAATTTCGGATATGTTAATAACAGGCATCTAATCTTTCAAAAGCAGTCAATTTGATGTTGATGGATGGTGTCATTCTTTTGGTATTAAATGTGAAAAATAGCACAAATTTTATTTCTTTCATTAGCCTTAATATTTTCTAGATTATTCATTAGAGAGGGCCAGAATTAGAATACAAAATACAAAACATATATGGGAAGCTGTATGTTCAATACCAAATCCCTGTCTTTGAAATTAGGCTTTTTACAGTCCTACCACAGAACATACAGTAAAATTTTCGAGCAACTTTAAGCACCCAGAAATATATGATGAATAAAAGGGACCCATTCATAAGTCAACATTCCTCAAGTTAGAGTAGCAGATTTTCACCCCTGAAAATTTGAAGGACTCAGCTGAAATACTTCTCTAGATATAGCCATGTGAAAGTGGCTCCTCAGAAATCGCTGTTCAAAAAGGGCCGGAACTTAGTTGCAAAACTATTTTTTTATGATGAAACTATGAGGAGTTGAGAGCTAAAATTTTGGATTTCTCCTATTAGGAGGTGTATGCACCTGCTGGAATTTTATCAGCCAAATCTGAGATGGTCAAGTGGGAAGTTTCTCTGAAATTCGGACATTTGACATGGAATGACCATCTTTAAAAAATGCACGCAGTTTTCTTTTTTGGCGTCTTCTAATGAAATTTGAAATTGGTTGCACTTCAGTTCAGAGTGGTTCTTGCAAGTCATATCTGGTCTGTTTTATGTATCAAAAAGATACCAGAGATTGCCTTGCACGACTTTGTTTCAATGATGTAACAACTGATGTCATCTGATTTACGTGGAAAATGCTCTCTGAAATATATTTACGCCTTCAATGTTGTCCTGTTTGCCCAGTTACATGTTGCCCCAGCAGAAAAATTCCAGGCAGTCTTACTGAGGACACTAGGAAAAGGCGTAGTGATTGGTTTATGCATCTATAGTCAGTCATAGTGCATGCAGATAAATTTGGCTATTCAAGTTCATTTTTTCAATCATTTGTCACCAGTCAAAACTTTTCACTTCTCGAGATCCAAACCAGGTTGATGGCTGACCTTGACAGAGCAATTTTAAGGTCGCAAATTTCCAAGGAGACCGTCTCTCTAAGTTTCAGCGTTCTCTTGAGAACCATCTAGTGGTGCCCATTGTAGCGCCAGCTGACTTACAGGTTTCATAAATAGGATTAAAATCCATTACTTCAACAAAAGTTTGTATTTCTTGGTCACGATGAACACAGCATCTTCACCACAACTCCAAACATTCTGAGATAACATACTGGCTCGAGGGACGCAATAAAAATCTGGGCCAATAATGAAGTCCTGTGAGAATTTCCATTAGCCTCAACCTCTGGCGTCTTTGATTGGTTATTTAGTGACAGTGATCATACCCACAGAACAGCCTGTGCCACTTTTCAGCAGTGGATACAGACAAGAGGAAATAAAGCATATGGAAATTACTGATTTATTTAATTTTATTATTGATGCACCGTAAAATGATTGCACTGGTAATATAGTAGTAGCAGTAGTAGCAGTACTGGTAGTAGTATTAGTAGTAGTTATATTATACTATTATTATGCATTTATTCTACATATATTCTGATGCAGGCAGACATTAAGGCGATCTTGACAGACTAAACTCACAGCGCCCGTAGATGAAGGCATAACGCAGCCCAAGCAAGCTGGGAGTTTCTTGTATTTCACGAGGTGTGTCACAGTAATGAGATCGTCCTGGAAATATTATGGAATTGGAGGGGTACCAGCTGAGTATTTGTTTTATATCACCACACTTTCACTTCCTTGCAAACAGTTTTAAAATGTATGCTTCTTCTTTCCGTGGCATGCACATTGCATCAAAATGAACAATACCACATGTCAGTAAAATGACCAGAACAGAATAGGCAGTAACACTTCGTGTACAGCCATACGCCACATAACAGTGTACTATTCTGATTCAGATATCTTCCGCTGGCATAATATACCCATGAGTAAAGTCTGTCCTTATATTTTATACAATGGCATGTTGCCTTGCCACAGATAAAACAACCCGTCCTGACAGAAACTATCCTGCCTTTATATTTTCTTCTGAAACCTGGGTCCCACGGCTTGGCACCCATGAGTGCACCGGTCATGAATTGTTTTTGCAATGTCTCCAAAAATAAAACCGCGGAAATGTGTCCACTGAGTACGCTTAAGCATAGCTGTCATGGATGTGCAATTCAGGCTGCTTTAGCTGCAGATATTTCCCAATCTCAAAAAAAAAAAAAAAAAAAGAAAAAGCTTGTCTGCTCATTTGTAATGCATGTCATCCTCAAGGAGATGGCTTTTCAGTCGTGAAGATTCATTTGCAGGACTTTTTCTCGCCTGTCCTTCAAAAATCATCTGTGTTTTGATAGTTTGTGACAGCGGTAATTATTTTTAATGAGAAACACTAGATCAGTTTTGGTATATTTCCTCAGCATTTGCAATACGAACGGTGCTATATAGCTGAGGTTCGGGAGTAAGACAGTCTTTTATCGCTCTCTCATTTGTGTGGTCCACGCTCCCACCCCTGCCTGTCTGTGCCACTGTGCCACTGCCCCTCAGCTTCTCTATGACAGGATCTGGATCTGGGGGTTCACAAGCCCGGAATCTTCAGTACCCAGGTGTCCCCCCACGCCACAGATCTGTTTAATTTATGACCATATCTCTCGTCCACCTACATATATTGCATTCAGCTGTAAACACCCCCTCACCCCAAAGGTGGGTTTTGGAGCCAGTCCACCTCTGCTGAAAACAGCATGCCTTCGTCAGCTACTGCACTGCATCACTCTCTGCTGCTGCTGCGTTTAGCATTGCCTGCTGCAGCATCACTCTCACCTGCTGTTGGTTAATGTCCCACCTGCATCCCAGCATCCTCCTGTGGACTTTGAATGTTTCCCAGAGGGGAGGGGTTAATCTGACACATCCTGCTCTCTCCTGGAGCTCAGTCAGTGGCAGGGAGTATCGGAGGCAAAGCCAAGATGGCGAAGTGTCATTGCGCTTATTCGTTTATACTGCAAATAAGAATTTACTCGTGTTAGCTGACTGAGCGGAACTAGGCTTGTGGAGCTAGTGTGAGTGGACAGCTCAAAACATGCCCCAATCCCGTACATATATGCCACCCCTCCAGCCCTCTGTAAGGTGGACTGTTTGATATGCTGCCTCACTCGGCCGCTGCAGCAGAAACCTCTCGGCCTCTGCAGCACTGCATCACTCTCTGCTGCTGCCAGTCTCACTCGGCCTCTGCTGCAGAAACCTCTCGGCCTCTGCGGCGCTGCATCACTCTCTGCTGCTGCCAGTAACACAGGCTGCTGCGGAAACCTCTCGGCCTCTGCAGCGCTGCATCACTTTCTGCTGCTGCCAGTCTCACTTGGCCTCTGCTGCAGAAACCTCTCGGCCTCTGCAGCGCTGCATCACTCTCTGCTGCTGCCAGTAACACAGGCTGCTGCAGCATCACTTTCCCCTGCTGAAAGTTAATATCCCACCTCCACCCCAGCTCCACCTGTACGCTCTGAATGTTCCCCGGGGGTGGAGAGGGTATCCTGGCAATCCTTGCTTTCTTCTTCTCATGCTCTGGAGACTGCAGGATGTGTCACCGTTGGAGCCTGGACAGCAAACTATCGATTTTATTTGCGTACTCTGCAATTTATTATTTACACGAAGTAGCTGAGTGCAATGTTATTACAATTTGTGCAATGTCTTTCATTCAGAACATAGTTTACTGTATATTGGGAGGATTCACGCCGGAAGAATTTTTATTAACCCAACTTTCTGCAGACTTACAATCGAGGGTTTTCACTGAAATGTAAGCAAGGCTTTACAAACAATATGCACTCTGTACTCATTACGTCTTATTAATCACCTTGGCCTCATGTTTGATGTTAGACTTTGATTCAGCACAATACGAAACTGTGATTGGTATTTCCAGACCTGCCCCTCCCCCCTCTATCCCACCCCCTTTTGAACAAAGAGAGAGAGAAAAAAAACAAAAGACTGGACACAATTCTGCTGAACTCCTGTCTCCAGTTAGAATCAACAGTAAAGGTCATATTCTGTGAACGGTACCTTCTCCACACCAAGGTTAATGAAGCCTCACCCCCCCCCCTCTCTCTCTTTCTCCCCCCTCTCCTCATTCCACTCCCTCACTCGTTTCAGCCTGCCTAGGCCTCATTAACTCAATAATGAGTTGCATTAACGAAGCCTACGATCGATGACATTTGCATTCCTCGGAGGTTCTCGCCATGTGAGCCTTAAAGGGTGTTTTTGGGCTGACCTGAAACAGTCGCTGTAGCCATTCCACCTGTCATTCTCACCCACCCTGCCTCACCCACTTAGCAAAGGCATTATCAGGTGCTTCATTTCTTAACCACTCAGCTTGGCTGCTGAGGGAAAAGAGGTGTAATTTGCTCATTGCCATTAAAGACAAGTATACGGAAAATGGTCTTTGGGTTATGATGTTTGACTGTGGTATGGATGGAAGCTAAGGAACTGTCTAAATAAGTCATGCAAGAGTCAAAATGAACTTGGTAATTTATTGGGTTTATGAGACATTTCAACTTTTTTTTTGACTTCAACTTTACCTTTATTGCACCCATTTGCGCATGAGAAATTTTTCTCCAAATCCAGTGACACAAAAACAGCTCTCGTTAACATGCAGTGCATGGATCCTTTTTAATAACACAACAAACTAATCCAGAGATCAATACAATATCATATTATGAGGATAACAGTAAAATTGATAACATTGATTTCTGACTGGGCTATGGCTCTCTGTTCACCGCTAGATTCAGCAGACCCTGTGTTTATTCTTATGGAATTCCTCAAATATTCTAATACAAGCACAAAAATAAATTTGGAAAAATAATAGAATCAAATAAAGCACAAGACAATCACTGACACCAAATAAGAACAATTTCCCACTAATCTTTGAGAGCACAAACACATTAGCAGCAGAACTAAAGCTACAGGGCCCAGAGTACACAATGAATGTAGAATAAAAGTGCCTCATTATCTAGACTGTAATTCTTACTGAAGGTATTTCTGCTTGTCTCAGGTTTCCAAGAGTAATTTTAGATGCGTACTTTAAAACTTTAAAAGATAGATAGATTAATAAACAGGAAAAAATAAAAGGACCGATTTGATTTTTACTGAGTGAATGTAAAAATAAATAAATGAAAAATTATTTCCATTAAAATGGTTACAGCCCCTCAGAGACCTCAGTTAAGAGTGGGATTTGGTCCAAGGCCTTACGTGCAGTCCCCCAACACTAGGGTCTGTGTCTCGGAACAAACGCAGGGTTTAGGGTTTGAGGGCCAGATTTTGCCATGTGCAATGAGCCATTTGTAGTCCATATTCACTTTCTACCTCAATAACACACAAACACACACACACACACACACACACATGCACGTGCGCGTGCAAACACACACACACACACACACACACACACAAATAGAGCAGTGCTACAGGCTGTGCTGCCTGGTTCTGTGCTTCTACCGCTGTCTAATCACAGACTGATCGCATGGTTTTGGGTTGAGATATTGCTGAGTGTGTGTGTGTATGTGTGTGTGTGTGTGTGTGTATGTGTGTGTGTGTGTGTGTGTGTGTGTGTGAGGGAATGTTTTAAGTACCTCAGAAGGTCTGTTAGACCTCCATGACTGAAGCGTAGCAGAGGTTATGGGAATTCCAAATCTGCAAATCACTCTGTGATGACAATCCCATATGTTCCTGCACACAAACCGCATTCTCTCGATGCAAAATAAATTCATTGTCATCAGTCTTCCCATTTTTCTCCATCATCTGTGGATGCAGAGGACACATACTTTCACTGTTGGTCACGGGTGCGGTCCGGAATGGATTTAAACCCAAAACTAGATATCACACTTTTGCTTCATGTGTTAGTATAAAGTTTATGCAGTTATAGAGTAAGTTTGATTCATCAGCCCTAAATAAAGGCAGGGTAAGACATTGAACAGTTAAGATATTTTGGAAGAAATTTAGAATTTAACCTATTGGGAAGGACAAAGAATTAAATTGCAAAAGTAAAAAAAAATAAAATAAATAATAATCCAATACAATATTTCCCCATCCAATCAATCAATAATATGTATCATATTATTCATATTATTTACGTTCACACCTTATTATCTAATAGGTACAGTTGTACTTCATCACAAAGTACCAATGCCGAGTAACAATGCCTACTGCGCATGGTTGCTGTATTTTTGTTTGAACAGTTAGCTTTATTGTCATGGCTGAGAAATCACAAAGTCACTTGAACATAAAAAAATCGCATCTTTCTCATATGCATTTCTGGATTTATCCCTATTCGAGAAACATTCCAACTATTCACTAGTTATGTTTTATTGTACATATTTTTTTAATATTTTGTCTTTTCTGTGGTTTTATTTCCTGACTGGAGGAAGGCTGCAGAGGTATTGTTTCCCTCTATGGGCCCAGCAGCATCTGCCGCTTCGATAATCTGGAGATTTGGGCGTCTGTGGGGGATTCCGCGGAGCAAACGCGCGGCGATGCGCGGCCCGTCATGTGTGACTGCGAACATTGTTCCTCCCAAACAAAGTCCTCACTTTGATGTGCTGTGGAGAGAGACCAGGAAACTGGGGGAACTTTCGCAACTCCGAGTGCGCCCCGTATTTTAAACTGGTCGGCCCTGACGCGTTGTGAGAGTTTTTATTTTAATGAGCCAACATGACCCTGTGTGCCATTAGTTGTGTCCGCACGCTGAAGAAAAATATATGCATGTATTTTTCTGTTTCACCGTATATTTCATTGCAGAGATATCATGGAATTTTTAGCTTGCATTTTCCCTGTTATATGTAGTGGCAAATTGCCTCTTTGCAAATGTATTGACATAAATATTGGCTTTAGCATGTAGGAATCTGCCATGTATATGAAGTATAGCTTCTTTAATCTTTAATTTCCATCATATTGTACTGCTTATTGCATAATATTTGCTCTATTTCATGCATAATTTCTTGAAATCGATAGATTCAGTATGATGCAACACATAGTATATTATATTAGTATATATATAGTAGTATATAGTATATTATTAGTATATTATAGATTATTTTTAAGGTATACTCCTCAACTCTCTCTCTCTCTCTCTCTCTCTCTCTATATATATATATATATATATATATATATTTATTTTTATTTTTTTTCTAGTTAGAGTAAGATGAACCATATGCAAAGTCAAATGAGAGGTTCTGTATAAACTGCAATGGAGCACTGTTTAACTTCTATACAGCACATTTAATACCTTTACTACTGTTATTAACCGGTATATCATGTGATGTTTAAAATCTGGACGGACTTCAGAGAGGGAGAAGGCTTCAACTGTATAGGTCAAAGAGAAGAAAAAAATCAGGAATGTTCTCTAGAGGTCAAGAAAAGTAGCAGGTTCCATACTTTTCCCTGAGTATCTGCTGAAAAGGTCACTCTCAAATATTGAACAGGAATCATACAGTCCTTCCCTCACTGCTGTTCCTTTCTTCTTCTTCTTTTTCTTCTTCTTCTTCTTTGGTTGTGTTGACGCAGTTGCCGTGTTTAATTTTCACAAGTTCAGCTGCACCTCTATATCACACTTGCTGGTCTAATGACCTAAGTCAATCCTATTAAGACCCCCTCCCATCCAGCCCTCCATTAAGACTGAGGCTCAGATACCTCTGTTATTGTCTTGTTGCTGTGACGACACGCTGATTTTTTCCACAAGTGAAAAAAAAAGGTCTTGATTGGCAGTTCCTCCCTGCCAATGCGGCGAGCACAAAGGGCTACAAAACGAAGAGGAAGTCAGCCATTATCCTAGCCCTGCTGATCCTTAACCTCCACCTGATCCTCCGCAGGAAGTGAAGTGTGCGCACCAGACAACAAGCTGTCCCTCCAGAATATCAAAACCACACAATTACATTTCCACTCAGCTGTTTCTGGTATAAATATTAAAACAGTGCCTGACATGTAAATACAATTTTAAATGGAATCTCTCAAATCATGGTCAGATAATGAGCCTCACCGACATTGTGATGAACCTAATTAGTGTATTTTATTAGGGGGTTCAAATAACATTTTTGTTAACCACAACATACACCTTCATTAAATTCACTTTATTGGCTTCTGAGTGATATAACATTTGGATAAATTATTTCAGATATATGAAACGTAGACTTAAGGGACTGAAAAAGTGCTGGATTTCTCTCATTGCTGTGTCCCCATGCATGCAAATCACAAAAGGAATGCAACCTTTCTTTCACTACAATCTACCACGAAAGGAAGGGGGCTTGACTCAAGAAATAGCCTGGACCCCCATGTCATCTTAAAGATTGCTTTACAGAGTCTTTTTTTTTTTTTTTTTTTTGCTAAATTAGCATTTTCGGAAACTAGCTGGGCTGGTCATGTAGCACAGTGCTCAGGGTGAAAGTAACCCACTGGCAAACCTTCATATGTGAGCACCGGCACAAACTGGGTTTACGTGTGGTCATTATTCCTGCAACCTTCGCCAGAGGACTTAAAAATTCTACGTAACACAACAGGGTTCGGCTTGGAGTAAATCATAGTGCGCAACCATGGTGTCTGTTCAGTGAACCAGTTTCATTATAATTATGAGGGGCTGTTTAATAATAGGATTACGCTGCTTGGAAATACTGTATGCACTGCATTAAATGATAAATGTCCTTTCCAATCGCACCATTTTACCAAATAATATTTAATCATTTATTTACTTACTTACTTATACTTTTAATGAGTATTAACCAGAATATTAATATGTATTTTTTCATTATGTTAGATAAAAGCTGTAGCATGTCCTTGTATAAATAATAATAATAATAATAATAATAATAATAATAATAAACATCATCATTAGCAGCAGCGACACAAAACAAACCTTTTAAATTAATGTTACAAGTAAGTATACCGATACTAAACATGAAAGACAATAACAAGTATTCTCATAAAATAATTACAATGATTTTCTTTGTTTGACTGAATACTTTTAACAGTTTAGAAAAATAGAAAATATGCAAGCACCAATTGTTGTTTTTACATTATATTTTAGTTTATAAATGTGTTCGATTGCCAGTACTCGACTCAGGTCTTGAAGATTCGCTCGAAAAGAGATGGTAAGACGTTTATTATTTCAGTAATAGTGTACTTATATTTTATTTCTACTCTCTATATTTTTAAGTATGAAAGGTATATGATTCGTAAGTTTTTTTTTGTTTTTTTTTGGAAAATAGGCTAATATTTACTTTAGTTCAGTTTACTCTTGTGAAAAGATCGGCTAGTTCCCGTTAAAGCCGCCGTTCTAAAATATGATATTATAGGAAGATGACTCGATATTAGTTACGTGCTACAAATCGCTAATAACGCAATCTTTTATCAGCGAGCAATAGTCACAGCATACATCCAACTGGATTCTGTGGACAAATAGAGGCAATGAATTTTAATTAGGAATGGCGCAATCTTGTTAGACTGATTATGACGAATATATCCTTTGATTTCTTCAGAGACGAACGAAATAATAATAATAATAATAAAAAATTATTATTATTATTATTATTATTAGTAGTAGTAGTAGTAGTATTATACGAAGAAGAAGAAGAAGAAGTGTAGGATTAAAGTGATTTTTATTTATTTATTTATTTATTTATTTTACATAGAACTATGCTTTTCTGCCTGATTACTGGAAATACGAGCAGGCTATAGGACCGCTTACGTTTCAGTGCTTCAACCGACCGTTAAGCACATCGTCGTCGACGCTTACAGGTTTTCATAACCCAGTGACTTCATGCCACCTTCTGGTGATACAGATATAGAGCAAATTAGGCCCCTGTTTTTTTTCTTATCAGTACAAGGCGGTAATGGAGCACCACTGACAAATCAAAAATATGTATAGGTCTATGAGATTTTGGATTTGCATTTTGCAATTTACATTCAATCTAAAATTTTACGTTTCATTAAAAAAAAAATTGCCCTCGTCCCCGCTACATCCATATTATTCCCTAAAATGAGTTAAGCGCCGGCCAAGAGAATTTTGCAATGCGGGGATCAATTTAACTTTGGATACTGGTGAACACACCGAGCCTAGTTCGTTTAATTAGAATTTAGAGCCTGTCTCGTTTTCTCGCAATGCAACACTCTCCAGTTCCTGTTCTACAAAACGCGTCGGTACTTAAATTCACAGTTCCGATTTATTTATCTCCTTAATCGGTCTTGGCCGTGGCAAATATACTTACACTCGGTACTGGTGTGTGGCTCTGATTAGACCACGTCCGAGGTGTGTTAAAAGAAACTTGGCATTTTAATTACGAGGTTGCCCCGCGCAAGCCACATTGAATCTATTTTACCGCTTAGGACTCTGTCACGGGAAGCTTTTAACCGGGCTGGTAGCCGCTTTTGCGTACGATGGGTAGGCATATAGCTCGAGGGCCCCAATCCACGATAACGATTTGGTACTGCCTTGACATACTAATAGGACGCTTTCCCAATGAGCGCGATTGAGCTGGGCACTGGAGCAAAAATCATTAGGTAAGCAAGATAATCAAAATCAGGCCAGCCATTATCCCTCCCACATCTGTGTATTCTGTGTGCTGACAACCGGCTAGGTCTCTCAAGAATCTGGCGGCATATTTTACTATTTCGTGGAGACGATGTCGGAGACTTGTCAAGTTCCACCCATATTCATTTTCTTGGGGAAAAGAGATGCTGACTTCGCACCCGCTCAATCTACCCTAGAATGCGACCCTCCGAAGGGGCGAAGCACTATCGGAGCCATAGAACTATGTTATCACCGCTATTAGGGAGCTTTAACAGTAGCGGAGAGAGGGAAGACACCAGCGGAATTGGAAACTGATTGTGATTGATGGGTTCCCATTAGCCCCCACTCTGTTATCTCTCTGGGTGGAGAGAACGAGCACTGAGTTGTAACACAACAGATTACCTGGGCTTCCAGTCTCCCGACGGATGTGTAAATAAAATATAGACCCTTTTACGAAGATGCTCATTTTCTCTCCATGGCTCCGAGAGACTATTTCGCGTCAGTTACGATTTGCCAAGCGTCCCCACTCAATAAACACGTCTTAGCATTCATATTTTTTTCCCCACTTTTCTTCATCGGGGTGTTTCATCTGAGTTTCGTCCACGCATTGCGCGATGGAATATTGTTCAAGTCCAAGGTGCACGCACATTTTTTCCCAATGCTTGGTGCCAGAATGATTGATTGTTAGTCGCAAACTGGGTGTCCAGCATTACCCAACAAATGACTTTGGCCCCTACCGACAGACCTTGGCCAGACAGAAATCAATATTTCACCATTAAAATCTATCAAAGAAGAGTTAAAGCGCCAGCTGTCCCGACCGCCTTTTTGCGGTGTTCGAACATTAAATCCGACACTTGTAGTACACGGGTAATCAATATATAGTGGTTCGCAGATCATTTGTGGTCACCTTTTAGTCGTGATGGATGCTTTTAAGAGCTGTGATTCATTTTGTCACACCATTAAACAGGATTCTGTCGAGTTCTCCCCTGATTTCATTTTCGGGATCATTCTTCACAGTTCAGAGGAGGCAGAATGGGAGAACGGAGAAACAGAGGGAAGACCACCGCTTCCAATTTTCTCCCATTTCAGTAAGTCACTTTATAGAGATTTTGTGTCCCACGGAGTGTGAAAATCTCTTAGAGGTAGGACAAACATGCTTCCGGGGCTACTCACCGCATGACATATGCACAAAGTGTGAAGCGACCTGTGTGAATAGATTTGCCTATTCTACCAGAAATGGTGTGCTTAACCCTCTTTGTCCTATTAGGATGTTTTTATTCACCATTTTATCTTTTTGCTCCTCGCGGGATGAACGATGGAATGGGGCCAAAAAGTGAAACAAAAGAGAGCCATTGATGACACGGCTGAATCATTTTAAAGCTCGCAATAAAAATATTTGCGAAGGTACTGCTTTTCCTCCCTCTCCCGCATATACAGGACCAATATCCGCAGATAACTGGGATGTTTGTCATATGTAATTTTGAAAACTATCGCATTGATTCAGTTTGGGGTGGGGGGTAGATGGGGCTGTTCGGTGGTGTTGGCGGGGAACGTGGGGTTGGGCGGTGACGGAAGAGTGGAGCCCAGGAAACAATTTCTTGCCCAGATCCGCGCGCGCTTTATCATCGCTCGTTGCTGAGCTTCAAGGACAGTCCCTGTAGTCCCCGCCTCTATCGCTAACACTCCACCGCCCCCCCCCCCCCCCAACCCACCTCCCCTACACACACACACACATGTGCACACACACACGCGCACACTCGCACACCCACACACACACACACACACACACTCGCACACACGCGCACACACACACTCACTCGCACGCAAACACGCACAAAGCATACACACACACACTCACACACGCACACACACACACACACACTCACGCGCACTCACATATACACTCACACACGCACACGCTGATGCACTCACATACACACACGCACAATCACACACACGCTCACGTACACACATACACACGTGCTCACGCACATACGCACACTGATGCCCACACACATGCACACTGACGCGCAAGCACAAGCACACACAAACATAGCATACACACGCACTCATACATACTCAGACGTGCACGCACAAACGCACACACTCACGCACACACACACAAACACAGATACACTCAAATGCACACCTGCAGACACATTCATATGCACACCCCCCCACACACACACGCACAAACAAATACACACACACACACGCACAGACACACACACACACACACACACACACACACACACTGCCACCATTGGAGCTCAGCTCAGATACACCCAGCACCGATACAGCAAACAGCTGTTGGGTCCGTCACCCTCCGCTGGCCCTCGGCCGGTTCCCCCCATATGCCAGGCCTCACACGCTGGCAGGGGGATTATTAGGTACAGCCTTTATTAAAAATGGACTTGTTTACCCTCTTGTGTGAGCGTAGCACCCCTACGTAAGCCGTCACACGTGTGCAGCCATCTTCCTGCACTGCTGCCTCCTTTCACGTTCATGTGTAATTAATTAGACTCCGCCTCATTTGCTGATGCTCCCATAATTGCCATCCAACCCACCTCTGGCCCCGCCCTTATTAACAGAAGCTTCATGTACAGTGTACACTGTTACATCATTTACCATTAATGTGCACCATTACATCATTTACAATGTACAGCATTACACTATTTACCATTTACTATCCAAAATTAATAATGCCATCACACCACCAATGTGGGTTACTGACTTAAAAAAAATGAAAAAATAACTTCAACGATATATATATATATATATATATATATATAGTTTTTTTTTTTTTTTTTTTTTTTTTTTTTTAACCAGCATTTCAATTCAATATAATTTTGCAACAATTGAAAATTCGCAGACACACCTGGAGGGGCCTATTACAGCTATAGCAGTTGCATCAGTTGAATAAAATCAAATCAATTTTATGCAGTTTCATTCACCATATTGCTGCTTCACAGTAAAAACAGATGAGTAAGCATGATTCCAAACTCTTTATTGAATAGGCGCATTTCAGTGATAACAGTTCCTTGAACCATCATGTTTGCGCCTCAGTCTGCAGGTCCTTTGTGCCTGGTCTCTTACCTGCTAATATTGGAGGGCATCTCTTCTTAAGATAATCACTCCTGCATATCCCTCTCATTTCCTGAAGTATCCGTGCTAAATTACCCATTAGCTGTGCTCTACACCGCAGGTGTCAGGCAGCTTCATGATTTAAACAGATGCAAATGAATCCTAAAAAAAAAAACACACAGACACAATGAAAAACAGCAGGAGGGGAGATTGGTCATCAGTTTAATGCAAAAATGAATCTGATTCTTCACTCAGAGGCTCAAACTGCTTTAATGAGAATACAATAGGACACAAAAGGCATGGTGCATACAGGCACAAACCTTCATAAGTTCACTTGCGAGAGATCTGCAATTTACATTTGTCCTTTTAATGACTCTATATTTCAAAAACTTTGCATTGTGATAACTATTGTTTAACAGCATTCTACAATGTTCTCTATGAGGATTTTAACTTGGCCTCCTGTTTGGTGTTAAATGAAAGGCCAACACTGTCAGCTTCGATATGCAATGCCGATGTACTGTGGTACTCTGGAGCATTAGTTCCAATAAAAGTTCTGTATCACCCCGATAAATGTACCTCTGGGGAATTTTAGGGTGAAACTCCAAGTCTTGTAGGATAGTGCTGAATGTTCTTGTGTCTAAGCAGCTAGTATTTGGCCTATATTGTGCTTTAACAAAGAGAACGGAAAGATTCTGGCCCAAACATGGCTTCAGATGTTTTTTGGTTAAGTCAAATCTTGAGCCATCATTCTAGTGTGTGATCATGTCATTTGTCGAAGTAGCACTCTGGTTTTGTACAATAGAAGATTAAAAAGCCCTTTGGTATAGCACTGTACAATATGGACTGAAAGAGGACTTTTGGCAAAATTCTATGTCATATAGGCTAAAACAAGCTTGGCACAGCTGTGTGTCTTGCATGTGACAGTTCTTTTATTGCTATTTTGGCTTCCATTTATCAACTGCATTTTTATTCAGGTAATTTTAGCATAGGGTCCAAATATAGAGTAGGTAAAAGAAAGAATTCTGTCGTGGAAGATCACAGTGGCAAATTTAACCCTTAGTGGAGCTCAACAGATGTGCGTTTCTCCAGGCCGTCCCTTTTATTCACAGACCAGGTATCCGTCTAAACGAAGAGGCAGAATTTAGCAACAAATATATTTTTCCACTTTGCATAAGAGCATCCCGATGCTCACTATATCAGTGTAGGCATCTCAGATCACAAAAGGTTGGCAAACTCTGTTGTGCCATATGCCATATCTAAAGACTTCGAGCAGGCAGGCAGCCATGTCCTCTCAAAACTATGTGGTCTGGCCCTAATTTACAGCAATGAGATAATTGCATGTCACATCGAGGCTGAATAGAGAGATTAATTAATTCATTAATAATGAGGTGCTTAGCAGTCCTGGTCTATGTTAATGATAACAATTACAAGCGGTGCAATATGATAAAGAGAGACCGAAAACATTCTCCTTCAAACTTACGCCGTTGATTGCGTTGTGAAAGGCGGTGGGTGGGAGGGAGATGGGGGGGGTTTACGACACTCCACACACAAAAGCACTCCAAAGACGGATTATTAATCTTAATTATTTCTAACAGGGGAGCCAGCCAGGAGGAGGCAGGTAGCATTAATCTGCATTAGGACGGTGCTGTAGTACCTGCTGACTCACAAACACTCCGTTCCTCATTCTGCACGTCCAGGGAGCCATCAGTGAGCTTAACTGGGACAAGAGCTGAGTGCCAGATAGATGTAACTCTTTAGATTGACCGTTAAAACATACCACCAGCAAGTGTGTCACTTCTTAATTAAATTTATGGTCTATCACAGTGATCGTCAGGCCATATTAATAAAGGAAATAAATTTAAACTGTGTTAAAAATCGCTATCAATTACTCCATGTGATGTGTGAACACGGACAGGTACTGGGTACCATTAAAAAAATGACGAGCGGGTCGAGGTTATGCATATTTGCATATAATGTATATTTCCATTTTAAAAATATTATGTTTGAATATGCCTTAATGCATTTAATGTTTTTAAATGTTGTGTATGAAAAAATTGTAAATTTATTCAGTACTTCACAGAATAACACATTTTTAAATTCCAAAGCTGAACTGTGGAACCTAAAATAGCGAGACCAAATGAAGCTATTTTACTGCCCATTAAAAGACTTTCTGTGCCAGACGTGCAGTTATGAAATACCAATAACTATTTAAAATCAATAACAATCTGAAGTTCATGTTTTACTATTTTATGTTAATAATAAGTACTTATGACTACAATCAGATATCAAAGATGACCATAATTACTATAATTTGCATGACTAGTCCTTTGGGATGTAAACTTAATCTTTGTGCGCATTGGTACTGCCCAGGGTGGAATACCATAGGGTGAAACACTAAAATGCTTGCTTTAAAACTGGAAAAAATTATTTGCATGTAATGATCAAATAAAACCTTACATGGCTAAACGATATACTATTGCAAGGTAAGCGTGAGTCCGATGTAAGGGACCCTCGCTGAGCTAATGTGGCCATTTATCTTGTGTTGTTCATGCCTAAAAATCCCTGAACACTAATGACTGTGTTGTTTGCCAACAGGCAGCTGTAAGTGTCAGACAGCTGCTACGCTTTCACATTTGTTACATCATTTTACATCATAGAGCAGCAAACGCAGATTGCATTCTAGTTTCTGGTACACAACGTCCCTCCTTCACACAGGCAAACACACATTCGACAAGCAAATATCAACTGAATAAACTGTATTCATGTACACTTGTTTTGAATTTACTATATTCCTGGTCAAAAATGCAACTGAAAGTCTACATTTCCTGTTCCTTTCATGGGTCCTTTTGTCCCCCCCGAGTAACTTTGCCTTCGTATTGGAGAAGTGGGAGGACTAATATCAGGGAAAAACTAGTTAACAGTTAAATGAGCCATAAACCATTCTACACCACAAAGAGTCTAATCCATCTTTCAGTTATGGATTTAGAATGATGAAGAAGCTTGGGTTTTATACACATTGGATATCAAAGTATGCTTGATAGTAATGGTGAAAATAGTAATTAATGTGGTGGTCTATCTTTAGCTGGACGCTGTTAAAATAGCAGATGATTGATTGCCTCCACAGTTGGCTCATGAGATCTGAGGTCCTTACTGAAAAACTCCATTGTGCACCAACAGCTTCACCATAAGGTTACGAGGAAGATGATGCTCAGAACAGGTCCATATCTGGTGCACCCATAGACTGTATAAAAAGATGGACGAAGCAACCATGACGTCACCCATTGGTTTCAGCATACCATTTAGGAAGCCTCGATTTTGGCAATTTGAACAGCGCCATTTTGTCATTTTGAAACTGGATGTGATTTCTATTGGACGAGAGCGTGAATTGAAGATCCAGGGAGGACCGTGGCTCTGGATCTGACCGTATCTGACGAGGACCAGAGGATAGCCACGCCCCTAAAGCATATTCTGGCTTTATCCTTTATTCTAGTCTATTTGGGACCATAATGTACAAAAATGAACATCATGATAAATCGAAGGAGACTTGAAACTTGCGATAGATACCATAAAATAATGTGGAAAATCATTATTAAAATAATAAATCAGGTGGGAAAGTATGGTATTTTCTCATAGACTTCTATAGCATTGAACTTCTTTCTACAACCATCGATGTTGCCATCTGCTGGCCATTAAATAGAATGCAATTTTTAGAGATTTCCGCATTGGCCTCACTTTTCAGACTCGGGTGCTGCGTCCCTCTTTTTATACAGTCTATGGGTGCACCAGAGGTCAAATGTCCAACACAGTCTGGCAAACAGGTCAGCAAGTCTAAAACACCAAATAAACATGGAAAAAATTTTTTATAGTGAAACAAAGCATTTATTTTTGGATCAAGGTCAAGGTCAAAGTCCAATCATTCTGACTATAGCAGTATTGTGTATACCCTCTACCAGTTAGAAAGTATGATGTGGATTTTGAGAAAACACCAGGGCATATAGGTGTGTATTAGCCGACCCAAGCTGCATAACGTTCTTCATAAGGATTGCAAAGGAACATACATTAAATTTGTTACAGTTGTCCCCAACAACCGGCTTGCGTTCACTCGTTAAGTGTTGATTTCTGAACAGAGGGTCTGGGGTGGAAGGGATACAACACTGGCATGGAGGATTTCCACAAAGACGGTGACTCAACACGTCTTCATTTCCACTGCTTGCTGTGCTGGTGGGCACGTTCGTAAGGTCGCCACATTCTCTCTCTTTTAAGTTCAGTCGCTGGCTGCTGCTGCACCCCAATCGCACCATCCTGCCCGTCTTCTCCCCCCTTATGCCGTTTTTCTCCAGGCTGTCCTTGGTCTCATTACTGCTCTCTTGCCCTCTGGCAACCATCGTAATGCCATCGTGCAGACGCTGGATTCATCACCATGGCGGAAACTTGCTTGTTCCGGTATGTTCCTGAGGATAAAAGTCTGTGCAGTCGTTCCCAGCCCTTGTCAGATCCCAGCTTGTTCTTTCCTGAGCACCTTGATCACTACACACATGATCCTGTTGACTGTGATTCTTCCAAATATTTTGCTTGTAACTGTAAAAAGTGTCACGTATCTCCAGTTAGTACTTTCTCTGATGTCTCCTTTTTAGACAGTTTCACAATCACTCCCTTTTTCCACTGGACTGGTATTCTGTCCTCCTTCCACATAAAGCAATACAACCTTATCAACTCCTTCACTGATGCCTCCTCAATGGCCTCGATCAACTCGGCTGATATCTGGTCCACTCCATATGCTTCCCCATTCTGTGCGTTCTCGATCGCTTCCCTCACTTCCTCTTCCCAGAGCTCTCCAGTGTCAAATTCAATATTGTCATCAAACATTCTTCCGACCTCACCAACAGGGTTTTCTGGCAATCCCCCATTTAGCACTTTGCTGAAGAGCTCTTTCCATCTTTTTAATCCTGCATTCGTCTTCCTTATGACTTATCCTTGTCTGTTCTTTTGTGCTGCCATCTCTCATAATCTTTTTGTTATTGTCTTTGTTATATTAAAGTGGGCTCGCTCTTGCCCTTCCTCTCCCTGCAGCTATGTCAGCCTAACCCACCTGGTCTTTCATCCATTTACTTTCATCCCTGCATGTGCTGTACTTCACCACTCAATCTGCTCTCCTGTATGCCGTTCTCAGTCTCTCTTTAAGCCTCTTGGACCTTGTATTCTGCAGATTTTGTTTAAGTGTCTTTCTTTTCCTGATCTTTATTGTCAATCAACCAAGAATTGCTTTTCTTCAACCAGGCAAACCAAAGAATCTTTTCAGTCATTTGGACGTATGTTTTATCCATTTTTCTGTATGATCATTTATATGTCTTTCAGTCCACAAAATGTCAAACCTATTTCTGATCTCTCTTTTATATCTTCCCTGGTGTCCTCTCATTCTATTTCTTGCAGCTATGGCTTTAGTAGAAAAGTAGCTTTGCGAAAATTTGAGCGTGAAGACTAAGCCTCTAGCACAGATTTCTAGCCTGTCCTTTAACTTACACTGGCTCATTTACTAACCAATCAGAATCCTACACGGTGTTGCTGAGCAAATCATTTGCTCGCTGTCAAATTTTAAAAGGTCTCTCTCCCTGCAGTCATTCAGCTGTCAACCAGCTTTGCTGTATTCTGTAACCCACCTCCACCCGGAGACCATCCTGTGAAGAGCTCGTGGGCTCTTCAATCAGCTCCTCGGTCAAGTCAACTCACAGGAATGGTCTCAGCAGCAGTTTCTCACCACCATCGGTGTTTAGATCTCGGGGCAATTTTATCACTCTTATAGAGTGTATAATCCACTGAATACCTTATGATGTTATATACTTATTTTATACTGAGGTCGAAGCACCAATGTTCTTTGTTCATTAATAAATAACATTGTTACATTTTCAACTCATCACCTTGTTCCAGCTTTTCCCGATTGAATTTTTTTCCTCGCTAAATGCTTACTCCACTTCAACTTCTGTAAAGCCCTCACAAGGCAGTGATCACTAGAGAAACTGGCTCTTCAGAACACCCCTATATCTCTGATTTAAGTCCTGAACTTCATCCTTGCTAGAATGAGGTTGATTTGATTTCTTGTCTGCTCATCCAGGGAGACCCATATGTCTTTCTGTACACCTTTGTGGAGGAATAATGTCCCAGTGATTACAAATCCATTCATCTGACAAAACTCCCGCAACCTTTTCCCATTGTCTTTTCTTACAGCCATTCCATTCTTTCCCATTACCTGATCTATATCCTCACTATCACTTTTAACTTCTGTGTTCATATCACTGGTTATTGTCATTATGTTGTACCTATTACATCCTTCAACTACTGTTCGAAGCTCCTCATAAACCTAGTCTTTGTCTTCATTGCATGCATTGCTGGTAGAACATTCACACCCAGTAAATTATTAAAAGTGTTCTCTATTTTGAGAAGAAACATGCGCTGATGGTCCTACTGCTTACTGAAGAACATTTCATTAGACTCTTCACAGCTTCTGGAATTAACATCTGTTTATCATCACCTCAACACTATTGTTGTTTGGATCTCAAACTTTATTGCCTGTATCCAGAATGTGTCCAGTAGTTGTGTTTTTAGGGGAGTTGGTGATTAATTCTCAGTCCGACCCCAGAACCTGGCGGACCAGCTGGTTTTCATTCCAGATTTTCCTTCTATCAGATGAATGCCTTTCAGGTAAACAAGTGTTCCAGTCCACTGGGATTTGGAGTCAGAGTTTTCTGTCTCCTAGACAAGCTTCCAACTAAGGCTATGAGCCCCATCTGCCCAAAGCAAGTTAGTTTTAGGGTACCAATCGCTCTAGTAACCCTAGAATCAGCAAGGCAGTCCCACACATGTACTTCCATCACAAACTTAGTTACATGATGATTTTTGAGATTTTGGCTGCATCAAACGTATTTACTGGTGGTTAGGTGCTCATCTTTAACCCTTGACATACACTAAACCACTCATGCTAAAACTTCTGGGTCTCTCTCACTGAGAGGTATGGCATATCCATTATCACTGCAGTCAGGGCTTGCCAATCAGAATTGTGGCTCACACAGGCAATGTCATGCAACTGAAGATGCTGAAATAGGCAATCATTTTTCAATACATATAATAGCTTGAAGCAATGTGATGCTGACCTCTGATCCACTGCCTAGAAATGAAAGTATTGAAAGTTAAAAGGCACCAGGGCAAAACATGCTTTTGAAATGCCTCAGGACTCAGAAGCCAGAGGTCAAAAATTGTACTTTGTTTTAACAATATTGTTTTCCCTTATTGAGAAATCATCCGCAAGGCTCGGATTTGATGCAGAAAATGTCTGAAGTCACGTAGCAGTGATGTCAAGTTGTTCGAAAACAGTGACTACCTCATTCCTCATATGGGCCCTTTCCAATCACGTGTTTACCTGAATGTAATTTGCACAAGATTTCCAGCCACAGAACATTCCCCATTGAAAATAACAGCATATGGAAAACAACCCCAAACTGAACGCAACGCAATGAGCACAAAAAAAGATGAATCAAATGATAGCAGAACTTTAAAAATAGCCCGAGGCTAGTTTTCTCTACACACAGTTTTAGAATGACTTAATTTGCCAGTATGGTTGCCAGATGCCCAGTTTTTGACCAAAAGGATTTTCAAATGCATTGTCTGTGTCCAGTCAGAAGGGTCAACCGGATCACTCAAAAGCATTCTGTAAATAATAATCCACCAATTCTGTTCCATACAAAATCATTTTCATGCCCTGCAAGGCTAAAAAAAAAAAAAAGTTGCACACTCGTATTTTATTGGACCGCCTTTAGCATTGTGATCATGGCATGCATTAATCCTGACATTGTTTCAGCAATCTTTTTTTTATTTATTTATTTATTTATTTTTAATTTGGCATCTCCAATCCCACCTGAATCTGGAATGCCCAATTGGTGAACTATGTACAAGGCTTGCTCGTGTGCGACCTCTTGCTGCCAACTCAGGAGAGTGTAGACAGTTCGCGGCTCTCCTCCGAAGCACACGCCTGTCAGCCACCGCTTCTTATACACTCATTGGTTGAATCTTCGCAAGTTCAGAACGAGGGTGGAGGATACCCGGACATGACCAGGCTTAGAATCTTCCTGACGAGCGCCCGTCTGGCCAACAGGAGGCGCTTGAGCAACGAACAAGGCAACTATTATTTTCCCTTCCCGGCAGTCCCATCCCAATTTGCATCCCTGTAGCGCAATAGCCAATTGTGCGCTACTCTGAAAAGGCTGCCGACCACTGCCGGCTGGTACGAAGCGGGGCTCGAACCCGCGACGTGATAGTCACTTCTGCTTCGCAACGTGATGCTTTACCGAGTGAGCTATCCGGCAGCCCTCTATTGTTTCGGCAATCTTATGAAATGTTACAACACTTATGTCTGACCAGATTTGCAGTAAGTTTTGGCGGAGATCTTGTATTGATGGTGGGAGTGTAAAACCACCCTTTTCCCCCTTGTCTGGGACATCCCAAACACTTTCAACTGGTTAAGGTCAGGAGTCTGTGGTGGCCAATTCATGTGTGAAAATGATTCCTCATGCTTGCTTATCCACTCTTTCACAGTTTTATCCTGATGAATCTTGGCATCCTGGAATATGGCTGTGCTATCAGGGATTTAAAAAAATCCATTGATGGGATAACTGGGTCTTTAAGTACCTTCTGGTAGTCTAATGACTTAATTTAAGTCCTTCATGAGGTTGCTGAGCCAACACTTGATCAATAAAGGCAACTCCAGACCATAACACTGCCTCCAGAGGCTTGTATAGTGGGCGCAGTGCATGATGGGTGCATCACTTCATGGGCTTCCTTTCTTACCCTGATGTGCCCATCGCTCTGGAACAGGGTAACTCTGGACTCATTAGACCACATGACCTTTCTCCATTACTCCACAGTCCAACCTTTATGCTCCTTAGCAAACTGAAGTTTTTGTTGTTATTATTATTATATTTATATTATTATCATTATTATTGTTATTATTATTATTGTCATTATTATTTTTACTTGTATTTATTTTTAGTGGTTAGCCTCACTAATCGGTAGCACCTATTTGTCCCAGTCTTGCAAGTTGTTGTCCCATTGTGTACATGGTAAGTGCTATTAAAGCAACACTAAGGAACTTTCATTTTTGGTTGAGTTTGGCGGTGCCTGTGGACCAAAGCGGTAGTGTTTTGCCTGAAGGAAGACCCCATTTCCCATGAGCACCAGCGCGTAGCGTCTTAAACATCCTGATCTCCTGGTCGCGTACAGTTGTTTTGGAAATTAACAGAAGACGGGTCCAAACTACGTTTCTGTTTCCAGCGGCTGTTTGAGGGATGAATAGCGATGAGGTAATGAATCTAATTGTGGCTAAACAATATCATTTGACGATGTTGAAAATAAGAAATGTTTAAACAAGCAACAGTCCCTGTAATTTTAGCTACAATCAGCGCCAGGTGCTAGTGATAAGCAGGACTATGAAAAGTCATAACTCAATGCACACGGGTTTTGTTTTACTGATTATTTAGAGCAAGCAACGCGGTTTGACGCGCCGACACATTTGATAGGCTTCTTTTGCATTCACTGTACTCAACCCAACAAAAAACACGACAAGAATCCCATTTGTCTCTGAAACTATTACCTAACAATCATCAGAAACTACTTGGTCAAGTACACACAAACTGAGACGATAATCCCACAATGATTCAGTATGACTGATCTTCCATCTTTGGTACTTTCCACAGGAGGAAGCTACATATTTTACTCAAACATTTATATTTGCAGTTTGCAGTCATCGCTTGCGATGCTCAAATCTTAGTGATAATGCTAATGTTAGCTATCGGAAATTTGCGTGGTAGCAATAAATAGCCACCAGCTTGATAGTTCGCAGCTCCACAGTGACACGATCAGCCACACAACAAACAAAAGTACTGTAACGTTATGTGTAACGTTACTTACTAGTCCAGCAGTAACAGGGACAAGGCAGCATCGGTCGGACATCCCTCCTCGTCTTTGAGCTCACACCAGCGAATGAAAGCCTGGCCAATATTGATTCTTGTCTGGGCTTTGATTCTGTTACTCTCTCTCTCTCTTTCGTTTTTTAGTCTCCTCAGACAAAACTTTTAATTTCTTTGGTTTTCTTGCTGCTTCTGCCATGATAGCGGTAATCCCACACAGGCGTTCGCATTGACTTCCGTCTTTTTAACGAATGGGGACAAGGGGAAGTGACGTATGCCGTAAAGCAGTCAGCACATTTGCAGTTTTTTGTGTGGAGGGGTTCCTACCATCCACCTCGTAACTGCATAGTGCCAGTGAAAGTGATTCAGACGCCCTCAGGCCATGACAGAGGAGTCATTCAACCTGTTGTAAGTCGATGTACCATCACAAAAGTTCTGAAAATATTATACGAAGGTTGAAAAGTTGCTTAGTGTTGCTTTAATTTCACGGTTAAACATAGCTAAAAGGTCAACTGTAATTTTTTTTTTTTTTTTTTTTTTTTGTGGCTTCACCAGGTGTTTATGTGATCTCCAATCACAATCGCTCATGATTTTTTCCAATCCGTTTTCTTCCATAAGGTTTATGGTTCACTAGTATCCTTCAAGGTTTCGATGATGCATTGGACAGTTTTTAACCCTATTCCAAAGATTTCAGCCATCTCTTTTGTTGTTTTTCTTGAAGCAGACTAATAATTTGCCCCTCATGAAACACAGTGACATCTTTTCTGCAACCACGGGCTTATCTTTCGGCATGTTCATTGAAGAAATGAGGAGCTTCATGCTGCATCAGTCAGGGTTCAAAGAATTATTGCAAGCTGAAACCGCTGACACCTATTAATCACTGCAATAATGATTCAATCATAGGCTCTTGCTTACTTATATCCAAACTGCAGCTTTTTTTTTTTTTTTTTTTTGGCCAGGCAGAGTGATTTGGAGCCTTTGCCAATGACTAACATCATCAGTCCAAATGTGCTCTTTGATTTTCATTCTGCAGCTAGCCTATGAACAATCATGAAATGGATGAGGTGCAACCACAGAAAATACAAAATTGTACACTGCTAGCAGCAAATGGCTGCGGCGGTTTTCCATTTCTTTCCATCTGTTTGCTTGTTTTCATCTATATCATCCAATAATAGCCTACATGAAATATGTAAATACTTGAATAGTACTTAGTTTCTGATTTAGCTTTATTTTGTTAAGTGTATAATCATCACTGCACATTACTGTACACACGATTATTAGGTTTCACTGGCTAGAGTTAGCTGTAATTCAGTGTTCTCTCTCGATTGGCCCTCTGCTTGGCTGGTGAAGCCTTTCTTGTCCAGACTGTTCAGCTTTATTTCATTTATACATGGTCACCTTATGATTGATGGTTTCTTTCTATATTCCTTTTGGCTTCAGTTATACATATTCATCATAGTCTGATGAGTGAACAACCCTCTGATATTTTTCTATGAACTTTAAGTATTCAGTTGCCTAGTGTTGATCATGTATAATCTATAACAATATTTCATAAAAAAAGTGTATTATAGATTTGACATTTAGTGCTCCACATGAGGATGAGTGTACAGTCTTGTTTCAAAGCAACAATTGTTTAATGATACTGATAGAACTGAAACACATTTAGGTTAACCAAGTCTGTGCTTCATACAAATAACTTTGCACACATGATCACAGACTCGCATGTGATTATGTTGTCTGGTTTTACCGAGATGTAAATCTGACAACCTAATCGGTCAGTTATTCAAAAATTGTTGCAGTTTAACCCATGAATCTTGCAAATGCTATGCAAAAAAAGGAAAGCAATGCTATTATTAATGACTGTGTAACTATAACTGGGCAGGAACAGAAAACGAGAGGCGAATCCTTAGTAGGTCTGGCAGGGCACACGACCAACCAGCAGGCATATCAACATGGAGTACAGTGCAGGATGGGACTTCTCTGCTGTTGTTGTTGTCAATATTCAGCATGCAAGATCCATCATAAAAGGTAATCATTGCTGTTCAGCCACCTTTACAAAGCGCCTGTGCCAGGAATCAGGAGCAGATATATTTTTGAGACGGCCGGATTTCAATGCTCCGCGACAGGATGGAGAGATAATTCAGCGGAGACAAATCATTGCACTAATTAAACCTAATCCACTTACCGCATGCCTTATCAGACCTCCGTAAATCTCAGATTTGCATAATTTAGGGAGCCAATGTTGCAGCGCCAAAAACCTGCAGAAACTGGGCAAAAAAATTACAAAAGGAAAAAAAAAAAAAAAAAAAACATTGTGAGAAACTGCCTGAAAAATTACACAGATCCACCATGCTGTCTTTGGAGGAAACACTGAAATAGTAATAAACTCTCGTGTATCTATCTGCAAGTTAGCAGGCCGTCTACACCAGCCTTATATTACCCCATTTCAGACTGAGGACACTTTTCTGCCACTGTTGTCTCTCAGCTCACCGTTAAGTGACTGTAGGGGTTTGTGTCAACTTGATCAGCTACCTGAAGATACTTACAAACATACAAACACTTGCAAATACCATCCTGTCCAGCATCATCTTTGTAGAAAAAGCGAGGAAAGGAGAGTGGATCTTCAGCCAGTTACATCCTTGATGTCCCTGAAGAATGTGGGAGAAGTGAAGCTATTAGAGCAGCTATTTAACACTAAGGGTCCTCCACTGCCATGCCACCCCAGGTCCAAACAGCACAGTCCCACTGTCTGTCTGTCTTTGACATTCTCCACAACATTCTTATTCCACTTCAAGACAGAGGACCACAAGGCCTGAGGCAGCCAATATCTTTTTTCATTTAGAACAATTCAGGTTTCCATGGGGCTGCTCAGGTCTACAATTATCTCAAGGAAAAACGTACCGTTTTCAGTAATCTCCTGGCTTAGTCTCCATTCCTTAACAGCTGAGAAGGGTCTCTCCTGAACAGGGAAACTCCAGTGGGCTGCTGGATGGTGGGAGGTCATGCTCAAATGTATGCTGTCACTTTCAGCAGGAAACATAATTTTGTAGGCCAGCTAACACAGAGTGGTGTGAACCGAGTGTGGCCAAATAGCATTGCATCAAACTGATAATACCAAACACTGTTTTCTCCTATGCCCCCCTCCACCCATCCCCCACCACATATTATTTAAGTGTTGAACTGTATTATATGCTGGTGCAAAGAGAGATTTACAACATTATCCATGGTTGCTAACAACTTAAGAAGCACAGAACAACACATTTTAATCATTTTCCAACCAAACAAAACCTGACCAGAGAAAGGCGCTGCCCACAACTGTAGCAGATTGTCTGAAGACAGTTACTGAATGTTAAGAATGTCAATTATAGTGCAAAGCAATGGCACAGCTATATTTGAAAAGCTGTGACTGATAATATCTTTACATGCAAAATGGAGCTGCCATGTTTTCAGGCAGAGAGATGAGAGTGTGGGGTCATGGGGGTCTGCAGGAGCTGTTTCAGAAGCAACAGGCTGGTGAAGAGTCAAACTCCAGCTGTCTGACTCTGACTGATGCTCCAGTTTCCGGCATGCCTATTCCGGTAGATCAGACGCTATCATCCCAACTGGAACAAGCCCAAGCCTTTGCTCTTCAGAAAGATCCGTCTTTTCCACCATTAACTATTACCTGCGTCTCCCCTCTACTGTAAATGAAAAAGGGCAGATAGAAGAAAAGCCTGGGGCAATCATCCAGGCGAAAAGAAACATAAGAAACATAAATAAGACATGAAGCCTGTGTTAAAGCTGTGCTCAAAAACTGTGGAGTGGTTTTCTATTTACCATAGCCGGTAATTATTATATTGTAAACCACATGGCCTACAGCTTTGATAATGTCCTTGTCAGGCTTATGCACAGGATTCTAGAAGGGCTGGTGCCTACATTCATAAAAAGGGCACATTGTTATGTATGAGTGTTTTATGTAAAGCACTGTATATCATTTGTAAATGGAGATTTGTTACATACTATTTGTGCTGCCTTACTGGTCAGCTATTTGTTTATTTTGTTCATCATTTAGCACCCTCTGGTGGTGTGTCTGTAGCAAAACATGATCTGATACAATACCACTTGTGTGTGATGAAATAGACTAGTGCTTTCTAGAAGTTTCTGGCTTCTTCTTGCCTGGAGGGAGCCGGATCACCCAGGACTCCTGTAGACCTTTCCAGTATGTTACTAGTCTATATAAATGCTGTGATTTTGGTCAGTAGAGGCAGAGTTTTTGTTTTGGCAACAGAGTTACATAGTGGCATTAGAGTGTTATTATAAGATTGCACAGTGGATTATTTGTAGAAGTTTTTTTTTTAATCAGTGAAGAATAAATTTGTTTAAGTTGTCATTGCTGGTTTTCTTTGTTGTGATTTTCAAGTCATAACAACATTGCCTGCACATGGCCCCATGTATTTTTTTACTTGATTTGAAGAGTTTGTGGGCTACTCATCTACAAGTAGGCTATAATGTATAATATATGTACGACTGTAGTTGAACACACCCACATGACAATGTCGTAACCCTCCACCCATATTAACCCGCCCTTACTTCACTCTCACCTCCAGAATCTCAGTGCCATTCACAAAGAGACACATCTTGCGTTCATGACTGCCTCTCTTGCCTCCACATTTTTCTCTTACTGCCTCTACAAGGTTTAACCTTTACAATGATTCAGCAATAACATATACAGTGGGGTGCAAAAGATTTGGGCACCCCTGGTTTAAATGTCTGTCACAGTTAATCTCCAAGTGAATGAAAGCAAGCCTTAACACTAAATGCTACAAAGTCAAACACGACACCTTTCTGCAAATTTAAAAGCAAGGTTTCTTTTTATTTGAATTTTTCTCAGTTTTTAAATGATAAGAAAGGAAAAAGGGCCCTGTGCAAAAGTTTGGGAACCCTTTTGGATTATTCTTTGTTACCTTTTAAGAAGATGATACTAAGGCCCAGACCCAGGTGATTTACTCGTTAGGGCTTCAGTGAGTCAGGTGAATATAATTCCAGGGTTGAGCTATATATTCTGAAGTAACTCCATGCCTTCTAAAGTATCCAACTGCGGTGGCTGTTGTGTCTGGTGTTAAAAACCATGTGTTCCTCTAAACAGTTGTCCAAGGATGCAAAAATCAAGATAATTCACTTTCGCCAACAAGCAGAGGGCTACAAAAAACTCTTGCAACGTTTTAAACTACCCATTTCTACTTTCTGAAACATCGTAAGAAAATGGAAAATAAATGGAACAATTGAAGTCAGGCAAGATCTGGAAGACCAAGAAAAATTTCAGATAGAATGGCCCGAGATCTGGTGAGAAATGCTCAGAAGAACCCACACATCACTGCAAAAGAGCTGCAAAAAAGAGTGACAGACACAGGTCTAGTTGTTCACAGGACTACAATACAGCGTACCTTAAACAACAAAGACCTACATGGCAGAGTTGCAAGAAAGAAGCCTTTCCTACGACCTCAACACAAAATTAACCATCTGAAGTATGCAAAAGAAAACCTTGAGAAACCTCAAGCCTATTGGAACAATGTGCTTTGGACTGACGAAACCAAAATTGAACTTTTTCAACTAAGGTATGTTTGGAGAAAAATGGGTGAAGCATTTATAGAGAAGAACACATTGCCAACTGTTAAGCATGGAGGTAGATCCATTATGCTTTGGGGTTGTGTAGCAGCTGGGGGTACAGGCAATATTGTGCCGATGGAGGAAAGAATGGATTCCACCAAATATCAAGACATTCTAGAGGCTAATGTTCAAAGCTCAGTCCAGAAATTGAAGTTGAAGAGATGTTGGGTATTCCAGCAAGACAATGACCCGAAGCATACCCCAAAATCCACCATGAAGTACCTCCAGGAAAGACGGATGAAGGTTTTGGAATGGCCATCACAGTCCCCAGACTTGAATATTATTGAACATCAGTGGAGAGACCTCAAACATGCCATGCATGCAAGAAGGCGGAAGAATATTTCTGAGCTAGAGGTGTTCTGTTAGGAAGAACGGGGGAAAATTCCAAAGACAAGAACTGAAAGACTCTCAGCTGGCTGCAGGAAGCATTTGCAAGCTGTTACAGCTGCCGGAGGAGGAGCTACAAGTACAAGCTCACAGGGTTCCCAAACTTTTGCACAAGGCCTGTTTTCTTGTTTTATTATTTTGAAACTGTAAAGTTAAGAATAAAAATTATTCTTGCTTTAAAATGTGATGAAGCGTGTCATGTTTAACTTTGTAGCATTTAGTGTTCAGGTTTGCTTTCAATCACTTGGAGATTAATTGTAACAGACATTTAAACCAGGGGTGCCCAAATTTTTGCACCCCACTGTAAGAACATGCTGATAGTGCATGGCTAATATACAAAGCTATATGCCAACTAATTCACTTGTCATATCATACTGCCAAGCCCGGGAAGACCATCCGTGATCATAGAAAAGTCACACATAAGTTTTAGATAGATTGAAGGAAATGCATAATTAAACATCTGACAAAAGTTGGGAATTGGTAATAAGAATAAGCAGAATAAAATAAACAAACTTTGAGTTAACTCAAACTACAGTGGAAAGCTTCACTAACCTGTTTAGCCTCCCTGCAAAATGACAGATGCCAACAAATGTGTGATAGATTCAACTAGTTTTTTTCCTACTAAACCAGTTCCAGCCTCTCCCTGACGTTATGATCCCCCCAGATTGATCTCCCCCATTCAGCAGAGTGCAGGCGGTAACTACCGAGCTGGCAACCCCATCTCAATGAAAATCCAATGGAAGAAAACATAAACACGTGATTCAGATCTCATCAGAGTCCTCCCTCCAAAATATGTGCAAAGACACATAAATAAATTGAGATAAGTTGAACAATATAGTAGGTTTCACTGGGCCCCAATTTGAGGACTAAAACAAAGTCACCTAATGTAAGTCCTAACTGCGTCCATTCCGGTAATTTTGATAAAAAGCGATTGGGCAGCTGTGGCACTTTTGTCAAAAGGGTTGGACTAAGACAGATTAGTTACATGTTGGTGTGGTGAGGGTTTAGTTCCATTATGGCCGTTCAGATTAACTGCAGTCATTCGCTTTAATACCAGTATGTTAATACCATGGGGTACTATCAATTTTGTCAAGTGAAGATCAAGATCCTAGCTTGCCGTACAGTCGCATCCTTCTCCGCGGTGCATCTTTGGTCCCCTGAGAACCACGCGCTAATGCAGTTGGCTAATATGTGGAGGCCTTTGTGGGGAGAGAGATTGATTCACCAGGTAATGAATTTTGAATTGACAGGTGTGAGCAAAATAAATGGTCCAGAAAATAGCACTTAAAGAGGAACTATGCAAGTCCGGTCGCTTTTCCGCTGTTTTGCTAACCCTCCTCCTGACCATGTGCATTTGTTTACAACAAAGCCGGTGAGAAATCAATCAATAGAGCGGTAGATAACATTATATACTCAGTCAAAAAAGAAACTTCACACTCGTTTGGAGGTCGATAAGTTGAACATACAAGAAAAGTGGTTTTAAATAATGATTTAATTCCATTCTGTACCCATTAAGGACGGTGTACCATAAAAATCATGTTCATAATGTAACCAGTTCCACCGGAAATGCTACGGAAATGTAAGAGAGTAAAAATGGTAAGTTACAACTTGACGAAAGTGTGTCAATAGCGCGTATGCCCTCCATGAGCATTCACAACTGCGACGCAACGTCTCCTCATGGATTGAATGATGCGTCTGAACACAGCTTGGGGGATGCGTCGCCATAATTGAACCAACATGGCACCAAGTTCCTGCAAATTCTGTGGAGGGTTCCTTACTTGACGGAGTCTTCTGCCCAACACATCCCATACATGTTCTATGGGATTAAGGTCGGGAGACCTTGAGGGCCACTCCATGACATTGATGCCAGCATTCCTAAGAAAATTCCGCGTTAAATTGGCCGTATGAGGTCTGGCATTATAGTGTTGGAAAGTCAGACCTGGGCCATGAGCTGCCATGAATGGCAAAAGCTCTGGAATGAGCACTTGATCTCTGTATCCTGCAGCAGTAAGGTTTCCTTGAACGACCATCAGTCGGGAACAGGCAGGACCATTAAAGGCACCCCAAACCATAACACTACCGCCCCCAAAATGGTCCACTTCCTGCACACAACACTGGGCGTTGCGTTCACCGCGTCTCCTCCAAACTCTAACTCTCCCATCAGCGAAGTGCAAAGTGAATCTGGATTCGTCACTAAAAACTACCCTATTCCAATAACGCTGAGTCCATCTCAGATGTCGTTGTGCCCAGAGAAGCCGTTGACGTCGGTGTAACTGGGTTAAAATTGGTCCACGATATGGCTGACGTGCATGGAGACGAGCAGTGCGCAGGCGATTACGTATGGTTTGGGCAGTCACACAACCTCTAAACAATTCATTCCTAGTGGATGTTGCAGTAAGAAATCGATTACGCAAATGACGTAAGATGATTTGTCGGTCTTCTGCTTGTGTCGTCACACGTGGTCTACCCGAATGAGGTCGGTCTGCTGTGGTGCCAGTTTGTTGGAGACGTGTCCGAAGATCGTGGATAGTCCGTCGACTGCATCCCATAACCCTGGCAACGTCAGTGACCGACGTTCCCGTATTCAGCATGCCAATGGCACGTTCACGTTGAATGTTTGACAGTCGTGGCATTGCAAATCAACGGATAATTGACTGTAAGAACTTGTTTTTCCGAGATGTCACTCTACCGTGCTAACGTGGGCTCCATTGCACGTGTCTCATAAGGTCACGTGACTAGGAACACGAGGAAACATGCTTTTACCTTGATGTATGCTCGCACGTGCTGCATGCTTGTGCACGTCGGAGTTGCTGTGTGTCATGATGTCTTTGACAACGCATTTACCCCTAATAATAATAATAATATCTCTTGTATTAAGTTTCAAGAAAATATTTAGAAATTTATGAGTGTGAAGTTTCTTTTTTGACTGGGTATACATCATATACGATGTTACAACGTGTATATTTGTGTAGTTTAATCTGCCATAAACGAGATTATGGGTTACGGGGCGTGTTTGTGTCGCGGTGCGCAGAGATGAGAGCTGGGACACCGGGGCAGCGGCCCCGATCTTGCAAAGTTGTTTTTCAGCCAAGAGATGCAATAAGTGACACGCACGTGAAGGCAGAGAGCCTCCATTCTCCCTCGTAACAAGTTAAGCCATTTATTAAACCATCACAATTACTCCAAAGCTGTTTAATTAAGGTAAAAATGTAGCAGAGTTAAGCTACAAATCCTGCATAGTTCCGCTTTAAAGTATTCAAGCAAGGGCGAGTTAATTATTTGTATTCATCCACACATAAAGAAAATATTTCCATGTATAAAAATATGCCTTCATCCTCCCCTTGGCTTTAGACTCAGCCACCATTTAGTAGGCAATGTTTATAGGATAGATGATGAAAATGGTAATTGGAAGGAAACACTATGCTTTTATTGGTAAACAGCTCTGCTGGCTGCGATTCAGTTCCATGAAACTACCATAGAATGTCAGCATTTGCATTAAAAGGTGGTTTGAGTGAGTCAAAACACAAACAAAAATGAGGTCTGTGAGATGGCACCAGCTTTATGCATTGATACACCTCTAACTGCGCTGTCCAACCTTTTGAAATGCAAATGCTTTTAGTCCAGAGCAGAAAACTATCAAACTGGGTGAAGTCAATGCTTTTTGCGATGGACCAAACAGTGCTTAACTTTACTGCTGTGGGCATAGTCATTTATAAAAGCACTAAAATAGAGCCCAAGGACTGAGAGGTTTTTTTCCCATCTCCATAAAATGAATATGAGAATATGCTATCAGCTAATGACAGTGACAGCACAGACCCAGACAGTGAAGCCCCTGTTTTGGTCATTACAGTGCAAGGCATGTGCAACCCACCCACACACAAGAAAGAAAACAAGGCAATTGTTCCCATCTGCCGTGTGTCCATACGCATACCATTGCTCATTATGTTTTGTACAGACAAGTGATGAGTTACAACCCAAGTACTGTATGTCATACAAGCCATTCCCTCATCTCCATGGGTCCTGCACCAGGGCAGCTGCTGGAATACAAGCCTCTGAGAAATTGTCCATTTCACACCTCGTAAAGCATTTTCTCTCCAAAACGTGTGGATTAATCTTGGGCTGCTCCTCAAAAATACAAATTCTCCATTGACTAGGATATTTAAACTTTTATATGCCACGAATTGGCAATAAACTAGGTATAGAGGGAAAGTATTCAGTAACAGACTCATTTCAGAACCTCGTCAAAATGGACAGGTAAGTTACGCCAAATGAAATTTTTTGGAGTGTACATCATACCACCGGCTTCTGGTCATTTATTTTTGTTATTCAAAAGCATTACCAATTCATCATTCTCTCATTAATGAAGCATTGCATGACATGCTGTAATGTCTCACACTACATCATCTGCTATAGCAAGACAAGAATATTCCAGGCGTATTACCCGCCAACGGCATGAAAATTTCTGACTACAGTTATTTTGTGGTCTCCATGTTGCTGGATCAGATATACAGTAGCTCTACAAAAAATTAAACTTGACTAACATTAATGCCCTTCTTGATTATTTCTGACATTAACAACAAAACATTTACAATGTTGAAAAAAAAAAAACACCTTCTCAATAACGTCATTTTATAAGAATGTCCACGCGTGAAACTTTTTAAAACTAGCCAGCTAATTATATTTCTTGCAATGCCTGAAAATTGGCAAATGATTCAATGTTAGAGCTGGATAAGCTTTGCAACTTGACTCATATACATTTGTATGCTAATAACATTTGTTTACAGAAGTGTTAATAGCAACTGTGACATCATCACAGCTTGCAGACCCTGTCAAAATTAGTCAACAAGCAAAGACCATTTTGCAGTGTAGACATTTTCAAAAGAATTTGTCGTACCCAACAGCTTGGCCAGCTTTTGTCAATTATACAGTCACTGTGTTAGCAAAGCTGTATTCATACAAAACATAGGCCATGTCAGAAATGGTGAGAAAGCTGTTTGGAACATGGCCAAAGTGCTACACACATATCCAGAACGTCCTTATCAGCATTCGCAGCTTGTTATTGAGGTACCGGAGCTTTTAATTAGAAAGTAGCTAGCTATAGGCAATGTTTATTTATTATTTTTTTTAGCCAGCTAACTGATGTTTTGGCTTACTCAGGATGGAGTCCCCTATTCTTACTTTATTTTATACGCGACGTAATTTCTCAGAGATCTAGAAAGCACATGAGCTACTGCAGAGTTCAAGAAAGCAATGTGTAATGACAGTGACGATGTATTGCAGTGCATTGCCATGGCCAATTCTCCCATGATTCTACACACATAACTTCCCCCGTCCCTTTTCTCAAAGCAGCTAAAGTCATTGATACTCGATTGTCTGAATGATCACAAAATCCTGGATCAAATTGGCCTAATGTTCAATACTATAAGTGTGAAATATCTATAGGCCATTTGTCTAGGTTGCTGGAATGACTCTTTTGAAACATGACATACAGTAAATTGTGTAACAACAGCAAGTATTTGAAGTCGGCCCAGTTGTGTTATTTTTTATTTTATTTTTTTCATACCAGGTGCGATAGCAATGCCAGGCAAATACCAGGTAAAGGTGATTTTTGTGGTTTTTGTATTTATGTGGGTGTGTCTGTTTGCGGACAGTTCTTGGGAACTTGATAGTATCGAAACCTTTTCATATGCAGCCCTGAAACATTGCAGGTAAGTAGGATAAGTAGGAAGGCTAAACTCAAAGATAGGAGTGGTCTGAGTACGCACTCGCTGAACGCGGTTTAAGGAGGACTGCTATACTGAAAACAATATCAGCATCAGTGTCACAGCTGGTGGAATCCCAAATGGTTAACAGTTCTACATTTAAAGCGAAGCTATAAGCTGCATTTAGTGTCAACTGTCATGATTGTAGTTTGCCTACACTGTAAACCCTGATAGTGTGGTGAACTCAAATGTTTTGTGGAAACTGATTACTCAAAAAATTGCGTAGGCCAATTTAATTGCATTGTGTAGAGGGAACTTAAAGAAAATAAGGTAAAGTTATTTTTTACATTTTTTTTAAGAGATGTGAACAGAAGATCGTTCAGTTTTTTTGAGGTAATTTCCACCAAACATTTGAATTCACCACACTTGTCAGGGTTTACAGTGTAATTTTCAACTTGGTTTCCATTTGGCCGCTGATTTTCCAGGGCCAGTCGCATGGCATCTCTATCCTGTTCCAGTTAACATGGTGGATTTTGAGCTCATAGCTGAACCAGTGCTGAGCCAGAGTTTCCTGTGCCAAAGATGGGTCTTCAGTGGGGATAACCATGTAAATGGCATTTCACTCTTTTATGCTACATTTGCTGTTGTTTATTGACAATATGGCATATTTATCAGTGGGAATATTAAGAATTTACACATTCTATTGAACCATAAGTTCTCTAAAATCTGGGTTGTACCCTTTAAATCACTTAGTACATCTTTGGCTTGTAAGGTAGCGGCAGCTGTTGCAGGATAATTGATTGCTGGAAATACTGCAGTCTCACTTCCTTCCTTATGAAATAGCAACCCTCTGACACCTTCAAGACCTACAGTATATACTAATTATTGTATCCATAACTAGACAATAAATTAACCTTTTCAGACCTGTAGGTTTCTATCTTGTCCAGCCATCCATTATCCAAACCGTTTCTTCCTCACTAGGTTTGCGGGGGAGCTGGAGTCTATCCCAGCTGACTATGGGCAAAAACGGGACACACCCTGGGCAGCTCGCCAGTCCATCACAGGGCGGTTCTTAAATAGTAATCTTAAAAAAAAAAAAAAAAAAAAAACAAGTTTGCAATTATTGTAATTATATATCACATCATGCACAATTTTATGCAGTATTCATACAATATCAATATCGTTACTAACTTTTTGGTAGGGAAGAATACATTTCCTTAATGTCCCATTAGACTTACAATCAGCCGCAGAATCTGAATCTGGATCTGTATCTGGATTGATCTGAAAATTTTAATCACATCTACCCTTTCATACAGTCGAACTCCCCATAAAACTTTGTGGTAATCCACTGAATACACTGAATAGTTTTTGAGTAATCCTGCTGACAAACACATGCATAAACACACACACACACACACACACACAAGTGGTCACAAGACCCCCTGACAGAGGTAAATACATGCTTTTGTAGTTTCTCCAACAAAATGCCCATACGCGAGATTAATCTAATGCAAAGCCTTGTGTGTTGTGAACTAAAAGCCCAGCAGTAGTGTGAAAGCAGTGCTAAGGTATCCTCAGTGATTAAATGACCAAGGTTACATACATCCACCTCTATCACTCCAAATGACAAGTGATTGTTGTGCTGTTGATACTAATTAGAAGGCAATTATCTCATTATTACTTCAGCTAATTGCATTTTGCTATTGGGCTGCTACAGGAATGGAGCCTTTGTAATTAGAAGCATGCTGAGCAGTATTGATTGAACAAGTGTATGTACAGGGGGCGTGCTGCCACTGTGAGCATAAATGATTACAGTTCCTCATGGTTTCCTCGCAACAAACATCTTGCCGGTGGCCAATACGGTGATTTTTTTTTTTTTTTTTAAATAGAAAAATACGTTGTATTTTGCATAACGTTGTTGTGTCTGCTGTTTATGTTTTAATTCCAGTTTTAGGCATGTGAATGCACCACGGTTTTTATTCTGTTCTCATCAGACTTTCAAGAGTAGGCCTACTTCAGATTTTACACTCTGTGCAATTGGGGAAAAAGAACATTAAATTAGCGGGACAAGTCCTTCTGGAAAGAAGAACAAACCGTAGCCATCTGTCTCCGTGGAGCCTTCACGCGGATATCGCCCAAACACTTGGACACCGGAACAATTCTTTCAGCCTCTTATGGAGGTATTTACGCAGCGTACTCGTGCTTTAACTTTAGGATAGAGTAATCCCAGCAAGGATGTCGTGAATATGCCGCTCGAGTCTAATACTTGTAAATATAAAGCGTTAACATGGAAGCGGATTTCCATAATCCACTCAGATTTCTGCACTTCCATAGCATAAGCCTATTAAGGCCATGTGCCGGAGCAAATCGAACATGCTGAGTGAACAGTCGCGAGTAACTGGAAAAGAGCAGCAATAATGAAAGTAATACAGAGCTGGATTTTCAGACGGAGCCAATTACCGCTGTTCAGGATCTGTACCGCGGGGCACGAGAGACAGGACACAAAGTGCTGACAATAAACCTAGGAAAAGCGGCAGCGTAATGCGTAAGGCAGCGTTTGGGGGGCGATACTGCTGAGGTATCACTGCACAACGAAGAGGATTATCATTCGCAAATTACTATGGAGAAGTCAGTGCTGTTATGAGGCCTGTAGTATGAAAGACTGCTGACAGGATCAATCAGCTTCTATCCCTAACCCGAAATACCGAATTCTGATCGCGGGGAGGGCGAGGAGCCGGAAAAAGGGTTAGAGAGATTGTTTAACTTCGACATATAGCAAGGCGGGTTGGAGGTAAAGAGGAGCGAGGGGGAAAGGGAGAGTGGAACGGTAAATTCAAGGAGGGCCAAGGAAGGGAAGGGAATTGAAAAAGGAAGGGGGGGGGTAAATGTCATGGACAGAGAGCGCGGCCCTTGACGCTAAGTGAATAGAGCCAGCCGGCCAATTCATCTTCCTGCTCGGCCTAATATTGAGGACCCTTCTCTGTTATCAGCGCTATTTGTCCCACTGTCATAACCCCGGTATAAATCCTGCGTCGGAAGCTCCTGTCAAAGTGGTCCCCTCTCTCCTTATTATTGGCCTCAGCACTCATATTATCCCCCTCGACCTTTCACTTGTTTCTAATTAACCCTTCACCCCCCAGAGCACACGCTCCAGTCTCCAGCCGTGATGAAAAAATCTGCGCTAAAGATACCATTTATGTCTAAGGCTCCATTCACTGGTAGAAGCTGAGGCAGGAATGAGCTTTACAGAGGGTTTGGTAAGAGAAAGAAATTGCTTAGATAACTTGTAATTATCAAAGCTTTATATTTACATTTATTCAATTAATTCTGTATTAAATTCAGGGAAGAAAGTAATTTGATTGCACGCATGCATGAAGAATTTAGTTGATTTATTATTTATTTATTTACTTTTTTTTTAATGGCGAGTTGTTGTACTAAACAAAGACTTAAGGAAAATATTTGTGTATTTCTTAAGTTTAATTTATTAATCAACCGTACTCTGGGTCGTTGATTTTGGAGGAGAAGTCAGAAAATTCATCAAAATACACAGGATAAAGGCTCGCTGCCGCATAGCCCCCAATCCCACTGAGCGAGGGCAGATCAAGCAGTCTCTCTAACTACTTGTGACAAGTTGTGGAGATGCGCTAAACATCTGCGGGGTTTGTGGCACAGTTGCTGGTGAGGGTTCAGTGAAGGGGAGAAGACAAGGCTGGAATTAATAGAGAAATATGAGCAATAGGCCCGTTTCTCTCCGCTTCTCTTGGGGAAACTAAGGATATGCGCAAATCTGATCCCATCTTTGGTGAGGCTATCTCACATTTACACAGCCAGATGCATTACTGATCACAATGTGGAGACTAACTGGAGAATAGGAATCGTTATCTGTCATGGTGTGTGGACAAAAAAATAACGGTCTAGAATGCAATTAATTTTACGAAGGATGCACTGCACAAGGAACTGCATTGGTTAGGGTACATGTTTTGTTTCATTTCAAATAAAAAAGTCAGTTATTCTGCATTTTCAGCCAAAAGGCTGAATCCATGGAGCACTTAATACAAATATAAATATGTGGGAAAACAAGGCAAGAGCGTTGTCAGCAAATATATGGTGTATACAAAGTAAGAAAATAAAACATGAATCAGCGTCATAGCGCAATTCTGCTGGATAGTTATCGCTGCATGTGGCCATAGAAATGCAGATCCAAAACCGTTCCGAGGAACAAAACATAGGTCCACTGATTAATGCAGAAACACAGTTTGTTCAATTTGCTCTTCCCCTTTTCTATCTCGGAAAAAAATAATACACCACGAATGAATAAACCAGTCAAGCCGTAAATATTTTAAAATGATACTCTTTATTTAAGATATGGAAACTGCAAAGCGGATCTCTGGTGAATTTTGCGCAGACTGCAATTCAACTGTATGCCATTATTAATATGTGACCTTGGGGCGCCACCTAGCGAACGTCCTCTGAGCAAGGCCGGGTAACGGAAAAAATGGGGCGCCGAATTTATAGTAGCCTATAGCCTACCTTTCTAACGTCTTACTTGTTCTTTCCGCGAGAGCTCACGAAGTTGAAGCATTTTCACTCTATTCTCTCGCCGTGCTGTTACTCATTGTACCCACTGGGCACTGAGCTGTTCGCTCTGTTTTTTTTTTTTTTAGGACCAAACAAACTACGCAAGGCGTGCTGTATAGGGGCCTCAGTAAGCTACATTGTTTTTTTTCCCGCGTGAATTGCGGAATTTTGGTTGATTTAGGTCAATTACAAACAGCAGCTGAACACTCGAATGCAATATAGGCTAGCCTGCGTGATATTTAATAATAATAATAATAATAATAATAATAATGCATTAAGAAAACAATAAAATGTAAACCTTTTCCAAATACAATATAGTAGGGACAGTATTTCTTCTTATGTCTCCAGTTTTTTTTTGTTTGTTTTTTGGGGTTTTTTTTTTTTTTTGGTCGGCCTCATTAACTTGTCTAATGCTTCCTCATATGAATACCTGCTGCTACGTACACGGCTACATCAATAATTCTCAATTCAGTAGCTCAACGACTGCTTTAAAACCAATATAAAAACACAAGGTAGCCTACATAAAAGGGTCTATGAAGGCTACATAGCGTAATCTTTCAGTGGAATTAACAAGTCTTTTAACAAATGAACCTTTTCTAGCCTTTTTGCAGATGAAGAGAGGTATGAATTGACCGCATTTTCCTTAAAGAAGGCATCCAAGGTAACTGAATGAGGGTACAGTATCAGGGGACGGAATAAATAGCCGGGATGTCTGTGAATAAAGAAGGATGTGCATCTGTACAGTACAATGTGGCCTTACTCTCCACGTGTCCATGGAAACTGTTGAACTGATGCAAACCCACCGCGAACCCGTTGATCTATATGCTGCCGCATCTAGTCTTTCCGCGCTTGGCTTCGTTCACCATTTTCTGCTCCAGAACCTTCTCTCTTTTGCTTTCAGGACGGATTATTTCTCACAGAATACAGACTTACTGTATGGCTCGTATTACACGCCACAATGTAATCTTTACCATTCTTCAGTTAGAAGAAAATAATTCCTGAATTTTCATTTATGTTCCACATTTTCAAATAATTATAAATTGAGATTTTTTCAAATTAAAAATCTATTTATTCGTCGACTAAGAGGTAAAAAAAAAAAAAAGCTTTACAGGAAATTTTCTCAACAAATTAATATCAAGAAAATCAATTTCAAACTTGATTATACTTTGTTAATTATGGATTTACCTGTATTCACTGCAAATTCAGGTTGCTGGATCGCAGAAAAAAAAAATAAAAAAACAATAATGATAATATAAAACTAGTCTTGCCATGCTCATCGGCACTGTCAGTGTGGAGGTATACTATGTGAAAATGGCAGTTCTGATTGGCTGGCAGTGCTCTGCAGTCTGCACAGCCGAAGCTGTCATTGTTAATCAACTCTCATCTCTTAACACTGGCCACAGTTATCAATGAGGTGAAGATTAATATTCCGGGCGAAACAGATGATAAATCATTTGTACATAATTAGTGCACTGCAAGGTTACAGCTGACATGAATTTTTATCTTAATTACGGGGGAAATTTGTTCCATTAATTTAATTTGGCTTGCATGAGCGGGTCGACACCTAACAAAGTTAATCTTACAGCTGTCATGGAGGATAGTGGTTGGAGAGGCCCTAGTTGCTCAGTTGCTAGAAATGACGGCTCTACCACAGTGGGTTGTTCTTGTGTTACGCTATGTGATAGGGAGAGGGGCGGGAAATGGGCGAGGTCTGTACCACTGTACACAGGGTGTCATCTCTGTACCCTGACTTTCCTACAATGAAGCAACATCTGATGCTTGTTTGGAGGAGACTGTGAGAGCATGTTTTGTGAATGTGTGTGTGTGTGTGTGTGTGTGTATGTGCACGTGTGTGTGCATGTGCATGTATGAGTGTTTGTCTTTGCATATTTTATTACTGCAAATCTTGAATACATGGACTGTTATACAGTGTATATACACCAATGAGTAAAAACATTAAAGCCACTCACAGATGAAACAAATAACCTTGATTATCTCATAACAGCGGCACATATCAAGGTCTCTAGGCAGACAGTATGGTAAGTGAACAGTCGGTTCTCATCATCAATGTGTTGGATGTGGGAGAAATGCATCCTGAGCAATTTTGGCAAGGGCAAAATCGTTATGGCCAGATGAGTGGGTCTAAGCATCTCCAAAGCACTTAGGCCTCTGAGGTGCTCCCAGTCAGCAGCGGTGAGTACCTACCGACAGTGGAGCAGGGATGGCCAAACCGTGAACGGGCGAGAGGGTGTTGAGTTCCCAAGGCTCATTGATGCACAAGGGAAACCAAACCTATCTTGTCTGGTCCACACCGACAGAAGGGCAACTGTCACACAAGTCACTGAGAATTTAATGAAAATTACATGAGGAATGTGTCACAACACAGGGCATCACGCCCTGCTGAGTATAGTGCTGTGTAGCTCAGACCAGCTGAAGTGCCCATTCTCACCCCCATCCACCGCCGGAAATGCCTACAATGGGTACGCAAGCGTCAGAAATGGACCTTGGAGCAATTAAAGAAGGTCACCTGGTCCAGTGAGTCCTGTTTTCTTTTACATCATCTGTGTGGGCCTGGTGCGTGAGCACCATTTATCTGGAGAGGAGATGGGACCAGGATGCACTGTGGGAAGAAGACAAGCTGGTGAAGGGAGTGTGATACTCTGGGAAATATTGTGTTGGCAAGCCCTGAGTCTGTTACTTCAAGTGGATGTCAGTATGATGGAGCTATTTTTGTGGCATAGCACTAGGTGGACCTACACAATGTTAAGCAGGAGGTTTTAAGGTTGTGGCTTATCTGAGAATCTGCATTACAATGTTTTCAAGAAAAATAAATATTCACTGTATGTGTACATGACCATAAATTATGACACATTTTCCACAGATGCTTGGTCTTACTCCCTTACCATTCTCACCGCTGCACCGTTCAACATGAGGAACATCCCATTGGCTGAAAATTGATCTGTGCTCTGATGGATGGCGACTGAGACCTGCACGGGCGAATTAAGCGAACTCGCTTTTGTATTGGAGTCGGAGGAGCGTCTTTGCTTCTTACTTTTTTTTTTCCTCGCGCTTGATCACTGAAAAAAAAAAAAAAACGGTCACGTCTTTTTAGCTGTGGAGGGGGAGGGGTTTAAAGGGTGATGGGGGGGGGGGGGGGGCTTGTACTCTGACACCTCTAATATGGGTAACAGCGTTACATTTTCATCACAGCTGATTACAGGACCGTTACAAAAATCACAGGAATAGCGATAGGTTATATAAAAGATAATAAATAATTATTGAGGCCCTCGCTCCAAAGCACTGATAAAGTACATTATTAACATATTAGCAGTTACAGTACATATTTAGAAAATTTTAATGGTAGTTACATGAAATAAATCAACAAGCAGAACATATTTACACTCATAAACTTGCTCACCGAATAGTCATATGTACACATTATAGCACCCTATTCAAACTAACATGCTAATAGACAAAGCCCCGAATTTACTCATAAGTGCATGCGTGATGTACGTGCAATACTCCTCACCCAAACGCCCGTTGGAACATTTATCAAATAGATGTGCGGCTCCAAGATGTCGGCATGGGACTGGAATCCAAATGTGCGCTTGGAAGCATTTATGGCTTTGGCATCAAGTGGCTGTGGCGAGTCTATCCAGAAACTGCCAGGTGATTTAGTGCGAAAGCGAGACATTTAGCGAACAGAAATTGCTATCTGGGGTTGCTATGGCTGGCTGGGTAGACTCAAGGACTCGCACAGATTGATTGGTGGGAAAGCGGGTGGTTGGAGCCGTGCATTTTGATATTAAGCTGTGATAATTGCCCCCGACCAGCAGGAGACAAAGGTAGCTCAATAGCCGGGCGAGAAAATGACTGATTTAAAAACAAAAGGAGGCCTAATGGAATTCAGCTCTGCTTCTCAGTCATCCAATCTGGCAACTCTATTACCTGCGGTGATTCATAGTCCATTATGGGATCTTCCATTTTAATAGAATGTCTATCTTCCTGTAATACAGACATGTCAAGCATCTAACCATGCATTTGTCAACCCTGCAATTCCATCTCGAAACTTATTTAACCCTCTGCAGCTCCGGTTCTGTTTTAACTGACTTCAGCACAGAGGAGGATTCTGTCAGATTATCTATACATTACATAATCGACTGAGCATTTCACAAGGAAAAAATCTTCTCAATAGTAGTGGGTATCGATTCAAGTAACATTCATGTCGTTGAGCACAAAAACATTGAATTTTTTATGAAAGGTAGCTTTGTATGTGTACAAAGGTGTTAAATGAGCTCATCCTCTTTGTTATTATACTCCAAGGGTATGATTTCCACTATGAGGCTTTTTTTTTTCGAGTCCTATACATATCAGTGTATTTTTAGAGAGACAGCATGCATCATATTGTTGTCTTCATTGATTATCGGCTTGTTCTTTGGATAAGTTCTCATCTATGGATTCCAGTGATTTTTCTTTAAATATTTGTCTCTGTCAGTGCTTTACCAGAGAAAGTGGGGATGTCAGATGTCGCCATATTCTCAATGAGCATTTTTCCTGCTGCCTCTCCAATGTACTAATTTAAATCTCTTTAGGTGTGGTAAAAATGTGATAGTTTTTGTTGTGCAAGACGAGTCAACAGGGAATATCCAGACTGTCCTCACATTGCAGATCTTGAGCGTTATGGAAAAACCTAGTAAGTAACACAAAGCAGATTCCGAGAAAAAGACAGAAAACTGTATCCCTCTGGGGTTAAGCTCTTGTCCGACAATGAAACTGACATGGTAGTTATTTGTTCATTACATAATAAGAGATATTTATGGAAGATTTTTTTTTCTTTTTTATTAGTATCCCTGGCAATATGACTTAAGAAATTTTTCCATCTGAAAATATAAAATGTCAAATCTCAAAATGATGGACAAAAACCTAACGATTATGCAGCTGCAGTGGCATTTGACAGTTTTTCAGTGGTAACTCCACCATCTGCTTCCCTCTTCAAGCCATTTTTCCGTCGTTATTAGCACGTGAATTGCATGAATTATGAATTCTGACCATGAATGTCCTGCACATCCAATGCTCTGCATGGGGACTTACCTCACAGATCAGATAATATAGGTATACTGCTTCATACCTGACTAATTCACTGACCAGGTGTTATCATTAAAAAATAGAAAATTTTATGTGGAAGAACCAAGGAAGATCAACTTGCTTGATTTTTACTTCACAACTGATTAAATACCGATGACTTGCTTGGTTTTGCCACAGGAAAACATAGGAAATCAATGATTATTTTTCATGTATCTTACTATATATGATGAGGCAAAGCCTGATAAGTGCAAAAATGGTCCCAACTTAGTTTCAAACAAAATTAGACTTGCTAGGTTTTTTCCATAACACTCAAGATATGTCGCACCCATCCATTTTCTACATACGCCTCTTCCTCACTGGGGTTGGGAGGGAGCTGGAGCCTATCCCAGCTGACTATGGGAGACAGGCAGGGACACACCCTGGACAACTCACGAACACATTGCAGGTGTGAACGCAGTAAATAAAACTGCCAGTCCAAAATATAAAAAAATTATATAACTTTTTGTTTACGGTTACCGACTGCAATTAGGTCACCAGCTTGTGTGCAATATCATCCTATTATCGAAAAATTGTTGATGCTTGGCTTGCATTGGCTCCATCTGTTTCATTTCAGTCCTCTCCTCTCCAGAAATGAAAGAATCAGGTCACTCTTCTTGACCAGCGCTGCCGAGTTGGACATGCAAAAGATTAAACTTAAATCCTGTTTCTTAGAAGTGATTAAAATATTGTATCACCAATGCTGGAAGTGTACACTGTGGTTTAGTACTTCCATCTACTGGACAAAAGTAGAATAGAACATTGTGAAATGCCAATAATTTCCTCTCTAAACAGCGAATGTTTCGTTATGTGGTTATTATCAGTCAGATCGGTCAGTTGTAATATAATGCACAACTGATCAGTCTGTTGTAATTTAATATATATGTAATATGTATTGCATACATATGTAATATATTTATTTTTATATTTTAAGAAATTGAATCAAATTCTGACTTCCTGACTGCACAGCTTGACTGTAGATGTAGAAGTATGAAATCAGCCATTCCTGAGGATTTCTTATTTCCCGTTACATGACTTAACGTCTGTTTATGTGTTTCGCAGCTCATCGAATTCAGGCAGCTCACTGCGGCTCACGGCACCGCGACAGTCAGCTGATGTTCACATGACTTCAGTCTACTTCAAAATGGCGTCTACTTCAGTGTTTTCGAGAGTCAGAACAGGATCCAAAATAGGAGCTCAATATGATCAAGAAGGCAATATTATCCAGGTACGAAATGCATGACATGTTGCAGAGTTTATCTGAAATCAGTGCAATAGGTTAGTTTGCTGCCTTAATGTTTGCATGTTTTTTCACGTCAGATGCAGTAACACACTGGTCTGAAGGTAACGTTACTGTTCTTAGCAAACTAGCTGGCATATTACATACAGATACTGAAGTTAGTGGTCACCTTTATCCATATTACCGATATCGTGTGCTGTAGTGGTGCGAACTTACAATTCTTTGTCTACGGAGAGAAACATGTCCGGTTGAAATACGGCCAGAAACACTGACAAATCTGTCAGAGAGTATCGGACGACTCGGTGCTCAACGGGTCGGGCTGATCTGCTGAAACATTCTGCTGAAAAACTACAACCATCTATACTTTCCTTCATAATTTATTTATTTCTTAATATATTGTGATGGAATTTTCACCAGTTATTCTTGAGATGTATATCTATCAATATCTAGTTGAGTTGATGGGGGAAAAAAAAAGAAGAATTAGCGAATTTTCAGCAGAATATTTTCAGCAGATTAGCCCTCCCGTGCTCAACTAACGATTGGTAGAAAATCCAGAAAGTTCCCGTTGCGGCATACTTATATAGTCTTTATTTCGCACAATTCACACGAGTATAACGTTATATTGCACACTTGCACAGTTTGTAAGTTAGTGTTAGACAGAGAATCGCCCGTTCAGATTGAAACACGGCGGCAGAAGTCCTGTTGTTGCGCAGATATAACCTTTTCATCAGCACCACTGCAAGATGGTCTGCATTTGTCTTACAGGTGGAGACACGAGAGGACGAAGAACAGAACATCAAACTGTCCGAGATCCTGGAGTTGCTGCTGGCAGCCGGATACTTCAGAGCGCGCATTAAAGGCCTGTCCCCTTTCGACAAGGTATGACGTCGCTGACTGGTGTTTGAAGTCATGTAAGGTGTTAATTACGCAAAGAATGCACACTACTTATGGCTCTAAACGCTCCGTCTATCCAGGTGGTGGGTGGTATGACCTGGTGCATTACAACATGCAACTTCGACATTGATGTAGATCTGCTGTTCCAGGAAAATTCAACCATTGGTCAGAAAATGTAAGTGTGTCGATACCTTTTTACATGTACTTGTAGTTTTCCTTTCATAATTTTGCACTCAACCCTTCTGCCTACTGTGCTGGGCCGTTGTCAATATATTGCTCCTCCTTCCACCAATGTTAATTACCAATAAGACCCTTGGACACAATTTATCATAGCACACTGCGCTTTATCACCGGTGATGGTTTCCAAACTCATCGCTGTCCTTTATATAGTTCAGTTGGGTGGTTTTCCCTTCACCATAGAAGGAAGCTACATTGTGTTTTATTAATTTCTAAAGCACCTTCCTATCTTACTAGGCTTTTGTCCATTGAAATCACAAGTCAGCATGTCCGATCACAAGAGTGGATTATTTTAGATGCACCCAGGACTCATGCAAATCTGGGCTCTACCAGTTTCAGTGCATTTTCACCTTGTGGAATAATTGTCAGGATACGCTGAAGATAGATTGCCTTATCCCATTCAAGTCCTACAAGAATTAAGTTTTAGATATGATACTATAGGGGGCCAGATGTACTTTCTTTTAGTTTTAATGTATGTCATAATTCTCTGTCCTGTGTCTGTATATGTTTTTATTATTATTTTTTATATTTGAAAAAATTGTTCTTCCTTTTATCTGGACTTGCTGTGGGTAAATTTTGTGTAATTTGTAACTGTATTGATTGTCTCTAAACTCCCATTGTAAATGTGTATTTTATAATCCGGGCTCCCCTGTAAACGGGACCTCGGTCTCAGTGGGACTTTCCTGCAATAAAGGTTAATAAAATAAAATAAATGTTGTATTTTGTCAGCGCCCTGACTGAGAAGATTGTGTCGGTTCTCCCCAAAATGAAGTGCCCCCATCGTCTGGAACCCCATCAGATCCAGGGGTTAGACTTCATCCACATCTTCCCTGTTGTGCAGGTAATTCAACGCAACGGTGCGCAAGGACCCCACACTTTTCCCACAAACCCTTCCTCCCCCGGGAATAGAAGGCACTGGTACCTACTTTTATTAATGAGCTGAGGTGATTAGGTTTAACCAGGCTACACTGACTGTTAGTTCTCATGCAGAAAAGAGGATGTGATCCAGGCTGTGCTCTTGTGAGTAACGCCTGTCTGTACCTAGTTTTGCTTTCGGACCCTCGAGTACCTCCCCCTCATTCAGTCTCAGCGCTCCTTTGCTCCCTACTGCCCCCTGTGCCTAATGGTGTGTATTATCATAAATAAGCTTTTATTGTAGTGGAAAAAAGTCCAGGGTTTATCGCTTCCTGTCGAAGACGGACTTAATAGAGTTATGCTCGTACCCTGACCTTTCACCTGCTGTATCTCCCAAACCCCTTGATCATGCGGAGTAGTGTTTCTCATGATGCAATGCTTCTTGATTAGCCGTTCTTCTATTTTGGATGATTTCTGTGTTACTTTATATGAGAGAATTTATATAATCCACGCGCAATGCTTGATATGTGTAAAAGTCATTTACACTGCACACTATTTTGCAAAACTGTGCAGTTGCTGTGCCGCTCTGCAGAATCAAGCCTTTAACCTCCGAGTTAGAATCCAAGTTCCCTGACCGTGATGATACTCCTGTAGGGCAATTCCACAGAAATGGTGTGCAGGTGCGAAAAATAACATTTACAACAAGCCACATGTATCATACATCAAATGAAAGCTGAGAAGCTATATTTTCAGGAACTATATTGTTTATGAAGATGGTGTGCAAATGTCAGAAACCCTTGCATAAGGTGATATTTTGTAGCAATACTAGGCCCACCCTTTGCCTTCAAAATCTTTAGTTTGATTTCTGTACTGTGGCTGGTGGGATATTAACCCATTGTTTCAAGACAGTCTGTGGTGTTGTGCTATTTAGAGATCTAGGAAATGGACTCACAGCGCCACCTGCTGTTGTGGAGGGCGAATAATTTAGCTTGGACATTTGTTTGCAAATCCTTTGGACTTTTGTGAATAAATTGGCACAACCATATCACCGATAGAAATGTGATCAAAAGTCGCATTTTTTTTTTTTTTTTTTGCACTTGCAGGAAAAATTTTTTCATACGAACGGATGCGCCGTGTATTTGTGATGGGTACATTTTGCGTTTGTAAAACAGAATATATTAGTTTCTTAATGGTGTTTTGTATTTGTAAACCACACTTTGTTTGCACATGAATCAGTTTTGTATTTGCAAATCACATTGTGTTTGTGAGTGAATCGTAGTGCATTTGTAAAATGTTCTGTTTGTATATTAGGTTTTGGCAGTAATTTAACTCCATAGATAATCCTAATTGTTCAAAAACCTGTTGGACCCTTACTTTTAATAAAGTTAATTCTTGTTCAAAAGTATCCAAGGTTATTTTTACTTTAATCGTGCATAGATGGCTTTTGAATGTCACTCGTCCCTTTCTAATGAAATTTTTGTCCCTCCATAATGCTAATTTAAATGTGTACAGCAAAAAATTTGAAGTCAAAAACTACTTTATGCTATGTTTGTAGAATGTCCAATGTGTGTGTTATCACCCACAGAAAAGATATCATTATAACTTGAAAGGCAGAGCAGACTTTTTGAAAAGTGTCCCTGGATGTCCAATTTACTGAATTTTTCTTGTCCCTCTGCTAACGCTGACTTCTGACCTCAACCAAAGCCACAAAAATGAAGAAAAAAGTTTGTTTTTTTGACAGGACTATGCCTTAATTACCTAGATTCCTAAAATGAAATGGTTGTCTGGAAAGGCCCATTTATTTTGTTTCAGGAGTGCTTTTTGTTCCCAAAAACCTGTTACTTTGTCCCTCCGTAATGCATGGAATTGCCCTGTAGTAATATCAGCCTGCTTCTTTCTCCCATGAAATCTCAGTGGTTGGTGAAGCGAGCGATCGAGACTCGGGAGGAAATGGGGGACTATATTCGCTCCTATGCTGTGGCTCAGTTCCAGAAAACTCACAGCACTCCTGAGGTGAGGCTGTATAGTCTGCTGTTTTACCTGTGTGGGAATAAGAGGGAAAGAGAGTACCGGTGACAGTCATGAGTGAAGAGACCAGGGACAGCAGAGTGCTTTTGCACACAGTGAGAGCGTTTTATTTCACAGTGGAGTGGCAGCAGCTTTTTGTAGAGAAATGCAAATGATGCAAATTGAAAATTGCCGTGATGGACAATACTGTGGCTGCTGCAGAAGTAAGGTAGGCATGCAGGCCAAAAAAATCACAGACTGCATCAGAGTGTTAGTGCTGTTTGGTGTGTTCATTATTATTTTTAAGTATAATTTCATGTTTTATGTACTTACTTCTGAAAAGTTGTCTTTTTGCTTCATGTGCTGAAGGCTTTTTTCCCCTTGTCTCTAAACAAAGTTGTTATAAAACCCCTTTAACATTGCAGGCCTTTACTCAATCCATAGCACACAAAGTTTCTGACCTTGTCACTGTTAATTGTGATGATTATATATTCCTATACACATCCTTTTTGTCTTTGTTTCTCGTAAATCCTTTTATTATAGTGTAGGATTACATTTAAAAAATATTGGCTTCACAACGCGGTCCAGTCTAGTTCCTATTCCTAGTTTTACCTGTTGTTCCAAATGGCACATCTCAGACCATGTTGTTCTAGTAACTTTAGTATGATAGCTGTAGATTTCTGTCAGTGTTTTCCTGTTCCAGCATTGTAAGAGTATGTGGGAATCCTTTCTCTTACATCAGATTATGTGTAGACTTCACTTGCTGCTGATTGGTTGGAATGCCGTTAGCTCTCTGTAAGCTTGAGCATCACCTGCTCTGGAGCACGTTAGCTTCATAGCCTAAGGTACCATGACAATGTAACTCACTAAGAATATAACTGTGGTCGCGCTCTCGGAAATTTAAATTTATTTGCACCGAAGTTCAAAGCTCTCCAGCTAGGCTCTGTGCATGAGGCCTGTGCACACGAAGCATCGATCTGTGTGTGTGTGATTTTCTGAAAAATCTGCTGCTGCTCTTGTCTTGCAGGATGAAGAATTCGTTCAGAGGAAGGAGAAGGCCATTAAAACGGTGCTGGACGTGTGCGTGAGTACATCGTCTGTCTGGCTGCACGTTAATGAAACCAATGGCCTCCTGACCCAACCATCTCAAAGTGGCAGCTGGTGACTGCAGCTCAGTTTAAGTCGTCTCGTTGCTTTTTTCTTCCCTGGCATCCTTTTGCCTGACTGTTGACTCAGGAAAATGATTCACTTTGTGGGCTTTTCTTATATTTTAAATATGCTGGACCTACAGCGGTCTGCAGCAGTAAGGCCTCTGTGTCACCGACCTCAAGTTGAGGGTGTTTCCATTTAAAGTCTACTCACATTAAAGATGCAATTCTCCACATGTAGGGTCCTGCTTACCACTTTTGCTTGCTTAGACCACATGCAAGTGCTTTACATTAGATAAGACCTAAAGACTCCTCTGTATAGGACATTACATGGTTTAAAATTCACAAAATCCTGTTTGAATAGGGCAGTAATGCCCAATTGTGTGCCATGGAGGGCTGAGAGTATACAAGTTTTCATTCAAGCCAATCGCCAGATTTCACCGATTAACACGCCCTCAAGCAGAAAGGAGGGAACTAATTGGTGTTATCAGCAAGTGTCGCGGTTGGTTTCAGTGAAAACCTGCATGCTCTCAGCCCTCCGTAGCACATGATTGGGCATCACGGAAATGGATCGTCTGATTGATGGGGAAGCACAATTGCATTTGGTGGTTCTTTTGTGTTTTAGTTCTTGATAGGTCAGAATATAGGAACAGTGGCCCTTCGGATACCTTGGCTCGCTGCAGAAGGCTTCCCGAATGTAGGAAGGCGTGGCTGTACACCTCACAGCTGAAGTTCCTCTCTGTGATTGGTTAAGAATTCCAGCACATGCTGTACATTCTGTACCTGGTGCGGTTCACTGTTTTTCTTTCTTTCCTCTGTCAGGATGTTTACAAACCAGAGCGGAAGTACAAGAGGCAGGCAGGTGCGGGAGAGCTGACTGAGGAAGAGTCCAGAGTACACTCCACACTGCTGGAGTACGGCAGGTGTGTGTGCACGCCGAATTACGCTACTCTCCTCCCGTTTCCCGTGTAAAGGTGCATGTGCGCTCACCAGTGATCTTTGATTCATATTTATTTATTTTAAGTTGTTCGTGGTGATAGACAGAAATAATTGCTTCAGTTTTTACCTGTGTGGGTTAGATTTTCAGGGATCGTTGGAGTGACTGAATATTTTTATTGGCTGTGATGATTAGAATAGATCCTGATATCCTGGACTCATCCTCTCTCTTGCGCACACACACACACATGCACACACACTGTAGTTTTGGCTTACTCAATAATCCTTTTCTGCTTACACGAGCAGGATTTCATCTGTTTAGTTGTTCAAAGTGTAAGTTGAACACATTTAAAATTCAAATGTTCTCCTGTAATGAGAATCCAAACAGACAGATGACCCTCAGAGTGGCAGAAATGGCAGAATTATTTCACACCGCTTCTGTCACATAGAGTCCCGTTTGTGTCATTTCATACATTGTACATTTGCACTTTTGTCCAGAATGTGTGTCTCCTCCAAGATAATTCGGTAAATCATCCGATTCTTTTAGGGGGGTGGGGTGGGGGATTGAAATTTGCTACAGCACTGAATGGTTATGTTGCCTTGACAACCAAGGGTTGAACATCCATGAGATTCTTCCCTTGATTAGAGGTTTCTCCATTAGCATAATATTCAGCAATCAGGATCGGTCTGGCTTTACAGATGGTCTCAGCTGCCCTCCTCACCGCCTGTCATTAGAATTACGATTAATACAGCATCGCCATTATACAGTCACTTAAGTCTAATGCCCGATCTTCCTCCAGGCATGCTCACCTCTTATCCCCATTTTGTGTTAAATTTTTTAAGAACACATCCTCTTTTCATCCTGTAAGTATCCTCTAGATTTGAGCACCGAATGCTGAGTGCCTCTAATATTGCTTGAGTCATTGGTCACGAAATTCCAGCAGGTTATTACCAAAAACTGCATGAAAGTTGTGGTCATCGCAGTCACCCAAACTCCAGTCTTTTTTATTTATTTATTTTTTAAGTTTCTTTTCAATTCTGAAACCCCTTGCACGCACCCTCGTCCAATCTGTAACGAACTTTAACATTAACCCTTAGAGTGCTGAAATAAATTTTCAAAAAATTATAAATGAAATTATCTTGCGCTGTCGAAAACCTATCATGTGGCGACTTGTTTAAAAGAGCTCCCCTGTGAGAGCTCTTTTAAACAAGTTGCCTCATGATAGGTTTTCAACAGCTTTGAATTTGATGTCTTCACATCATTGAGCGACACTATTTGTATTTGGCGCTCTTAGGGTTAATGAGCTAAGATGTGTTGAAAACGCGGAGGCAGTGTGGCCTTCTGGGGACTTGAGTTCAAACTGGGTTTATGGTTGAGTGTGTGTGAAACTAACAAAGGTTTGTTCAGTCTCTGCAGTGGCAAACATTGCGTGAATGTGTTTGGCATTTCTCAAGCTTCGTGTGCAGCTCTGCATTCAGTGAGGTTAACCTCTGAGAGGCACCTGAATGTGAGCAGGAAATGCATGAACGGAATTGAATGGGTGACTATTTTTCTGCGATTGATGCAAGGTTAGGACACATAAAAGCTTGAAGCAATGGTTTGCTGTGCAATATCCTTTCAAATCAATTAACCCTTAGAGCGCTAAATACAAATAGTGTTGCTCAGTGATGTAAGGTATCAAATTCAAAGCTGTTGAAAACCTATCATGTGGCTCCCGCAGGGGAGTTCTTTTAAGCAATTCGCCACATGATAGGTTTTCAACAGCACAAGATAATTTAATTTATAATTTTTTGAAAATTTATTTCAGCGCTCCAAGAGTTAATGGTGAAAACATTATTGATTTATTTATTCTAAGTGAAATGCCCTTAAAAAAGATGTTTACTCAAGTTGATTAGTTTTTCATTCTTGTTAATTAGCAGGACTTGCCGCCCGCCTGAGGGGGTAATGCAGTGGAGTGGTACTTATTGGCTGTTTCGAATGTGGGAGGTGGTTGAGATTTATCTGCAACATGAAGTGCCTTTTTCAAAGAACGCAAATGCAATTTTATGTTTCTGTTCACGGACATATGCTTGTGGCTGTGCAGGGGTGACCTTGCAGTCCAAGTCCCTAAGATAGTCCAGAGTAATTTTATTTAACCACTTAAGCTCTAACTTCTCATTTGAGTTTCCCCTTAATTTGATTAAAAGTCAAAAAAAATTTTTTTCATACTGTAGGACAATGTCACATAAATATTCTGTATCTGCTGGTTGCAGCGCTTCACTGAAGTGACATCACACTTATATTGAGAGAAATATTCAAACCCAGGATGCCATGTTTTTATGGCCACAGCAATATATCACATGGAAAATATCTAGATCTTGTGCATCATTTTACACAGATTTCCCTGTGATTCAGCAGGACATGTTTGTGATCGTTGGAAACCTTGCAATCTCCATTAGAATTTAAAATGGGCCTGACTTTCCAAAGGTTTGAATACAGCAGCTGTATTTTACGGACCCATATATGAGTCAGTAGGTTTTTTGGGGTTAAAGCCAATAGAAAATGATTTTGCTACCATTTGTTTCAGTCCAGAGGATAAATATTTCAGTTTAAAAGTTGGAAACCAGGCGCCGGTACTACCTTGGCATTTCAGCTGGCTTTTGAAAAGGACAAATGCGTCTCCAGTGACAGCACTTGAGGTGTGTCCTTAGCGTTGCGTCGTTCAACACTGACACTGTGGACTTCTCAGTCACATAAAAACTGGGTCTTAAATTTGGCTGGATTTACACCGGACGCGTCGCGCTTGTTGTGTTTGCGTTCTTTTGCCACCTATGTGAGTCGTCTGAAGACTTTTGCCGTGGAGCTGGATTTGTGCTTTCACAGAAATGCATCGTAGAAATGCTCTAATGAAGGTCATATTTGTACAGTATTACCACAGAAGCCTAACATTAGTCCAGGAATATAAATTCAGTTTGCTACCTGATGCATGGTTGTTGCTGTACAGGTAAAGTATGTCTATGCAACCATTGTTTAAAAAAAAAAAAAAAAGAAGATGAAATTCTGCATATGAACACTCACTTAGCTGACTCTAATATTAAAGTCAGTGCTTAGTGAACGTTCAGACAGTCATTTTAATAAATGTTCAGCCAGCGTAATTAAACGGATGGTATTTTGTGATCTCAGCTTCATTATTGGTTGACTTTGCACTAACCCCATCACACCTGTTTATAAAGGCAGTCTCATGAGAAAAGGTTGAATGCAGTTCCAGCACCTTCTGCAGCAGGAAGGCATGATGTGGCCTACTTTTTTTTTTTTTTTTTCTTTGGGATAACTGTTAAAATGAAAGATGCAGGCCTTGCCAATACAAATCATTTAATATATTTCTAAAGGCCGTTCTGGGGGCTGCCCCTGGTAAAAGCTGATTGGCCGAGCACTAAGAACTCATGGTGTAAATGAGACGTTCCCTCTAGAATGCTTGTGATTTGGAAACTGACTCAGTCGGCGTTAATCAGGCCTCACTGGTAAAATCTGCATTTCTGCGTATGCATCACCCCTTCAGTCCAGACTATGCATTTAACGACAAAGTCTCCGTGTCTTTAAATGGGGGTGTGGCTTGGTGGGTGAGCTGCAGTGTGATGATGTGATGGTGTTCGGCGCTCGGTGTGGACTGCACCTGCCGGTGAGCACATGAGGCCAAGCCTGTTAACCGTTTGAGCGCTGAATACATTTTCAAGGAGTTTAAAAATGTTGTAATCCTGAGCTGTTGAAAACCTATCATGTGGCAACTTGTTTAAAAGAGCTCCCCTGGGGGAGCTCTTTTAAACAAGTTGCCACATGGTAGGTTTTCAACAGCATCTGATTTTGATATCTTACACCATTGGGCAACTATAGTTGCCCACGGCGCTGAAAGGGTTAAATACCATACAGTGCCTTCACTCTGTATCGGTAGATCGGAGTTACTGATCTCGCCTCTGTTTGCAGAGGTGCCTGTAATTTCGGTGGCGATGCTGCTGTACCTCTGCTTCTGATACCTGGGGAAAGTGGGGAGGTGATATGGATTAGTGTCTGGTTTTTAATGGCTCCTTTTTAATGAATGCTCCTGTTTCATTTCTGCTTTGCAAAGACGCTACGGATTCAGCAAACAGCCCAAGCAGGACAGTGTGAGTAGTGATTCGTCTTTGCTCTTATCTATTTGTACGGGACATTTTTATTTTGTTATTCTTGGTGTGTCTGACAGAATATGTGGCAGGCTTTTTTTCAAGGCATGCATGCAGGATTTTCCTTATGTAAGTCACTTGTCTGTATGTGTGTGTATGATTTCAGCAGACGGGGGATTAGTTGGGCCTGAGAGCAGGTACTCTTTGTACCTGTATAAATTCCCTGTGCCAGATTACATTACTGCTCTCTGTATTTGTATATAGTGTAAATGTGTTTATATGAGGTGGTAAGGGGACGGTGGGTGTGTCCTGTGCAGGTAGAGGAGCGGAAAGTGTCCCAGGCCCCAGGTCTGCCCCCCGGCATGACTGAGGTGTCCGAGGAGGAGGATCTCCAGGCTGCGGAGGAGGTGGGCCTGCCGCATCCTGTCCTGATCCCAGCATCATTACCCACAGGGTGGATTTAGCGTTCTCTCAAACACTGTTTTTCTCGATGAAGTATTTTTGGCCCGTGGAGCTGAGGTGTGTTTATTTTTAAAATGTGAGGCTGGTGCACAACTGCAAAGCCTGCTGGGAAAATTATTGGTGTGGCACGATGAGGTTTTTTATAACACGAGCAGTTGAAATCTTTAATGCCAATATGTGCAGATATATAGGCTTTGTAAGGCTTCGTTTTGAGGTACAATACTGTAGGTGAAGTACAACATGTAATACGTGATAACTTTTGCGAGAAATGCTGATGTTGGAATCCTGTCGATGAGCGATGTCCATACTGCGCATATTTACACCATCTCTTTTCTCCCTTAGCTACGCATTAAAACTCTGATGACTGGTTTGGCTGCCATGGCAACAGAGGAGGTAAGACTTCAGATGCTATAGTGGAAGGGATCAACATCTTCCCTCTACTACTGGTGATCAGTTCATTCCAGCTGCGCTGCTGTTCAGGCAATACTATTTATCGCATACGCATGGTCTTAAGATTGGCAGCAAAATCGTAAGCACAAGTTGGTTTACTCGGACAATTTTGGTGGAAGACGGCATTGGAGTTCTCTAAAAAATGTCCGCGCTGAAGTCGTTGTCTGATAATTTTGGTGCCAGAGCGTGCAGTTTTTTTTTTCCACTCTTTTTTCCATAATGGCTACATATGAGGCCTATATGTATATCAATGGCCCTTTTCCCAGCCTCCCCCAGGGTCATATTTGTAGTCATTATGGGGGAGGGGGGAGTCTGTGGGGAAAATGTTTAATACTTTGTTGTGCATTGAAGTGAACTTTTTAATTTGAATGTATTTATTGTTTTTGTGTTTGCTTTAGATTTGCTGTAATGATACTGAATGGACTGGGATGTTATCATTTCCTGTGAAGTTATTTTATTTGCATTTATTGCCAGTGTGTGGGCGACAGCTTACATCTTAGGGCATTCAGTGTTATGTGTTTGAAAGGAATTTGAGTGATTTTATTCATTGAAGCTGGATCTATTAGAGCTTTAGTTGACCAGAGTGCAGTGTGTAGCCAGTAGAGGTCTGTTATCTGCGTGCAAAGTGCTATTTGCTCCGACAGAAAGGTCCTCTAGTCTGTATTGATTTACACGAGTGAAGCTCTCCTCCAGCTCGTGAGACTTCTCATGCATCTCTGTCGGTGTTTGGTCTCCTGGGACTCTAACACTGGAGGAGAGAGGGGAGGTTATGACAGGGGCTGAATTTGAATTTGATTTCAGGTTCTGGGGCACTGGAGTGCTTGGTCTCGCCCTGTGATGTAGCATTATTTGCAGCAGGACATTGTGAAGAATGATGTCACCTGAAAGGCCCCGTCTCAGCCTGTCGAGCGGACGCGGTGTTGGCGTTCGAGTCGGGGTGTGGGGCTCACGTGTAACGAGGGGCTTTGTTATTCGCAGGGCAGGCCGACGGCGAGTGCGGTCGGGCACATCGTGGGGCTGCAGTCGGAGGAGATCAAAATGATTGCGTCTGAATACGCTGAGAAGGTGCTCCCTCCTGCCCTCTACTTGAGGGTTATTTTCTCACCACGAGAATGAACTTCCTTTATCTTCCTTTATTATTATTCCTGTATTTTTATGAACACGCTTTCAGTATGTAATAAGGGAGATATCAATGTCAGTGTCTCCGTCTGTCTGTAATCAATGTTATTTCTAGACCCTAACTCAAGAACCATTCAACATTCTTTGCAACAAACAAGCACTGGAGTGGTGCCTTTTGGCGTCTTGGTGTTTTTATATCATTTGATCACAACGTAGTGCTGTAACCACAAACTTAATGCTTTGACCTAAAATTTTGGAAGTGTTGGACCTGGAAATGAAACTCTTTAGATTTTTTTTTTTTTTTTTTTTTTTTAGAATCTGTGGGTCCACATAAATCAATTCCAATAAGTAAGGCCCATTTACGTTTGTGTACATTTTCTGCCATTTTGAATTTTTCGTAAAAAATTTAAGCTCCATATACTCATAGATGGTGCAACCAATTCACCTGAAATTTGGTATTTAACATCTTCAGACCAAGATCATGTAATGCTGTACACAAAAGCATTGCTGCATCATATGATTTGGCTGCATTAAGGCAATGAATTTTGAGAGTGTGGCCTCCATAGCTGAAATGAGCTCTAACTCTTGATTGCAATGTTCAGTCATCATCAAACTTGAGATGCCCCATCTACACGCTATATGACTCAAGCCTACCAAATTTGGTGTCAATCTGTCAGTAGGTGGGGCTATAGCAAACAAATGGTCATAACCCTTAAACTAGTTGTCCAATCAATTTGAAATTGTGCATGCTTTATGTTTGCCAAGAGTCGAATGGATGTCTGGAATGACAAGGTTATTCCGTAAACAAAAACTGCCATCAGCCAATTACATTTCACCATCCCTTCTACTCTCGGGAGCTATCATGTATCAGAATGAAACTTTGCTGGATTATTTAGGATTTGTGAAAAACCTATCAACCATATGCTGGAGGTCTGTCTTTTGCTGTTTTGGAATTTTTCAAACTTCAAATTTTGCAGGGGCTGGATGGAAGTGCCGCCATCTCCTGATGGCTTTTGCCTGTACTTGTCCTCTCAACCGTTTCCAATCTTCAATTTATACAAATGCAGGTTTCCTTATTAACTCTGAGAGTGTTGAAATACATTTTAAAAAAAATATAAATTTGATTATCTTGTGCTGTTGAATACTTATCATATGGCGTTTTGTTTAAAAGAGGTCCCGCAAGGGAGCTCTTTTAAACAAGTCGCCACATGATGGGTTTCAACAGCTTTGATTTTGATATCTTGCATCATTTAGCAACAATACCTGCATTTAGTGCTCTATGGGTTAAACATTGACCTGCCGCTTTGTTTTCAAGTTTTCCGCATATATCGAGGAGATTTATCACTGTTCATGAGAAAGCTTGTGGTCGTGGAACTTGCTCAGAAAATGAAAGCGATTTCTGTCCTTACGTGTTTCCGATGTGCACTAGAATGCAGCGTTTTCTTGTTGTTTTAACCTATTTTTGCCAGAAGATCCATAATGGCGCCCGTCACCATATAACAGTGAAAAATGTTATTTGATGGAAAATCTCATCAGACAGGGGTCCTGCAGCGGCTGTGTTTACTATAATATGCAGCACAGAATGGCAATAATGGCATTACATTTCATTACTGGTATTTTGCAGATATTTTTATCCAGATTCTGAAATGACTGTGGAAAAATGTATGCACCCATTTAGCAAACACTTCAGAAGCAAGTAGTGCGTGTTTTTCCACCAGCTGAATCTATCATTCATGCTCATTCTCTGTGACCCTGTCAACATGCCTAATATTCTGGAGAACACTTGAGTAATGCATCCAGTCTTGACCTATTAACCTTCAATTACTTTTACCGTACGAAGAAAGGAGTGGTGAAGTTTTTTGCAGCGTAGACTGTTCAGTGAACACCTGAGTGAACCCTGTAGTAACACCTCTTAATTCTGAACGGCCCCTGTGGACGGTGTGGGTGTGTTGAATAGTCAGCTATTTAGCTGGCGGCGCACTTGTTATGCACAGTAACTTGAGCCGGAGTCTGATAAATAAAGAGCGATTTAGACGAGTCCAAGTTTCAGAAGTCGCATGCATTTGACCGTGAAATTAGAGTGGTTTTCTTCCGAGATAGAGAGAGCAGAATGGAGTATGTGGCTGTCTTTCCTAATCACTGTGTTCACACTGCAATCAAGCCATGTTTAGACTGCAAATTCACCTCTCGGGGCATGACAGGACTATGATATTGGGGGGGGGAAAAATGCAATCTGTAGCAAAACCTTGTTGGGGGCGGGGAGTGGGGGGTCTGACTGGTGCTAGTTTTGGGTGATGTATTGGTATTTCACCCTGGCACACAATCCTTCATGTAAAAGTAAAATTCTCCCCCTGTGTAATACTTTGGCCACTTCTGTTCCCCCGAGGGCCTTTAAGTCCTCCCTGCCTCGATGGCGATTAGCCCTTTACCCCAGAACCCCCCCCAAGTACCGAGAGCTGTGCTTCTGGAAGCTTCTGAAAGAACTGAGTGGTATCCAGCAGTGTGATATAGTGTTATTTCACTGTATAATGTGTTAAATGCAAGACAAGTTGCTCTGAATTCAGGTGTCAGCCATGTAAACTCAGAGGTACCGTGGAAATGTTGTGTGTAATTACAGGACGATGCATTAGTGAAAGTGTCGAGTGCTGATTGGTCGTAAAAGGCTGGAGTTGTAGCGATGTCATTGCGTGGCGTGCGGTGTGTTGCTGTGTATCGTCATGATGTCACAGCGTGCTGTGCGGTGTGGTGATGCCACAGCGTGCTGTGTGGTGTGATGATGTCACAGCGTGCTGCGTGGTGTGGTGATGTCACTGTGTGCTGTGCGTTGTGTTGTGGGGCAGACGGAGCGTTCGACAGAGGACCGTCCTGAGCGATTTGGCCCCGCCCAGCAGCACCGCCGGCAGGTGACCTCACTTAACAAGCAGATCCAGCAGAAGAGCAAACAGCTGGAGGAGGTGAGACGGGCTCACGCTGATCTCACTGCACTGCAGAACAAGTCTCACCCAGCATTTTCATCGTGTATTAGACTTAACCCTTTCAGATGTAAGATATCAAAGTCAGATGCTGTTGAAAACCTATCATGTGGCAACTTGTTTAAAAGAGATCTCTTGCAGGAGCTCTTTTAAGCAAGTTGCCACATGATAGGTTTTCAACAGCTCAGGATAACTACATTTTTAATTCCTTAAAAATGTATTCGGCGCTCAAAGGGTTAATAACACTTGTATCTAATGCCTTTATTTTCTCTATAAAAAATGTACTCATTTTTGGATCTGTCCATGAAACGTGAAATGTTCTTCCCTGTGGACAGATCTAGAAATTAGTCATGATGATCTCACATCGATTGCAAAATTTTTGTTTTACTGAGGTGATGATTGAAATTAGTGTTTTAAGTCTAATTACAAGATTAAAATGCTCGGTAAGATTTCTTTATGCAGTGTGTTGGCATTGATGTTTGTGTCCCCTGTTGACCCTCTGTTTACAGCTGTCACACCCTCAGTTATAACCGCTGTGTGTGTGTGTGTGTGTGTGTGTGTGTGTTATAACACCGCAGTCCCCATTCTCAAAATGTACGACACCTTAACTGCACCACCCTGGTATGTAACTGGGGATTACATGGGATTTCTGTTTCCAGCTTGTCTGTTTCTCAGTACATGTACGTTGCGCCGTGTGATAATTACGAATCTTTTGTCCCCATGGCAACATCTTTTTTGCTGTTTTCTAGCTGCAAGCCAAACACTCCGAGGCTCAGGCTGGGTGTGAAGAAGCGAAGAACAAGTTGCTGGAGGTGAGAAATGCTAACATGTTAGCGCTGAGCCTTAGCTGCTGCATGGAATTGTTTTTTGTTTATTTATTTATTTTACTAATTTTAAAGTGCCAGCCATTGCAGACTTTCGATGTGATGAAATTCTCGTTAGTTGGTGGGCCAAAGTGATTTTGATTTTGAAGCTGATTAAATGTATATTCACTGTGCTGCCTCCTTACTTTTGGCAAACGTATAACAACACTGATGATGGTCCCCTACTGTGTCCTTTTGTGTGAGAGTCTCCTGTACATGTGGTGATGATGATGGTGGTGATGATGGTGATGATGATGGTGTTGGTGGATGATGATGATGGCTGAGATGATGGCGCTCTGGAGGATGGATGGTGATCCAGGATGACTGAGAATCATTGATGCTTCTCAGTGATGGTGAGTGATGATGATCCCATGATCCCACCCCTCCCAGTGCCCACGCCCTCCCAGTGCCCGACTCTCCCAGAACTCCCAGTGCCCCCCGCCCTCCCAGTGAGCCCTCCCAAGCCCTCCCAGTGGAGCCCACACTCACCCAGTGCCCAGCTCCCAGGCCGCTCTGGAGGACCCAGTGGCCTCCCAGTGCCCACGCCCTCCCAGGCTGCCCACGCCCTCCCAGGTGCCCAGTGGTGTCTCCGCCTCCCAGTGAGAATGCCCACCCTCCCAGTGCCCACCTGTCCCAGTGCTTCTCCCAGTGCTCACCCAGTGCCCCGCCCTCCCAGTGCCCACACCCTCCCAGTGCCCACGCCCTCCCAGTGCCCACGCCCTCCCAGTGCCCACACTCTCCCAGTGCCCACGCCCTCCCAGTGCCCACACCCTCCCAGTGCCCACGCCCTCCCAGTGCCCACCCTCCCAGTGCCCGCCACCCCCTCCCAGTGCCCAGTGCCCACGCCCTCCCAGTGCCCACACTCACCCAGTGCCCACGCCCTCCCAGTGCCCACACTCACCCAGTGCCCAGTTCCTCCCACCCCCCCTCCCAGTCTCCCAGTGCTCACGCCCTCCCAGTGCCCCCAGTGTCCGATGGATATCCCAGTGCCCACACTCTCCCAGTGCCCACACGGTAGTGCCCACACTCTCCCAGTGCTCAGCCCCTCTCCCCCTCTCCACACTCGGAGGTCTGTTCTGCTCTGCTCTGTATTACAGGTGTGCTACAGTCCGCTACATCAGCGATGATGTTTCTCATTTCTAGAGTCTAATTTTACTATGCGTGGGTCACCATTATAGCGAGTGAAATTCTCCCTCTGTGTGAGACCTTGGCCACTCCAGTGCCCCGCTGAGGCCTTTGCGGTCAGTCCTGTTTCAGTGAAGATTAGCTTCATCATCTCAGACCCTCCCCCGCACTGTACTCAGAGCTGTGCTTTAATGAGGTCACAGCCACTGCGTCTCCTGTCTGCCTGTACGATATTAACCCTTAGAGCGCTAAATGCAGCTGTTGTTGCTCAATGATGTAAGATATCAAGATCAAAGCTGTTGAAAACCTATCATGTGGCGACTTGTTTAAAAGAGCTCCCGCAGGGGAGCTCTTTTAAACAAGTGGCCGCATGATAGGTTTTCAACAGCGCAAGATAATTAAATTTATATTTTTTTAAAATTTACTTTCAGTGCTTTAAGGGTTAAAAGTTATATAAAGCTCTTTTTTAAATGTTACTCAGGCCGGAGATGAGCTGTGATTATGATTCCCGCAGATACGTAAAATTAAGACTAATTACGCCTCTCTGCAGTATCTTAGCCCAGCTTGATTAATTGATTTGATTGGATGGGAGCGTCAGTGGTCTGACTGTCAGGCTGTCAGTCATTGGCTGATTGACAGGTGAGTCCTGTGGTCTGCAGCAGGGCTGGGGGCTGGGGGGGGGCAGGTTTAGCAGCTTCTTGTCTGATTTTGGACCACAGGCACAAGAAAGAATAAACTGAGTAAAATTTTGAGCAGCGGTCATTTGTTCAGACTGCTGCGTGAAATTGACTGCACCTGGCCATTAGAGCAGTGCGGTCTAACTACAGTTTATCGGACTGTTTTGGTTCCGGACCAATCTCATTCACTGGAGATCTCCGTTAAAGTTCTCTCTGATTGCAACAGGTCACGACATCCCTGAAGCAGCTTGCATTCTGGAGACGAATCATCTCCTCTGATCAGGTCAATCGGTACAACTCTGGCGTTTTCTGACGCTTGTTAAATTCAGAGCTCTGTCTGAAAACTGGGATTTCTGCAGCTGTGTAAGGGCAGAATATGCAGAACGCGAAAAAGTGGCCAAAATTGCTTCGCTGCCCGAGTGTGAGACTAACTCCCATATCGTATGCCACGACAGCATCGCAGTGAACAGGTTAAGTTGAGCTTGTCTCTACCCTGGCAAAAATCCGCCGCTTGCCTGCGTGTGCATGAGTGGCGCACCAGCACTGCGATTTTCGCGATCGAACTTTGCTCGATGTTTCGCCAAGATGGACTCGGTGGAAATTCACTTGCCGCCCTGCTTCCATGTGAAAAAGAGTGACAGACTTGCGAATTTGCGTAGCGTGTATTGGGCCCTCAGGAATGTGCTCTGGTGCTGTGAGCAGATTGGCTGTTACACTCACTGGTCTGATGCCGTGGTGTGTTTCTACACCGCAGTGCTGCACAGACATACACCGCTCTCACAGCTCTTCACTGCTCGGAGGGAGTCGTACTTCAGACTTCCAGCCCAGGAACAGCAGGCAGCCTGTGTGCTGAACTCGCTGCCCCTCGGGACCCTCCAACCCCCCCCCACCCATCCCCTGGCACTGCGGGGGGCCCCGGGGCCCGTACAGCTGGGGTCTTGGGCAGCTGTGGGAGAGATTAAGGGAGGGTCACGCTGTGGAATCCTGGGCAGATCTCTCGCCCATCCTTCACTGTCACGCCCCCACTGCCCCCCCCCCCCACCCCAGGGAGCAGGGCTTCTCCGAACGCTGTTGTGTCTGTGTGTGTGTGTGTGTGTGTGTGTGTGTGTGTATGCATTCTTCTAGTGTGTCTTCTTGGGCACGCATACATTTGTGTACATGTATACAGATAAACATTTGCTTATTCCTGTGTGTGTGTGTGTGTGTGTGTCTGTCAGTGTGTTCCTGAGTTTGTGTGTGAGTTCCTCCTTAGTGTTTCGGTGTGTTTGCTTGGGCACACAGACATTTGTGTGTATTTATACTGATAAACGTGCATTCCTGAGTGTGTGTGCCTGCGCAGGTGAGATGGGAGAATATCTCCTCTTCCTGTCTGTCTGTCTGGTGTGTCCGTCTGTTTGTTCGTCCGCCTGTGTCTCCGCCGGCGTTTCCTCCCTAAGCTCAGTCTTTCCTCCCTCTCTAAGCCGGACGGATGCGAGGCGTGGGAAGTGTGTGACAGTGCGGCGGTGATGAATGACAGCGCTGGTGTGTGCTGCGGTGAGTGTGTGACGACCACACAGGTGAAGAGAGGTGGTGTGTGGGAGGTCTGGCTCAGAACACACTGCTGCGTTATTCACGGGTCCTGGAAGTGCTGTCACTCACTCATGTATGGCGAATCGCTGATCCTCAGCAGATGTCCGTAACCGTGGCGATCTCTTAAATGATTTAATTTGCAGCCGCTGGAATCTGGACTCGACACGGTGTCCGTTCTGCTTCATAGACATTTGATTCCAATTTTTGTCCTTTCGGACGGTTGATGGAACCTCATGTCTTGGTTAAGTTTGGACTGTAGTAAACAGTTACTTCTGTTTAAATCAACTTGTACTCGTGTTGGAGAAACCGACAAACATTGTCTAATGACCTCGGTGGAGGTGGCGGTGGTAGACAGATTCTAATTGGTTCAGATTGCCTGGTTCTGTAAACGCATCAGGCACCGTGCAAATCCCTTGTTCACCCATCAGTAACGCCCTCGGAATGTTGTCAACATTCACTCATCCTATTGGTTCATGTGTGTCACATGACCAACATCTCGGCAGATCAGCCAATCCCGAACCCAACAGAGATATGAAACCCCTCATTGGTCAAGGTGACCCGATGGGACCTGAGAATGGAGAGGCGTTCGCACCGCTGCGTCAGGTGCTTCTGTCGCTCTGAGTTGAGGTGTTGTGTTGTGTTCCAGTATCCTGGAGAAGCTGAGAGCTCTGGTCGCCATGAACGAGAACCTAAAGAGCCAGGAGCTGGAGTTCAGAACGCACTGCCGGGTGAGTGACCCGTCGCCACTCTTTGTTTTCTTCCCCAACCGCACCCCACCACGACAGTCCCTCTAGCTGTGAGGGACGTATTGCACCTCAGCTCCATAAACATGGCTGCCTATTTTGCGTTGGCAGTTTATCCTGTAGGTACTGCTTTTCCTCTAAAGTTAATGAGGAGGGTCCTCATACGGCTATCGCCCTGTATAATTCGTTCCATGAATAACAAAAGGTCGCAAGCGACATTCCTGATGAAACCTGTTTTTCTGCACCACAAACGTGGTGCAGAAAAACAGGTTTCATCAGGAATGTCACTTGCGACCTTTTGTTATTCATGGGACGAATTTTGCGTGCACACGTGCAGACAGGAACAGCCTTGTGTTCATCCATACCATGGAAAGTGGCAGGCTGCCCCTTTTCTGAATACTTTTGAGCCATTTGACTTTGTCACTTCTTCGTACCGGAAATTAGCTGGCTGTAGTCTGTCTTTATTGAAGATCATGACTGCTTTTAACCCTCAGAGCGCTAGGGCAACTATAGTTGCCCAATGATGTAAGATACCAAAATCAGATGCTGTTGGAAACCTATCATGTGGCGACTTACATGATGATAGGTTTTCAACAGCTCAGGATTATAAAATGTTTAATTCCTTGAAAATGTATTCAGCACTCTAAGGGTTAATGGCTGGCGTGTGTAAGAGGCCCGTGTGTGAAGTGCTCGGACAGGTGTAGGATGCTCCTGTTACACTTTAGAAGCTTTTATTTAAGGTGCACTGTCGCTGACAAGCATGTGTTGTAAACTTGGTAAAAAGAATTGACCTTTTTTTTCGTGTTACTTGTGGAAATTTCTAGTTTATATTGCGGCTAATCATGGCTGTTAATCACAGCTGCTTTGACTGAAAACACATTATTTGCTCAGGGCAGGATTTTAGAGTGCAGGTTTTCTAAACATCGTTTTTGCTCGCATGAACTTTGAGATGTTTTCTTGCGTGCTACTATGTCTGGACATTGATGCGGACAGTTCAACTCTTATACAGTAGCTATGAGCATCCACTCCAGTGCTCAGTCATGACAATGATTTGGATGATTGGGACGACATTTTGGGATGTATTTTCAGGAGTTCACTTGTCGATTATTAAATTTGTTAATTCATTTGCTCATGCGATTCGCCCATTGTAAAACTAATATTCATTGTGCAAAAAAAAATTGTACGGTAATTTTTTTTTTGTTTATTGCTGTGTGTTAATTAACTTTGTGCACAAGTCTTGTGTAAGTTCAGCTATTTGTCTGTGATTATGGCGCGAGTTCACATGCACGCCTGCCGTTTTGAGTAACATGCTGTATGTTAAGCCCTTCACGTGGGAGAGAGTCGCTTCATAAGTTAGCACTGACGGATCTAAAAAGGTTGTAAGTTGGCTTTTTTCTGTAGAGTTGTGAACAGACACAGAGGATAACGTTCCCCTCATGCTGGGTCATGGATGATGACTCGATGGACGAGGACAGTGGTCACCTTTTTCTTCAATCCAGTTCTTGTGATTTTGGAACAGAGTTCATTGTATGTATGATGAGTCGTAAGCTGTTCCTGGATCAGTGTGCGAGGGGGAAGATTGAAATGAGTTGTCTTACTGCTCAGGAGGAAATGACCCGTCTGCAGCAGAGTATTGAGAGCCTGAAGGCGGAGTCTGGTGATGATACCGAGGACGAGAAGGTAACGTGAGCGCACTCATTAGGCAGCGTCCAACTGCAGCACGGTTTTATCGTGGTCCCGTCCGGTTTTGCCACTGACCTCACCTCGCTTTGCCTTCAGGAGCGGAACCAGCTGATTGACAAGCAGTACAGAACCGACCGGGACAAGCTTCAGAAGATCCGGCTGCTGCTGGTGAAGAGCTGTCTGTCTGTCTGTCTGTGTGTGTGTGTGTGTGTGTGTGGGCTTCTGTGTGTGTGTATGTGTGTGTGCGCGCGCATGCATGTGTGCTTCTGTCTGTCTGTCTCGAGTCGCAAGGTCAGTGTGCACTACAGTGATGTTCTGGCTCCAGCCTTATCGAGCAGTAGCTGGCATTCACACAATCCCAGAAATGTTTTCTCAGGTGAGTGATGCACAAATGCACTAAAACCCAGTGTAACCTCCTGCTGTAATGCACACCAGCTCCCACTGAGGTAACTGAATATAGTTTTTGATGGTGGGTGAGTACTGAATGAAAGTGGACTCCGCTGCAGTGCTGGACTGTAGTCTGAGGATAGCTGCTGGTTATGTTCACATACACTATCCCGAACCCCTCCAGACTGACCCAGAGAGAGTGACAGTCCTGCCTGCTCTCGCCCCCTGTAGGCGCGGAGGAACAGGGAAATTGCCATCCTGCAGAGAAAGATTGATGAGGTGCCGAGCCGAGCTGAGCTCACGCAGTATCAGAAGAGATTTATCGAGCTCTACGGTCAGGGTACGCATTTTACCATCCACTTTGTGTCATTACCTTTCTCAGGGATTTTACATTCTTATTTATTTTTCCTTAAAAAAAAACCACTTTGTGCAGTGTATTGGTATGACTTTTTTTTTTTTTTGAATTCTTTGTTTTTTTTGTCTTTTTTTTTTTGCAGCAGCAGCATTATTTGTCTTGTTATATGTGCTTCCAATCCATTCCGAAGCCATTGTTCTTAAATTTAGAATCTGTCAGTTGTGATGTTGGCAGACAGCAGTTGCTGGCAGAAAACGGTTCGCTAATGAAGGAGTTGAAATTAAGCAACACGTCCTCCCACACGCCCCCCCGCCCTCGACTACGCATGGGGCTGGGGTTGCCATGACACCCGGACAGTGGCCCCTCTGGAACCCCCTCCTTAGCGGTGTGTTTTTTTTTTTTTTTTTTTTGTAGTGTTTGTGGGGTAAATGTGGAAGTGTGGCGCTCACGGTCACTCAGTATAATGACTGACCCCTGCCACCACCCGCGGAAACCCTCAGATCACGGTTACTGCTGCTGTCAAAACCACTTTTACCTTAATCTTGTGCAGCTGGTCAGTTATAAAATGGTTTTGGTCAAAGGCATTAAGTCTTCAGCTCGAGGAGGCGAGTTCCTGACGGTATCCCATAAATACCTTCATGTAATTTATGCATTTAGAACTGGTTTGCCTGTGTTGTTGTTTATGATATGGGCGGGGATTTGAATGAGGGTCACCACGAGGAAGTTCGATGGCATAAGGCGGGACCTCTTGCCAGAGCTCCACCCGGGCTCATACTGACACGAATTTGGGGCAGAGCCTTAATGTTCTGGTGGACAGGCGGACATGCAGTCGCCTGTTTGGGGTTCGGTGGGAAGTGAAGAGACGCAGTAATTGCTTACTGAAACACCCATCCCTGTGGATACCAGCGCCTAGCTTCGTTCAGTCTCCATTTTGTACAAGATCCTTTAATTTGCCCCAAATGCTAAATGCTATTGGTATTTTGAAGCTGGTTGGTAAAGGGAGAACTTGATATCAAGTGCACATCAAAATCATACCAAGAACTGATTGCGATTTGTACCGTTTGTTGGTTTGTAAATCACGTATATTCTGTCTAACACCTACTGAACTTGTTTTTCCTCTTTTAATAATCGTGTTAGATTTTGAAAGTCTCAACTTCAGATTAAAGTAACAGAAGTGGTTTCTACAGCTAATGTAGTCTTCCCTTCTATAGTTTCAGCCACCCACAAAGAGACCAAACAGTTTTTTACCCTGTACAACACGCTGGACGACAAGAAAGTCTTCCTGGAGAAGGAGGTGAGTCTGGCTTCCTGTTTACTAAGCTGTTGAAGGATGATTATTTGAAGCCTGTGCTGGATCACTCAGAATTTTCAGATGACCGTCGGCCAGCCTTTGCGTAATTTCCCATTGGCTTAGTGTGATAACAAGGTGTGGTTATGTGTCCCGAAGCAAGTGACCAGGGCTGGGGACGTGTTTGAGCTGTTTATGGACTGGGCTTTGGCTTAATTAAATTATTCTTTTTGTTCCCATTAATTTTATGCTTTCTGTAAACTTTCCTTTCCAACGACCGTGTCCAGAAGATGTCTTTGGCATTCTGTTGCTGGAAGTGCATCACTCTTTATTCTGCTGGTCAGGCTTGAGATGTCCTGTATGTGTGTACAGTACACACACTTCAGCACAAACACATGTTCTGCTACATTTCCCAACCAGTGGTTTTTAAAGCATTAATGCAGCTTTGATCTTTGGGTGTTTTTGTGTTACTGGTGGTCATTACCATCATCGCCGTTGGAATTTTATTGTTTTTTTTATTGTCCTTTTAACACAGGTTAACCTGCTGAACTCCATTTATGACAACTTTCAACAGTGAGTAACAGTGTGGATCATTCAAGATGGCGGCTGTCTGTGTTACACCTCTAATTCAGTGATTCCCAATGAGCTCTGTCTCACCATAACCATCTGGCACATTCTTGCATTGGTTGTTAGGACTGTTGAGACTGTGTCATGACCGTGTGGGTAGTGCAGTTATGCCACAGCACTGCCCTGTTCTGAGGCTTCATTAGGGGAAGACGGTGTTTGGTGTGCGTTACAGGGCGATGGCATCATCCGGAGCTAAAGAGCAGTTCCTCCGACAGATGGAGCAGATTGTGGAGGGAATCAAACAGAACCGGATTAAGGTGGGAACATATCCGCTCTCTCTAATATTCTTATCGTTTTTACTCAGGCGAAGCTCGGTGACATTTCCTGTTCTAGTGCCTCGTTCATTTTTCCACCTGTTCTTTGTATGAAAGGAAAAAAAACCTCCCCTTTGCTCTCAGACTTTTATCTGCGAAACGGTCATATCTGGTGAAACCACCATTAAATCTGCTGTGGTAAATGAGTCTCTAAGGGTCTCATTCGAGTGGGCGCGAGAGGTGAAAATTGGCGGGAAGACACGGTAGCCGTTTCCATGGCGCTCTCCTTAAATTGGCTGCTGACGTACTGAGGGGTGAGAGGTCAGTTTTCCCTGCGGATGTTAAGTGAATGCCGCAGATGGCACTGAGCTGCCATCTGAATACATCTGCAGCAGCGCAGCAAACTTAACTCTCTAAATATCAGACGGAAACGGCCTGAGCTGCTCGATCTGGGTCTTTATTCCCCGTAAGGAGTCCAGGCTCATTATGAGGTGAAATTGAATGGGGACGGAAACTGCCGTCCTCACTTCACAGAGGAAATATCATTTGCCTTTAAGAGGAGCCTGCTAGTTTTAAGTGCTAACCTGCTAATTAGCGGTTTAGCGAGCTCTGACAGGGAGAGGGGCTACCTTCCCTTTATTGGACAGGCTATATGGGCAAACTGGAAGTTGGTGCAGCAATTAGGTATTGGTGTCAGCAAATGGTGATTATGGATGACAAAGAAAATGTCACACATCCTTTTTTCTCCTCTCCAAATTTCGGAATGCTGCAGAAACGGACAGACGTTGCTTGAGTGTCGTAGATCAGTACAGGTTATTGGCATTTTCAACGTACAAACCAACCCCTGAGACTCTTTCAGAACATGGAGGCGATAAAAAAGGTGAAAGTAGCAGCACTAGAAGCTTCTGGAATGTTTTCTATCCAAAAATGTGCCATCTGTCAGTCAATGGCTTGCTTTGAATTGGCAGACTGGAGTATGAAATGTGTGCTTGAGAATAAATGCTGTACACTTTTTCCCAAGCAGATGGTGTACGTGTATAACTAATGCTACTGTTAGCTCAAAATAATCATAGATTGTCTAATATTATGTAAAACTGTAACATTTTTTACTTCCCAGCAAACATGGAAAGGACTGGCCGTGTCTGATTGCTAGTTCTAAACAAACTAATTATGAATTTTGCAGAAAAACATTTTATAACATTTGGGTATTTTGTCTTTACAGATCATATTAAAATGTTTTGGATTTAAGAAAGATCAATTCGCTGACCTAGGTGGCGGGGATATCGGCTGCGTCTTTACTGAGCGATGCGTCACGATAACTTTTAATGAAGCAAAGAACGTGTATGTGTTTACTTGTTGTGAGAAACATTTGTGTCCTCCTTGGGGTTTGTGCATGCATTGGTGGCATCAATCGTGAGACCTTAACGGGATCATAAGGCTGTTCAATGGCTCTTTCTACGGTTTCCCACACACACACACACACACACACACACACACACACACACACACACACACACACACACACACACACACACACACACACACACACACACACACACACACGTGTACACAGGTGGAGAAGAAGAAACAGGAAAATAAGATGAGGAGGGACCAGCTGAATGACGAGTACCTGGAGCTGCTGGAGAAGCAGAGGCTCTACTTCAAAACCGTCAAGGACTTCAAGGAGGTGAGGCCCCCCTCGTTCGCCCGAGCCTCCCTGTGCTAGTCGTGCTGGGCCTCTGTGCTTACAGGAGTACGCTAGTAACACTCACTTAGCCACTAGCGTGAACTAGAGTGCTACTCTGAGGCATTCTGGAGCTCAAGCCTCTGTCGCTATTCTCTGTCTCTCCATCTCTAAAACATGCACTGTGTTAGCTTCTGTCCCGCTGCGAGACACATCTCAGTAATTTAACCCCATAAAACCTAAGGACTCGTTTATGGGTTCCTCAAATGCAGCTGCTGTATTCAAACCTGTGGAACTTCAGGCGTGTTTTGAATTCTAGATCCAAAAATGTCCATCGATTTGTAATATGTCCTGCTGAATTGCTGGGAAATGCATATAAAATGATGCATGAGATCTAGATATTTCCCTTTTGATGTAATGCTGCAGCCATAAAAACATGGCAACCTGGGTTTGAATATTTCTCTTAATATTAGTGTGATGTAGCTTCAGTGAAGCGCTGCAACCAGCAGATACAGAATATGTTTGTGACATTGTCCTACAATATGAAAAAAAATGCTTTTTCTGACTTCTAACCAACTTAAGGGAAAACTTGAGTGAAAAGTTAGAGTTTAAGGTTAAAGTAATCCTGCTTGTTACGTGCTGGATGTTTGTCGCATCACAGCTTGCTCTGTCCTTATGACAGGAGTCACCGTTACCAGGATAGTTCTGTCTGTCACTGTCTGTGAGGATTTATAAAGGTTCCTGCGAATTGAGTGTGAATGTTACAAGTGCCGCTGGGTGCCTTCCAGACTCGCCGTGCTGATAATGAAGCATCTCTTTTCTTTTTTTCCCACAGGAGTGCCGGAAGAACGAGATGCTTCTGTCCAAGCTGCGAGCGAAGGGCGCCTCCTAGTTGACGTCACGGCTGAGAATCTCCCTCCATTTCAGTCGTCTTAGTTTTTCTTGTTCAATACTGAGAGCGCGTTCTGCAGAGGGCTTCAGTCTGCAAGCACTCTGAAGAACGGCTTTGTGTTCGTCTGTCGCTTTGAAAACTAAACTGTACCTAATCCTCCTACATTTGTGCCTGTCCTGGTTAAACTCTGAACACTCAGTTCAGTTCTGTTACCGAGGCATTTCAGAGTGTCCTGACCTCCATTTTCCCCTGCCCTGTCGTGTGTGCTTAAGCTGAAGGGGGTTTAACCACACAGGTATTCTTGCCGACTCACCCCTGCCGCAGGGAATTAGTTCATCTTTGTCAGATTTGATGAATTGTTAGACAAAGTGTGAAAGTGTAAATGGCGAACAACACATCCTGTGTACTGAGATCTGTCTCCGGTGTGTGTGTGTGTGTGTGTGTGTGTGTGTGTGTGTGTGTTTGTCCTCTGTAAATCTGACCTCGGTCTCTCGACATCGCTCTGCTGTCTGAGCCTCAAACCTCAACATGCAGCGGCATTAAAATATATACAAATGTGACCCGTCTCCAGTTCTCCTGCATTGCTTTTCTGACATTAATTTCAACCCCCAGTGCGCCAAATGCGGCTGTTGTTACTCAATGATGTAAGATAGGTTTTCAACAGCTTTGATTTTGCTATCGTGGCAACTTGTTTAAAAGAGCTCCTGCAGGGGAGCTCTTTTAAACAAGTCGCCACATGATAGGTTTTTAACAGCACAAGATGATTAAATTTATACATTAAAAAAATTTATTTCAGCGCTCTAAGGATCAACAGGCATCTAACATACAGCTAAAGATTCGAAGTAAAGCACCAAGAGCATTAGACCGCATTGCTGAGTCGCAGTTTCCTGAACTTTAAAGCAGAATAAACAACAAAGCAAACCGATTTACTGAGAACAAATTTAGTCATTAACTGTAAAGTGCCTATGTATTGATTAGGGGTAAATTATTTTGCATGGTATTGTGCTGCAAAACGCACATATTTACTCAGCTCAGCATTTATTCGAAGACCCAAGGGGCTTCTGGTGTCAGTAGGTGCGTTTCCATTGTAGTTTTGCGCAAATTAAAAGTGATATTTCGAATGATTTGGCAAAGCACAATTGCGAACTGCCGAGTGTTTCCATTGGAGATGCTTTTGCTAATAAACTTTGTTATTCTCGTAAATTCTCGTCTCGCGGTACTCTTTCCGAGTCAAAATGGATGCTGTGGATCAGAACCTGTTGCGTGTTGCGTCACGTCCTGCGGCTTGAAAATGCGCAAAAACGGTTTCCATTCAACTTTTTCAAAATGTTGCTCTTTGGACACGGCTGAAAAACCACCTCATGAGAGCACAAAAACTTTTTAGCGATATTTGAGAGTTTATTTGAAATTCACGTGTTTCCATTACCACTTTTTATTTCACTATTTAGATTTTGTGCATTTCTAAGTGTAATGGAAACGCACCTAGTGGCATAGATATTCAAACTTTGAATACCCTGTATTGAATGATGTACACAATGTTACCCACAGTTCCTTGACTTGCTTCGCTCTGAGGAAACTGTATTGTTCTTATGTGTCATTTTGCATTAAATGTGCCAGTGGCTGGTCAGTCAAGAGTTGGTCGTAATTGCGTGCGCGTTCCCGGGCATCATAAGAGACTGTGCTTTCCCAGTGGTTTGAGTCTATACTTAATCAGTCATGGTCCAATTAGCTGTAATGTGCTGCCCTTAATTGAAGCTAACTCGCATTTTCAGTCAATGCGGAGCTCCTTTCACATGTTTTGGTACAGTCAGCCAAAAGTGTTGTATTCTAGCTACAGCAGAAATTTATTTTCCATCCAATTCATTCCCTAAAAGCATATTCAGTAACAGATTTGCTTTCACACTAATTTTCGTGCTTCACAAGCTTGCTAAATTTAGAGGACAACATCCCTCATAGACCAATGTCATCTGACTTAACAGGGCGATGCCACTCATAGTACAATTAACAGCTCCCATTCAACTGCATGAATTACTGCAATTAGACAGTTTTTTTTTTTTTTTACTTTTTGTTGTCCTGTGTGTCGATGGATGTTGCAGTGCTCGAAAGCAGCGTACCACATGAGATGAATGAGGTGGAAGGGCCCTGCTGCAGGGCAATACGTGATCCTGTATTTAATTTTTCGCTCCTAATTCTGTTAAACAAAAGAGTAATGCAGATAATTACTGAGGGTGGTGATTCCCTTCACTCCGGCATCACCTCGGCCCCCACTGATGCTGCACCGAGTGACTCGTGAGGTAACGGCTGCATCAGCTGATTGTTTTTGCAGATTCTGGGTCCTGTACTCCAAGCTCAGGAAAGTTTTCATTACGCTAACATGTCTCCTGGCTTCCCTCTCTTGTGTCTCTTCCTCGCATCTTGCCTCCTCCCAGCGAGGACCTGAGAGAGACGCGAGGAAGAGATTCAAGGACGGAGGAGGCAAAAATGCCACATAAGAGGCCCTTGTGGCATTTAAACGTCACGCCACTTGACAGAAGACTTCCACATAGGATACACCTGCGTGTCCTCGCTCGAAGCTCCAGCAGAATCCTCCTCTCTCCTCGCACTGAGACTCCTTAAGGTGCATTTAAGGGTTTGGAAGATGATGGTGAAGGGGGAATGATGTCTAGGGGCATTATTTATAAAAATTTGCGTGGATTTCATACCTAAATAACATGTACACGCAAAAAAATAAAAATGGCATTTAGTAGAAAATAACCTAATTTACATACCTATGGGTAAAATAAACTGCATGCAATTTTCATTTATTTAATCAAGATGAACTTGGAATTTATTGGCATTGTGCATAAGATTAATAATTTCCTCTTTTTTAATGTCAAGTTTGTTTTTATGAATCAGAAATCTGCAAAGAAAGTGAGGTGTGCATCTTTTTTGTGCCTACGCACCGTTTATAAATGAGGCCCCAGGTCACAGGAGAAGAGAGGACTCTAGGAGCCATAAGTTAGCATTTGGAAGAGCTCCTCTGGATGCAAATATGTGCTTTTAATGACCAAACACAGCTCTTAACTCACAAGCAGTGAAGGACTGATGACATTTAATTGTTGTCATGGAGATACAGCTCTCCTTTTCTCACAATGAGCCGGATCCATTGTGTTAAAATGAGTCCTTTATTACAGTGAATATGATCTCATTTCTTTGATGAATGCCTCCATAGAACTTCCTCGCTGATTATCAACAAAATTAGTTATAGCTTTGAATTGTTCTCCTCTGTGCTGGGGAAAATGTTTTCTTAATGAAGAAATTAAAACCACTTGTTATAAATGGAGTATCTCTTGCTGTTTGAGGGATTGAACAGGCACTGGTTATTATCGCAGCTTGGGCTTGATTAGAGTCCTGTGATGCCTTATTCCTGCTACGCTTTTATAAGGAAGCACAGAGACTGTTCGCACAATCATAATGACTGTATGCAGTCAACAATTATGAACCAGATTCCCTGGAGCAATGAAATATCTCAAACAGAGCATATAAAGGTAGTTCTAGAGCAGTTTTAACTGCAACACATGCAAGCCAGTGTTGTGTGTATTTATGCTCATGGTTATTAACCCCTTAAAATCTAACAGTTCGCTTAAGTTTTTCCTTAAATGTGTTCAAAGACAGATGGCATTTTTTTTTTTTCATACTGTGGGATAGTGTTGCATACAGTACATATTCTGTAGCTGCTGGTTGAAGTGCTTTAACGGAAGCGACATCACACTTATTTAGAGATATATTCAAACCCAGGACGCCAAGTATTTATGGCCACATCATTACATCGAATGGAAAATATCAAGATCTCATTCATCATTTTACACACACACACACACACACACACACACACACACACTTCCTCATAATTTGGTAGGACATATTTGGGATCTTTGGAAACCTTGGGATCGCCACTAGAATCTAAAATAGGACTGAAGTTCCACAGGTTTGAATACAGAAGCTGCATTTTATGGACCCTTATATGGGTTAGTAGATTTTATGGGGTTAAATGCTGTATTTGTATTTGGTTGGTAAAAGAATATCTGCTGTATTTCTTTGCTGCTCTAAATTGGATTTAAAAACAATCATGACCTCTTTGATTTGCAACTGTATTCATTCAATATCATGTGACCCACATCAGAATCACTTCCTGTATACAATGTGCCTATTTTAGTTTACATTTGTTGGTTCTGTCAGTAAATGGCATTGCATTATGTCCCTCATCATCTCAAGTACTTACTGTTGTCCATACTGGGTCTTGAGGGAAAGAGATGGAAAAAAAAATCCTCTTGATATTGATGCATGCGGCATTCATAAAACCTGTCTTTTAATCTTCCATCTGATTCCCTCCCAGTCCTGAGTGCTTTTTTTGAAGTGAAAATGTGTTTTCCATCTTGGGTCTTTTTCATTTCCATGTCATTATTCGCTAACCTTATCCCACTGGCTCTCAGGGTAAGATGTGAAAATGGGAAGCGGTTCTCTCTGCTATTTGCACTTTGCACAGTCTGCACAAATCTTTACACAGAAATCTGGGTCGGCCTGCATCTGGTCTTAACACATATGACGTGTTTTTATCCCCCTTGGGCGTCAGAAAGGACAGGTTCTTCCAGGTAAGCCTGTGCTTTAAACCCAACGTAAATCCTTCCTGAAATCACCACCTGCGCTTCTCTTACTCTGGTATTTTACACTCAGAGTATCTCCACTGCAAACTCGTCAGAGACTCGTACTTCAGCTCTATAGACACTTTTTTTTCTTTGTTGTACAGAAGTAAATTCATGATTAGCAGAAAAAAATGGTAGGGACGAAATCATGACATTTCTCAATTCGCTTATTTTGTTGGATTTTATTAATGTTAAATGTTTTTTTTTATTATTATTTATAAATTTATTTCTTTACAAATACAAACTACATTGCCAGCATACTAAGTCCTGGTACTGCTTCTTCCAATCCACATAATAGTACAGTAGTCAATACTTACACTGCCAATAGATTTCCCAGGCAAATGTACTTTGAAACTCCAGCACCAGCCAATTCTATGAGTACATAAATTATTCAAACTACCACCAGGAAAAGGACTATAAATTATACACACCTATGACATAGTTTTCTAAAGGTCGGTAGCCCTGTATGCGGAGAGTCATAGATTTAGCTGGTCTTGGATTCATCATGAAACCAAACTGGGTGAGAGGTGTAAAAACTGCTTTAGTTTTTCATTTAAGTCCTGAGTATTAATGAAAATCAGCATATTATTCAATCACAGCTTAACCCTTGCAGCGCCGTGGGCAACTATAGTTGCTCAAATGATGTAAGATATCAAAGTCAGATGCTGTTGAAAACCTATCATGTGGCAACTTGTTTAAAAGAGGGGAGCTCTTTTAAACAAGTTGCCACATGATAGGTTTTCAAGCTCAGGATAACTACATTTTTAATTCCTTGAAAATGTATTAGGCGTTCAAAGGGTTAAACATGCCGCATGTAACCATGCTAATGTAACATGCTTATAACACGTAATAAGGCATGCCAAATTAATGGTTTTCCTTCAACTTTAATTTCAATTTCAAGCAGTTAACTTTCAGTCTTTGTATCTTTTGCTTTTGGGGAAAAAAAAGTCGAGTTCCACTGCGGTAATTGGGCAAAATGCAGGAATGAAAGAGCCACATAAATTAATACTGATGAAACTGCAGCCAGAACTCATCCCAACCCAACCCTGTAATAAAATGATGAGTTTTAAATATTTACAAATAAGGATGATGGCAAAAGCTTGGATGAGTTCACCGCCACGATGAGAACTACAACTCGGAAATTTTTTTTTTTTTTTCTGATGGACGTGTGGGACATATTTGTAGTCCTTCTGATTGGACCAAAGTGCGGTTTACCAGTGTGCCCGTTTATCGTGCCATTGTCAACGCTGACTTGAGTCAAATTTTCCACGTCCGTAGTTCGGGATGTTTTTGCGTGAAGGAAAAAGGGGGAGCAGACGCTGCTCGCTTTGGCAGGTATGAAGTTTCCGTCGCCGTGCTCCCTTACCTCTGCTTGGTGAAGAAGCCACGGAAGGCGCTGTTGTAGCTCTTGTTGAAGGCGGTGTAGATGAGCGGGTTGAAGAAGGAGTTTGAGTACCCCAGCCAGAGGAACACGCTCTTACAGAGGGGGGGCACCACACTGCAGGAACACAGCGGCCCCAGCAACTCCGTCACAAAGAACGGGATCCAGCAGAGGACGAAGACGCCGATGAGCAGGCCCACCGTCAGCGCCGCCCGCCTCTCCTTCTGCTCCCGCCATGTCTCGCCGTCCGGCTGGAAGGATACACCCGCGTGCCGAGCCGCGAAAGCCACTTGAGGGACGTGCCCGGCCTCCTTCACCTGCAGTTCAGAGCACAATTTTTTTTTTCCCCGCTGCTCGGACTGCATCAGCCATTTCAGAAAGTTGCATGCAGCGTATGTACGGTAAAGGTAATGTGGTGACTGAAGTTTTTTCAGAAACACAAATCGATGGCCTCATGCAAGAAGGGCGTAAGTGACATTCTACAGGAGAGCCAAAAAAAAAAAAAAACTGCCACAGCACCACCTGTTATCTATATGCTGCACCAATGTTAAAAAGGCATTTTAACCCCGTTAGATTAGGAATTGAGACTCCAGACTTGGTCAGGAGATGGGCTAGTCTCAGTTTTCCAAAACCAAAAAAGTCATTTTTGACCGAAGTGTCACTTATGCCCTTCTTGCATGAGGCCAGTGAAATGTCCATGTCAGGGATTGAACACTAATGTATAGTAAGCCTGCCTGTTCTTTTTATTTCCCATTCATCTGTTGTTAAACCCACTTGCCTAATTCCTGGGCATGGTTGCAGGGGTTATGAGTGATGTTTCTGAACCCTATATCAGTATAAAATGGGCTGGTACAGCGAACAGCACTCATGTTTTGCCTAAATGCCACCTATAGGCCGTTTCCCTTTCAAACATCAACCATAACTCTGATTCAGCATCCCTTTAATTCCTTCAATGAAACCCACAATGCCTTCATTCATACAATTTTCCTCTACTAAAAGGCAGTAGATAAAGAGACACTGAATGCATTAGTAAGAAATGTCCTGATTGGATAAGGGCGAGGGAACCCTGGCGAGGCAGGGCTTCACTGACATCCAATTCTAGCTGTATTCCAAGGGTGCATCTTATTGGCTAACGTCACTGCAGGATTTGAAGCCAATTTATCATTGTTATTGGCCTTGTGAGTTACTCGCATGGAATTACTTACATTTTACATTTCACAAGTGGGCAGAAGCAAGAGTAAACCAGTGTTGCTCTGAATACAGCCCGTCTCAAATTAACTATGGTCATTTCGCGGGAAAAAAGCATACATGCAACACAGCAGTTTCTAAAGGCCTTTAGGACTCATAGCTGTACACCTTTATTAAGCAAAGACTGCATTAGAATTTATGAACCTGTACTGAAGGGACTTAGTGGAACTTTAAATGATTCTGTGCTCTCCTTTAGTGAGAGTGCTGTCTGCAGGAATGGGTCCTTGAGTGAGATGTGCATTTCAGAATTATTCAGGAAATAATAATGCTGACAAAAGGAAGTTATCCTGAATTTACAATGTTTATTGTTAATTCTAACACAGTGATTGTCAAAAAAAAGAAAGAAAAGAAAAACACTGGTAATAAATCTCAGGGCGGCAGCCCTCCATAAAACGGTTGTGTTCGCCGCCGCAGGAAATTGCTTCCATTCCCCACCTCAAATTCACCAGACAACATCCCTCACATGATATTGCCCCTGCTTGGTTCCATTCGTCTACATGCCCTTTATTGAGCCTCGCAATAATCTTGATATCTGCCAAACTGTCCTCCGGCTCTTCGCCGCAATAAACCCGACTGCTTTGTTCTGCTTTTAAACTTTGCAGTATATCCTTGGTAACAGGACACTGCGGCCAGAATAAACTTCACTGACACTGACATAACCTTAACTCGATTTAGGAAGAAAAAGCATGAAAAAAAAAAAAAAAACTACTGCTTATTATTCCTATATTGTGAGGTCTACGCTGAAAATTTAACCCTCGACATAATAATGGATTCTGTTAATCCAATAGCTTGGGATATTGCTTTCAAAAATATCAATCTCCCACAGAAACATGCAAAGTTTCGTGCATTAACAACACCACCAATAATAATAATAATAATTTGAATGACTGCAAATTACCTGCACAACTCCGGGCATTGGGATAACCTCGTTCCTCTTCAGACTGCCAATTCGAAGTTTGGCTGCTTTGTAAATTTTCCAATATACAAACAGAACGACAGAAAGCGGAACGTAAAACGCTCCGAAAGTGGAAAAAACAGTGTATGATGGATCCTGACTGACTTGGCAATTCTCTTCATCAGCGGCGTAAGTCTCTCCCCAACCGAACTGAGGAGACAGAGATATCACTGCGGATAGAGCCCAAGTCACGATTATCATGATAGTCGAGATTTTCTTCCTTGCTTTTAGCGTGTACTCCAAGTGGCGCGTAATGGACCAGTACCGGTCCAGAGCGATGGCGGTCACATTCCAGATGCTGGCGGTGCAGCACAGGACGTCGAACGATATCCACACATCGCAAAGGACTCTTCCGAAACGCCATCTTCTCCCAGACAGCTCGTTGACAAGGCTGAGGGGCATCACGAGAGCCGCGACCATCACATCGGACACTGCCATTGATGCGACCAAATTGTGGGGCACTCTGTGGAACATCTTTACCCTTAGTATCGTCGCGAGTACCAACAGGTTCCATAAAAAAGTCGCAATAATCAACAGAACCAGTAATGTAACAATGAGAACACTGAACATTGAGAATGCGAGCTTTCGGGGAACATTTTCATCTGAGCTGGCATTTACCCACATTGTCAAGTTCAACTTCTCCATTGTGGAATTACTTTTTCCGTCTCGTGCGCGTAAAGCTCTGCGTACCAGTCGGCGCGCAATGGTTACTGGGTTTGAGAAACGATGATGTTGCGAGCAAGCGAAACAATACCATCACTTTTCAAGCTATCGAACTGCTCCGGTCGCACGGAGGACTCTGGGGTGAAGGAGCATTTATCCAGCAATGTCAGCTCCTGCGCGCTTGTCATCATCCGCTCGCGCCACAGGGAGAAGGTCTTGCCGTCTTATTTCCATTTCAGGCCTCTATTAAAGCAATTTTCTGTCTTACGACGCCCTGAGAGAAACGCAGTGGTAGATCGCACACTAATGCATTTACAACGAGAAAAAAATAGATGGCACTTTCCTACATTGCACGGTTATTACGAATACTGATCACGACCAGCAATAAAAATCAGCCTTTTTAAGTGCAATATGCTGGGCATTATTGGGCCGAAATTTTCGCACGTTGGATGTTGAACTATTATTTTCAGACATATTTCAAGAAGGGCGTTCAAGTGCCTAACTGAGAACCATACATGTCATGCAAACTATACAATTTACTGCCAGAGTAATGTTTTCACGTCTATTCAACAGTACCCTATAAATGTACAATAGCACGCATGAAAAATATGCGGACGCAGGAAGCCAATGTCAGAATGCTACACAATGAGTTGGCCAACTAATTTATGATTTTAAATTGTTTTCAAAAATTTTCCTTGTGACGAGCAAGCAACTTAATATTCGACTCAACATTAGACAGATCACACAGACACTTAACCCATGCTAGCGTCATGATTAAGTTGTTTCCAGCGCAAGGAACGTCATTTTTTGATTTTAACAGTTACGCAATGTGACACATCATCCATGTTCAACTATAATAATACTGTTCTAAACGTGTGATGGCCCATTTCGCATGGTCGCATGTGTGCGTAAAAATAATTTACGTTTCCTCGAGTTAACACATTTGAATTCACTGATGGGAATCCAATTCATTCATGATGAATTTGCGACTGACGCGCTGAAGACTGACAATAACGTTGTGGTTAAGAATGAACATCCCATGCACCACGTTACACTGAACAGTCATTTCGTTGCGGTCCGCTTTAATAGGAAAACGCCAATCATATTAGATTTCAGAACATCTCCAGTCTCGATGGCAACCACCCGCCTAGCTTACAGTGAAATCTAATAACCGCTTTCTCAAATATATAACTATACACAAACCAGGATTATCTTGAGGAACATTATATCTAAATAAAATTTGATCTGTTTACACCATTACACCAGCTCGTGTACCATTCCTTGTGAGGTGATGGAAGAACAAGTCCACCAGTGACGGCATTAAGCCATTTCTTATTCCCCCCCATTCCAGTAAAACACTTAGACGGAGTAGCTCGAGACTAAGCTAATGCAGCATTCCCAAAATTTCATAGCCCATATTTCACTCTTTTCATCATCTCTGACAAATAAAGTACAAAAACGGCAAGTGACACTCAATTTAAGGTAATAAAAAAACAATTACAAGTTAAAATAGCCTGCAAAAGGACAGGTTACAGATGCATCTAATAAGCAACCAATGGGTTCCCAAAAATAATCTGGCAGCCACTGGTTTATTCATTCCTTTGATATTGTCCACATTGCCTTTCAGTGAAAGGAAGCACAAGTACACAGATGGAGAATATATAAATATTGAGTTATAGTATTGGTGCATCGGTCAGGGGGGGGAAAAAAAAAAAAAAAATCAAAAGCGAAAAACCACCATTACAAGGAATCACAACTTTTTTTGGAGACCATTGCATTGGCCATCCTGGTCCATCATGAAAAGCAGTCCACGGGCAGACCTTCTGAGGAGGACAGGTGGAGACGACGGCAGTGGGACCTAGATGGGGAGGCCTCTGTGGGCTGGAGAGGGAATCGCCAGGCCTCCTCACCGGGAGAACTGCCTCTTGTCTGGCTTGCCCTTGTTGACGTGCTTGAAGATCTTTGACTTGTACACATTCTTGGACTTCTGGTAGCCGAACCCACCACCACCCCCACGTTTCTGCATCTTCGCCCCTTTGCTGCTGTGGACATCTGGTGAGGGTTTGGGTTAAGGACCGTACAGAACTAACTCTGGTGCACTCGAGTTATCTCTTCTACACTAACCTCCCACGGCAAGATGATCATTTGCTTTACAATCCTAGAACACAAAATATAAAGCCCTGGGATGCATATTGCTAAGAGGTCTATAAAGACCCACAGTCTGGTATAAACTCTGGACCATGCCCAGTACCAACTGTAACCAAACCATATCTCCCAGAACACCAGCACACTACACTGGTAAACCGATCATCCACTGATCGACCTTCTGAGATGCATTTTAAGAGTCTCCCTCCACCTGATGTCTGTGTGAACTCTGCACAGCCCTGTAAGGCACAGTCACTTATTACATCACATTCTACAGCAAACAAAAACAAAAAAAAACACCCATTTGCTCAGCATCTAGTTACAATTAATGTCAAGTGTGAGCACTGATAACGCACTCAGGAAGAATAATTAAGCTGCATTTGAAACTACAAGCCCCAAACCCCTCTGCACCTTTATAACCATTAAAATTCTGCAGGTTCACTCACCGACCGTTACTACAGGTTTAACCCTTAAAGTGCTAAATGCAGCTATTGTTGCTCAATGACGCAAGATATCAAAATCAAAGCTGTCGAAAACATATCATGTGGCAACTTGTTAAACAAGTTGCTATATGATAGGTTTTCAACAGCTCAAGATAATTAAATTTATTTTTTTTTACATTTATTAATATGGATTAATGATTAATATGGATTCCTCAGTATTAACGCTGCCATTTCCAAAATGCATGCTCTTTTGTCTCTCCAAAATGTGCTTCTGTAGAGTACCCACATAAAACAGAAATTCCAAGGAAGAAATAAGGCCAGTCAGTCATTTCTGTACAACTGAAGACATCTCTCCCATTGTCAGCGGGCACATCTTCCTGCTCGGCCGGGAGCAGAGTTTACACGGTGACTCTGAAGCCTTACAGGGCAAAACACAGGATGCTTTTGCATCGCATTACAACCGGCAAACAGCACCAACCATGAGTCATTTGCTGTCCTCGAGAACTACAGTCGCACCATCTGAGCTCGCTCATCAGATAATACATCAAAAGCTAAAACACGTTGAACAACCTAGAAGCTGAACACGTTTGAAAATGGCTAATCGCTTTTCCGTTCTCCGTTTGCCAGCAGACCTTATCAGTCAGTCTGTTTAAAACGGATTGGCAGGACTGGCAGGTGGTCCCCACTGGAGCTGTGATTGCAAATATATTTTCAGCGCTCACGTATTATTCGTCTGCGGGGAAAGTGCTTCACTCCACTCAATGCCCTCCAGAGATGATAATGCCTTTTCTCTGCGTGTCACCGTCAGCCTGGCGAAACTCTCCACCACCCAGAATGTAATACCCAGATTCCGACACGTTTCACATGCATATTAATACAGGGTTACATAATAGTGCAGGTTTCATCATTTCCATGTCTCTCGATGGATCTTTTTTCTTGCCCATTTACTCAAACATGACTATTCCCAACAGCACACCGAGGTTATCAGACAGGAAACTAACACTGTGCTCGTGATAGTGTATGATGTTTCATAGGAGGACGCAAAAGCAGCTTTTGCCCGCTACTCATTCACCCATCACGCACTGTAGCCAAAATATCATGTATTGTACAAGGCTAATTCTTTAATCAAGGCCAGAAATGAGGATAAAAAACAGGCAGATTACACCCCTTGTTGCCCACCTTCTAGACTGATTCACCAGCTCCCTCCAAAGGGTTAAAATTATTATCATTACTATTATCATTAAGGCAGTGTGAAAAACTCTAGATTATCAAAACACTAACCACGCCACTCTAGACTTTTGATAATAAACCAAGGTCTAGTAATGTTGCTGAAAAAAAGAGGTCAGTGTGCGTCGTTGGGAAAAGGATACTGAATTCGACATACGGTGGCACTTTAAAGCCAAATGACAGCGCAACCATGGGGAGGTTGAGGGTGTGGACGCTGTAGATCTGTTTGAGGGAGTGCGAATCGTACGCTCTCACATAGGACTTGTAGGCCTCTTGGGCAGATTTGTGCAGGAAGTAGTTTTTCTCAATCAGTTTCTCCAGCTGCAAAGACACAAACAAACAAACATTTGTGTTCAAGGCCAAAGCTCACTGCACCAATTTTACAATCTGAAATCATGGCCTAGTTACACATATCTGCTATTTGAAACCACTTCTTAGTCATTATACAGAGTAGTTCACTAATAGGTTTTGATTTGTTGGTGAATAAATAGCTTGATCTTTATTCAGGTGAAATTACATGCAAAGAGGTGGTGGGTAATCATGCGATAAAAGGTGAGATGTGCAATCACACTGGTGACTGGCGCATTTTTCAACAGTGTTTTTCCCAGAAACATTTCTCTTAACCTCAGACATTTGGTTACCGTTTGTTTAAAACCTCTGCAGGCATGATAAAACGCTTCAAGAAAAACTGATGGCCCATGATTGCCAACACGCCCCATGGCAGCAGTTACTCTCATTGCGCTTTAATAAAAATAGTGATTCAACACTGGTACATTCCAACTCTTTAGCACACTTTATTTATCACTCTGCGCGATTCGTCTCCTCTTACTCCAGACATGGGATCAATCATGACTCTGCTATATAAATAGCCAACAGTTTTAGACAATTATGACAGCTCTGTTAATTACCCAACATTACACAGACTGCAGTCTTAAAATCATTTTTAAAAATTAGAAGAAAAGAAACTGAGAAGTATTCAAAGTTAAGATGACCTCTCCCATACACTGCTTTCCACTGCATGTTAACAGGACTCTGTCGTACCTGGGCATTACACCTTACGCCACATCTGTCGCTCAGCATTACTACTCCATGCAAAAACAGGGCATACCTGAGACTGAATGTCCGAGATCTTACTCCAGGAGAACTCAAACTCGCTCAGTGGTACCTGCAGTAATGAAACAATAGGCAATTATGAACTAATGACATTACATGGGCTACATTAGCATGATGTTTCACTATTCTTTTTTTTTTTTTTATTAAATAAAAAATTTGTCATCTCCAATCCCACCCAAATCTGGAATGCCCAATTGGTGAACTATGTACAAGGCTTGCTCGTATGCGACCTCTTGCTGCCAACTCAGGAGAGTGAGACAGTTCACGGCTCTCCTCCGAAGCACGTGCCTGTCAACCACCGCTTCTTATACACTCATTGGTTGAATCTTCGCAAGTTCAGAACGAGGGCGGAGGATACCCGGACATGACCAGGCTTAGAATCTTCCTGAGAGCGCCCGTCTGGCCAACAGGAGGCGCTTGAGCAACGAACAAGGCAACTATTGTAATCCCTTCCCGGCAGTCCCTTCCCAATTTGCAACCCTGTAGCGCAATAGCCAATTGTGCGCAACTCTGAAAAAGCTGCCGACCACTGCCGGCTGGTACGAAGCGGGGCTCGAACCCGCAACGTGATAGTCACTTCTGCCTCGCAACACGACACTTTACCGAGTGAGCTATCCGGCAGACCGATGTTTCACTATTCTAAGTGTGATCATAAATCACCATGATTGCAGGAGCTTATATCATAAAGCAGGGTTATGAGGTCAGGCGGACAGCTGGTTAGTTGCACTGAGTAACACTAGGCACCTTCCTAAACTGACTAAATTTGATTGACTCAAATGAAATAACCTGGTCATATTAAAATTTTCCTCTCTGTGCATTCACCAGCTGCTAAATCATAAACCACAATAGCCACAGTTCTACGTTTCTTGGTTATTTTTGAAAGCACACAGGCCACATGAAAATACACCACGCAGTAAAACATGGAATCATTTCCTGCTCAAATCACATTTTTCAGCTTCAGCATGCATTTAAGCAGTAGGAAGGCCAGCTGATATATTTACAGAGACTTGGGTGTCCTGCAGACATTACGGCGGCAGATATCAGGTCCGTGTCAGAACGTTACCTCACCTTGGCCTGCTTTAGGTAACGCAGGAAGCCCAGCTCCTCAGGCCTCAGGATGAGGAGGGCGTGACCCCTGCCGTTAATCCCGCGAGCCGTCCGCCCCACGCGGTGAATGTATTCCTGAGAAACACAGGAGTAAACATGATCCCCTGACTCAGAAACTACACCGGAACATTCCAAGTTTATCTTTCTGATCCCACATCAGAGGTTAAGGGCAGGTTTTGCACCAAAGGCAGAAAATGAGAGCAGGTGCTGAGACCCTACCAGTGATGAACACCATCTTACTTCATTTATTTGGCAGATTTTACACCAAAGCTAAATTTAAGTGCATATGAGAGGTTACTGGAGCACATATAATACAAAGGTAAGAGAAGGAACAATTGTCATAAAGTATCCTCAACCATGAATATCACATCAAGTCCACGTATGACTTTATGCCCTTAGCCTATTTTTAACAAGTTATGGCCTGACAGACACATAACATAACATGAGTGGCGGGAACAGGCCGTTCAGACCAAATAGGCTCACCAGTTTTTTGTTTTTTTTTTCTTCTATTGTGAATATATCACTTCAGATACTCAAGGACTCAATGGTATCTAGCTTTAAGTCAAGCCTGCTCTTGAAAATTCCCAAGATTTCTGCCTCAACAATATGGTCAGGCAAGCTATTCCACATCGAAATTTCTCTTTGGGTGAAAAAATACTTCCAAATATCAGTGCTAAATTTACCTTTGGTCAACTTCCATTTGTGACCCCGAGTTCTACTAACAAAACTTCACCGAAGGAATCCTACATAATTCACTTTATTAATCCCTTTAACATATTTAAAGACCTCAATCAGATCACCCCTAAGTCTCCTTTTCCTAAGACTAAAGAGATTAAGGATCTTCAGCCTTTTCTCATAGCTTTCATCTTTTATACCCAGAATCAGCTTAGTGGCTCTTCTCTGAACTTTCTTTAGAGTCTCTATATCTTTCTTAAAAGTATGATCCCCAGAACTGTACACAATAATCCAGATGTGGTCTGACGAATGTGTTGTACAAAAGAAGCATCACCTCCTTGGATTTGTACTTAATACTTTTGGCAATGTATCCCAGCATCCGATTGGCTTTTTTAACTGCTACGGCACAATGGCACTTCGCTCCCCCTCCCCAGTTTCGGGCGTCCCACTTACCTTGGGGTCATCGGGCGGGTCGTACTGGACGATCCAGTCCACCTCAGGGATGTCCAGACCTCGAGCCGCCACATCCGTGCACAGGAGGATCCCAGAGTCCGCATTGCAGAACTGGAAGAAGGTCGTCGTGCGTTTGGTCTGTTTCATTTTGCCCTGAAAGATTAATCATGCACCATAATATTACACACTGCCAAGCAACCCCAGATACATGGAAACAATGGAACAAAACGGTACGACTTACAGATGTCAACACAGTTCCGAGCGACATCATTATTCTGCTCAGCAGATACCAAAACTTGGCAAAACCATGTCCGTTAGCTCACTGCACTAAAGACCCCCGAGGGAAACCGGGTTCTAAAAGTAATGTACTGCTCAAAAATATGGAATCACTCATTATCTCAGTAGTTCTTTCCATTTAATATTCACTAAATTCATTAAAAGGATTTTTGTAACTTGAAGCTTTGTCAATTTAATCCATGAGAAAATATCTATTGATTCCTAATTTTTGAGCAGAAGTGCACACGCAGGCTACAGCCGTAACAGAAGAACAGAGAAAAGTTTTCTAAATTTGAAGCCCACTGTCTAACCTGCTACAGTGTACCTACAAATGAAATACAAAACAGGAAGCAGCTAAACAAACACAACTGTACATCTGTTTTCTCCAAAGCATAAACAAACATGTGCAAATTACCAACAACTTTAACCTGAATATCGCATGGAATAGTAACATTAGAGGCCATTTTAACCTGATCCAAACCAGCCACTTTCAACAATCAGTGACCTCAGCAGGCGAGGTCAGAGTTCACTCACATGAATGGCCATGACAGGCAGGTCAATGTAGTTGAGGAGCTCGTAGTGATACTTGACCGACATGCAGGAGGAGAAGAAGACCATCAACTTCTTCTTACGGTTCTTCTTCAGGAAGGTGAAGAGGAGGAGAAACCGTTTCTCGGAGGGGCACACCACATACCCCTGTGTACAGAACACACACACACACCATTACACACCACATACCCCTGTGTACACAACACACACACACACACACACACACACACACACACACACCATCACACACCACATAACCCTGTGTACACAACACACACACACACACCACATAACCCTGTGTACACAACACACACACACACACCACATAACCCTGTGTACACAACACACACACACACACACACACACACACACACACACCACATAACCCTGTGTACACAACACACACACACATCATCACACACCACATAACCCTGTACACACACACCACATAACCCTGTGTACACAACACACACACACACATCATCACACACCACATAACCCACACACACACACACACACCACATAACCCTGTGTACACAACACACACACCATTACACACCACATAACCTTGTGTACACAACACCCCACATAACCCTGTGTACACAACACACACACACCACATAACCCTGTGTACACAACACAAACACACACCACATAACCCTGTGTACACAACACACACACACCACATAACCCTGTGTACACAACACAAACACACACCACATAACCCTGTGTACAGAACACACACACACACACACACACACACCACATAACCCTGTGTACACAACATCACACACACCAACATACACAGTACACACACCAAAATACTGTACACGCACCACATAGCCCTGTGTACACAACATCACACTTGCGCTGAGCAATTTACTGCCATCAACAAACAAGAGACCTTATCATTACTCTGAAAATGGCTTATAACTAACGCAATGTGAACATTTTCAACCCCCCCCAGCCCTTTAAAAGCACCCAATTCAGATTTGCAAAGAGATACCGATCTGGCCACTAATCCCAAAGGCGGTTTAATAGGCAGAATGAACAGAGTCACCATTACTGACGCAGCTCATCCTTCAGCGGTGTTGTGGGTTAGAACAGCAGGGAATGGTTAAGATGGCGACCAGAATATTCACTCCAGGCAAAACTGCAGCGCTAATCCATCTGCACTAGATGGTGTTACAGGCACAAGGTTCTGACTGATACCAAGATCATCAAAATTCCATATATGGAGACGAGCCCCATAAACACACAAGCCCATTGACACCTTTGCTACCAAAGATGTACACACACAACATTGTGTCTGTGTCAGCCGGTTGAGAGGAGAGTTTGGGAGAAGAATACACTGATGAAGAGGATGAAGATACTTTAGATGACGAGGACATCATCAAACCACAGCTGATCGCGCTTGGCTGTATTACCTGAGCTCTCCTCAAAACCGATCGACACATGCAAATCACTTTCACCGCAATTTTCATCGCATTTTAAGTCTGCATCTGTGAAAATTTTGTTCGTATCCTCCTCTGATGTACTTCAAATGTCAAAATGGAGTGCCGCTCTTGTGCATACAGAAGTGAGGTTTTCCAGGAAATGAGTGAACCTTTTTTGTCAGTGTTCATTAAAATCAGTACCAGACCCTTCTCAGCCACCAGCAAAAGTAGCGCAGCTGCATTCACACAACCAATCGGCTGTTTTGAGGACATACATCCTGGGTTGCTGCATGGCTACAGAAAGGACGCATATACATAAATGCCCGAGGTAGGGAAGGGGTTAACTGGCGCGCAGGCATGTTGGTGCAGTAACTCTGCATTACAGAGGGGACTGAATCACACTGTTACCTGCTCCAGCCCGTCCACAGTGGCCGTCTCTCTATGGTCGTCCACACCGACATAAAGGGGCTCCTTCTTTAGCGAGATCCGGGCCAGGTCCTCCACTTTGCGGGTCTGTGTGGCGGAGAACAGCATGGTCTGTCTCCTCTCTGTCGGAGAGAGAACCCACAACAGAAGGCGTCAGGAACCCTCCTCGAGTGCGACATTTCGGCTCAAAATAACACAAGGTGAGACCTGCGTCACAGTGATTCTCAGTGACGAATCACGCACTTTGTCGCAAGTTTCCCGTGAAAGTGGCACGTTTGCTGTGAGACAGTGTTTACTTTGCAGCAGGTACTTATAATGAGGACTTTCACAGCTTTTTTCCTCATTGAGGAGGCGGCATCTGCAATATTTCTTCTGAATTCGCCGATGTAAAGACAAAAGACAAAGGTCCAACTTTCCTTGTTTTTTTGGTAAACAACCAATTTCAGCCTAGAGAAAGTATGCCGACTGCTCACCCGATGAGGATTTTAATTCAGCAATCACTAATGCTGACATACAGCCTAACCAGTAGACAGTGATGCCGTCCAAAGGTGAAGTTTTAGTTCCTTTGCATGAAATTGAAACCATAAAACTCAGCTTGAGGACACAGTGTGTTTCAGAGACCAGTGTCCCGGCCCAGGTGCTGTCCATCAGCCATAAGAGACTGGGCTCACTGCACATGCTCACTCCGCACCATTTAAACTACTCAACACACAGGCTTCATTTCATCCAAGTAGCTGCACTCTCATTATCTAAAATAGCAGTAGAAAGTGATTTTCTATCACATACTTGGCAGCAATTTAATTATCTGCTTCAGTTCTTCTTCAAATCCAACTTCTAGAATGCGGTCAGCTTCATCGATGATCAGACACTGGAGGTTCTTATACATGAAGCCAGGGGTATTCTGCAAACAGATAAAATTTCATTACCATAAAACATATAATTAACCCAGTGCTAGTGTGCTTTTTACAGGCTGTCAAAGCCTTACAGGAGCTCTCAAAGAATTCAGCATCACTCCCACCAGACCCAGCAAATTCAGCACAGCATGTAAAGAACACACGACACTGATTGTGCATCCGGCATCATAAATGTTCCCCAAGATACAGACCCCAGAACAGTGCATGTATGTGTATGGATTTACTCTCAGACTAACCTAGAGCGCAGTATCTCAAGCCAAAAATTTACGGTGGCTGCACTTCAATAAAATCTGAAAAAATGAGTCTGATAGGACAGCTGGTGCTCTTTCCACTGTGACATCACAATCGAGCTAACAGAAGAATTAATGGCAGAAGAGATCCTGAATGGACAGCAGAGGAAGAGGGGGGCGTGGTTACCTGCAGGTGGTCCAGCAGTCGGCCCGGTGTGGCCACCAGGATGTTAATCCCATTGGCCAGCTTCTGGGCCTCGGCGGAGCGGTTACTGCCGCCCATGATGAGGCCGTACGTGTGCACATGATGGGTCATGAGCTCCTTCATCACGCCGTACGTCTGCATCGCCAACTCACGCGTGGGGGACAGAATCACCACGCCAGTGCCTGGGGGAACGGGAGGGCAGGTCCAGTTAACAACAAATATGCCACCTTGTTTGCGCCTTCTGTCAAGGCTTAAAGAATGTGAAACTTCAAGATGATTTGTGCTGCACTGTTCTCCACTGACACCTGACCTTATTACAATAACAAGACAGTCGGTCGTCCGCTGGGCATCGTGCATCCCTGGACCCCTTAAAGAAATCATTCCAAAATGGATGGGCTTCATCACAACACACAAGGCCCATGCCAAACATAAAATGAATCGGTACAAACTTGTGACCTGCAGAGCGCTTACAAAGAAATCTATGGATGTGGCGGATGCGGCATGACGATCTCTGATCCATATTATTCCCGAACTGCCTTGGTAGATGCAATAACCATTCACTAACTTTAGGAACAATAGAGGAGTTAAACAGCACTACTGCAAGAGCGGGTCACTGTGCACAGCTAGAAACAGGTGCGATTTTGCACTGGGCCTGACATGAGCATCCTGTAAGGAAATGGGAACGAACGCCTCACCGTTCCGTGGCATGAATTTGAGTTTATAGATGAGCTCGATGGAGGGGATCAGGAATGCCAGTGTCTTCCCGCTGCCGGTTTTGGCTGCAGCCAGGATGTCCCTGCATAACACAGAATGTGTTCCCAATATAGGTTAGACAGCCATTTCAAATGAGCCACACAAAGTGTGCCCACTAAACTTTGGTTCACTGTTAAAAAATCCCACACTTGGTATATCTTGACACTACAGTGGGAACTTCAATGAATAATAACATTTATAATCACACATCTGCTCCTGAAGTCACTTCGATTTAACATTGATCAACTCAATAACGGCAGAAAATCCATGATAATACAACTGGAACAATAGAGGTTCTCAGCTGTTCTCTCCAGTGTCATAATCAACATTATTTCTACACTGATGTGATGGGCTTTAACCCCAGGACCTCCCGGTTTGTCAGAACTCACCTGCCTTCCAGCAGAGGTCTGATACTCTTGTGCTGAATCTCAGTCATGTGTTCGAAGCCCATCTCTTTCACCCCCTTCAGAGTATTCTCGCTCACCGCCCCGGCCAGGGAGGCAAATGAGGTGTCTTCAAATGCACCTGCATCAAAGCGGGAAAGGCTGATAGGTGAGCAGAAATCACACGACAAATGGTGCATTTACTCTGTGTTTTGCAATAAGGATGGTGCCCTGAAATGTTTTACCATTCCTGAATGAGACACCACCACCACTTTCCTGCACAAATTTCTGACTCGTACAGGTTGCCCTGTAAAAACATACCTCATCCTCTCCAGGAGAAGAAAAGCATTTTTACTGTAGCCCCAGAATAACATTGTTGCTGAAGACAGATACACACATTCCTCTAATACACAGCCTCAGACTCCAGGGCAGTAAGCTTCGGCGGAACAGTTTTTCGCAACCTTTTCTGTCTATAATACTTCCACATACCTGTCAGTCCTGAAGGAAGTTCTGGGCCATCCTCATCCTCCTCTTCATCACCCGACTCCTCTGCACCCTGTTCCTGTCCAGGGTCCGCTTCCTGAGCCGGTTTCTCTGAGCTTTCTTCACCACTCTCCTCCTCCATTTCTTCTCCCTTCCTCTCCTTACCCTCTGTTTTGGCTTTTTTTACACCTAGAGAAACATGGTCCCTCAATAACATCTAAGGCAGCCTACAATGCAGTAAATACACTGCCAGAAGGTTGGCTTCCAATATTCTAGATACAGTAACCATTCAGCCCCAAATTATCATTTCTAAACTAACCGTTAAACGCAGCTCCATTAATAAAGCGCTGGATTAACCAGCCAGGGTCCCACAGCAAGTGAGTACAGTCCCAATAACACATGCCGCCTACCATACCTGTGGAATCTGCACTGCCAGCAAGTTTTCCTTTTCTTCTTTTTCTTCTTCGCGGACCTTTCGTTAACATTCCCATCGCCTCCCTCCTCCACACATGCTGGATTTGAATCTTCCTTCTCCTCCACAATTTTCGCGGCCTCCGGCTCGGTCTCTCCGTTGATTTGGGCATGAAGTTCCTCGGTAACATCATCGGAACACTCTATAAAATGAAGTAACACGAACCAGCTAAGCCATCTGAACAAAAAATTGGAATGGACGTTTCGGCTGACCGAAAGAATTTCTTCCCCATAGAAACATTTATCTTTACTCAAAGTTACAGACCCGTAACTTTAACTCAGCTAACTAGCTGCAACAATTAGATTCCCAACCGGAATGATTAAAGGCAAACGGAGTCATGTTCTCATTATAGAAACGTATGAGGTGTAATTCTACAGCTCAACGATCTAGAAACTAAATGTAGTTTGCTAATCACTGCGTAACCATTATGTTTCATTAGACAGTATTTCCGTAACCCAGATTGACGTTTAAACGGAAACAGGAGCAGCTCACATCACATAAGGATTTTTTTTTTTTTCAAATCCGTAATGAGCAAAAAAACGTGTCAACATGTAAAAAAGTTTACCATCTCCATCATCTTTTAGTTTTTGCTTCTTAAGTAAATTCCGTTTTCTGTTCTTTTCATTCCGTTTCTGAATCTTCTTTCGAAGAAGTTTCATCTGCAAGTCCGCCATGTTTTCCACTGAACATGTGCAAGAGTGTTCAAGGACCCCGGTAGTCAACAAAAATGCCTGCCCTGAAATAATAAAGACCCGTCCCTGCTAATGTCCGCCTGATTGAAAAAAGAGAGAAAAAAAATCGTCCTCAAACCGATCAAAGCGTTCGGCAGCAAGCTCAACGGTCAGCAGACTGCACAAATCTAAAGTTCCACAATGTATTCACAGTGAGGAATATTCGAAAGGCCAGAATTTAATCCCTCTTCATAAATTTTTGGTGATGATCATACAATTAAAGTTTGTCCAAATTATTTCAAAATGAAAGCAACTGTGTCATCGAAATTTTGTAGGGTTACGCCACATTTATGAGTCGTTGCACTGAGCAGTGCTACAAGTGAATTTAAATTATACTCTTCGGCACAATGCCGGAAGATTTTTTTTTTTTTTAATCGCGTCTTTAGAAAAAGCTGCGAAGAGGGGTCTGCTCCGGGAGATGGCAGCAAACATTCAGTAACAATTCTGATGGCCTCAGATGTGCATCTGTAAGCAGCGTCTCGCTTTTATTTTAACAGACCATTGTTTTATTTTCAAATTCAGTGGGAAACCCAAGTGTCCTTCTGTTAGTCTTTGTTCCCATCCAGCATTCTGGTTTCAATCATGAGCATTAACGTGCATAAGAGAGAGAGAGAGAGAGAGAGAGAGAGAGAGAGAGAGAGATGTAAATTGATGCTGCAAATTACTGTTGAAATATTCATCGTCGTTATTACGCAGTGAGCTAATGTGGGAAAAATACTGTTAAATTGATAAATTAAGTAATTACTGAATGAGCTTATGATCATGTATTCTGTAGAAAGCTATATGAGGAAATGCAACAAAATACTTTTTTTTTTCTTTGACAAATTAGTCCATGGTTTATACCTGCATAATTATAAATATATGAATCTTGTGCATCTAGTATTTGAACTTTTCAGGGTAGCTAGCGCTGTAGACTTGCAGCAAGGAATTCCAGCTGGGGCTTATGTGTTATTTTGCGGTGTGGTGTTTTATACAGTCTATGTCTGAAACCAATGGGTGACGTCAGGGTGGCTTCATCCACACTTTTATACAGTCTATGGTTCTTTCTTAGTCATCTTCTCCAGGTACTTTAGTTTCCTCTCAGAGACCAGAAACATGCAGGTTAGGCTAACAGATGACACAATTGCCCCTTAGGTATGAGTAAATGGTGTATTTTCCAGGTAATGGATTGGTAATCTTCCCAGGATGTGTTTCCACCCCTCATCCAATAGGCTTTCAGCTCCTCACTGACCCCAGCCAGTAGTATGTAGGTTAGATAATGGACAGATGATTGGTTTTAGATTGCTTGCTGATATTTTGCCCTGCCGTGCTGATAGGTTTAGGTTTTCGGCCTGCTGGGCTGCGTACCTGTAGTATTGTTACAGTCATTTTGAGAGGCACGACAATCTGCTCGAGATCATTTGTGGAATGACAGTGTTTGTCCTGAAAGGGAAGGACTCACAGTGGTGTAGCCTACCATTAATACACATGCATCGGCTTTGACATATTGGCCTGATGTTTCCCATCTTGTACCCGATGGTTGGAGTTGTCTAGGCTGGTGATGAATGGTTTGGGATGCATTTATCTAGATTTTTGTGGTTTTCGTGTGTAAAATCGGTTTATGTCCTTCTCTGAAAATGTAATTCCCCACAGATGAGAACATTTAGCTGGTGCAATAGAAAGTCAGTCTGTTGAGAGTGGAGAAATGCACAGTGTGAAATACAGGAGTGTCAGGGGAGTCCTTGAGGAGTAATGATGTGAGCTACTGCCCTATAAAGCCAGGAGTATCTCATATTCCCTGGAGGCTCAGTCTCTGCTCTGTAAACATTCTCAATGGGATCATGAGGTCTCGGGGTAGAGTTGGTGTGTTAGGTGCTCCTGACACTGAGCGACACACACTCCTGGTATTTCTGAAGTCATTCTCTGGAATGATAGTGTGTGGATGTTCCTCTTAGCCATGATTGAATTTTTTTCATCTTTGTGCATTTCTCTTGAGTTCTCTTATACAGTGCCGGCCCTGAATTGTAGATGACCTACAGAATTCAACTGTTTTTGCTTCAAGTGTATGAGCACCTTAGATTGCTGCATCTTTATTTTATTTTATTTTTTATGATTTAAAGAGAGCGATCCTTTGGCTCTGTGTAAGAGCAAATGGAATGTCCTGAAGCTGCTTTACAGCAGGAACTCAGGAGGGTGGCTGGAGTGCTAGATTAACTCTCTTGCTTGCTGTGCATTCATGCTTTCCAAAATCCTTTCAGTCCTATCTCAGCGCAAGAAATCTATGGTAACTCTTGAGCCAAGATGGCGTGGTTACATTCATTTGGCAGATTATTTTAACCAATGCAACATACTCAGAAGTGCACACAGAGAGTAACTGGAGCAGTAAATAACATCTGTCATCTAAGGCAAGAATCCCATGAGATAACTCAGTGATGAACACCAAAAAGCAGACTAGACGGCAGACACAAGATAAGTGGAGTCGAGCCACATGATTTAATTAGCAGCTAAGCAACAAAGTTAAGAATTGTAGTTTGGAGCAGTGGTCAGAGCTGGAACACTGGGTTGCAGTGGTAACTCCATTTGAATGGATATTTTTAGCCTTTTGTTTCCTTAGAAATTATTTTCTTTGCACAACTGACATTAAATGCAGTGATGGGCTTCCTGAATGACAGGAAGACGATATTGTGAACACCTGCATTTTATAGTTATTCATTAGTATCTCACAACAACTTGAATTGAGTCCGTTATTTTAAGTGACATTTCTGTTTTTGAGTTTTTAATTTTGTGCAATTCCAGCGAACTAGTTATAACAGAAGTGCAGCACTTGTAAAATCAAACCTCATAATATACAAGCGAGGTGCAATTTAGTTTTGCTCTAAAAAGCCAGCAATATGTTTGGATTAATTCCATAATAATGTTAATATTGCATTGAGAAGGGTGGTGTGATACTTTTCAGTCCCTTGTCCTACAATGTTTAGATTAATTGTCTTTGAAATGAATTTTCCTCTCCTGGAAGCAAATACAACTAGTTCAAAATGACTTTTCTTTTTGCACTTGTTTATTCTGCCTGTGTTTATTCCCAGTAAGCGCTCATACGTCTTCGCATCATTACTCTGTCTGTCCTTCGGGGGTTCGAGAGAGGATGAGATGCGCTTCTATCACAATCTAACTGGAAATAAAGAGCTTAAACTGATTTTTCTGGTCCATACAAGCACACACTCGCATACTAACACATTTTTTGGATAAGGGAAGTTTTTGGAAAGAATGTGTTTTGCTTAATATTGATAATATGTTTTATTTGTTTGTATTGCAGTCTGGTTGCTTGAAACTTGTGGAATGAGTGACCAAAAGCACAAAGATTTACACCAAACTCTGAGATGTTATGGTTGAAAAGTGCTGATCAGGAGAGGGGTTTCAAAGAATATCGAAGCCATTGTCAGTATAGTGGAAGCTGCTAACACTATCAATGAAGCATGACGGAATTGGAGACCACAGAGACATTGTCATGATCAGGATGACCCTCTGAAATTGATTGGAGGACAGGGAGAAAATTGAGTCCCTAGATTGAGTCGTGACAACTCAACAATAGGAGCCATTTTGTTTCCATCAAGTGAAAATGGGCTGTTTCGCATAATGGAAATTGTTAGATTTTTTGGTTCTTTTCACAGAGCAGAAACATATTACTTTTTAGAGGAGAAACAATAAACCAGTTGGCAATGGTATCAGCAACCCTAAGACTGGAAAATGTACTGACACCAGAAAAGAGAAAACAGGACAAAAAAAAACTCTTGCACTTTGAGACGGTGCCTGATGATGTGATGGAAACAAAATGGCTCCTAGACCAGATTTTCTTGGACCATCATGTCACAACGTGGCATCTAGGGGCTCTAGAGCAATGGTTCCCAACCCAGTCCTCAAGGACCCCTTGCCCTGCAGGTTTTTGATCTCTTTTTACTCTTTCACACCTGATTCATTTAAGGGCGTCATGCTGATTGGTTGAAAAAGATCTGCCAGAACAGGGTGTGTATGAAGGTGCATTGGGCCTTAAATGGATCAGGTGTGCTAAAGTAAAGCTGCAACAAAAACCTGCAGGACAGGGGGTCCTTGAGGACTGTGGTTGGAAAACCACTGCTCTAGAGAACACTTATCAGGGAGGTCACCTAGAGGCCAAAAGCAGTATTGCAGGAACAGCAGACATCTGGTGGGCACTGGTCACTACTTACATGTGACGTCCATCTCTCGTATTTAACAGGTCTCGTCAATGGGGCAAATTGTTACCAAATATAACTCCCAAGCCCATTTAAATTATACCAAAAATACATTCAACCGCCCAAAGCCCTGTGGGAAAATGTTATGGTCTGATGAGACACAGGGTGAAGGGCTGGCCTTGACACTAAATCGTGTGTATTGCGCTGGGACGGTACTCCTCTTTATATTTACGACCCTGTCCTCAGCTGGGACAGGTGCTCCTGCTACGCTAAATGGGATGATAAAGAGTTTTGGCACCAACCCTGCTGCCTTCTGTCAGAGAACTGAAGATGAAGAGGATTATCACCTTCTGACATGATGCTGACCTGACACACACACACACACACACACACACACACACACACACACACATGTACAAATGAACCAACCCATGGCCTCAGAAACGAAAATCCAAATCTTAGAAAGTCCGGTTCAGGGCCCAGACCTGTGTCCTGTGTAAAGCCTGTGGAGTGTCCTAAAGGGAGCTGTCTATGGGAGATCCCCTGGAAATATTAGGAAGCTTTTCTGGCAGAGAAGAATGGAATAAATTCCCAATGTCTAGGTTTGCAAAGTCAATAGACATTTATTCCACTGTACTGAACTCCATTAAATACATGGCGAAGGTCTGCTGTGCCCCATTTCCTGGAAACATTCAAAGTCTTAACATGCCTTTTGGCTTAGATAATGCACATGTCCTGTTTACTTGCTGTCCTTAAATTGCACTGCAGTAAGTAGCTTAAGCCACACCCTAATACTGTAGCTACCTTAGTCCTGTAGGCTACATTTTCTCTTGATGGCTACTTGTAGAGAGCAAATAATCCATTTTAAAGGCTCACGCTTCGTTATTTTTTTTTGTTAACGGAGTTTGATACTCAGTGTGTTATTAAGCATGTAATTACAATGTTTTAACACTGACCATGAGAGCACATAGGTATGTACAAATAAAGATGGCTTCCAAAATATAGAGGATACGCAAGCGTGGGTGGAGAGGTTTGGTAATCAAGGGAGGATGTGCCAGATGACCTCTTGTGACCTCTGTGGCCTCGTCCCCTGACTCTTTGAGGAACAGGCTGTGCTTTTCAGAGCATGACATCCTCCTGACTTGTGCACTACCAGCAGAAATGGCAACGCGAGCATTATATGCTGACTGGGCCCTGAGGTGATGGAGGGGCCTGTCCTCTTTATCTACGGTGATTTTCCTGTGCCTCGGCGCATCCGTGCGACAGGAAGTGTCTCCGCGGGATGAGTCTTAAGTGCAGCAGCTTAAGTGACAGAGGCCTCAGCTGGAGGCGGGCGATTCTGTTCCCCCGGTGAACTGCTGAAGGTGCCCACATCCGCATGACATCGCAATCGTGCTGCTGCAACAGTGGAACAGTGCTTTGTACACTGTCTTATGCATATTAAAACACCTCTAAAAATGTGCGAATATGGGCAGTGTCAGAACCTGTTCTACTTATATTGTGATGGAATAATGAGAGGTACGTGATGTTGAATGTTAATTCAAACTTCACGCTAAAGTTTATATCAGCAGCTTTGCAGTTCTGAGGAGGAGTGAAAATCAAAGTTAATGGATGGATATTTTTTTTTTAATGAACGTGCTGCAATTTTCAGCGATGGCACTATGTGCCTTTTATGATATCACCTTCATGTAATGCATGAGTGCAATTAGAGGCCTGCCTTATATTATCATATAAGATCATACAATTACATGCTTCTGTGTGAAATGGGACTATAAATAGGCAGGTTGTCTCTTCTGTTGTGTAACTTTGCAAATGGGAGTTCATTGCAGGGTTAATTACACAATATACACGTCTCATGTCATCTGTCACAATAAACACTTCACGCCCACTGTTTGAACTTACAGCTTAGAAATATACTATAAATGAGATTCAAAGCCATATTCAGATGTTTTTTTTTTTTAGACATTGGAATTTAACCTGGGTGCCAAAATGGAGTGATTGGCTGTTCTTCCTTTGCGGTCAAAAATGAATTGTTTTTCCAGTATTGATGAGAAATCCATTCTATATTCCTATATTTCATTATGTTCTAATTTCAAATTTTCTGGCATATTTTTTACAGAGTGCTGTGAATTACTGAGAAAATGTTAGACCCCATTTCAGAAAAAGCATGGACAGCATGTGTAAGACCACGCCGACAGCCGTCCAGCACACCGCTCTGTTAAGACCTTGACTGCATTCCTCACTCCAGTAATCATTGCCTGCATGTGTTTGTCATTACCACTGTGTGAGTAGTGTTGCTAACTGCATACCCGTGTTGCGTTCATAGTCTTTGTATGGACGCATTTCCCTGCGTATTGTGTATATAATTCTAAACTCTTAAAACTTAGTGCTGTTATTGCTTATTTCAGCACTTTAACCAGGAACCTCGATTCCTGTTTTGTTTTCCTATTTGTAGTACATTGTGACTGCAGCTAACGCCCAGAGTCTGTATTACCGATAGTGTTTCTATGGAACCTCGATTCTTGTTTGTTTTGTGTTGCTTCATTCATGTCATCTGCTGCGCAGTAGGCATAATAAATACTACCAAGTCCATCTTTGCACCTGAGTCCAGTCCAAGCACCTGAACTGTGTACGAAGCACAACCTTTACAGTATGGAAAATACGAATGGGGGAAAAAGAGGCCTCTGAATTTTAAGTTAAGTTTGACCTGCAGTGAATTAAGGATGGAGGTGAAACAAAATATTTCTTGTATTGCCCTGTAAACTTTATTATTCTGAAATGCACACCAATTCCATATCTGATATGACACCATGTTCCAAAAAGAGTCAGGACAGGAACAGTAAAAGACTCAAGGGCCTGATTTTTTGGTATGCATGATGTCAGATCATACGCTTACAGACAAATCGCTGTGCCTATTCCTATTTTTCTCCAGCCATAAAGAGTAACTGGTAATTTTCTCCCAAAGCAACAAGGCGAGGAGATGAATATTGAGGCGTTATAGCATTTCAGGTGCCGTTTTCCATGTAAATTTGATGACTACATTCGCTGAAGCTCACCGTACTTGAGGACAAACAGCAATCTTCCTCTCTTAGTTCATTTCCTTTTCTTTAAAGGGGCTCTAAATGAACAGCATCCATCTGCAGGAGTTTCTGCTCTTTTAGCACAGTCATTGTTTTCTGCGCTCGGGGAGACAAACATTTCTCTTATTATAGCCTACAAAATCCAAAATGTAAAACTAAACCGATGACATTAAATGCGAAACTCTAGAATATTTGACACCTTTAGTTCAACCAAGCGTACGATCCTAAAAATAATGCTTGCGGCATGAATTGTCGCTCCCTTGTTTGCTATAGTTATCACAGACACATAATAATTTGTTCTCGCCTTTGGCATGGAACATCACAAAATGGATGATGTTCGCACATTTGTATGTGGCACTGTGTTTGACTGCAGGCCCATCTCTGATGAGTTTGCCTTTATATGAGGTCTTTACCCAGCATTACTCTGCAAGGGTACCAATGTGTGGTGGACCTCCAGTACCCCTCATAGGGCTTCCTTTAGGAAAATGGTAAGGGTCGCTGGGACTACCTCCAGGGGTGATCAGCTCTAGCAGGAAGTGGCTTGCTGTGATATCCTTTATCAAATCTGGTAAAACCTGGCACAATACCCATTTTATTATATAATGCCCTCATACCCCCCTCTCCATGCTCTGAGTTTTTGCTGATTTGGCGCTGATGTTTGTGGAGGTGTTCCCCTGTTTACACCTGTAGGAAGCCCTGTTGAGTGATCGTATGCAGACTCACAGATGCATTGTTGAGCCTTTTTGTTTCAAAACCCCTCATACATCCTGGAGGTGAACAGAAAATGGCAGGATTCAGCCTTCGACAGGGCTGTTCCACCCTTACTTTAGCAGGTCTTTACTGTCTGTGATGCTGATGGGAATCTGTGGTGTTGATTGGCTCAGTGGCTCAGCCTAATTTTCATGTATCATGGGTGAATGTTGATCTTCTCACCTTTCAGTCACAATGAAACATCTGTCAGCAACTCCAACCTCCCCAATAAAGAAACCTTGGATACCATCATGTATGCACATGTAGATATTTGAATTGAATTCTTTTGAATTGGATCTCCTAAATTCAAATTCAGTGCAGTGCTGGGGGAAAATTGAGCGCATTTTGAACTGCTAATTACTGAGCATACAGCGGCACACAGGACAGGAAGGTGACGTCATCATCTACCTTAACCATCACAGGAATGATGAGACAGATTGTTTGTCCCCAGTGGAATACCGATGCTGCTCCTCGTGTCACTGGCTGTGATCCATGGTGACAGTCCGGGAGTTAACACGTTTTCATTTGGTCCCAAAGGACCCGGGACAAATGAAGGTCATAAAACCTAAGCTTCTGATTTATTTATCTGCGAATAAATCTCCATCTGCAGACCACTGCAGTCATGTTCTGTTTGACCTAAATGAGGAGCTGTTATGTAAATCCTTCCCCTCATCACAGTGCACATTGTGCTGTGAGTAAAATACACCAGGATATTGCATTGTCATATTCTTATTTTAAATTCACAATATAATGTGTTACTTTTATAGGACACGCGCATGCATCTGAGCAGGCTTTTACATACATTTGACAACAGGCTGTTTGGTGTACATGCCTGGCGCAATCCAGATAATTAACCGGGCATTCTCTTCTGAATTCTCACTGTTTTCAGTGTTTTCCCTTAGATATTTTCTGTGTCCTTGCTCTGATTGTTCAAAAGACAACTTTTGATCCTACTTGGTTTCCTGTCTTGTAGAAATACACCATAAAAAGAGGTTATATACAACCAGGCAGTCGAGGAGTCCACCAGGGGACGGCTTGAAAAAGAAAACCATCCAAAAGGAAGAAATATAAAAAGTGACAAAACGAGAGTTGGTCTCCATCGGTTTGTTTATGTGTTCGAGCAGGTCCAGGAACAGCTCTTATTTTTTAGGACACATTTAATGTGAAGTGTGGCTGGGAGGGGGAGGGGTTATCGCAGGTGAGAGCTTGTGTGAAAGACATGAAGGAGTGTTTTTAGAGCACAAACACTTCGTCTCAGATGAGAGATGATGGGGAGGGGTCATGGATCACCACTCCCTGCTGCTCGCTGACTCTGCAGCTCCTCCGTCTGCAGAGAGCTGCTCCTCGCTCCTCCTACAGCCCCCCTGGCTCCTCCGTCACAAGGACAGGGAGATCTCTCACCGCCCGAATCGCCCACCTCACCTCCCCCCGCACCATCCATCACTGCACCTCCCTACTTGCTCAAAACAGCAGGAAATGCTAGAGAGAGTGTAGCTGGAGAATTTTCCCTCATTGAATTATTGCCATTGCGGTGATTAAGGAAATTAGAATGAATATTTTATCCATTGATCTGATGTGGTAAACCGCGGCAATGTGAAATCTTAACTCCGATTGTAATTGACAGAACCACCTTCTGTGATGTTACAGCTGGGTATAATACATTATGCTAAGAAGATGGTCTATGATCTGCCTGTAATTCCATGGAAACAGATGGGATTTTTTTTTGTGTATGTCTAGTAATCTTAAAATCTTCTTTCCTCTTTTGTTATCCTTTCAGAGATATGATGCGCAGTAAGCCCCATCCACAGATTGAAAACAGAGCAGGGGTCTCTGGGAAATGTCCTTCAAATGGAACAAGGACATCAACTGACAGGAAAGCATCATGTATTCAAATGGGTATCTGTGCGCACTTCTACATTATGTGTGCACTGATGCAGTACACTGCTGCAGTAATCTGCATTTGAATATATTTTTAATGCATGCAACACATGCATAATTGTCAAGTGAATTCACTTTGTTTTGGACCTAATTTTTGTGAAATGCACAGGGACCCATGCAAATGTGCAGAGCTTATATTTCTAGTCTGTAATACGCGCGCTCTTGTAAATGTCTTGATCATTTGTCCGTTTAAGAGTTTTGATGAACTTCATAATTGATGTGTAAGGACAAGCCGCCAGCCGTCCAGCTCACCGGTCTACTAAGACCCGGACCACACTTTTCCATTATTCACTTATCGCTCACAGCTGTTGTGAATTCCTTCTTAGAGGTAGTAGTAGTGTATTAAAGTCCGAGCCTCATGCATTGTCCTTGTGAAGTCTCGTAGCGCCACGCTCTAACGGTGCTGTTAGCCTGTATAGATTTATATCTGTATTTCACGTGTTATACTCTGAACTCTAATCCAAGAAGTGTTTTCTAGTTCTAGAATTACCCTTTGTTAAACATTGTGATTGGAACCTCTGTTCCTTTTTGTTTTGTCTCTGATGTTTGTGCCTGCTGCCCTGCAGTGTGGCATAATAAATATACCAAATCCGTCCTTACACCTGAGTCCAGTCCTCAACTTCCTGCTCTCTGTGCAAACCAGTGTGCATAAGACACAAATCCATTATATGATGTTTCTCAAGGTGGAAGATGCATTATTTTCCATGTTATAAAATTTTCATGATTAATGTATAGATTTTTTTTCAATCATTGTATTTAATAGGGTAACCTCTTAATCACCTCCTTAGGGCTTGCAAGCTGTATCCATCATATTTTATTAAATAACATGATTCCTTCACAGATTTTCTAGAGTAACCTCATGGCTAGTTACAAATGAGTAATTTGTATTACGATGAATGTGAACATTCTGTCTCTCCTAAGAAACCTTTCTGGAATTTGAATCTTAAAATTTGCAAGATGGCATGACTAAGGAAATTACTTGCAGTAAACAGTGTTGGATGCTTCTCCACTGTTAAATACATCAATATATCAACAGTTTTTGTTATTTTGGCTCAGTGCTCCTGTACTTTGGATCTGGTATCTGGAACAATTAATATCGTTTGAACTCTGGACCTTTTGTTTCCCCTCTTGTGCATTAACGAATGATGCGAAGGCGCGCTGCTCGCCAATAAACAGTCAAGCAGCCCGTTATGCGATTGCTTTTTCCACCCTAAAATGGAGGGGGATGATGTATAGAAGGCTGTAAATCCGGCACTGATTCCAGATCAGCTTTGGCTGTCGATACCCTCAAATTAAAACTGACAGGCTGTACTCTAACTTCTAACACTTTGTTTTAATTAAATCTTCTCCGCTTGGTGCACAGAGCCAAAACTGGAGGGATTGTGTTACTGTCCCATTATTTTACTGTGAAACTTTACGCAGATGCTGCATTCATTAACTGTGTAGCTGTGGAGTCAACCTGTTGCCCAGTGGAGCGTCCCTGAGTGAAGCTGCGCAGAGTAAGGGAGTGGAATCAGGACCTGCTCCCTCACTTATATTGTGTCAGAACTGAAGGTTTGTTTGGGAGGATCCAAACGAGTCACTCAATTCTTCATGATCCCCTTCAAACTCACATCTGGCAGAGAACATACACGCTATTGCTTGGAACTTTAAACAGTACGCGACATTAAAATCTAATGTGTTTCTTAACCCTTTTGCGCAGATATAGACGCTGGCGTCCGTGAATTCCAAATTTTAATTCTTAACAATTCTTTAATTGAATTTCCAAATGTCGGCTTCACTGGAATAATTTTCCAGAGTCTCTGTAACACAAATACAGTTATAAAGCTTAAACAGGAAAAATTAGCATAATTTTGTATTCTGCGCAAAGGGGTTAATACATAGTCACATAATTAGCATGTTCTATAATACTTAATAGCTTTATTTTCAAGAATAGGATTCCACCATGAGAAAGTAATATCTATAAAGAAATGTACAAATGTATCATTTGTACAGCAAGTTTTTATGTTCCTTTGTTTGAGTGTATTTTTTTCTTTTGCTCTAATATATCAATTCTTTCCACAAATTGTGGAAAATTTCTGCGACAAATTGCTGTGTGTAAGCATGGCCAAGGCTGTACTTAAATTTAAGTGCATTTTTAAGGATATGAACAAATTCACAAATCACACGTTACTCTGAAATGATTGTGAGCTTGGGGTGTGAACATTTCTCTTCGTATGTAACCTTGATAAATGAGGACCTTGGCCTTTCTCTGCTGCGGAGAATCTGCTGTCATAGTCTATTTGTGGTTTGAAGCAGGAATTTCACCAAAGGGGAGACATGGCTTTGATAGACGCACCACAGAATGAACACAGCATTTTCATTTTTTCCCTGAAAATGTATCACATGTATGTATGTATGTATGCATGTATGTACTGTATGTACTGTATGTATGTATCAGTGTCAGTCATGAAGAAGGATGGCAGAGCAGAACGTTCATGTTGAATTTTTAATGAAAACAGGGACACAGTTGTACTTGGAAGGCTTAAATGTAGAGTAGATTTATGGCGGTAATTACACAGTTTCTATTTCGTCGTGTCTAGAGGGCACCGTGCGTCTCTCTGGGGCATGATGTCGCCTCGCCTGCGCCGCGTCCCCAACCTTCACCCGCCGCACTCCGCCGTGCGCATGCCACTGACGCTCCTGCTCCTCCGGCTGCGTGCTGATTTGATGAACAGTCGCTGGGGCGATGTTCGCTCACCCGCGGTGTGTTTCGGCAGGAAAACTCGATGGAACTGGCCTTGGTGACATGTCCCTGACACAGCTCACCTGGATACGGGGCATTAGCGGTAACTGAGCGAGCGTAGGACAGGGTGGAGGCTACGCCTAAAGGCCCTGTCAGTGGGATCCACAGTCCCTGCAGAAGGAAGGGTATCGTGACCCGCCCAAACTGTGCTGTAGGTTAATGTAAGGATGTGTCCAGCCCACAGAGGACTGGTACCTTCACCTCTGCTCACGTCATTAATCTTCTGTGAGTCGTTACCCTGCTCTGTATGTCTCGGGGCCCTGAGACAGCGGGCGTTCCTGTATCCTCCCCGTGTTCTCAGCAGTGACTCCAGATCGGCCATTAATCTCTCCATATACTCTGTCATACTCTAATTGTTCATTTTGTGCAGAGCTAATGATGGCTAAACCGTCGCTGACTTGATATGTGGGCTTGGTGTTGAAAGACAAATCTGTGCACTTCATCGCCAGTGCTGACATTACTTCTTTTTATGTATATCCTCTTCTAGAACTTTCTTTTCACGAAATGCACATTTACTGCAGATTGTTCACTTACATGCGGTAATATAGACCAGTGATCCCTGATTAGTTGGTCTACTTAAATTAGCATTGATTTTTTTTTTAGTTTTATCTATTTTACTGAGATGTGTCTTGTTTAATCATCACCCACCTCTACAATGTCTCCAAATTGAGTGGTCACTCCAGATGATAAACAAAACTTGATAAATCATGCTCAAACACACAATTAAAATGAAGACCACAATGGAAAAATGATCAGAGTCACACATCTATGTTGTGGAGAAATGATGAATTAAAAATTCTAAACAATCTTAGAAACAGAGCACTGAAAAAATATAAAAAATATAAAACATTATAATAATATATAACATATAAAATATACAAAAATGCAAAATTTGGACTCTGATTGTTTTTCCTTTGTGGTCTTCAAATGTTTTAAACATTTAGCACCTGCCTGAATACTGTGACAATGCAGCTGGAATAGAGTTCATCTTTATATTTGAGAATTGTTTGAGGAGGGAGCTGTTTAGTATGAAAATTATTTTATTCACCTGATGGTCCAAATTTACAGTTCCTACTATCAGTGAGTGTTTCTCTATGCTTTACTATCACTGATCATTCCAGTTTGTCTCAGTTTTGTCTCTAAAAGGTTTTATGAGATTATATTCACTAGCCCTCCAGTCACTTACACCGCGGAGTCACTCCTGTGTTCAGAGGGCTGCTTTGGGTTCACTGATAATGGTTTTTAGGACACAGATGGGGACAGTTTAGCCTCTCTGAGTGTCTCAGACCACTGTATGTGGATCACATGATCATCTCCATCTGCTGTGGAGCTCAGAGAGTTTTTGTTATGAGCCAAAATCTTTTGATTTCATCAGTGCAAGAACATTAGCTCATCTGTTTTATACTGTGAGACGTCTTGATGAAATTATGGGAGATTCTTTCAGAGACAATTTACTGCTGTGATTGATTGCGTTATCCTCCTTTGCCAAATGGAATGCTTTTGTATAAATGGAGTGCTAATATTTATAAAACTCAACTCCTGCTAAATTTTTTCTAAGCTGGGCTTCACCACTTACTTTGAATTTTTTTTATCAAAGTTAAATGATGCTACTCTGCTTTATTTTTAACTTTTTCTCATTTATATTTCCTGTTTTACTTGGCTGCTACCCTGATTTCACTTGCTGCGTCATGTTATAACTGGGAACCTGCAGACTCCCATGCAACATAGGATTGCCAAATTCAGTTTATGGTACAGCCAGGGAAAAATTTTTAACGTCAACCTAAGTCATTTTAAAATGCCCAAAGTGCTATATTCACTATATGATAAGCTCTGAAATGCATGTTTTACCCACCAAAAATTATTATTTTGCCTGTTTATTCCAAAATACCATAAGGCAACCAATTACATGTTCACCCACCCAATCTGGCAACCCTGTGCTCTGCGCAAATACTGCGTACTCCAGGGGGCGCCGTGATGTCCTTTCCAGAAGTGTGGCTCAACATTGGGTTACAGCCCTCCATAAAGTGGGCTGCCTTTAGGCTACAGAAGTCTTTGTCCGCACGTCTTTACACACAGTGCCAGGTGTGGGACAGAAATAACTGGACCATAAGCTACCTCTATTTTAAACTCACTACAATGAAGAAATAAAAAATCTGAACAGGAGGACAAATGAGGAGTCGCTTGCAAAACCTGCTAAGTCAAGTTTTGAAAATAAATGAAAATAAATAAATCTCCCTTAGCCTCTCTTTCAGACACCTGCACATGTCTCACTGATAGCTCCACTTTCAAAACCTACTAAATCATTTATAAATTGTCACGCAAAAAGCGAAACTCTGTCAAAACCCGCTAAGTCAAGGAGGAACTCTGCTAAGTCATCAGCCAATGTGGAAACGTGATTCCGTTTTCGTTCGCTAGAAGGAACCAATCACAGTTGAGCTTTCATAGCCGGTTCAGCTTTTGCTTTCTTTGACTCTAACTGGCTTAGGCAGTTCAGAGAAGTGTTATGATAGTGATACCATAAAAGGGGGATTTGAACCCATGGACTCATGTTTATGTTGTCATTGTCATAGCAGCTATTCAACCACTGTGCTGTCTGTAGCATTGAGTTGCATGTAAAGTGGGTCCTGAGTCAAATACCTTCACCTATTGAGCAACGGGGCTGGTTTAAACACTGTCAAAACCTACTAAACTTCCACTCCACTTTCAAAACCTGCTAAGTCAAAACTTTGTGTTGCAAAATCAAAGTCATTTCTTAAAAAAAAAAAAACTAATAAACTGCCTCATGGATTATGTCTGCAAGGCTATCAGTTTCAGTATAGTGAAAATTGGTATCTATGGAAGATAATTTCTATGCCTACCAAAAAATCAGATTTTTCTAAAAAATGGACCAACTTGACTTTGAAGGCTTTGCAAGTGGACTCCTCAAATGGACATGTATTTCACATGTGGACTTACACAGTAGAAAACTCCCCTTGAGGGTCTGGGCTGAGCCGAGATCCACATGGTCTTTATTAGTCGCTGACATTCCTCCAGGAAGCTCAGCAGAATGTGTCTCCGGCTCCATTAAGCCGAAAACAACAGCTGATCCCGGATCAGCCTCAGCTGTGTGTGGCATCTGGGAAACATGATGCTGTCCGTGGTGCTGAACGCTTTCCAGTCTTCAGAGAACAGCAGGAACATCTACAGCTGCCTACACAGACAGGAGGAAGAACCATCTCCTGTGTGTGTGTGTGTGTGTGTGTGCTTGTGTGTGTGCGCACGCGCGTGTGGGTGTGTTTGTGTGCGTGCATGTGTGCAGATCTTTGTGTGCTTCTGTGTGTGTGCGCATGTGTGTGTGCACAAGTGCGTGTGTGCGTTTGTGTGTGTGTGTGTGTGTGTGTGTGTGTGTGTGTGTGTGTGTGTATGTGTCGGTGTATGTGCAATATCTTGTTCCATCTGCTATTCTCACACATTCGCCGTGTTTTGATGGGGGGAGAGCTCACACAGAGAGGTGAAATCCCAGAAGTTGTGAATATTCTTCAGAAACTCAATCTCACTCGTGTGTTACTCTGCTCTTAGGCGGTTAGATTAATTGAGCGTAATGAGTAATCTCACGATAAAGCTGAGGGTTTGGATGAGAAGGAAACCGCATCCCACCACAGCAGCGTAAAGCCAGAGTCACCCAATCAGAGTGAATTAGAGATGACTCATCATGAGAGTCCACTGATCTCACATCGAGCACAAGGTGAGGCCGTGTTCTCCACTCAGAATAAAAACTGGATTTACTTCAGTCCCATTGATAATACTCTCGGTGCACAGTCCTGACAAGTGAGATTTTATCTTCTCACGTTTTCACTAGCCTGCTGGGTCTTAGTTGGGGAAAAAAAAAAAAATCACAGAAAATGATCCTCGGCTGAAGTTCCACAATCCCACCCCAAATTAGGGTGTCATCTCATTACATTGCAATCCTCAACCGGCATGACATACCATGGCCTCTCCTTTCACATATCAACTGTGAGATGATTAGGGGCATCAGAATAGGTCCATCATGTCTCATGGGGTTAAAGTGATGGAGAAATGGAGGGGGGGGGATTGTGAGCTCAGTTTTCTTTTATTTCTACATTTCTGTGGCTCTGATCCCTCTATTTCTCTCTCCCCAGAGTCTCTCAAACAGATCTGTCCTAAAAAGTCTGTCCCCAGACGCTCATTAGTGGCCTAATGTTACTCGTCCTTTAAGTTTGTTTTGTTTGGCGTGATTGTTACCACCAAGCCTCATTCGCAATTGCAGACCTGCCCTCGTTTAAAGTTTTTAAAATGCCACCCTAATAACGATGGTAATGATGATTCTGATAATGCATTACGTCTATCCAGGGCAGCATTGTGGTGCTTAGCGCTGCCGCCTCACAGCGAGAAGGTCATGTGTTTGAATCCGGCCTGGGGCCTCTCTGAGTGGAGTCTGCATGTTCATGTCCAGATTCCTGTGGGACTCCTGCCACGGTCCAAAGAAATGCATGTCAGTCTAATTGGAGATTAAATTGCCCGTAGGTATGAGTGTGTGAGTCCTGCCATTAATTGGCGAGCTGTCCAGGGCAGTCCATAGTCAGCTGGGATAGGCTCCAGCTCCCCCGCGACCCCAGTGAGGACAAAGCAGGTATAGAGAATAGACGGATGAATTAGATCTATCCAGCACTTGTCAATTCATGATCTCAAAGCACTTCACTTGGGGGCTTGGGGCTCACTTTGGGTCACCCGCCCAGACAATGTGTGTCTGAGGGAGACGAGCATGAAAGCGATCACAGCCTCCTACAGGAATGGGCCTCTGACACAATAATGCCTGTGATACTGCATGAGCGAACAGAGTTTTGTGTGAATGGAAGAGTGTGGTCAGCATGGGAATCTCTGCACGGTCTCCTGTCATTCTCAATATGATGTCAGCAGTGAAATGCTTTCAGAAATGCTGTGGATTCAGGGCTGTGTGCATCTCTACACTGGAAATAAGCTCTTGTAAAGCTTTTTTATTTTTGTTTTGAGGTGCATTTCTCAAGTGCGTGAGAATCAAGCCCACAATTTCTGTCAGTACTGTTAACTGCACCCATCCCCCACCTCCCTCAGTACTGTATGAGGAGAGAGAACACACTTCACTCCCCCCCCTCCCCCAGTGCTGTATGAGGAGAGAGGCGTCTCAGGAGAAATAACAGTCAGCTGTGGCCCCCCCCCGCACACACTCCCATCTCACCGCTTTATTGCATAAGTAAATGGCATTAATAGTTATGAGTGTGAATAATCTCCCCACAGCTCCTGTGGTGCTTTCATGAAGAGCTTGAGTGAATCTCAATGCGCCACCCTGAGTTTTGCGGTCGGCTTCTGTTACACGAGTGCCTGGTGTCTCGTGGCGAGTTCTGAAAGCGCCTGGGCTCAGTTGTGTGAAAAACTTCACGCCTGAATGCAGAGACACCTTTGTGCTGTCAGTCCACCTGCTTGACCTTTTTCCCCACTTTGGCCTGTTTCATCAGGCTAAAGCTCTGATCTGGGACTGATGTACAGTAGTTATGCTCCATATTCAGCATTAGGTGCTTCAGGAGAGGAGAGCTGCACTGCTGCACTGCTGCGGTTACAGGAGAGACCACTCAGTTAGCTGCTGCTCGTCTCCTTTCATTATCTAGCATACTGCACATGTAAAATGAGAAATGTTAGGTGATTGAAAAATGTGCTATTGCATATTCCCTCTCCCTCTGTCTCTACCTCACTGAGCTTCATAATTCTTGGGAAAATGCATTTTTTTTCCCTGAGTTTGGCTGCTTACATTCTGTAATGTAAAATCAATTGTACGATTTATAATGAGGATGCAGTGCTGATACTGAGCTTTTATTAGATGGTATTTCAATAGATTTTGGTTTGTTTGGAGTTTGTTTTTGCCCTTTGCTGCCACCACAAAGGCCAGATCAGTGAGGAAAAGTGAAGGCAGCCTCTGACAGACTGAAAAATAAGAGGGATAAAAGGGATTCTGATAAATAGACCAAACCTAAGTCTCCTGTTTGGAGCATGACAGAGTACTGATGAGCTCGGTAATCGTTTGCTTGAAGAACAGCTGTCACATCTGTGCCTGGCAGACCGGTGACCACGCCCCCTTTATCTAATGACTCTCCACTTCCTCTTCTAACGCCCCTGAACACTAACTGACTGCACCTGTCTGTAAAACTATTTAAACTCCCAGTCCTAATCAGGTGGTGCTGGGCGTCGTCGCTAGAAGTCCTAGTTTCCTTTGCTCTGGCGGTTTCCGGTCCGTTTGTGTCCCTCGCGTGTAGAGTTTGGAGTTTGATCAATTAATTCTTGTTTCTTCGATTTATTTTGTAAAGCTTTGGTGACCTTTGTGTTTCTCTCTGTTTCTTGAGTTTGGTTTTGTTTGTGTTGATATTTGTTCATAGTGAGATCATCTGAGCGTTATAGTTATCATCTGTATATTCTGTTCATCAGTCTTGTATACTTAGATTTCCCAGGTGCGGTTTTGATCGATTATCCTGATCTCTGATACTTCTTCCTGCATCTGTAGTAGTATCTGTGAATATCGATGCTCTTATTGTGATATTAAAGGGCCTGGACTGTGCAGTACTTCTGGTCCCATCTACCCCGTCGTGTTCCCTGAGTGTTCCCTGACAACAGTGTGGCCACTTAATGGCTTGTTGTGAGGTGCCTAAAAGGCCTGCGGAGTTCTAGAAAAAGTTTCTTTAGGCAGATGAGACCAGGACTGAGGGCTGTGTGTGTGCGTGTGTGTGCGCGGGTGTGTGTGTGTGTGTGTGTGTGTGTGTGTGTGTGTGTGTGTGCGCATGCTGTGTGTGTGTGTGTGTGCCATCCCTCTTTCCCATTTGGAAATAATCTCTGCAGGCTGTTAATGTACAGGCCTGTGTGTCAAACCAAGCTGAGTCCTCTCCTCACTCTCTCACCCTGATCCTGTGTATACACACACACACACACACACACACAAACACACACACACACACACACACACGCACACACATGCACACACACACACACACACACACACACACACAAACTTGCAGGTCTGCTCCTCACCAGCTGTCTGGTGATGAAATAAAATGTCCAGTCAGGGACCAGTGCTCAGGTCCTCAGCTGTACTGTTATATTATGATCTTCTCCAGCTGTTTTCTCCAGCGCTGCTCCTGACTTCATGCTTTAACTAAAGGTGTAACGAGCGAGTGATCCTGCTGCCCTGAGCAAATCTATCACAACTGTACCTTTACATGTGGCTGCCCACTCTCTCCTCATGTCTGAGAGAAACTCACACTGTCAGAAAAAACATAGATCTTTGTTATATTACTGAATGTGAAGGACAGAACATTGCAGGTATTTAAATGTGCAAGTTTGAGAATCAGTGACCCATTTCTCTCGCTGTGGGTTAATCTCCGTGGATCCAGATAGTACCATTCCACCTCAGTCCACCACACCAGTTATGCACTTCAGAGATACTTCAGAGAAGCGCCTTTCATTCATAAATTATAATCTTTTTAAATCCCTGCAGATGCAACAAGCACTACTTCATCCATATTCGCACTGATTTGTGTATAAAATTGAAGGATGAGGGTGAACTCACCAAATATTAGTAATTTAGATATAATTTTGTTTATCCTCTCCTCGTGGTCATCAGCAGTTCATTAATCACAAACATAGACAAACCCAATCCTTCTCACTGCATCGCTGCTGGGTAAATTCCACATGCAGAATCAAATAAAACCCTTTTCTTTCAGCATCTAGAGGGTTGAAACCAAAGGACTAATTACATTTTCCTCATTTGAAAACATGAATGCAATTATAACACTGATTATTCATGGTGGCACTGATGCAATTTTAAACAATCCCCATGCTTCCCCCTTTGTCTCATATTTGAATGTGTGTGACTTCTTTAGGCACAAAAAATGTCCTTACAGTGTAAAAGTTTGCTCCCAATGGAGTTAAAGTATAATAATGAGTCGAACACTTCTGAGAATTAATGCAGCAACAATGTTTGCAGCTGAGACAGGTTATTATTTCATTAAAAATGTTGAGTTTAAGCACCAGATGCTGAGAACCAATAGGGGCTTCATCTAATAGTGCGCACTGAAGAACAGTAATTCATTATTATAATTATTATTTTTATTATTATTAATGTATTTTACCAATACTTGAATAGGTTTGAGAATGGGAATCAGCAGGCCATGATAAATGAGTTTATTAAACATTTTCCCCCTTCGGCAGTTAATTATAGTAGTAATTTTCATTCCAGGCATAAATTTGGCTCTCTCGATTAACTTCCTACGTCTGCACCTATAACGCCTGTGCATTTTGAGTGTATAATCCGTCACATGAGAAGTTTTAATCTCATCCGAAAGAGTAATTATGCCCATTTTTCTTTTTGTTGCAGGGGACTATGCATTTACCATGATCCATGCACAATAACAAGATTAAAACAACACAATAAATGTAAGGAAGAGAGTGGTGCATCATCTATACCAGCCGCAATACTTACCAGCCGCGATTGTAATACTGGATTGTTTTCAGTTAGTCTGTGTGTGTGAAAGCAGGGCAAACTTCAACAGGACTAGTCTAAGACCACCTTTCAACCACTATTTTTTCAGCATTTTTGCAGTTGTTTATGTGTCTGTCAGTCTGTGTTTCTGTTTGTGGACAATTCTTGTGAACACAATAGCATGGAAACATTTTAACATGAAGCGAAGAAACATTACAGGTCTGTTTTGGGATAAAAAGCAAGGTTTAGTTTGAATATAGGTGTGATCTGAATGCACACTCACTGAACAGGATGTGGACTGCGTATCAGAGTTAAAAACAGTGAATGTGAGAGGTAAAGACAGCGAATGTGAGCCTTCTTATTTTTCACAAAAGAAGGCTATAAGTGCTACCGCAGCCTTCGAGGAGGTCGGATATATCGCCGACTCGACACTGATTTAATACCCCCAATTAAATTTCTTCATGTGTATGATCACATTGTGGAGAAGAGTGGTAGAAACAACAAGTGTTTAGACCGGGGTATTAAACACTTTGATGAACGTGAAATCCAGGAATGGTGCTACAAACAGGTAGGCATCACTAGCTGTCATTGGATGGCAGTGATAATTATATGTATACAGTTACAGCCTGCTGGCTGTTAAACCCTTTTGAGTAGATACAGACGTCCACGGACACGGAGGTGTTCTATTTATGCACGCAGTAAGAAAATGAGTCAGGTTGATAGCACCACACGTACCAAGTTAATTCCCGTGATCTGGAAAAACCTAGTATGTGTGTCACTTGTGGCAGAAACTGAGTTTAACCTTCATTTGCAGTAATTAAAAGTGGTAAAAATCTTATAACACTAGCTAGAAGTGTCATTTGAACTTTCAAAATCAAGTTTCTATCATTTTCTTCTGTTAGATAAAGTCCAAGACCTAAAAGTTTTTGTTCAATTTTCGAGATTTTTGCCACTGATAAACTTATTAGGTTTTTCCAGAACACAGGAGAGCTGTGCTTCAACAAATCGTTGTTGCAGGATTTGCTTCTTCAAACGTCTGAAATTATCTACAACAAAAATAAGAAATAAACTAATATATATAAATTTCCACACGTTAACAAATCATTTCTTGTTCATTTTATAAACAACAAATCATAATTACAAGATCTGCAGCAGTAAAGAGTAATTTTTTAATTGCAAAGAGTAACCAACAAACGTTAGCTTTTAACGCTACAACAACAGCACGCGCTCAAGATGTATAGCAACACGGGATTACATTTTGAACGGCCGCTCGATTCCGTGTCACTTCTAACAAAATCCAAAACTTACCCTAACAGACATCTCGCCTCACTTGTTGATCTCGTGATGTTGGACGGGAGTTACTCTATTTTCTTTGTAAGAAAAGGCCAATGGCCCGATGTCAACATCTTTTGGGTCTGTGTAATCAGGCCAGCCACTAACAAAATGTGCACTGCAAACCCTTGAATGGTCCTTCGGTGCAAAATCTTTTCGGTTGATTTCACATATCCATGCTCTTTGCTGTCTCTTAACACATTGGAAGTGGAAAAACTTAACTGAATCTCTCTTTTTAAACTGGTTAGTGCACCCCACAATACAACATGAAACCATTTTTTTTTTTTTTTTTTTTTTCCACACTAGCAATACATATCGGGGATCGCCGGTGTTCTGTCAATTTTTGCTATCTATCAAAATATGTTACCTCGCAGTTCTGCGCTTGTGCAAACCTAAAATCTTGAGCTCTATTTCTTCGCTCACATCTTAAGTATCTTCAAATATCATAAATATACGTCTTTTTCCATGCGCCTTTCGACCTTGTATATACACTGAACAAAAATATAAACACCCCATGTCAAATTTTTGAGTTTTTATTAACAAAAAACTGGAACCGGGATTCGTCTGTGAATAGCACTCTTCTCCAGCGTGCCAAGGGCCATCGAACGTGTGCGTTTGTCCATGCGAGTCAGTTCCGATGCCGTACAGCGGTGAGATCCAGACCACGGTGAGGACGCCGAGTGTGCCAGTTGGCTTCTTGCAGGTGGTTACGGACTGTCTGTGGTGTGATGCGTCTGTTGTGCAGACCAACGGTCTCATCCGCAGTGCGTGTCGCTGATCTGAGCTGATCCCCCAGGTGGACGATCCGGATGCAGCGATCTTGTGCTGGTGTGGTCACACGTGGCCGACGTGGATGAGGTCGATTTGCAGTACAGCCCGTCTGTCGGAAAGGAACTCTCAAACGGCCTATCGTCCGATAGTTAACATTCAGCTGCACAGCGACTGCTCTGGTGGACATCCCTGCATCCAGCATGCCAATGGCACGTTCCCGCATGACCTGAGACACCTGAGGCATGATGACTTTTGACAGAATTTGACATTTTGGGGTGGCCTTTTATTGTCCCCAGTATAAGGAGTGTCTGGGTACTGCTCATTCTGTCTGATCACTGTCTGGAAGTGCCACACCCATGTACTGAGTGAAATCACTGCATCACTGAGCAAATGCTCACTGACAGAGAGATGGATTAAAAAATGGTACACAAATCAAGAGAAATATCCCTATTGTGCAAGTAAAAGTCAGCATATGCTCACTTAGAGCTATTAACTCCATGTGGCATCAATATTTGACATGGGGCATTTATATTTTTGTTCAGTGTATATTTGCATGTACAGGCTGGGTTTTCCTGAAAACGCAGAGATTGGATGATAATGGCATGCGGCATATATTGTTAAATAAACTTATCCAACTTATTATGACATCTGCTTATGTTATCATAAGATAACAAATGACAAAGTTACTGCTGTACACTGATTCATATTGCAATATTACGGCGAAAACAAAGACTTTACGATCGCTTTGCATTACGGTAGCATTTTTTGACAAGGCAGCACATATTGTCAGAACACCGGCCAAAGAAGGCGTGAAGGGAAAAAAATAAACTCCTTTAACTCACTGCCCCTCGCTGGCACTTATACAGAAAGAGACAAATATTACAACATGGAAAAAAAACTGTGATACAAGAAGTCCATTGAATGTACATTTTAACTCTTCATTCATTACTTACAAAGTTCTTGGTCAGCAAAATTCTTCGCCTCAGCCGGATCGTTGAATATTTTTACTTGCCCTAGATTGTGCACATGGAGCCTAGCCGGGAAGCGCAGCGAGTGCCGAACCTCCTTCTCCCGCAAGCGCTGTAGCACGTCGTGGAAAATCCCCCGCTGCTCCATCACCTCCGCAGTGTAGTGAGGGAAGATTAGGATGCGGTGACCTCCGTAATCCAGCGAACGCTGCCCCCCTCTCTTTTTCCTGTGCAAGATCCACTCATGCCATTATCGTGCGAGATCTGGAGCAATACGGTGTTTTGGGCTGTTCAAGACGATGTCCCCTATCGATTACAGCGGGCTTAGTAAAGTTGTCTTCCCCCACCAGCCTGGAAATCAACCTGGAAACCAATCCATGCTAGCTTGGTCATGGCTAACAATAGCACTTGCTGATGGGCGAGCAGCTCCCTTTCCGCCTCGTGTTGCTTTACTTGGCATATCAACATTACACTTTTAGCGGCGTGAACGTAAAGTAAATAGCAAAGGTTTAATTGTAAAAATTAAAGATTTTGATGATCAAAAAGGCAGTTTTTAAACAATAAAACTGTGATCCATGCGGTGCTCGAAAAAACCAGTCTACATTTCAATCATCTCACTAGCGCCCCCCTATGCATTATTTCAGAACAATCTGTCCAGTAATTTCGGAGATATACGCAAATGAAATTCCATAACCTTGAATTTGACCTTTCAAGGTCATCTGAGCTCAAAAGTCAGGGTGCCTAATTGAAGCCCATATATGACTTCCTATTTAAGGTAAATAGTATGTATGACCTTGTCTCTTACCGCTTCAAAGATATAGCCCATCAAAAATTCCCCTCCCACAGGGCTCCATTGTAACAAAAATTTGAAAAAAAATTCTCAAAAATTCAATTTGAAAAATTTTCTAAAGCCTTGAACAAACTTTAGTCCCCTACCGATATAGAACATCCACAAAAATTTCAAAACAGCAGTTTTGGAGAAGAAGACCAAAAGACCAAAGTTTGCAGACGACAGACGACAGACAACGGACTGCGCCGGACGCAAACCCATTACAATAGCTTATATGGCCTTCAGCCATGTAAGCTAAAAACAGTGAATGTGAGAGTTATAAACAGTGAATGTGAGAGTTATTAACAGTGAATGTGAGAGGTAAAAACAGTAAATGTGAGAGTTATAAACAGTGAATGCGAGAGGTAAAAACAGTGAATGTGAGAGTTATTAACAATGAATGTGAGAGGTAAAAACTGAATGTGAGAGGTAAAACAGTAAATGCGAGAGGTAAAAACAGGAAATGTGAGAGTTATAAACAGTGAATGTGAGAGTTATAAACAGTGAATGTGAGAGGTAAAAACAGTGAATGTGAGAGGTAAAAACAGTAAATGCGAGAGGTAAAAACCGTAAATGTGAGAGTTATAAACGGTGAATGTGAGAGGTAAAAACAGTGAATGTGAGAAGTAAAAACAGTGAATGTGAGAGTAAAAACAGTAAATGTGAGAGTTACAAAGTTATAAAGATTTACTTTATTCATTTCATCAAGATGGCGATGAAGATGGTGCAGCATGTGTGAGAGCTAGCGTTTTGTTAACGTTCTGTTCTGACACTGGGTTGCATTAGAAGAAAAAGACACGCGGGGAAAACAGGTCTTTTAATATTTTAATGCACATTGTGTTTAAGTACCTTTTTGTGTAAACGGAAATACCCCTTGCAAGTGGATTACAGCGCAGCACTGCTGGTATGACGGCTGTGGAGGCTACAGATGGGGAGTCGGAGACGGAGGGAGCGGTTCAACCACCTGCTTGCCCACAGAGTGGGATCATTATAGATCCTGTGTTGGCCTACGTGGCCAAGTGCCATCGCTCTGCTACGAACGATGAAATTGAGGTGGCGACTGCCACCCATTTTTCCACTAAACAAGTGAAGGAAGCCCGTCAGGCTCTGTGGGCAGGCTGCACTCCGAGGCTGATGTAATAGGAGAGCTGAGGAACCGGAAGGCAACTCCTGCGAGGTCCGTGAAAGAGGCACTTGTCGCTGATATTGTGGATGCTCCACAAAAGCTCGACAATGCAGGACGGATGCCGAAAATTGCCGTGCTTGCGATGGAAATAGACTCCATGCCACATTCTAGTGCTGGGGAGGCTTTTAGTATAGCAGTAGTGGACCGGATCGCTTCATTAGAGCGGCAAGTCGCTAGGTTGGCCAGATTAGTCGAGGATTTCACCATGGATAATTTGAAGTTGAAGGAGGATGTTTTGGCTTTAAAAGTGGCTCATATAGAGACTTTTTCTGGGACATCTGCATCTTCCGTTTCTGGCTCCGTCTTTGCACAGCAGGCTCGGAATCAGACTAATAGGAAACCTACTTTGATTATTCCTGACATTTCCAGAGCGGAGACCTTGCGCGGACCTGGTGAGACGTCCATTGAGGAGACGTCACGTAATGTTGGCCATCAATCTGGTTCCGCCCCCAGTGACTTCAGTTCTGCAGTGCAGGCCCCTAAGCCTAGCAGAATAGAAGCCGATGATGAGGGGTTCCGCCTCTGCGCTGCTGACCTCGAGGCTGTGAAGCGCCGAAAGCAAGCCGCTCAGAAAGAAGCCAGAGATAAGAAACACTTCAACCATTCAGCCCGTGTAGTAGGGACTGGGGAAATTTATAAAACGTTGAGTGCTGCGGCACCCATCCACCATCTTTTTGTATGTGGGGTAGCTGCTGATACCTCTATAGACGATATCAGTGACTATCTTATGTTTTTTCATAAAATTGATTTGAAATTTATTGAGAAAATTCTGCCTGGTGCTCACAGAACTCCTGGGTCGACCAGCCAGTCTTTTAGAATCTCTGTCAAAGCTTCTGATAAAACCTGATTCTTGGCCAGAAGGCATTATGGTGCGTAGATATTTTCCGCCTAGACCTGCTGGTGAATCAGTATGATGGATGTAAATATGTATATATTATGTTCGTATTTCATTATGGCTACTTTATCGATTTCTTCGTACAATTGCCGCGGCCTCAGCCCGGGAAAACTTGATTATATACGCACATTAAGTCAGACCTCTGACATAATTTTAGTACAGGAGCATTGGCTCCTGCCTGATACTTTACATCATTTTCAGCAGATACCTGGCATAGCTTGTCTGTTAAGAATGAGGTCAGGTGGACACTAGATGCAGGATCCAGAAGGTTTTATTTGAACACAACACAAGTAAAAAGTGGCACACAGGCCAGAAACAAAACACCGTGCACATGCACTGAACAACAGGAGAAACTAAGGTACACTGCCCAAGGCAGGGGAGAACAGAAATACACACTCAAGGAGTGGCTAGACTAAGGAAACGAACACTGGATCTAAACTGAACTGACGGGAACACTGGGAGACATAGACAAGGGGCAGACAAGACGAGGGCACACGAGGCTGGGGAAAACTCAGGATGGCAAACAAACTCCCCTCTGACGTCTCTTCAATCTTCCCTGCTTAAATACACATGGGAGGAGGCGGGGATATGGAGGGCAATCTCCCGTGGAAACAGAAGCACATGGGATTAATAAATTACACGAGAACTGGGTTAACAATAATGACGAGACAATCACGCAAGCTAATCAGTTTGGATTAAGGTCATCTAAACGTGACGAGTAAAAGCACCACGAGAACAGCAAAGGAAAGCATAGCTTTAAACGCAGTTAATCAGGGAAAGCTTAGGAAGGAATTTACAAAAGCTAGAAACACTCGCACTCGCTAATGAGTTAATTAGGTTAGTACTATGTGACAAAATATATACACACCCTTAAATAAGTGCTGGTTAGTATGGTTAGTAATGGCCCTATCAGAGAACGCATTCACTCAGAGTTTTGCGAGACCCAGAATAAGCGCAGGTGGAAGCAATAAATGAAATACCGCAGCCAAAACCGAAAGAGGAAACGTGATTGGACAACGAGACTCAGGCATACTGAAGGCCGTCACACGACACCACAGGAGTCAGGGCAAGAGGGAATCAACGGTCAGACCGCGGGAATGGAGCTGAAAAACAAATCAAGAGGGACACGAGGGAAAACGCACAAGCACAAACAAGCACACAAGGCAGAACCATAACATTGTCATGGGGTATCAGCTATGCGGGCTGATGAAGTAGTGGCTGGTCGATCCTACGGGGGTTGTTCAATACTATGGAAAACTGCTCTATCGTGTAGCGTAACGCCAGTTGATTGTGGTAATTCGCGGGTTTGCGCGGTGCGGGCTGATTTTACAACTTTTTCTGTTTTGATTTTTAATGTGTATATGCCGATTGATACAAAGCATGATCGCCAAAATCTTGAAATTTTTGACGAGGTGCTTGCTATTATCTCTGCAGCATCTGCAGATTCCGATGCTGACAGAATCATTTTAACCGGAGATTTGAATACCGAATTTTCTTGTGGTGATTCATTACACACTTGGTCGCTGCAAAACCTTTTGGACGCTGAGTAACTTCGTGAACCGCCGCACCTCATTGACTATACGTATGAGAATATTCATACAGGGGATACGTCGCATATTGATCATTTTTTTGTGAGCGAGAATCGTTTAGAACTTGTGATGTCCGTCACTGTTGAACACTCAGCGGATAACTTTTCTGATCATTCTGCAGTTTCAATGAATTTGAATATTCCAGCACAACGTGTGATTGCTCAGCCCACACCGCGTAAGCCCAGGATTTGCTGGGAACGGGCAGGTGACTCAATTCCTCATTATCAAAATAGGCTGCGAGCTATTTTGTCTTTGATAGCCATTCCTTATGATGCAGTGCATTGTAATGATTTCAATTGTTGTGAGCATGATCTTGCCATTCAGAAGTATGTTAACGAAATCTGTTCTGCCTTATTACGAGCTTCGGATGAGGCTATTCCGAAAATGAAATCTGGAAAGCGAGTCGTCCCTGGATGGAATGATCACTTTCGGCCGTATCGAGAGACGGCTATTTTCTGGAATGCTATCTGGAAGGAGTGCGGTCAACGAAATGTGGGATGGGTGGCTCAGATTCGTAGGAGCACACGTGGTGAATATCATCGTGCAAAGCGCTGGGCAGACCGCAACGAGAAGGCCATTGTCTCTGACAAAATGGCCAGATCTTTGGCACTGAGTAGCGCGTGTGACCTGTGGGTAGAGACCAAAAAAATTAATAATGCAGGAAAGGCTGAACCTTCTTATGTTGATGGCAATTCGAATCATCGGGCAATTGCAGATGCTTTTGCTGAGAGGTATGATGCTCTCTATAATAGCGTTTCGTTCTGTGCGGCGGACTTGGGCAGACTCGAGAATGGAATTCTCGATGACATCCATGGTCGTTGTGCCGTCGGCGAGTGTTATGCAGAGCATCATGTTTCTGTTACCATGATAAAAACTGCCATTGGAAGGCTGAGCGCGGGGAAATCTGATGGAGATCTGGAAACAGATCATCTCGTCAATTCTTGTGATGAAGCACATATTCACTTTTCCTTTCTTTTTTCTGCTATACTGAAGCATGGTTATGTTTCAAGTCAACTTTTGTACTCCAAAATTTTGCCAATACCGAAGAACACCAGGATGTCTCTTAATAACTCTGACAATTTCAGAGGAATTGCTCTGAACAGTCCTGTCGGAAAGCTTTTTGAGCTGGTTTTGATGAATATGCATGCTGATGTATTGCAATCATCTCATTTGCAGTTTGGCTACAAGAAGGGGTTGTCAACCACTTCTTGCAGTTTTGTGGCAAATGAGGTGATTGGATTCTTTACTAACCGTAGTACAGACGTACACGTTATGTTGCTAGATGCTAGCAAAGCGTTTGATTGTGTGAATTACATTAAATTATTTGATGAATTACTAATCAGAGGTCTCTGCCTGCTAGCCATGCGTGTTGTGCTTCGGATGCATTTATACCAACGTTTGACTGTCCGCTGGAAGTCGGAACTCTCACGGGAATTTGGGGCAAGCAATGGTGTGAAGCAGGGTGGGATTCTGTCTCCCTGATTCTTCACTGTGTATGCCGATTTAATTCTGGCCCCTCTGAGTAGGAGCGGACTAGGTTGTCATATCGGACATTATTTCTGTGACGCCTTGGCATATGCTGATGACATTGTGCTATTAGCGCCTAGTCGATTTGTGTTATTAGCTATGCTTGAGTTTGTGCGCACGACAGCGGAGAGCCTCGACCTTAAGTTTAATGGTGCGAAGAGCCAGTACACGATTTTTCAATCTCCAGCCTCTCCAGAGGTTCAGTGCACCTCTGTACCATTCTGTGGGGTAGAGGTTCAGCGGGTTGATGAGGCCCTTCATCTTGGGCATCTTTCGAGCCGTAAACGTGAAACCCAGTCTGTGCAAAAGGCAGTTGCTGACCTGAATCAGAGAACAAACATTTTGATGTCGTGTTTTGCTTTTTGTTCACCAGATGTGAGATACCTTCTTTTCAGGTCGCAATGCCTGATCGCCTACGGGAGCCAACTATGGGATTTTGATTCTACATCTATTCAGAAATATTTAACATGCATGCGCAAGATTGTTCGCAGGGTGTAGGGACTACCTAGAGCCACTCATTCCGCGCTTCTTCCAGTGGTATGCCGGGACGGGGTATTCGAAGACCAACTGTTATTTCGATCGCTGAGCTTCATTAGTGCTGCCCGAGAATCGGATAACAGACTGGTGAGGCTCTGCATCGAGATGGCAGTTGGTGGCGGCTGCTCATCTGTTTCCAGCACAGTCAGTTATTTGGCTTGCAGATACGGTGTACCTCGAAGTTCAATTGGCACGTCGTTTAAATATTTGCCATATACTCAATTGGAGCAGTTTGTGGGCATTGTTATACCTGACATTGCCCTTAAAATACATAATGATTCCAATGACTCCGAGCATCAGATTTTGCTAAATGATCTATGTACAAATTAATTTTATTCCTTGATATTTGATGTATTAGGTCTATCGGGGCCATTATTGTAAGTTTTTATATGACGAATAAATGTGTATATATACAGTATATATAAATAATGAATGTGAGAGTTATAAACAGTAAATGCGAGAGGTAAAAACAGTAAATGCAAGAGATAAAAACAGTGAATGTGAGAGTTATAAACAGTGAATGTGAGAGTTATAAACAGTAAATGTGAGAGGTAAAAACAGTAAATGTGAGAGTTAAAAACAGTGAATGTGAGAGTTATAAACAGTAAATGCGAGAGGTAAAAACAGTAAATGTGAGAGGTAAAAACAGTGAATGTGAGAGTTATAAACAGTGAATGTGAGAGTTATAAACAGTAAATGTGAGAGGTAAAAACACTGAATGTGAGAGTTATAAACAGTGAATGTGAGAGGTAAAAACAGTGAATGTGAGAGTTATAAACAGTAAATGCGAGAGGTAAAAACAGTAAATGTGAGAGGTAAAAACAGTGAATGTGAGAGTTATAAACAGTAAATGCGAGAGGTAAAAACAGTAAATGTGCGAGGTAAAAACAGTGAATGTGAGAGTTATAAACAGTGAATGTGAGAGTTATAAACAGTAAATGCGAGAGGTAAAAACAGTAAATGTGCGAGGTAAAAACAGTGAATGTGAGAGTTATAAACAGTAAATGCGAGAGGTAAAAACAGTAAATGTGCGAGGTAAAAACAGTGAATGTGAGAGTTATAAACAGTGAATGTGAGAGTTATAAACAGTAAATACGAGAGGTAAAAACAGTAAATGTGCGAGGTAAAAACAGTGAATGTGAGAGTTATAAACAGTAAATGTGAGGGTTATAAACAGTGAATGTGAGAGGTAAAAACAGTGAATGTGAGAGTTATAAACAGTAAATGTGCGAGGTAAAAACAGTGAATGTGAGAGTTATAAACAGTAAATGCGAGAGGTAAAAACAGTAAATGTGCGAGGTAAAAACAGTGAATGTGAGAGTTATAAACAGTGAATGTGAGAGTTATAAACAGTAAATGTGAGAGGTAAAAACACTGAATGTGAGAGTTATAAACAGTGAACGTGAGATGTAAAAACAGTGAATGTGAGAGTTATAAGCAGTGAATGTGAGAGTTACAAACAGTGAATGTGAGAGTTATAAACAGGAAATGCGAGAGGTAAAAACACTGAATGTGAGAGTTATAAACAGTAAATGTGAGAGTTATAAACAGTGAATGTGAGAGTTATAATCAGTGTATATGAGAAGTATAAACAGTGAATTTGAGGAGTAAAAACAGTGAATATGGGAGGTAAAGTTTGAGTTATGGCCTAAACGGCACCTCATAGAATAGGGTGTGGTCTCAGTACGTACTCACTGAAGAGGATGTGGTCTGAGTACACGCTCACTGAAGGTGTTATAATGAGGATTGCGATACTGAAAACATTACCAAAATAGCTGTTTTGTCTGGTTCCATCCCAGATGGTGTTTAGTAATTGAGGAGCCTAGTGCTAAAAGTACTTAAGTCACGAAACATCCATTTTGAGGAAAAGGGCTTAAAAATATATTAGATCCATAAAATCTGCTAACAGAAGGCCCCAGTGTTAAAAGTACTTAAGGCAAAAAATTCAATTTTCAGAAAATTGAGAAAATTGTCTAGAGTAACAATAAAAGATGTTTTCCCATCCTTAAATCATGGTGTGTGAGAACTCAAATTAAGTACTTTTAGCACTAGGCTCTTCAATTTTTTTTTTTTTTTTTTAAACTTGGAATTCCATACTCAAGAATTTTGGAAGTTGTTTCATCAGCACAAGGTAACATAATAGGGTATGCCATGGAGTGCTTTTCTCTGAGCGAGGAAATGATTTACAGGTGAGGGATCTCAGGTCATTGAACATCATATCAGCCCTGACACAGTCAATGTTTTTTTGGAGATATGCGTAGGACTAGTGATGAACTGGTGCCTTTTGCTGTTTTGGTGATTCTGCGATCTGGGGGGGGGGGGACATCACAGTGCATCGCAAGCACATCGGTCTAATTCCAGATTTATTTCACTCAAAGTGCTGCACCTTGATTCAGATCCTAAACACCAGAGCTCTGTTGTCACTAAGCATGGTAATGGAACCCTGGCCGAATTCAGGGCGTAATTTCCCTGCTCAGGGGGCATGGAAACGATGCTCATCACTTCTGCCTGAGGTGACGGTACATCCTGTTTCTCTCAACCTTTACTTCAAAAACACAAACACCCCTCCCCCCTCTCTGCTGCTTTCAAGCCAAAGAGAGACGTGCACAGGAGTTCAAAGATTCTCCTGATAGTCAAACGGTCCACAGAGAGTTTACTTATTGATGTGAGAGAATGTGTTATCTTAGGGGTGGAAGCAATGGAGAGAGGCAGCAATTCTCACACCTACACAGCTTTTCTGGATGCCATTTTCCTCCTGTCAATCAGCCAAAGGTCTCCATGGTGATGCTGAGGAGAGTCATTTTGATATTTCCTCAGTCTGAACCGCAGGCACAGGGCGGTTACCACGCTGGCGCTCAAAGACCAGCCCCCACAAATCCTTACAGGAGCTACAGCCTCAAGTCATTCAGACTTCCCTTCAGCAAATTCATATATTTATTTTGAGAATAGCATTGATTAGGCCAATAAAAAAATTAGGATATTTAGACAGACATGAGCTGAATCTGAACTTTCTTAAACAAGTGGCCTTTTCCTTTTTTCTCCACTTTTTCTTGACCTCACAAGAAAACATCACACATGCGAAGGGAATGTTGCTGGTTGATTTCATAGGTACCTTGTGCATGTTTGAGAAAAATCAGATGACCTTCCCTTCAATACATTATGCCCTCAACAGCAAAGATAGCCTTTGCAATTTTTCGTCAAACTTTGGTACCGAATGACATTTCCAGTTGCTACATCTGCAAAGGATTGTGGTCCATACTCAATCTTTCCTTTCTTACAAGGATGATTTTGTGTTTCCTTGCTGAAAGGAAGCAACCGAGGAGCTAATTGCCTCCTTTCCTTCATGAAATAGACAATTCAGCGTTCCTTGTCATGGCTACCAGCCAAACTATTTCCGCTTCATGTCTGTTTGCGCGAAGGGTGCACATCGATGAGGCAGAAATAGGAAACAGTTACGTACATGACAAAACTGATGTTTTTGAAAGGGAAAAGTAGAGTGACAGTGGTGAAAGCTTGTGACCAATTAAAAAAAAAAAAAAAAAAGCAGCCACTTCAGTCATTACTGCTTGTAATAGCATATACATTGCCCATTTTAGTTTATTTAGGATAAATAAAGTTGCCAGATATAATGTTTTTGAAATATTCTCCATGTGTGAAATCTTAACTATACAGGTGTTCTTGGTAAAGAGTTTGGTCTGGCAATAGTGGGTAAGAGTATAGGTCTGGCCAGAGAAGAACAGTGTGGGCACAGGCTTTCATTCTAACCTGCAGTTACTCACCGGCAGTGTTGGGGCAGTTACTCTAAAAAAGTAATGCATTACACATTACAAGTTACTTTTTTTAAAAAAAGTAATCCCTTACTTTACTTACTCACCGTTGAAAGTAAATAGTTACACTACTAGTTACATGACTCTCAGATTACTCAGCACCATCATCTGAAATTAACTGTAACATAATTAATAAACCATATCATATTAAAACCTGGCATATGCCCAGATCAGCACAAATCTTTATTCTAAGGTATTCTAGTGAGAAGGACACACACAAGATCTCTCTTTCATGCTCTTTAATACAGCAAAGCCAACATCAAAGTTGTAAAAATCAGCCCAAACAGCACTTCACTGAAAAGTGAGTCAAGCACAAGGCCACAGTGGTGGCATAATCACGCAAGACAAAGGACGTCAGATTTGTTTTTCTGTCCTCTGTCTCAATCGCCAGTATACTCAAAAGGTTCTGGCCTCCCGTCCTGCCAATAGTTGAAGAATTTAAAGTAATGCAAGTAACTAGATAATTTATTTGTTAGTAACTGTAATCCGATTACTTAAGTTATCAAAGTAATGCGTTGCATTACTGCATTACTGATAAATGTAATCTTATTACAGAAATTAGTTACTTTTAATTGGTTACCCCCAACACTGCTCACCAGATACTGCTAATCAACCCCTTGAGTCTTTACCAAAGAGTGTCAGGTGTCAGGTGTGTAGCTGCTGGATGGAATGAAAGCCTGCACCCACACAGGCCCTTTCTGGATGAGACTGAGGACACCTGGTGTAGGATATAAGCTCACCTCCATCAGTACTGTGTTATGCAGCCGCCCCAGATGAGAGTCTTTGACCAGCTGAGGCTGTAGGCTCTACCCTGTTCCCTGCAAACCCTCTGTTTCCCGGAAATCCCTATTATGCCGCAGGCTGTACAGTGTACTGGTGATTCATGATCAGATGGCTCAGGAAGGTCATGTCTGCCAGCATTAGAGAGCAAATCTGAATACCAGCCCCAATCTCTGAGTCAGAAACACTGCTATACTCCTGGTTTGTTCATCGTCGTAATCATATCAAATGCTCTCCATGATGGCTTTGTATCAGAAAATGCACCTTAGGATTGCATTTGTGTGAATAAAAGTTATGAGGTTTTTATTGCGTAGCTTTTTCTACTGGATAAGTTTTTGGCATCTGATCTTCAAATAACTGTAAAGCGTATGCTGTGTTCTGAACAAGAGGATCTAACCTATTAGTGCAGGTAACTGACTGACCACTATGTTGAACTGTGCACGAGGGGCTGAAGCCTGCTAAAGCCAGTGGCTATGGATGCTGTTCTTTATTACCTCTGCCAAGGACGTTATGTTTTTGCCGATGGTGGTTTGTCTGTCTGTCTATCTGTTTGTGCACGAGATAACTCAAAAAGCAATGAACGGATATCTCTGAAAGTTTGTGGGTGGGTTGCTATTGCATCAGGAATGGACCATACTGATTTTGACCGCAATCTGTCAAACAATATGGCTGCCACAGCAGCCATCTTGAAATCCTATGACATGCGATAACTGAAATTCACTCCCAGAGATATCACTCAAATTTTGTAGGTTGATTGCTTTCGCATCAGGGACGGAACCTATCCTTAAATTTCTTATGAGCCATATTCACTCAGCTAGATTTCGAGTGTGCTGCCTTGGTGGAGGTTTGTTTGCACTCTCGGAGTGCCTCTAGGTAATTTTGCTCTTTACCCCAAACAGTCATAGTGGGAATGGATGATTGAGTAACAAATAAATAAATGAATGAGATTCGGAACATAAGACTGAGTCGGAATCTATTCGTTAGCCGAAATGAAAGCGTCAACACTTCCACCAACTGCAGTTCAATTTTTCAGAACATTTTCATTCATATCATACATGCACAATCATTACTACTAGAATTTGTACAGCTCCATTGGTTTTTCATTCAATATGGTAAAGCATGTAATGAACAAAATATATTTAATGAAATCAGCGCCTTTCAGGGAGTCAGTTAATTCTTTGCACTGCCTATATTTCTCTAACAAGGGGCCATTCGCCAAAATCATTATTTATGCATGCATCCCTGTATTATGTAGGCTGTGTCGAATATCACTTCTCGTTTGTATCCCCTCTCCGCCTCCATAATTATGTCACCAGGCTTGTAGACATTCCTACATTAACAGGGACACAAATAAATACAGACTGGACGTGTACCACACGAATGCACAATTTAAAAGTTTTTCTCTGTGTGAAATTGCACTTTTCTGTTATCAGTTATCCAAATCGGCACCTATACGCGCACCAGATGGCCATGACAATATTCCCACATAAGACACAAATTATTTTAGCTGTTTTGGTAAGTGCGCTGCGCTGGAAGCGCGGAAGCGGACCGAATATTTGCGCGTATTACTTGATGAATAAGAAACTGCTTAGGATGTTGGTGGAAAAAAAAAAGACTAAGATATAACAGGAAAGCAGTGAAGCAGAGAAAAACAACAATAACAACAACGTGAGGCAAATTCCCGCAGGGAATCGCGATGTGCCATGTTCTCTTTGAATAGAGGGGAAACGTGTTCATCGTTAAAGGCGCAGCTGTATCATACTCGATGAGGTGTCATGCGCCCAAATTTCCTGCATTGGATACTTAATGTAGCACTTATAGATTCAGCACGCAGAAAAAGAGAGTTATTACCGCTCCTAAATTAAGTCATTGCTGGACAGTCGCCCCAGCAGTTAAGCATTAAGGTTATCTGGCAGACTGGCACAAATTCGCGCATGTCCACAGAGTAGAGGAGGGAAGAACAAGTAAACTTGCATCGGCACCCAAACAGGACTCCAGTGGTCCCCGAACGCAGCCAGCAGCGCGCCGGAGCCCATAAGCCGGACGCACTAACAAGGTTCCAGCTCTAGTGTCCGGAAGCATCACTGCTGCGCTCGGTTTGAAAGATGAACCAAACTGCCACCGTCTCCCAGCAGTGCCGAAGTCATTCCACTGGGGACTTGAAGGTAAATTCATTATTCTTTGTTCTTTTTAGTGCTAATACAAGAGTCTTATCGCTTACCATCTACTATCGAACAATAAGTTAAAATGTTCCATGGCGTTAGTGAAATGGTTTCTTTCATGAAAGTTTTGCGGGCATAAACTGATAACATGGATTTGGGTGTCGTCTGTTCTGATGTCAGCCGTTATTGTCGGCCGAAGTTTCAAATTTTTGGAAAAGTTTCTTTTGTCAGACTTTTAGGAAATTGGAATTCGAAGGCAACTGCAATATTGTTGTCGGTATAAAAACGTTAGGTGATAATATACCATAGCTAATGGCCTAATTAGGTAGCATGACTTTTGTTGCATTCTGAGGCAGCGTATTTAATATAAGCGCAAAACGATTGGTTTAAATGGTAAAGCCTGGCAGACGCAGTGTAGCCCCGTCTGAATATGCCGTTTGATGAGGTTGTATGAGCCAAATCAGATTCGGGTAGATAAAACAATCACTGATCTCTGATTGCGGCATATGATGTAAAATTGATAAATTTTGGATATATTTATGTGCATATCACAGCCCACTCCACGTGATTCGATTACAAATCGTTAAATTCAACAAAGGTAATCATTTTTGAAATGTTTAAGTCTGTATGTGATTTCATGGTTGCAACTCTGGGCATTTAGTCCTGTTTTGAGCAAAGTCTACTCATGTGGAAATGTAGGCAGTATTTTTTTTTTTATTGACTACGACTTGTTACAATGCAATGCTAATATTCATTGCAACTTCCCGGGTTCTTCCATGTAGATCTAAACTACCTCAATTCCCTAGTGTATGCTTTTTATAAATGCATTTTTGTTGTTTTTCATTTGGTTCGTGTTCAGCGCGAAAACACACAGACGTATTTTATGGAGCTTGTTCCCCGATTCTGTCTGCAGTAAATTAAGAAGTCTGTTTAAATAGATGAGAGGCTGCACTGCTGGCTTGGCATCAAATGGAATAATGCCAAAAAATCAACTTCAAACCATATTGTTTGTAGCTTTTGAATATTTTCTGTGGGATGTGCTTTGACTGGAGAACCTCAAGGCGCTGGAGGGCCCAGAGTCCCAGGTGGTGCATCATTAATGTATCCCTGAACGAGCCACTTCACAACTGTGTCAGTGAAAATAGAGGTCTGTTGTGCACTGTGAGATGAAGAAAGGGTTAAAAGGATGCCTCCATCATGAGTTGCCCTAGATTAGAATGTCTGCCAGGCAAATAAATAATGCACTACCTGCAATTTAAAGTCAGTCATCTTCACAGTGGGAAAAGTGGGGGAAATAGCATTGTTCACAAAGGTACGTGCCAGGAAGATGGTAACTGTCAAGAAGGATTTATGAGTGCCAAGGATTCACTGTAGATGTTGCCTGGAGCAGCACGTCGTCTGTATCTCTCCAGTAATGCGGAAAACACTGACGGCGGGAACCCTGGGGCCACATAGTGTGAAACAGTGACTTGAAAACATATGCAGGCATTTGCAGGATTGGAATGTAAGGCTTGCACATAAGCTGCTTAATATGGGGCACTGACTCCTTTTACAAATACTCTTTCTATAGTTTGCACACATGTAGGAGGCTCACTACTCATTTAGATTGTAAGCAGTCAGTGCACACTGCATACTTACATTATTTATTTGCTGTGAACTATCTGGAGCAGCTGAGTATAACTAGGGCTCATTACCCTATCCATTCATACATCTTTACCATTACCGATGCGTATATGTGATGAGCTGTGTGTGCAATTAGGAACCAGTGCTTGTAGCTGTGTGCTTCTTGTCTCAGAATCACATTATTGACCCTTAAGTTTCTCAGTGCAGCAGTGCAGCTGATGGAGTGAGTGAAGACGTGAGCCTGCTGCTGCTATAGCTACAGGATGCTCTGTGATTCGGTTTAATTTTTGATGAGTCAGCGATGGTGCTGCTCCCTGTTTAACAGCAGGTGCCCCCCCTGACAGGAATAACCTGCGGCAGAATCCTTCCTTTCCCATCCCCACTCATTAACGGTCCAACGAACCACTGAATGAGCAGACTCTTCGATGGGCTCATGCCTGTCATGACCTCCGCCAAGGAGGTTACGGTTTTGCCAGCGTTGGTTTGTCTGTCTGTTTGTGTACAAGATAACTAAACTCAGAAGGTAATGAACGCATATCTCTGAAATTTTGTGAGTGGGTTGCTATTACATCAGGGATCGACCCTATTGATTTTGACCGCAATCAGTCAAACAGTATGGCCACCACAGCAACCATCTTGAAATACTATGTTGCACATACCTTAAATTTCTTATGAGCCATGTTCACTCAGCAAGATTTCGACTGTGCCGCATTGATTGATCGATCACTTCTGTTCCACAGGTCAATGTCTATCTGTGGAAACTAACTTCAGAATTTCCTCACAATTGAATATTTGGTAAGAATTTATTATAGGCACATGTTTAACCCTTAGGGCACTAAATGCAACTATTGTTACTCAATGATGTAAGATATCAAAATCAAAGTTGCCACTTGATAGGTTTTCAACAGCACAAGATGATTAAATTTATATTTAAAAAAATAATCATTTTGGCGCTCTGAGGGTTAATTGGCCAACTTAATGACTGAACAGGTTACTAGGTTTGCCAAAGTGTTGAATATGTGAATTCGCTGATTCTCCTTAAACTTAAACACAATGCAGGTGGGCCTCGTCAGTTGCATTGTCATGAAGTTCATTAACTTTTAGATGGTTATGATTTTTGGCCGGGTGTATCTACCTACCACAACCATACTGATTAAACTCAGTCTTTAATCTCATTGGTAAATGATGATTTACTTCTTTGCATGCAGTTATAAGCATATCAAAATATACTGCTTGAAATTTAATACAATACATACTACATACCCACCAAAGATGAATTTTTGGCACTTAGCCATTTTCGACAGAAAGCGATTTAAGAGTTAAATAAAACCCTCAATGATAGATCCTGTAACCATGACGAAATTCTGGTGTTGCCATTGCGGTTGAAATGAACACCTGCATACACAGCTCCCCCCCCCCAGGACTGAGTTTTAATTCAACACAGCAAGGTGGAAATGATACAACAACTTTATCTGTGGAAAAAAAATGATTGTGATGCTCTGTCATTATGTATTATCTTTTGTTAAAACAGAATTTTACAGTCGCACATTAAAGGCTACAATTTGTATTTTGCTGCTGCTGTAGAAAAAGGTAATTTGAAATCCCATGTCAAGCCTTTGGTGCAAAATTGGTCTCTTGGTGCCACTGTAATTTTCCCTGTGTGATATAAAACATTTTTAGCTTTACCCTTTTGTGTTCTCTAACTACCATAATGACTAAAGAATGGCAGAGGTTCAATTTGTGCCTCATGCAGCTGCAAATTGTGGCAGTTTCAAACGCGGAGGAGGGTCAGTGTGTGTCGGTGTGGCACCTGAGGTGGTCTGGTTCCTCTCTCCTGCAGAGGCACTGAAGCTGCTGATCACATGATCACATACCTGTGCAGGTCAGGCTGTCAAACACTTCTGGGCCGGGAGTTTTCAAAACTGTTTTGATATTAAGTGATGGGCAGCCGATTAAACTCTGTGGGACTGTGAGGGTAGAGGTCTGGTTGTTGAGGCAGAGTTTAGGTGTAGATTAGGGTAGAGTTTGCTAAATTTTTTTGATCAGTGGAATGAGATGTATACGTTACGGTTGACGATACGCATCTGGGATTCAGTGGTGTGCTAATGGAGAAGAGAGGTGTGGAGCTGACAGATTGAGCTCCTCTGGGAACTGCAGTTTCGCACCGATTGACTTTAGCTACTCATCTGGTGCGAAAGTTTGCTCGCAACTTGCTGGAGAGAGATTGCTATGATAAATAACAGGAAAATGTCTTTTGTGTGCTTTCAGACTGTGTTTATTTATATTGCCCAGATTTTGAATCTCAGCGATGCCCCCCCTCGCAAAAATCTTCTCCGTAAATGTGGCAGCTATAGATAGCTAACGTTTGTGAGCCGTGAAGCATAGATCATCGTTATTATCGCTTAAAAAGGTGAGAAGCAGAAGAGGATATTGAACGCTTTGAGACGTCGGAGGAGAGCGAGGGAGAAGGAAGAGCGAGGATTATAACTGCAGCTGTCACGCAGAGAACTGAAGCAGCTCACAACCTCAGCATTAAAATAGAACAAAAGAATCTCATGGAAAATGTCTGTCGTGTTTGGCTGAGACAGTGGAGATGATGCCTGTGTCTCCAGGGATTCTGGAAGTGGCACACGTGGTTGAACCTCCGCACAAAATCACGGTTTCTCAGGATCTGCACATCTGTGTGTGCTGCTGTACTTCGAACTTCTGCTGATATCTCTCATGAAGGACAGCAAAGAATACGCTTCATTAAAACCAGTGTTTCCCCACTGTCACATCGTTAATTCGCTTCCCTGTCATCTCGATCTTGCTAGATTCACATATTTCATCTCATAAGATCAGTTTCAGTCATTAAAGCAGCATAATCAGTCTTGAAGCTGCAAAGAGGTAGCTGCCTCATTTTATTGCAGAAGGACTGATGCAGGGGAAAGCTTTCGCTCCAGGCACTTCTAAGCACACGTTTCAGCTAACTGGCTCATTACAACCCTCTGTTAAATACATAATTATTTGTATCAGGTTTTTGTGTTAAATAGAGGAAAGACCTGTACTCAACAACAGCCATTGTGAAATAATATTTGACCCCCTGCTTTAAGCTGGAGCATCAGTGGGTCACCCTCTGAATCCTGGGAACTGTAGGCTTGAGTCACAGTGCTTTCCCTCCGATGCACCATTTTATAGGCATTATCATCTCCACTGTCTTACAGTGCCATAACTGGGCTATCAGGACTGTAGTAGAGTACTCAGCATTGGATGGATTCTTGAGTTCATGACCTTAGGAGGATTCGTTGTCTTTACTAATGTCAATTTATTTATTTTTTTAATGAATTGTGGGTACCTTTATCCTTCAAACAATTAAACTACACTCATGCACTCATTGTGAGCTTTCTAATAGAAGTACAGCAAAAGCCAGTAAATCCTTCCCCATTGGTTATAATTTTAACTGGTCTATATCATGACAGGGTTCCTCATGTGCATTCAGTCGTACACAGAATATCCCCTTCACTCCTCCACAGCCTCTGGGCGGCTGGTGCATTCTGTCTTCAGTTTAGTTTCCCGCGGTTTCACAGCTCCTGTCAGCGTTGGCCCCTCAAGGCAGGCAAAGAAAGGTGGTGAAGAATTAGACTGTCGCTTTTGGCCATATCCTGCTGTGGCATCTCGCTTCCCATCTCATCCTCAGCCCCCTCACTCTCTACCTGCCACAGGTTATGGTATTTTCATGTTTTTACGACTTATTCTTTTTTGATATTGCTGTGGATATATTTGAATTTGGCTATTGTTTGGCATAGTCCATTTGCATTAGTGCTGTGTTTAGGTTAGTGCACTATGTGTGAGCTATCTTGCTATGTAGAAGCAATGTTGTTACAGGGTGTAGCGCTTATGCGAACATAAATTGGTGAACGCGCTCTCCTATTCTTTAGCGCTGGATGAAATTGTTCCTTTAAATGTTAGTTATGTAATTTAATATGACTTAATATCATATGTTTATTGCTATGAAACCTTTTGGTCATGGGGAATGGGAGATGGAGTTCATAAGTGTTTAGTTGGTAATGTAATACTCTGCAATTGATGGAAGGTATTCAACTGCTATTCTAAGGCAGACTTATGCATTTTTATACTCCACCATGTGGTGGATGAGGATACAGGAATGACTGTTGTCCTTCTGTGTGACCGTCCGTCTGTCCGTTCGTCCATCAGTTCGTCACGCTTCTTTTCCTGGCCAGAACTCCTAAACTGTTCAGCATTTCTCAAGTAATTTGAATATATGGATACATCTTATTGTGTAGATGTGCCTTTTCATACCTCCATCTGTCCTCCTGTCTGTGTCCGTCCCTCCAGTGCGTTTCGTCTCCAGGCAAGATATCAGCCATCCTGTGGCGAGGTATCTTGAGTATTTCATGCTTGTTGAAGCTTTTAACGCATCTGAACAAGATTGATTTTCTTAATGAGTCGAGTACAGGTGAGCATCACATCTGACCTGATGTATATAACCATGTTAAATCATGCTGCTCACCTCTCCTAACACAGCTACATGAGTATTCAGGGTGTAGCATCCTCTGTGGCCAAGCCAGTATTCACACTAAATGTGGTTTAACAACATTGGGAGCCTTTATAGATTATTTCAGTGCTTTTTTGCGCACCAGGCACCTTGCATTTTCACACCGTGGGTGCTTCACTGTTTTTAGGTGCAAGGAATGAAAGACACCGCAAGTGACTGTCATTCTTTTCTCTGCTGTCCAATCCTCTTAAAGCAGAGGCCGAGGTTCATTTTGCGTTTGGCTCCATTAAACAAAGGCCTTGTTAGGAATTGTATACTTGTCTACTACCTACTGCAACAGCATAAACAGTACCGAGGACTACTTGCTACTCTGCATTGTAGTATAAAATGTAGTTGCTATTATTTGACAATAACCATGTCATGTGATAAACAGTCCCAATAGACTGCCTGATCACCCGTGTTGGTGGGACACTACCATTGACTGCACTGTATTGTGTTGCTGTGCACCACAAGAACAGCTTTGTTTGTGTACAATGTACCATGTAATCCCAATATTTTTGACATAGCAATACATTTCTCATCGAAAATAGTAAGCAATTTCAAACGCAGCAGAAGATTGCTGATGACGAGTGCTTTGTTACTGTTGGCATTGACTTGGCCCTTCCACATAAGATTTCACTAAAGTTTTTTTTTTTTTTTTCTCTCTCTCTCTCTCTCTCTCTCTCCTTTAAAGTAGAAGTGAGTAGCAGCTGCTGACTTTGTGGTGGAATTAGTTTGCAAGCACCATTAATATAATTGATAATGAGTGACAGAAACGTGGCACAGCAACCGTAAGAAAGACTCGTCCAGCGCTTTTTACTGAGTTGGCTTCATCATCAGGCCGGGCAATCCTTGCGCTTCACGCTGATGAAGTGTGTTTGGTGTGAACGATCCCTGAGATTGGCAGAATGTGCTGCCAAACCGCTCAGTAAACACGCCGGGGAAGCCTCACATGCTGAGAGAGAGAGACAGCGTGGCCTACTTTTTAGTGTGTATTTTTAGTGTCCGCCTCAAGGGAATACAAACAAGATGCTTTTACTGTTAAAAGGAAGCCTTAAAATAGAGAATTTGGTCTCGTGTGGTGGAGAAAATGTTTTATCTGAGCTACTGAGGCTGATGTATTTATAGAGAAAAAGAAACACTCGGAACACTTAGAGAAGAGCTGCGCATTTCCGCCTGTGTGTGTCAACACGTGGCTCAACACACTTTCACACTGGAAACTCGTGCAGATGTCTTGTGTTTGTATATACATGTTGCTTTTCCCCATCGTAATACCCTGAGCATGGAGCAGAGTCCGCAGACCGAGCCTGTCTCACACAGGAATCACGTTTATGAGTTTGACTGAGTTGATGTACGTTTGTTTATCACTTAAATCTCACCTCCAGCTGAACAATCACTGAATGAATCCGTAGACTGCTGTGGAAATGACCAGGACACACAGTGATGTGGTTCTAGGGCACCTGATGTAACTGCAGTTATCCTCAGCGTTACACGGAAAGGGGATGTGGGGGCCACTGATGAATCCATCTCTCTCTAAAGGTCACAAGCCCTGGGCTGCAACACCCTCACATAGTGATGACGTTGGAGGTAAGATATTGTTGGAGACTCAGTGGGAGTGACGGTTTTCTTGGGTATGAGCGTCTGTCCTGGAGAGATTCCACATGCTGATGTGGGAATGTGGCAGCGAGTGTGTGGCGGTTATGGTCTTGTAATTTGGAGTTAACTGAGATCCGGTCACCCTGTGCCCCTGCAGTTACTGTGTTTCTGCCAAATATGACTGACTTCCTGCAACAGGCGAAGAAGTCTGAGCAAACAGACTGAACTAAATGACACATTTTCTGGCAGACTGGTCCAGACGCATGCTTGCGTGATTCACTGCGTTGACAACAACTGGAAAAGGACGGCATTCACAGTGATGTTTCTGTTTGTTTGCTAATGTAGTTTTGTCGTACAGGACAGTTCAGTGAACATGTCCTGATGTGAATCCTTGATTATTTCCGATTCAACACCGTTAGATGTGAGCTGTGTTTAAAATCGCAGAACATGGCCATGCATCACAGTGCTGAATATGACTGATGAGAGAGAGAGTTTGCGTGAGTTGTGTATTAGCTACCATAGGCTACCATATGCTGCCAACCACTATTATATACCTAAAATATGACATACATGAGAGGGCATTGTTACCATCTCAAATTAGCAAAATCCTCATAGCCCTGTACTTCTACATATAGTGTGTTTATGAACTCTTCTCTTACCATCTTTTGAACGTTTTCTCCCCCATGGTAAATAAAAATATCATAGCAGAGGAAAGAACTTGAACTCTCTGACTGTATTATTCTTTCCGATCCTGTCCTGTGATTTAACCTGATGGAACTTTCTAAACTGCTGGTGCACCTGGCTAGAATAATAATAATAATAATAATAATAATAATTATTATTATTATTATTCCTGTTTGAGCTGATGTGCTGCAGCTCATGTTTTAGCCTCATGTACATCAGCACATTTCGAGAAACTAGAGGATGTTGCCTTTCAGGTGGGACCCAAGATTTGTTTTGGCTGCATGGTTTATCTGTCATATGCTTTTCATTTCAGAACATCAAAAAGACAAAATGATGCCCTTTAAAGGGTATTAATTGGAATACTGCTTCATCCAGCCTTCTAAACTGCAGATCCTCTCATACACACTTAAGCAGAACTGGGTTTGCAGTGTATCTTCTGCATCACAGTCCATCTCCGAGCTGCACTAATCCTCTTACTGAGGACACAGCTCTCGCCTCTCTGACCGTCCCATAGATCAGGCTCTCTGTCCTTCCTGGATCCTGTATTATGCCAAACTAATAATCCCCTCATACACCATGAATTAAACATACTCTGTTAAGCCATGGCTTTCGGACCATGGGGAGGTGAATCTGTGAATTCTGTACTGAATCATTTATGAGGGTTATATTTTCACTTTGAATATTACTAATTAACCCCTTAAACTCTGATTCTCGCTTGAATTTCCTCATAAGTAGGTTAAAAGTAGGGAAAAAGAAAAAAAACTTTTATATTCTGTATCTGCTGGTTGCAGAGCTTCACTGAAGGTGCATCACACTTATATTGAGAGAAATATTCAAACCCAGGATGCCATGTCTTAATGGCCGCTGTATCACATCACTTGGGAAATATCTACATCTTGTACATAATTTTATACACATTTCTCTGTAATTCAGCAGGACATATTTGTGATCATTGGAAACCTTGGGATCCTCAGTAAAGTTTAAAATAGGCCTGAAGTTCCACACGTTTAAATACAGCAGCTACACTTCATGAACCCGCATGTGGAACCAGCCGAGTTGAAGAGGGTAACTATACCTTAGGATTTCGACACAAAAAACTCTTCCTTATTTTAGTACTCATCCTTTAAGTTTGCGATAGAAATTCTGAGGTTCCTTCAAATCTGAATGAATTTAAAATTGTAACCCAAACCTTGCCTGGAAATTTTGCATGGTATTGTTTTATTGGATGACTCAATGCAATCTTACATAATCTCATAATACAATTAATTATTATAGTGAGAAAAAATGTACATTTGTATAATTAAATACACTGTTAGCTAAAGTAAGTGTGCATCCCAAAATTATTCTTATTACATTATTTCTACTTCTTCTGTACATGAAGTACTGTATATTTTGAAAAACTTGTGCATTTGTGTTTTGTGCAATTTAAGATCATTAGTCTACAGGTTTAATTTATTGTTATTTATATGACAACTATAGTGGTAGAGAAGTGGTTGTACTGTCAAGGCCAGTTTGCAGTTCATTTAATTATTTCCTGAAAGATAAGCAGCGATAACAGTACGATGGTCGTCTATCAGCCTGTGCACAATAACATGGTATTAAATGGAGAAACTGTGAAGCTCTGTGTGTTTATGCTAAACCATTTGCTTTTCAGTATGTTTGAAGCTGTCAGGACAGTGCTCTTGTATCCGGTGTAACAGCACAGCTCATCAGCGGTAGCTGTAGAGAGCAGCTCAGTTGTGACACAGCGCTGGTGCAGGTTTGTGTGTCATTTGCTTAATGCCTGATTTAAGATCGATTGGCTTGTTATTCTGTGTACAGTGAGTCATTTCTCGCCACCGTCCACAAATCTTCAGCTATTTCACACGGGCCTTTCACACGCCCCTCCTGTACTTACACACACTCTGCCATATGCTACGCCATTCCGTCCCTCATCCACACATACGCACACGTGCACGTGCATGCACACATGCTCTCGCACACGCGCACACACAAACACACGCACGCACTCTGCCATATGGTATGCCATCCCTCATCCACACATAACACACAGCGCATACACACGCGCACACACAACACGCAGCACACACACACATGCGCACACACACTCTTAAATCCCCTTCACTCCACTCAGCTCCCCTCTTTACCTTACCCCTCCCTCTGTTCCCCCTCTCTCCCACCTGCCCCCTCTCCAATTGCCCAAACACCACCCCCCTCCATTGACCCCCCCGCTCCACCGTCACTCCCCCTATTTTACCCTCTCAACCACCCCAACTCCCCCCCACACACACACACACTCTCCCCCCCAACACACACAGCCCCTCCGGCCCTATCACATCTATTTTTATACCCTACTTAATCATTTATCACTCTTTCACAATTAAGATAATAAGGATGCAGGCACGCAGACTCCTGGGAAGATAAAAGCAGGATAAAAGGGTCTTCTGATTGTGGCCGGAGGGGAAATCAGTAATTTCACACCCTTAAACTATCATGCTGCACTAGGAAAATAGGTCCCCAAATGAGTGCATTTGGGAAGTGGGTAGGAAGGACTAGAGTTGTTCTATTTGTACATTCTAACCATTTTTTTTTCATGTATTTTTAGTCATGGCCATTTGAACAATAATGAGAAAACATTTTATTTATGTTTTTACATGTGTGTTACATTATGTGCAAAATTGTTTCAGAGGCAATAGTCACAGCAAAACATAGTGTTTTCAGCTGTTTGAACAAACGTTTTCAGTCCTTTGCAGAGATGTGCAACATGTTCAGTGAGCAGCACAATTCTTTAGACTGTGACACATTTTTTTTGCTGGTTCTGTACTCTAGCACTGTGAGTTTGGAAGGACACCGCGAGGCTTTGTTTTCATCCATATCAGATGAACCGTGTAGAAATAATAGCAGTTTTTGTACTTAGCCCCTTACCACCATTTTGGGGGCATCAAAAACTATCGGAAGGTTTGACACGATGTAGAATAAAGTAATCGTTTGCATCCAAGATCCTTTGCATGTGATGACTGTTTGAAGTCTGTGACACCGGCATCACCAAATGATGGATTATCTTTATAGACTGTATAAAAAGATGGATGTAGCACCCAGGTCTGAGACGTGAGGCCAGCGCGGAAATCTCTTAAAATTGCATCGTATTCAATGGCCAGCAGATGGCGACGTCGGTGGTTGCAGATAGAAGGTCAATCCTATAGAAGTCTATGAGAAAATGACCCTACTTTCCCACCTGATTTATTATTTCAATAATGATTTTCCACGTTATTTTATGGTATCTGTCGCAAGTTTTACGTCTCCTTCGATATACCATTATGTTCATTTTTGTAAATTATGGTCCCAAATAGACTAGAATAAAGGATAAAGCCAGAATATGCTTTAGGGGCATGGCTGTCCCCTGGTCCTTGTCTGATACAGTCAGATCCACCCCTCGCTCCTCCCTGGATCTTCAATACATGCTCTCGTCCAATAGGAATCACATCTGGTTTCAAAATGACAAAATGGCATTGTTCAAATTGCCAGAATCGGGGCCTCTTAAATGGTATGCTGAAATCAATGGGTGACGTTACGGTTGCTTCATCTATCTTTATACAATCTATTGGTTATCTTCCATAGTGATGCTCTGTCAGGTCTGTACTGCAGCATCTTCAGTTCCTGCTTGTTTCAGGGACTTTTTGCCTTCAGTCTCCTCTTCAGCATCTAAAATGTATCTTCAGTTGGATTTAGATCCAGTGATTGATACAGCTACCAGATCCAGAACAACAAATCATGTCACTGTCCAATGAATAATGATCCTCAGTGAATGTATACATTTAATCTACAAAAATTGTGCAACAACACTGTGCGTAAATATTAGATGCATTTTAGACATAGTAGCCTAAAATGGTCCTGTAAGATGACATTAAACAAACGGGACTTGCATATGCAGTTTGGAATGCTGTTCATTAGCAGTATTGCTCTGTGTCAGCTGTCTTAAACTCCAGTCCAGGAGGAACATAGTATCTCTGGGTTTTTAAGATTTCCATTCAATCAGCAGCTAATTCAGGCTTCGTAAACAAGGTGCGCAGACTCCTTAGAGCTGTGGTCTTCAATGTCGTTCCTGGGGACCCACTGTGTGTATGCTGGTTTTTGTTGCAATTACAAATTTAATAGCAGGATTTTATCAAGCCGTTGATTTGTTTTAATGAAATGCATTTAATGTTTAGAGCAGTTATATGCCCTCTTAACCCACATGTTAACAGAAATATCAGTATGTGCCATTAAGAATTAAAAGAAGTACCATACCTCATTGCATCATATGGGAAATAACAGCATAAAAATGAGAGAAAACAATGTAACCAATCAAATAAAAGAAGTAGTTGGCTCCTAATTGGTGAAAATTAATTGGCACATGATGACAAATTTATTCAAACAGCAAATGATAAATGAGTCAACCCAGTTTTGTGCTTTGTTAATGTAATTAAATACAGAAAAAGTTTTTTTCAAAGAATTCAAAACTCTTGTGTCCAGCTGCCTAATTTGGGGTGTACTGATTTTCTCAGTGTCTAATTTGATCTGTATAAAATGCTATATTACTTGAAATTACTTGCAATATAGTGTAATGGCCGGTAGAGGTAGGAGGCCAATTGCAGCGACAAGAGGGAAACGAGCAGCACGGACACAAAAATAACACAGAGAATAATACAGACCACCGGAAAGTGCTCGCGCTTCCAAAGGACGTATAATAGTCCGAAATACGGAAGCAAAGCGAGAGGAAAAAGGGAGAAGAAACTCCAATAATGACGAGAAGATAGAAAGTCAAACAAATCCTGACTACAGATATCTTCGGCTATAGTGCGTAGCTACAAACAGACACTCTAGCGAAGAGGCGTGGTGAACATCCGGCTTATATAGAGTCCAGGGAAGCGCCGCCCCAGTTCAATCAGCCAGCTGGGTAAAGAATTCGATTGAAAAGGAATATGATATCGTCCCGGGACGAGAGCCACAAAGAAAAGTCCAAAACACACGCACAAACATCCAGAACCATGACATATAGAAATAAACATACAATCTCCAAACGTGTTTTAGTCTTCGTAGCATGTATAGATGTTTCTATAAAATTTGGATAATGAGAGTAATTAACAACTCTGAACATGAAATACACCCAATTAAGACATTCTAATAGCATGTTAAATCCCTGCCATTACAATTGTGGGTGGAGCAAGAGCCAGCGCACACAGTGGGTCCCCAGGAACGATGTTGAATACCACTGCCTTAGAGAATCAAAGACTTTAATTCAGTACTTAAATGCAGAGAGAAATCGAAACCCAGCGGATCCAGCAGCCCTCCAGGACTGGAGTTTGCGACCCCAGCTGTAGCGAGCGCTCTCAGAAGGGCTGTAAGTCTTTATGTTATTGCACCTGCAGAGCTCAGGAATAATTTGTTATGGAGATGTTTTATCATGCTGCATTACAATATTTTCAGTTATGCTGTTTGGAATTCTGCTAATATTGTAGTAATGATTGGAGCGGGTGAGGTCTGGGCCGGCACATTGGAGTATTATCAGCATCAGCCTTTCTTTCAAAGGGCACCGTGTCTGTAAATTTCATGGCGGTGCGATCAATTTTAAATTACAGTTCTCGCCGCGTGACATTTACTAGTTCTTAAGACTGGAATAAGCTCTGGTCTAAAATAAAGTCAGTCAGGTGACCTAAAATGTCAGTGACGCTGCCCTGATTCGTGTGCAGCTTGTATTCTCCTCACCTCTGATCTGCTCCAGACGTCAGATGCCCAGCCCCGGTACCGCTGAATAACGGCAGAGATGAGGTCACTGAACACAGACAGCACACATGACATGAGATGTGCATCAAAGGCAATGGAAAGGTCGCTGAGGCAGTTTGCTGATTGGCCGGGGATCGGCTTTGTCGTGAGACTGTGATTGGTCAGGGTAGCAGAGACTGTTGGGTCCAGACCGTGATCTCGCACCAGCTGTTATAAACACTGTCTGTGTGAACAGAATTGCCAAGCAGGGCCTGCGAAGAGCCTCGTCCCGGGACAGAATGTAGGAGAAGAGCTGGAGCTGTGATGATCGTGCAGAGCAAGATGATTGAGAAGATTCCAGACTGAGTCTTTTCCTGGGTGATGGAGACGGGAACTCATGAGGTTCTTACAGTAAGAAGAAGTGGCAAAAGGAGAAAATAAACCACGACATTTTAAGCAGACCATTTTCCTTATTTTAACTGACAATATAAATGTTTATTTGCTTGATGCTCTCATTATACTCATGGCTTTGTGTAACCACTACTGAGGACGTCGTGGTCATCCTCACCATTAATTTTTTTAAATATATATTTTCAAAATGCATATTGGAGAAATTACTGTGTTTAGTGATTCTGCGTATCTCCTGGTGATGGTTTTAAGGCAGTAATTTTGCCATGTGTAGCAACAAAAGAAAACAAACCAGCTCATCACTCACCTGCTGAGGAACTTGACTGTTCTGCCACCCATCATTATAGACAGCGGGGAAGTTTTAGATCTGGACAGTTGAGATCCTCCTTCAGAATTTTAAATTTTTCGCCAGACTCTTCAGTAAAAGTCCCTCCAAAGGGAACACATTGTGCCTGTACATCTCCCTGAATCAAACCTGGAGTGAACATTGCTGTTCAGTGCTGCCACCTTGTGGTCTTTTAAAAATCTATGAAATTTAGTAGTGCCGCTCTTCATGTTGGAGTATTAATGAGAGCATACTTTTCCATGCGCCCTGCAATATTCGGCAAGAAGCGATGGCTCGTCTCTCATAGCTCTTTTATGGTTATATTTCATGTTGGATTCAGACGTTTTTATCATAATGACAACAAAATTATATTAAGCAATACCCAGGTGTATTTGGCATTAATTCAACAGTGCCTGAAAAAAACATAACTCTGAAAGAGCAGCAGCGTGGCAGCAGCCGAGCCGAGTCTGTTTAATGGTTGCTGCAGGTGTTGTAAAAAAGATAAATTGTGAGAGGAAAGCAACCAGTAATGACATAAGAATAAAATGTTTTCTTTCATTGTTTATTCAGAGAATTTTCTCCAATAACCAATAATGTGTTTCCATGGCCTTTCCCTCATGAGCTATTTGTTTTATTGCCAGGGGTTTAGGAAGTTTGGTTTGGCAGTATTAAGGTGGGGTGGAGTTTCCGAACGCAGACTTGTGGGTCAGACGTCAAAGGTTAGAGGTCAGCTTCAAGTTTAATTGGGTTCATTCAGCATTGTTACAGAGATGCTTCAATAAATCCTGGGCTGCGTCCGAATAGTCTTTTTTGCCTAGGAAAATTCTTTACTTCTAAAAAATGATCCGGAAATAATTTGGTGGCAGCCATGATAAGTGGATTCGAATTCTTCAAATGTTAAGGAAAGGTGTCTCAGTGCTTCCTAATTTACCTCCTTTAGCACAGGGTACAAAGAACCATCTTTTCCATAAAGAAAGGAGATACAGCTATCCCACAATTCTGTGCTGCTGCAATACTTAAAGCGGTGACCACTCATCTGACGAATCGTGTAAAGAAGCGTATATGATGGGCAGGGGACTCATGATCACGTTGCCTTTTGTAAGTGCATTCGGATTCTCTAATTAGCGCGGTTGTCTTCCTAAGCCGTTAGGCTTTCCCATAAACACCTTTCCCTTATGACGTTTTCCACAAAGGTTAAAGAAAAGTGGTTAGGGATTAGTGGATAGGCCATAATTTTTTGACTGTTCGGACGCAGCTCGGGTCTGTAGATTGGCTTCATTTATATTTGGTCATGTGATAAGTGTCAGACTTCAACCTCCTACAAGCGTACAAGGTGACCATGTTGTCTGTGAGGAGGTTTACTCACAATACTGAGGATTGTGCACAAGGTCTGCGCCTGCAGAGATGATGAGTTTGGCCTTTGTGTTATACTCAAACCCCGACTCATGCATGATCCTTAACTTAGATCTATTGATCCCTTCTGTCATCTAACTTATGGAGGACTGTTGTGTGCCTGTCTATAGTCATATCTGCAGCCACATCCAGTGTCTTCTGAATAAGTTCCGTATGTACAGCAACATTTTGCCTCACATCTATGCTCAGCTATTTCAAATGAAAATTAAATTCTCCAGTATCGTTGCGGGTGAGTCTGTGCTGATGTTTACTTCGTATAGACTGCAGACTGAGAGGCTGACATTTCTGACATAACTGTGATGTGCCCACTGATCAATCTGAATTGTTGATAAGCTTTAGAAAATCCCAGTGTACTAAATTAACCAGCCACTGGTTTTACCAGATCTCTGAACTCTGACCCTGAATGCCCAAACTTCACAGTGAAATTTCAATGACTTATATCAGCGAAATGGTTACAGATAGTTTCGGTTTGTATTGGAGATGTATAGGAAGTCATACATGAACTTTCATTTGGTGGCCTTGAACTTGACCTTCGGTGACCTTCGAAGGTCAAACTTCACGTAGTGAAATTTCAATGACTTCTATCACCAAAACTATTACAGATAGAGCTTAGGTTTGTACTGTGGCCAAATAGGAAATCATGTATGAAGTTTCATTGGGTGGCATTGAACTTGACCTTCAGTGACCTTGAATGGCTAAACTATACAGTGAAATTTCAATGACTTATATCAGCAAAATCGTTACAGATTGAGTGTAGGTTTGTATTGGAGAAGTTTAGGAAGTCATGCATGAACTTTCATTTGGTGACCTTCATATTGACCTTCGAAGGTCTAACTTGACCTAGAAAAAATTCAATGACTTCTATCACTGAAAAGGTCACAGATGGAGCCTAGGTTTGTGTTACTGACATGGGAAGTCACATATGAACTTTCATTTGGTGACATTCAGCTTGACTGTTGATGACATTTGAAGGTCAAACTTGACATAATACAATTACAATGACTTGTCTTGCCAATACGGTCACAGATGGAGTCTAGGTTTGTATTACAGACATATAGGAAGTCATATATGAACTTTCATTTGGTGACCTTCATATTGACCTTCAAAGGTCAAATGTGACCTAGTGAAAATTCAATGACTTGTATCACTAAAAAGGTCACAGATGGAGCCTAAGTTTGTGTTCCTGACATCTAGGAAGTCACATATGAACTTTCATTTGGTGACATTCAACTTGACTGTCAGTGGCCTTTGAGGGTCAAACTCCACAGTGAAATTACAATGACTTGTATCACCAAAATGGTCGCAGATTGAGCCAAGGTTTGTATAGAGACATTTAGAAAGTCATATATGAAGTCCACTTGCTGACCACAACTTGACATTCTGTGACCTTTAAAGTTCACAATTGACATATTGAATACACATTGACATATTTTAATGACTTGTATCACCAAAACTGCTTCAGAGCTTAGGATTGTATTACAGAAGGTCTTATAAATACATGTGAACTTTTATTGAGTGACCTTGACATTGATTTTCATTGATTCAAATGTCAAACTTCAAATAAAATTTTCATAACTTGTGTCATCGCTGTAAGACTGCTTGCCGGTAAGCTACCCCACATGGAAAGAACCTATATAAACATATAGGTTTTAATATAGGGCCAGATATAGGTTTTGCATATCTGTGACATACATAAAATTGGCCGTTTTCATATATTATAGGTACATATATGCGAAACCTATATGTGGCCCTATATTAAAATAAATTTTTTTTTTTTTCATTTGGCATTTCCAATTGCGCACAAATCTAAGCTGGGATATGTAACTGAGGAACTATGTAAGGTTGGTGAGGCTTTTTCCACAGTTTATGGCCCCCTGTTCACAATCCATGCAAATATTATCAATTGGTGGTGTTTCTCCGTAGGTTGCACTAATACGTTGTTCTTCTTCAGGTACAGTCGTAGCTTTGCAGACTTGGAATAAAGGCAAAGGAATAATTAAAATAGCAGGCAAACTGTAGTTTATGATCCCCCCCTGCCCAACAGGACGCGCTTAGGGGAACTCAAATCTACATAACCCTTCCCAGCAGGCTCTTCGCAATTTGCACCCTTGTAGTGCATTGGCCAATTGCGCGCTACTTCTGAAAAGAGCTGCCGAGACCACTGATGGTTGATATAAGGTGGGGATTAAAACCTATATGTTTATATAGGTTCTTTCCGTGTGGGAATTTAAGAATCCTTGTTATTTCATCCCTGTAAGAAAAAGTCTGAGACCTTTAGTTGCTACACAAGCATCTCAGATAAAAGACAAGTGTCTGTTCATTAAAACTGTGAACAGAAATGAAGACTTTGTCTTCAAATTCATCAACCACAGTGAAATGCTCAAATAGATGTGGGGATGAAAATGACTTTTGAAAGGCATGTTTACTTGAATGTATGTTCATCTGTGTACTATTATTTTGTTATTTTTGTTTTATTTTGCTACATTTAGACTAAGGACCTCGGAGCCATAATCATCTAGAAACTGCATTACTGACAAGATAGAAAACATTGCATTTGGTGGATGTAACAGTGTAGTGTACAACCTTGCAGTGGATGTGTATGAGCTGTAATGATGTGAATCCAATTTTATCTAATGTGGTGAATCTGGCAGTGACATAAACTTGAAAAAATGCTTAATTGATGAAATAAATATAATCAAACCAATTTGTTTTTATACATTTCCTTCTCTTCCACAATACACAACTCAATCCTCATAGAATGGAAATAAGTATGGTCAAGAAAGAATTGATGACCGTGTTATTGTTAATGTGTCAGGAAAAAAATGTAACAGATAGTATTAGATATTTGTGTTGATATCCGAGCTTTTTGTCTCCTCTCACTTGCCATAGTTAATAATGACTGGTTTACACATAACATGCCGTTGTCACATGTGAACATGTATTTAGGATCAAATGTGATGCCATTTTCACATGTTCACATGCAATTAATAAGTTATTGCGTGAAATTCTTGTTATTTCTGTAAGGGACTTTGGACTAATATGCAGATATTACCTTGAGAATAAAAATATGAGCTAGGCATCATGCATGACAGTTGCAAAAGTGAGATATGAGCTATACAATAGGTATGACAAACAAAACCTGCCACTGGGTATATGAGCTATAAAGGAGACCTATATGCCCTCTATAAGCACATATATGTACCTGAATTTGGCCTATATGTGGCATATATGCGCATATAAGCTGCATATATGCGGCATATAGGTTGCATATATGCATATATGTTCATATAGATTCTTTCCATGTGGGATAGGACCCTTGGTCCTATTTTTACTTTTTAACGTGGATGTCCCACATTTTTTTCTGCATGATAATTTCAAAGATAAAGGATGCTCTTTATATCGATTTTCTTCTGAATTATTGGTAAGTTTCAGGCTGTAGGACTCATAATAATTAATCATCGATGATAGGAGTCATCATTGAAATTCCTTACATGGAGAGAGAGCAATAAATTGCTGCCTGAGACCAAGAGGTCATGGAAGCCCTGGGATTTTTCATCCTTCAGTCTTGGCATAAATAATTATTTACACACACACACACACACACACACACACACTCGCACACGCTCGCGCTGCACTCAAATAGTGCTGCCAGTCAGTGATTTTTGCTGTTATAGCTCTGTTCTTTGATTTCAAATGAAATGAAATAAGGTCAAATTGCATACTTTGACCTTCTCGGCTTCACTTTAAGGAGAAGTGTGTCCATATTCTGGGTCCATCTTTGAATTGCCCCTCATTTTATTATTGTTTGACACAGTTTAGAGACTGAGGTCGTCTGCCTCAGGTGCCTGGCTTATTTATTTGCTTTTTTTGGCCTCTTTTTGGCCTCTTCTTTCCCTCTTTTGTGTTTCAGCTATTTATTCGGGTTTATAGGCTGTGCTTTTGACTGAAAAATTTGACTGGAAAAGTTAATGTTTGCTCTTGAGTTTTTTTTTAACCCTTAGAGCGCTATACATGACCAAGGTCGCTCAATGATATAAGATATCCAAATCAAAGCTGTTGAAAACCTATCATGTGGGGACTTGTTTAAAAGAGCTCCCGCAGGGGAGCTCTTTTAAACAAGTTGCCACATGATAGGTTTTCAACAGCTCAAAATACTTAAATTAACGATTCTTTTGAATTTATTTCGGTGCTTTAAGGGTTAATGTCCTGAATAAAAAAAAACTCTAAACTTTGCAGTCCTATTCTTCGGGCTGATCTGTGGTTTTCATCTTGGTGTGAGCTTTGAGATTGCGCTGAATGGATTGTTGACTCGTTGTATTTCAGTCTTTATTTTATCCGTCCCTCCATCCCGGAGAGGATTATTGATCTGCTTGACACTTGAAAAATGGTTTATTATCACGACTGAAAATGTTGTATTATTCAGTCAACCAGGATGGTGCTCTTTCACTCTCTGTCACCAAGTGATGCCTGCCTGACTTCCCTGCATCAGACTTGGCTCTGACACATGAATGTTTTGGCTGTTTTCTGTATTATTTATTTTCTTTTCTCAACCTGACGTCACGGGCTGCTTTACGGGCAGGTATACTTATTTGCGCCTCTTGGTTTGGGACGGCTCTTCTCTGTTTCCGTAGGAACATGGTGAGGGTGGGACGCGGTTTATACCAATCAGTGTGGAGGAAGTTGACAGGCTGCGGAAATCCCAGACAGCAGTGCTATCAAATGCCACTTGGATTATCTTTAAAGCCATGTGTGATTATCCAGCATCACATGCTAACCTCAGTAACGCTGTACTGGCTGAATCAGAGGCACATCCTGTAACATTGTTCTAACATCTAGTCGAATGCCTTTACATGGTGGAAGTCTTTACTTAAAGGTCAGATTCGTTCTTTCTCTTCAGTGTACTGGAGTACAGAACCAAGAAAACCAAAATGTGCTTTACGGGCCACATACGGAGTTTCAGGTATTTACACACACACACACACACACACACACACACCTGGCCAACACCTTCCCACACAAACATATGTGTACATTATATTAAATGTTCCTACATCTGTCTTCTTACTTAGTAGTGGCAATCACCGGCCATTTTTTTGTTGTTTTGTTTTAGCTGACTGATGCATTTTGAGCTGAACAAATCTGGTCTCGACCAACTGGACTTGATCCAAACCAGCGGCGAACAGCCTGTAGTGAGACCGAGTTGAATGTTACTGTCAGTGTGTATCTGTTTGCTCTTACGGCAACAGTCAATCTCAGTTCTCACCTGTTTGATGGGGTGGTCACTTCAGCTGGTGTGCCTAAGATAAATCTGCTGGTAATTGAGGACTTCCCAGCAGGACCTTCCACCTTTCCCCACCCTGGAGCCAGGTGTCAAATTTGGAGAATTTTACACTATATCACCTGTAGGGTGCACACGATTTAATGGTGCGTCGTCCTCTCTGTGTTTGTGGATGAGCTGCTTTTCTGTTACCCTGAGCTGACGTCTCGCAGATGAATCATTTAATGTCTGGTTTAACTGACTGGCCATTTGTAAGAAATCAAAGAACATCATTCTCTCTCATGCAAATGATACTGGTCTCTGTATCAATAGAGCTGTGATCTGTGCTTCCGTTTAACATTGTAAATGCCCTTATGAGAATATCTGTGGTGGACAGATAGAAACGCAGAACAGGCATGAAGACAATTATAGAAAAGGCCGCACCTACTTCCTCTACAAAACAACTGCTTTGAATTACAACTGAAGTTAACAGCCAGAGTATGCAGCCCTGTGGTACACATACATATATTGGGCAGTTTGCTGCCTAATTTTGAGGAAAATTATACCAGTCCCTCTGCAGATTCAGATATCAGCGTTAAATGGCACCATTAATCTAGATCTTTCAACGGTCGAATCTTTGCCAGGAAGCACCCAGAGCAGCAGGTGAGGGAAATGCTAGTGGAGGGCGCTGTGACGCCATGGTTCTTCTTGCGTCTGTTCAGATGCAGTACTTCTTTCTCGCCACAAGGTGTCATCAAAATCATGCGAAGAATCAAGTTCTTGCTTCCTGATATAGTATGAATGGAGCTGGGTAAACAAGCGTTCTTGGAATAGAGGTGGGGGGCACAGCGATGCGGCGGATAGTGAAAAGATCGTGGTTTTGCGCTCAGCCTCGCAATGTCTAGTTTGCACGCTTTCCATGTGTCCATGTGGGTTTACCGGCACTATCTAAAGTCATACATGCTAAGCTGATTGGAGATTAAATCGCCCTCAGGAATGAGTGAAAGTGAATACTTTGTTGTCCCCGTGATGACTGGGCAAACTGTGCAGGCTCTGTTCTTGTCTCTCAGCAATGCACGCTGGGATTGAGCTCGCCTCCCGGGACTCGACCGGGAATAAAAGGGTTAGACTATAGATGGGATGGATTTTTAAAATGAAATTATATCCTAATAATAAAGGATCTGCTAGGACATGATACTGCTGCTAATGCAATACATTAATGTACAGTCTTTAATTATCATTAATTTGCTTCTTTCTATAGGTATATTTTTGGTTGTAGATATCAAATTGTACTATGTTAATAATACAGTGTGTTGATTGCATTAAATAACTGAAATAAGATACCACGAGGATTGTCTGTTTATCTGAGACATAATTAACATAGAGACGCTGAGAATGCTTTGTGCCGTTAACCTCCCTTAACCTACAATCCACTAACATTTACACGGCTCCTCTTTCTCAAAGGATGAGAAAAACAGAGTCAAATCAGTATTGTTGCTGACATTTAAGATCACTGCAGACAAACTCAGTGAAGTACAACTGACAGAGAAAAGCTGTGTTTCTGCAGTGGTGTTGAGAAGAAGTGAAGTTTGTACAATGTACGGTGTCCGAATCCAACAGTGTTAACAAGCACCGCCCTCGTTTAACATCAGGCAGTCTGAATACTAAACACAAGAATATCAACAGTTAACTACCCCCCCCCCACCCCCCACCCCCCAACCCTGCACAAGTAAACTATTTATGAACTTACACACCAGTCACTCATACACTCATTCATAAGGACACTTTTGAGACTCCAGTTGGCCTGAGATGCTGGTCTTTGCATTGTGGGAGGAACCTAAAGGACTCAGGAGTCCACATGAATGCAAAAGAAACATGCAAACTCCACACCGATTCGCCAGATTCAAATCTACGACCTTTATACTGTACCACCCACTGCATCACCTTTCTGTACTATATCCAAAATTAACAATGAGTTTATTTAACTTATTCATTACTATTGAATATTTTTAACTATTAAATTAATATCTGAATTTGTTGATAGGCAGAGCAACCTGTTAGATTAACCTTTTATGGGAGTTGGCTACCTTTTATACCAATGTTTACAGACAAGTCAGTTGCAGAGTAAAACAAGGCAATCAGAGATGGCAGACTTCACCCCATTCGCGCACATATTGGGAAGTGCGGAAACACAAACAGACAAACAAACAAACAAACACACAGAGCCGCTAAAAACAGTACTTCACGCCCACTCTGTGGGGTGAAGTAATAAAGTCATGAAATTCTAAAACTCCAGCTTCTTCCAAAGGTAGTCCAAACAATGATGATATCAATGCTAAAAAAAAGCCAAATCTTCCTGAAAAGTTTGAGACGAATATGTAGAAACGCGGGAATAGCCTTTAGACAAAAGCATCAAACTTTACACACAAAACAGCCCCAAACACTGAAGCCCAAATGCAAAGTCAAGATTGTTCCAGTTGCGACTCCCTGTGGGTTTCAGAGTGAAAAAGCAACACATGAAAGAAGGTCTGCATTTTTGTATGGTTATAAACTGTCTTCCCTGAAAGTAGCAATTTCTGCATTTGAATTTCCCTGTGCTTTTAGAAGCAGCACTGAGCACTATGAAATGGCTGTAAAGAGTCATGATTGTAGGGTCATTCTAATGAGGACAGACATGAGTTTTGTTGGAGGTACTTCTGCAAGTTTTCAACTTCTAATAACAGAGGTGGTGCAGACAAGAAATCTTTGAGTCCAAACAGTTACACCCACCTTCAGCACTATATTCCCCAGAAACAAAATCTTAGATTAAATTTGCTGGGCTACAGCAGTCATCATCTATATAAACTTTGCCACTTTAAGTTTATTATTTCCATGAAATGTCAACACATTCTCATCCCGACTCGTCACATAGTGATGCCACCTGACCAAACGTCGAAATACGATAAAAAAGGAGGCTTTTGGCGTCCGTATTCGACATTTAGAGTTATGGTTCGGGTTAAGGGTTAGAGGTCAGGGGGTAGGGTTTGTTTGTGCGTGAGCAGGAATAGAGATGTTAGACGGCAGCATTCTGATATCAGGATTCTTTTAAGCTCTCCGAGGACGGGCGACTTGATCAAATGAGAGAAATGAAGAGGAGTGGAATATCAAATTATTTCGCCTGTCTCTAAAAACCAATCACAATAACTGAGGGTCTGACACCGAACAGTGTCTAAAGTCACCCCGTGCCAAAGCAGACTGGTCGTAATGATAATCAAATAAAACGGAAATCTGAATACTGTTTAATTCAGTTGGGTGGCTTAAAACATTCTTCGAGTGCATTCCTTGAGCCCACCATTCCGAACAGGACCTGGATTCATGGCTACAGTTTATCCATTAGCCACTCTTGTGCGATGAAATTGAATTAGAGAGGTCAGGGTTGGGGTCGGACTTGTGTGCCTGGGAGTAATGCTCCATATGAAATTCAACCCTGTGGGCCTCATGTTATGGGCTCGCTTTCAAAACGGCTCCCTTCCACCAATCTCTCTCTTCTGTGTCCACATTTAAACCTGTCAATAAACATTAGTGTGAGTGAGCGGTGTGAAATGGCTCGTGACGTCATGTCTGCGAGCCTCTCTCTGGTTGAGTTTGGTGCTGTGTTTTTCATGAGGGGAGATGGGGATAATGCTGAAGGTGAAAACAGACAGAGCTGGCAGATTTCCGTCTGCTGTGGAGCTCAGGTATGTGTCAGGCAGCCTCCTGTGTGCAGCGGCCCAAACAGAGTCTCCCTCTCGTCCTGCATCAGCAGCTCTTAGCCATTCCACCATCACCGCTGCTCTTGCCTGCCAGCCCAGCCAAGCGCTCAGAGCAGAGCAGATTTTGCTGCTGTTGGCGACGTGCTACTATCGTGAAATTTTGGTCACACTTTAGATGAAGTGTTGCTCATAAAGGCTCAATACAGCCTGTATAATGCCTTCATAAATGAGACATAATGTCTTCATAAATCATACATAAGCAAATGTCATGCATGGAAATGGTGAAATAACACATCCTTATTCAGCATGTGATGCCAGATGTGATATAACTGACATTGTCACTTAGCTAGTGGCTAAATGCTATAAAGGGTGACATTGTCAGCTAAGTGACATTTTCATTGTCACATCTGGCATTACATGCTGAATAGGGATGTTATTTCACCCTTTGCAAAGGATGACATTTGCTTATGTATGATGAATGAAAACATTATGTCTCGTTTATTAAGGCATGATATATGCTGTATAAAGCCTTTATGAGCAACACTTCATCTAAAGTGTGACCAAAATGATTTTTTTTTTTTTTTTTTTTGGTGGTAAAATCCACTAGAGGTGAGCCCCGCAATGTTTCCCATTTACCATCACAGCAAATAATGAAAAATAAGTCTATCTTACAAAATGTTTTAACCCTTAGCACACAATAGACAGTAGTTGCCCAGTGATGTAAGATATCAGAATCAGATGCTGTTGAAAACCTACCATGTGGCAACTTGTTTAAAAGAGCTTCCGCAGGGGAGCTCTTTTAAACAAGTTGCCACATGATAAATTTTCAACAGCTCAGGACAATTACAATTTTTAATTCTTTGAAAATTTATTCGGCGCTCTAATGGTTAATGTTGTACTTGGATTTAAAAGACTTATTTCTCTTCACTTTTTTTTCTTTATAAGACACAAATTCAGCTGATGAGGTGAGATAATTGGACTCATCTCTCGATTTCCCAGAGGGATAATTTCACTTTTCAAGCACACGGTGACTTAAAATATGCTAATATCTCATACTTATGAGTGAAAAAAGTAGAAGACTCACATTAAGATTTAAAGTCTAGTTCAGACGGACACTTTTCGCAATGATGCCCCAACTCTGTCTGTGCATCGTGTGTTATATTCACAGTAATGCATGATGGTGCGTTGGGTGAATTTAGGACCACTCTTGTTGTGCAGTGCTTATGATTCCATGTAAGTATACGCAAATAGAGAAATATTAATCCTGGTTTTCTCCTGGATAATTTATTGCTGACCATTAGAAACTGTCCCCTCTCGAAAGGCACAGGAAAACAGTGAGTATATATGGGATGTGTCTCGACACAGCATCTAATTGTGGAACTGTAATGGAGGAATCATTTGTTTATATGGTTGGGGCCTTCAGCAGGAGCGTTTAAAGAGCTCGGTATTAATTATCTGCGGAGGAGCCTGGTGTAACTGGAGCAGTATGGTGCCACTTAAACACACTGTCTCCTGGTGACTTCCATTACCTTTCCTGAATTGCCTCTATCGTTCTCCCCATTCTGCACTTCAAAGAGTAATTTCTAACGCAAACCTAAAATGCAAATGTTCGAGCACTGAATCGGGAATGCGTGCACACATCTCTCGCTCCGACTCTCCCTCTCTCTCCCTTCGCCATTTCACTTTCATATTTCTATTTTTTACTGAAACCAAGGGCATTTTCTGCGGGCATAGCAACCCATCATTCCCCCTTAGCAACAGACAGTCCGTCCTGCCTCGAGCGAAGTATAATTCGTGTGGCCATTCTTTGTCACTCAAAGCCCGGCTGACATTTGTCTGGCCCTCTGCGTGAAGTCGACAGTCTGTCACTGACCAAAGTGAGAGAGCAGCCTGTGGGTGATGCAGCAGTTTGGGAATAATGCTGAACTTTTTCACTCCTTACTTTGTCTGTCTAGTGCAGCTGATTTAACAAGTTAGCGTGATATTTTATATGGGCCCGATTTCTCCGCTTGCTTTGGGCTTGTTGGATTGGTACATCTATTACGATTTTACCCCAGCTGCAAGGACTGACGGGGAATTTCCTGCCAGTGCAACGCACAACTGAGCGGAGAGTTAGGGCTTGTTGGTGAAGTTCCCGGCAACATCTTTCTCTGTTGGTTGTAGCACATCTGTCATTCAAAAAATCCAAATTCCCTCGCCATTGCAGATAAGAAACAATATCCAAGGGTCATTTTAGAATCCATTAATATAACTAACTCGAAATGAGTTTTTTGCTCTTTTTAAAGAAAATGCGCTCAGAGTGCAGACCAAGGACGCAGATGAGGTATTTGACATGAAATCTTTTAGCCGATTGACGGAGACATTTTTTCTTTCAGTTTTTCAGCTCAAGTCAACCATTTTGCCAAGTTTCATGTTAACCCATTTAGACCTGTTTGAGGTATCATAATAATAGACAGACAGACATGGCACAAAGAACCCTGCCACCGTCTTGGAGGTAATGAATATTTTTAATTCCAGAATCATGTTTTGGTGGCAGTTTACACTTGCTATACTAGAAAGGGCAGCAAGAATCTGAACTGCGCGAGCCACAGGAGAAGGGAGACAGATTTACGTTGTACATTATTATTGACTGTATTTTGAATCGACTATGTCTTACTACACAGTTGCTGACCGAGGCCTCAGTACTGAGTAGTATGCATCATGTGACCAACAAGAAGTTTGCCAGTGTTTCAAATTTTCTGGGATGACATTGTAAAACGGTCAAATCTCACTGTGAATTTCCAGAGCAGCCTGTGCTGTGTTCCACAATTCAGCGCCATCAATGGTCACGTCCATTTGCAGTCACCGCTTAATGCCTGCATGTGTTTACATTTTCGCACAACCTTCAAAAATGAAATGATAAATTGGCCTTGAAAATGTTGTCAAGTGGTTCCACCTAATTTTCTTGAGCAACTCTAGATGGCATTCCAAGATTTTTAAGCCAAAGTCATTAATCAAATTAATTGGAGTTACTTAACTCAGTTGTGTGAGCCTCTTGACATAGCATCTTTGAGTAAACCTAACATTCACTTTTTTCTTGTAAATGATGGCTCACTGAGGAGGTTATTATATTCCTTGCACACAGTGTATAATATAGGAACAGTCAGGCCCAATGAATATTTAAGAATGCATCTATAAGCACATTATCTGTAAAATGATTATCCTTAGTCTGCATTATTCTGTTAACTACCTGCACTGTAGTTTTGTGTATACAATTCTGCAAACTGCTCCTCTCTCTCAAGATGAGAAGTGATTTGCCAGCTGACAGTTAGAAGTGTTGGGGAGTTATGATGTGACTGATCTCATTGATCTGAGCATCGCTTTCGGCTCTTAATGCCGTACCTCCGATCCCACTGAGCTGCTGTCTCTCGCTCATTCAGAACAGCCCAGTTCTGCTGGTCACTGCAGACCACTGCGGATCTCAGGGTCAATCCCATTTGGATCAGTGCTGGAAATTGGTCCACATCTAAAGAAACCTAAAGTGCTCGGGGGTCAACTGTGGATTCCTGCAGCATTATTTCTGAATTTCTGCTGCAGGTGAGTCCTCGGCCCACAGTGAGATGATTAAAGGGGACCTATGATGCTGATCCTTCTTTTAATACATATTAGTAATGTTATAATGTTAGTTGTCCATACTCAACCACTGAAAAGTTTCTAAACATAAGATACAGGGGTTTTGCCGTAATCCAAGAATGTGATTTCGTGAACGTGATTTCCTCTCTGAACAGCTCCTCCCGAGATCTTCGCGAGATCTGAGCAAAACCTGACGTCAGGTTGTGCCGTCCAATTAGTACAGACCTAGCCAGAGCCAATCACGCCGCTGGACCTGCCCACACCGGACACTATTCTAGCAGACACTAACAACGGCAGATCATACTATGCCTTAGTAGCGTCGACACTTTTGGAAATACAAAAGAAGAACCAAATATCATTTGAGGTGCAGTTTTGTCAGTATCTCTCCCAAAGCTGCTTGTCCGTTTACTTTTGGACGCGAAGAAAAACACTTATATCTCTTCCAAAAACTGGATGCCACCAGAAATCAATGGGTAGCTTTTTTGTTTGCTGGCTGGCCAAAGGGAACGTTAGCTGATTGTGCTCAGCATTTCACCAAAGACAGCTTTATCAATAAAGGATAATTCGACACAGGATAAGCGTGTCAGCTGCTTCTCAAACCTGAAGCAGCTGCATCGATCAAGCGCTCGGAGGCACAAGCTGTAAGTAACGATATAACAGAAAATATTGTAAGTGAAGCTAACGTGTTACGGGTGGCTAGCAGGACCGCTAGCGATAGTTAGCACTAACAACTGGCCTCAAACACAGGCTTTGTAAAATATCTGAAGATAAAGCCTGTATCGGTTGCGACTGTCTGTGACTCACAGACACAGACGCTGTAAGTTGCTTTTACTGCATAAGCCAACCTGAGATGATAGCCAGTTGATTGTGGCTGTAGCACAGCGGCTAACGTAGCCATGTTACTGTTGCTAATGTTTGTGTCCTAAATATGCAAGAGTGATATCGGGAAATTCTACAGAAGGTGTGTGATCATAAACCTCATTTGAAGCTAACTTTTAATACTTGTTTGTAATTTGGATGTTTGGTACAACTGTTCACAGTAACAGAACTTGCCGTCTGTAAAACCTGTATTGCAAGGGTTTGTCTCTGTGGTTGTTATGACCGCACGGTTACCAGCTACTGCATGTTAGTTTGCGTGCTGTGCTAATTAAAAATGCTCCTGGTTAACTTAGATGCAGTAATTCTGATCGGTATGCTTGTGTTACTTCGGTAAGCATCAATGTGGCAGTTTCATCATAACGTTGCCCGATTGTAGCCAATACAGTTAGTGATGGCTTCACTTATCCATGACCGGGATCAGCCGGATACTTCACAAATGTCTGAACAAGCTCTCTGGTGCTACCATGAAAGCAATGCGAAACGCAGAAGCTCTACCGGTTTACAAATGATTTCTCTGCACTACCATGACACAATTTCATCCCCCTTTAGAAATTGTTGTGGCTAATAAAAAGCCGAAAAAGGCGGAGATCAAATAGGTAATTCTTTCCTGTAGAAGTGATCGATTCGCTGGCTCCACATAAGCAACTTGTCACGCTTAACGGAACTTACAGTCTGCAAAACCTGTATTATGTTCATAACATAACCGAGCTCTCTCTAGCTGTCGCGTACTATCCATAAAGCTGCTTTCACATCGGACACGAAACGAATTATTCGCGGGACAGATTAGCCTACATTCAAAGTCAATGCAAAGACGCGAATACACGTGTTAAGAGCGCGTTAAGCAGCTTTCACACCGGACACGAGACGAATTTTTTGCGCGACAGATTACATTCAAAGTCATGACCGCTTATCAGCTACTGCATGTTAGTTCGCGTGCTCTGCTAATTAAAAATGCTCCTGGTTAACTTATATGCAATAATTCTGATCGGTATGCTTGTGTTACTTCGGTAAGCATCAATGTGAGAGTTTCATCATAACGTTGCCTGATTGTAGCCGCTACAGTTGAAGCTAACCGGAGAGGTGCTGTATGTGTCTGCCGAGTTGAGCTGCAGTTAGACCAAACGTAGGTTTTGCAGAGCTTGGGGTGCGTTTTTGGGTGCTTGTGGAACGATCGCTTTACTTATCCATGACCGAGGTCAGCCTGATACATCTCCAATGTCTGGGCAAGCTCTCTGATGCTACTGGTGAAAGCAATAAGGAAGCGCACAGGCTATAACGTGTCCAGTGTGTAACAAACAATTTCTCTGCATTGCCATCGATTGAATATTAAATTCTTTCCTGTAAAACTGATCGATTCGCTAGCTCCACATAAGCAACAGTTCACGCAAACGGAACGAACTACCGGTCTGTAAAACCTGTATTATGTTCATGACATAACCGGAGCTCTATCTCGCTCTCGGCACTATCCATAACTCGCCCATTTTCCGCGAGGAAAAGCTGGTCATTCCGAAGCAATAAGTAAACCATTACCACGGGCAATTTCCGAAAAGGCCGTTTAGCCTGGAGTTTTCGCCCCTCCGTCATATACCAGCGCAGAAGCTGTTCGTTTCTACACGCTAACTAGCTAAACGCTTCCCTGCATCCTAGCTAGAGTAAAAGAACCGCTGTAACTCACCACTGTCGCTGTAGCAAACTGTAGCCGATAGCAAATTCGTGCTTGAGCTGCCAGACTTTTGCTGTGCGTCCTCCACTTTCGGCGCTGCGTTTATTAGAACAAGTTCATTTCATTAGATCTATACACATGTACTGCGTTAGATTGCGGAATTTTCCCGCCGTTTCCTTATCAGATGGCAGCCGTGTCTCAGGTTTCACTCTGGGGAGAGGGACGCGGAAAACTGCGTTCTGCTGCCTCGTCCCGCCCAACTCCACCCTCCACAGAGCTGGCCAGTCAGAAGAAAGTGGGCACACGGGGAGTGGGGGCTATATTGGAAGAGCCACCCCAGTGAGGCGTTTCAGGCAGAGACCACTATGGACTACAAATGGGGTTTTTTGAGGATGGCAGTATGAGCGAAATAAGAACCCTTTTTTTACTTTGCGCGATCAGGAGTACTCTAGGGGAGTCAAAGACCAAAATATAAACTTGGAAAAATGGCATAATAGGTAACCTTTAAGAACTGTTAATCCCAGAGTCAGGGCTCCTCTCTCCATTCTCTGTGTTGTTCGATTCGTTTGAGTTTGTTGCTTTTATTTTGACATCCTCTCTGGCATTTTCACGAGACGCACTGCTTGTTTGCTGTGGCTTTGCCACTCCGTAACCTGTCGCAGAGAAAGTTCCAGAATATGAGGTGAAAATATCCCATAATCCCATTCTAAATACAGTTTCAATGGGTGTCATATAACACTGATGGAATCAATTATAGCAGAATTATGCTCACATTAAAAGTTCATTCGGGCAAATTTTAGTTAGTGTGAAAAGTTAGTCTCACAGGTCTTAATTAGAGATCATCCTCTTTTTTGTGGAAAGTAGCAATAAAGCACGATGCAATCAGGAAAGAGATGCTTCATTTTTTAAAAAGCAAGTCTGGTCATTTCATGATTTCTTTGAATACCTGTATCCCTGTGTAAACGCCCAGATTTCTTCCTTTGCTTTGCAGATTTCTGCGTTGAAATCTGTTGATGCTGTAAAGCCATTATGGAAGTAACAGTATACACCATCTTTGACCAAGTGTTTAACTAAATGGATTAAAGGTTGTCACGGACACGTTAGGACCGTGAGCTGGGTTTGGTCTCAGTTCCTCACAGTCTGTTCCACACGGGGTGCTGTGAGGCCAAAACTTAATACTTTTAAATAAAATTAATCCATTTCTCCGACTGGTAATTCATCTACATTTCACTTCACTCTGTTAATTGAATCCCAGGAAAGGAGTAAGAAACTGTTTGATTCTTGTGCCATTCATTCACTAAATTGCAACATTAAGCTGAAAATTAACCAGACTCAATTACATTTGTATGCTTTTCATTCTGTTTATTGTTATAGTAATCTAACTAATTATAACTTGATTTGTAAAAGTAGTAAAACACAACTGTGTATAATTTGGCTCTAAAATGTTGGTTATTTTTTGTTATTGGAAGAATTCCTGTGAAACGTTTTAGCAACGCATCTCAGACATCGCAGGTAATAACACTGTAATAAACTACTAGACCTTGAGGCTTAAGAAAGACAGAAAACGACTGCATTACCGAACCAAATTTGACTAAATCTTTATAGCTCTATCTTTCCAGCTGGGTCCCATAAGTGTTGTCAAATGCTTTTCCATAAAGACACCCAGTGCAAGAGAAGCTAATAGCAGAATCAGAATCAACAAGGATTTTACTGTGGGCGACTGTCCAAATCCAGAACATTACAGACTGAGCCATGCAGGTGAAGCGGACTGTGGTCAGGGGCGATACAGGGTCTGAGGTCTGTGAGCTTTTCTCTGGAGGCACTGCAGGGCGGAGGCGAGGAGGCGAGCCGAGGCCGAGGCCAGGAAAGCATTGTGGTGGAAGTTGGGGCAGGTGAGGAGGGTGATGGTGACACAGGGATGGGGAAGACAAAAACAAACCGGAGGCAGCGCAGGAAAACACCAGAAACGAGGATCGAGGAGAATCACAGGTGAGAGAGCAGAGTTCAGAACGAGGCGGCACTATGACCATCTGGCAAAGAATTATGGGAAAAGGAGGAAATAAAATAAACGGAGAAAACCAGGGGAAATGAGAGATAGTCACAGGAAGGGACGAGAGGAATGTGCGAGGGAATTGACAGGATAATGAGACAATTGATTAGTCGATCGACATCAAGAAAAACGTACATGAAACACGCAGACGGTACGGACAAGCAGGTGAGAACTAATAAGTCATTAGATAGACCATGAATATCTATCACTACTAGGCCTATCTATCTGTCTGGGCTTATATCATAAGAATATCATGCTTAATTATTGAGCGAATTATTTTTCGATTGCAATTTAAGTAAAATAAATGGGAAGAGTTTGAGTGATAGCATTGGGTTATGATCCTGGCTGTCCGGTGACAGCATGTTTATGGCGTTCATAAACACAAATGCGCCACAAACACACTCTCAGATTTATGGAGATTTTTAGCTGTGTAACAGATTTATGTCCAAATTTTATGGCGATGAAATGTTTTAGATAAATACATTTTCTTCATTTGACTGTATTGCCCTGTTTTTCTCGGCCGTCCTCTATTTATAGCTAATTAACCCTTTCAGCGCCGTGGGCAACTGTAGTTGCCCAATGATGTAAGATATCAAAGTCAGATGCTGTTGAAAACCTATCATGTGGCAACTTGTTTAAAAAGAACAAGGGAGCTCTTTTAAACAAGTTGCCTACATAGGTTTTCAACAGCTCAAAACTAACTTTCATTTTTGGTAAAGTTCCCACATTTTTAGTAAAGTTGCCACATGATAGGTTTTCAACAGCTCAGGGTAACTACATTTTTAGTAAAGTTCCCACATTTTTAGTAAAGTTGCCACATGATAGGTTTTCAACAGCTCAGGGTAACTACATTTTTAGTAAAGTTCCCACATTTTTAGTAAAGTTGCCACATGATAGGTTTTCAACAGCTCGGGGTAACTACATTTTTAATTCCTTAAAATGTATTCGGCGCTCCAAGGGTTAATGATTTTCATCTCATTGTGTATATACCTGCATTCATCCTCGGCAGACAGTTAACACAGACACGCCTGCCGCCTTAGGAGCGCTTCTTATCTGCTGGGCTGGTGTTTGGGAACTTTACTACATCATTAACTGTTGGTATCATCCTTGTTATGCCAGGTTTATTGTGATTACTGAGCTGTCCAGTGCGTACAATCAGGTTCCATGCAATTGACTGTTTGAAGTCCAAGCTCTGGAGTACATGTCTATTTTTCTTCTTACTTTTGTGTTTCTGTGCTGTAGCTCCCTTGAATTGTCCCAACTCGGGTTCTCACTGTGAGAAAAGCCAATAATACACTCGAAAGGGAAACAAAAGTTTGGGGTCAGAAGGAGATGCTGCGAAGCTGTCTTGTAGCAGCTCTTAGGAATCCATTGAATACTGGTGATTCCTCAGAAACATCTGGAAACATAATGGTCCCCTAAAGTACGGGGACCGCATATGAAAGGTCTTGTTAATTCTTCTTGGCGAAACCAAAATACATAAAAATGTGACTTGACCAAAAACCTGGTCAAAACAAAGACTTACAAAGACTTTTCAGGTCCTAATTATGTCCTTCTATATCGGCTGTAGTTTGTGTTGTACCCAATGGGAAATTCTAATTCAAAGCACCATACGAGCTGGACTGCTTATTGGCTGATGAAGGCGAGCTCATCCACACTAAGCTGTCCAAGTGAGAGCTTTGTTTGGAGCTCTGAACAGTGCAGCTTTGGCAAATACACCCTCCTCTGCCATTTATGGATGAAGTACTTCTGTCTCAGTAATGTGTTTTTACGCTGTGAGAACAGAAGCCCTCCTGTGCAGGATAAAAGCTGTATCCATCCTGTGTCACACATCTCTTATGAGTGATGAGAAACAGCATCAGGTCAGGACAAATCTTTATGGGAATGTGATTTAAGGACGCTAAGAGAGGCTGGGAGGGGGAAAACATGGAAGATATGGAAAATGCCAGGTACCTGAGAACCCTACATTAATTGCTGCCCGATCACTGCCGGCTGGTATGAGGCGGGGATCGAACCCGCAATGTGATAGTCACTTCTGCCTCGCGACACGACACTTTACCGAGTGAGCTATCCGGCAGCGTCAAAGTCATTTTTTGAACTCATTTATAATTTCTGAGTATGTGAAATAAGTGAAGCAAGCAGAGTGTGAAGTATGGGGGGTTTGGTGGTCGGGGGGTATTTCTGAGACCCCTGATTGACACTTGAGACCCCCTTAAAGCCTCAACAGCAAAGTTTTTTGGGGTCTCTGGAAAAAGAAAAAAAAATCAACAAAAATGTGACTTGTAGAGCTGTGTCAAATAGTTAGAAGCTTTGAAGCGTCGTATGTAACTTAACCATTTGAATGCAAAATCAACATTTGGAGTGACAGTTTTTTTTTTTTTTTGCATGTATATTGATTGTTTCTACACATCCGCAGGTAAAATATTTTTTTTATTTATTTATTTATTTATTTATTTGGTACCAAGGTCAACAGGTATAAAATACCCAATAACAGACCCGGGGACACTACATACAAATATCAGGAGTACCAAACAACAACGAAGCATCCAAAATACAGTCTATTAAAAAACCTACATGAACATGATATGGCACAATGCACACGTAAAATGTGTGCTAGATATACAGAGAACAACGCGAGAGGACAAAACACATTTACTGAATAACAAGCACGCTGGTAAAAGACAAAGTAATAAATTAAAATAAAAAGCTAGCCACTTTACGTCTGAAATACATACACTTTACATTCTGCTAGCGGTTATGTCACAAGAAGATTCAGTCAAAAACTGATTACCAAGGTCAAGTGTTCTTGGAAAGTACGAACATTTTATGATATTTACCTGGCACTATGGAATGCGAAAAAAAGTAATATTTCTTAAAACACGCGCAGGAGCAAAGAATGGTGTCTGAGATAAAAGAGCTGGACAGTCAAAGCGATTATTAATAACACCATGTAAAAATGTAAGCTCAAAAAATCTTCTGCGTGACTCAAGTGAGAGTAAGTTGAAAGTCGCACATGTATTAGCATATCCAATCTGCTTATAATCAATACCACTCTTAAAACAAAGGTATTTGATAAAACTGACCTGGATATCCTCAATTTTCTTTCGAAGATGTTTCGTATTTGGTGACCACACCTGGGAGCAATACTCTAGCTTACTTCTGACGAGGGATACATATAATGTTCGTAGAGATTCAACAGACTGAAAGTCTTTACACGATCTTTTAAGTAAACCTAACATCCGATAAGCTTGTGAACATATATTATTCACATGAATTGTAAAACTTAAGTCAGCAGATAAAGTTACACCAAGATCTTTAATTTCTGTCTCTCTTCGAAGTGAGTGACCATTGAGTTGATAGTTATATTGCACATGGTTCCTCTTAGTAGAAAAAGAAATAACCATCGTCTTAATTACATTGACTAACAGTTCCCAGGTAACACACCATCTATAGAAGCTATCCAGGTCATTCTGCAGTAAAACACAATCTTGCAACATGATTATCTCCCTTGACAACTTTGTGTCGTCCACATAAATTAAAGGTACAGAATATGTTGGAACATCACATGCATCGTTAACGTAAATATCAAAAAGTAAGGGACCTATTACAGACCCCTGGGGCACGCCGGACGGGACATAACTCGATGGAGAGCAGCATCCACTGATGACTACTTTCTGTGTCCTATCTGTCAAGTAAGACTGTACCAGGTTCAGCAGATTACTGCCAATACCGTATGACTTCAACTTATGAATCAAAAATCTATGATTAATAGTGTCGAAGGCTTTTCAAAAGTCAATATATATACAGTCCAATTATTTCTTGTCGTCGATTGCGCGTGATATAACATCCACATGGGTTAAAAGATTAGTGGCTGTAGAGCAGCCTGGATAAAGACCGTGTTGATGTTTAGACATAGAGGGTCTAACGTGATTTAATATGTATTTATGCACAATCCTTTCCATTACTTTAGAAAACAAACCATTTCCGTGTCATTCGATACAGTACACGAGAAAATTAAAAAGACTAGAAGCAATATGTTCCACCACTCGACCTTGACCGCAATCCACCAGCCCACTGAGCCGCTCTCACACCGAGCCCACCAGCGGACAAGGCCGATAGCTAAAGGCTAGCGTACAAGGCCAATGGCTGGAAGCTAGCAGACAAAGCCAGAGGCTGAAGCTACCAAAATCAAGGCCAATAGCTGGCTGGCTAGAGGCTAGCAAACAAACAGACAGGCCGATGGTTAGAGGTTAGCAGAAGGCTGGTAGCAGGGGCTGACAGGCTCGCCCGATGGCTACACTAATATTATTGTTATTGTACTAATTACTGTGCTACTTATTATACTGTGGAGTCAGATTCCAGCAGTGGCTGTGCAGGATTGTTTTTGACTCGCGTTTGAAACATTTCCAACGACTCTAGAGTTTTGTAAAGAGAACCCTAAGTCAAAAATTATTGAAAAAAATAATAGGTGTTGTAATTTCCAAAGTTCATTACATGTTTTTCATCTAATAATACATTCTGCTTCAATCCATGTGTGGTGGTGTTTAGTCTTTCTCTATGAACGATTTCACCATGGTTAAATCACATGCCGCACACTAAAGGAAGAAGGCACGTCCATCGAGCAGCAGTCTGACGGCAGCCATAAATTACTTTCATATATAACCACATTAACAAAAAAATCTATTTTAGCTCTAACACTTCTAAATGAAATCTTTTAGGTTGTTAGAAAAAAAGATCAGATTATGCATCTCCATTCACCTGGCCCTTTGTGCTCTGTCAAGACGCCATCACTTTCATATGAGCAACGTCCGTAAGGTGTCGAGGAAATCTCCAGTTCGAAAGCATTTTAAGATCGCTTACGATTCCAAAAAAATGCAGTGCTATTTATGCAAAGTGAAACTGATGTACCATCATACTGTTACAAAACATTTCAAAAGTTTAAGTGTCAGATTTTGTCTTGGTGAACTTTAAGAGAGATAATATTACCTCACTTGCTGAACTTGATAAAATAGCTGTTGTGAACAAATAACACCAAAGAGTTTGTGGATAGAGTTGTATGATGGGGAAAGACATTATGCATTACCTTCATGGTTCTTACACTGTTTGTACAAATTATTCATTGTGTGTTACTGGACACTTATGTCCTGATTTATTTTATTGCCGTTTCTTTCATAGCACTATGTTGCTCTAATTTTACACAGGTGTGATTATTAGTTCATCAATATTTTATGCCTTTTTAGCTCACTTGGTCCAGCGGACCAAAGGGAGCTTGGGGGATCACTTGGCGGTGTCGGCGTTGTTGTCAGCGTTAACTTTGATCTTTCTCTGCCAAACCACTGAAGGGATCAGTGTGAAATTTGGTGGAAAGGTACATGATTACGGATTAAAATTTCTCCGAGGCGTCGAAACTTGACATTGAACATGGCTGCCAGTCGGCCATATTTAAAATTGCTCTATATCATGCTGGAGAGCGTTTGAAAGCAGCTAGAATGCTGAAACTTTGTGCACGCATACTTTTGAGGACATAAAAATAAAAGCTTAGCTCTTAATTTGCTACAAGATTATTCACTTGAGCAACACACTTAAGCCCAATAGCCAGCTGGAAAACTCTTCAGTGTATAATGCTGGGTACAGTGGGCTGGTGTCTGGGGCTCGATATTTCAATGGAGCTGCTCTATGAAAAGAGACCTGAGCTGCAAAAAAATGACATGATGAAATATCAAACCATGATGCTGAATTTTGCTTTTTTTTTTTTTTTTTTTTTTTTTTTCATTTTCTAGACAGATTACTTTCCCCAGTGATGGACCTAAGCATAAATAATATTACCACTTGTGAGCTCACACAACACCAAAGCCTGAAATAAACCAAGTGAGCTACAGTGCCCATGGCACTATTTTTTGAATTAGCCTGCGGCCTAAATGTTGACTTAACTGACAAGTTATATTCATTAAAGAAAGTTGATAAATAATTAAAAAAGGCTCATTTAATCAGATGAGTCATGCAATTCAAATTGAGGATTTTGTTGGAGATTTTTCCCTTTTTTATGGTGATGACATCATAAAATATGATCACAAGGTGGGGAGGATTCCAAATTGTCACCAGGTGTTTCACACACTGAATATAAGTCTGCTCGTTAAAATTCACTTTAGCCGAAGGCTACATTCAGTGCCTGGGGCTGAATACTCATGCTAGGCTGAATGGGGGAAATCCATGGCCTCACTTTACCTGTTGGCTTTGTTCTTTCAAAAATAAATGGAGAAACAAAGATACTGCAAATGTTATGAATAAATTGGTTGCAGTTTGAGGCATGAATAGGAAAATTTGAACAGGAAATGGGGTAAAGAAAAATGCTTAACTTTGGCTGCCGATGCCAAAAATAATTCACAATATTGATTTGTTTCTGAAATCATTGAACCATCAGAGATAATTCCAACCAACAGACAATAGCTGCCCTAAAAGTTTTCGTTCAGAGCAAACTACCCTTCACTGCGTAAGATAACAGCTGTTATGACAAGGGACTTCCAGATTTCTTCTATTTTTGTGTATTTTTCCATGCTCAGTTTTCATATCTTTAAGCAAAATTTAATGTAAGACAAAGACAGCTGAACGAAAAATACAGTTTTTAGACGATAATTTAATTTACTGAAGGAAAATAGTGACCACAATCTGGTGTGCGTTTCCCGTAATCACAGATGCTAACTTGTATAGTTGGCCCCATTGACTGTGAATGGACAAACTATGTAAGTTGCTAACATAGTTAGCAACTACGCCCTTGGGAACTGCACCCCTGGCCGTGTGTGGAATCAAAATGTAATTAATAATTAAGTTCCAATAGTCTAGACACAACCAAGCTGTATTACTGCTCACACTGTTAAAATGAAAAATCACTTTTCCAATAGTGTAAACTAAACATCTGATTGGTCTCAAGTGCCTTACTTTCACGCCATGTAAACACATTCATGGCGAGATGAGTAGTAATGTTCTTGACAATATATATACAGTAAGTCTTAAGTCTGTGAAAGATGTTTCTTCAGCGCTGGGGCTTTATTTTCCCATAATCAGTCATATCTGCAAGTGGAAAAAACTTGAAATGGTGGTGAATCAAGAGCTTAGAGCAGCCAGCTTACCAGAATTCATCCAGGACATTGACGACTCATCAGGGAAGTCGCACAGTAAGTCAGACGAACACCTAAGAAACTGCGGCCCACGCTTCCGTCAGATAAGGTCAGTGTTCATGATTCCTTCGTTAAATGGAGACTGCGCCAAAAGTATTTGGTTGAGTTGCTGCAGCTGAAGGTGGCACAGCTAGCCATGATGTTTCGGAGTGCAGCTACTTTATTCACATATAGATGTCGATGTTGGTTCACTTTTCATTCAATAAATGTAATAATAATTTAAAAAGTGATTTTTTTTTCTTTGCCAGTAAAATTTAGCTGGCTCAGCTCATGGTTGGATGTAAAGCGTGGCTGGACTTTTTCTTTCTGGCACCAGGATTTTCCATCTCTGCTTTTCATGAAATGAGAGGAATGTTGCATCTGTTTTGTGACATTAATCTACAATTCAGTAGCACTTTTAGAATAATATCTGCTTTGGCTGCAGCAGACATATCAAATCCCAAGAAGGACAACAGTGTAGTCCATGCGAAAATACATTTTTTTAATTCATTTGAGAAATATGGAGAATTTTTCTCCACCCTTAAATGGGTTGAAAATAATTCACAATAAAATGCAACTAATGTAGGACAAAATTATGTATATATCACTGATTGTCTATTGCTCTGTGTTCATTTCTAATGGCATCTTTTTGGATATAAAGACAGACATTTTTTGTGATATTATACTGAAGATAAATGTGGTAAAGTTGAGTGCCCATTCCTCAGCATTCCTGTCGGGTCGTGAAACAAGTGCGGGAGACCGAAATCCACTGAAGCTCCAGTTTTAGAGGTGTGATGTGAAGATGAATAATTCAAACACCTCCAATCTTGAAAAGAGCTTTTAGGCGCTATCTTAGAAGTCATTTGTTTTGGAGGAGGCTGCGAGAGGTGACTGAGAGTTCTCCTCTCGCCCCGAGATAGGAGCGTAACATCCAGAAAGTGCTGCCTTTTCCAAGGGCAATTCCCTGAAGTACCGAGCCACCCTTTCATCTGCGAGATAAATGCCTTTGTAAATGTCTACACCTGATGTTTCTTCATTAGAATACAACAAAATGTTGCAAAATGCAGTTTTAATACTGATAAAATCTGTTTTTAAGTGCTCTTGAATCAAAAACTGCATAATTGCAAACACCTAGTGAGTGAATTAAAAATAAATAAAAATCAAAGCTGATGACTGACATGCTCATCAGTCATTATCATCAATATTTCATGAGCTGAAGTGTGTGCTTAAGTCCAGTAAAACACTATTTTAATTATACACTCCGGATGTTTGGTACCTGGCCTTCTGCAGGCCTGGCATTTGTACTGAATAGTTCTCATAAATATGCAACGGTCCAGTCAGATACGGCACCGGCTTCTGTCAGAAATGAGGAAAAGCAGGCTTGTAAATGTATTTTTCATGAAGAACAGAATAAGGAATCAAGTGCATTTGGTCCCTGAATCTAGGCAAAGAGAGAGTGAGAGAATTGTGTCCTGCTCACAGCTTTTATAACCTTGATGGGAAATTTTCTCGTGTCAGTGCTTAGTCTTAAGGGGTCTCATCATTTATTTATTATTATTTATTTATTATTTTATGTACCGCTCTCATTCACACTCAGAGGCCTTAAGGGGGGGGCGAATTTGCCTGTCATTGTGGGGATTTATGTTGCTCACTGGAGTTTTAAGCTGAAGTTAAGTATTATTTGAAGTTCACAGCAGACACGTCATGTCTTTCGCCTGATCTTTTCCTCGATGATTTACTGAAAGCTATAATGTGCCAACGAGTTTTACGCTGGAAACCATTGCTACCAATCATTAGCACATCATTTACCGCCAATAATCATCCGATTGCCAATGTTTAATCAATGATTACTCTAATGAGCATTTTGAATAAATTCATCCAATCACTGCTATTATCATGTGACACCTGTATCAGCCTCAATGATTGGGCAGATATTTGTGGCATGCTGGGATACTGTAGCTGCACCGGTCATATCAATACTGGGGGCTTGTCAATCAGAAGAGCATCATGCAAAATCATTCTGTCATTAAATAGCTTGTGTGGTTGTCAGATCAACAGCAATGGCAGGATAAAATGAAAAGAAAGCGCACTTTTTCACAGACCCTGGATCCTGCAATGGAATCCTCTGAAAACAGTAAACGCGCTTGTGCGTTTGAGGAATGAAGAAGTTTACTCAAGGATGGAATTTTAATCAAGTTTGTCTGACAGACGTCAAAGGCAGAATATCACTTTTTTTTGTGTCGAAAAGCGGTCAGTGAGATCAATGTATCTATGTTTTATGTTTCTAAAAATAATGTAACCCTTGTTCCATTCTAGTGCATTAGCAGTGCTTCTATTTTTGTGACACTTCTGCTGAATTATTCTTTTGACCAATAAAATTGTTTATTTTCTAGCCAGAAATGATTTTATGAACAGTTTTAAGTACAGATGACATGGACAAAACAGCAATATAGCAGTGTCAAACTAAGTAAAAGTGCACTTCAGCACAAATTCAAAAAATATTGAGCCAACAATAAAAATTTAAAAAAAAAAATGGAAATTTAAAATTGGAGCTGGTAGTTCAGTCGAATTTATGGACATTTCACTTTGGTGAAATTTAAAGCACATGTCACTGAAGTTAAAATGATTAAATATTGCCCAGTATTGAAACCACTTGTCGGGAAACTGATGCACTAAATAGTGAATTGATACGGGTGAGAGATGCAAGTGACACATTCTATTCAAATATATGCACCTTGTGAAAAATTATGTCATTACTCACGTGAGGAAGACGCTCACACAGAAGTGTAAGCATAAAATATGTAAATTAAAAACGTACATAAATAAAATAAATTCTGTTTTTCTGTACCTGGTGCGGGGTGCCATAAAAGGTGGTGGGGAGTAGAGGCTGGGTGTATGCATGCCAGCAGCCATACCACTATTCAATCTGCTCCAGCTGCGTGGCTGAAGCTAAGCAGGTGTGGGCTTGGTCAGTACTTGGATGGGAGACCATCCGGGAAAAGCAAGTTGCTGCTGGAAGAGGTGTTGGTGGCCAGTAGGTTGCGATCTTCCCTCTGGTGGAATAATCCCCAATGCCCCAGTGCAGTGATGGGGACACTGTACTGAAGGAGACGCCGTCTTTCGGATGAGAAGTTAAACCTGCCTCACTGTGGTCACTAAAGATCCTATAACACTTATCGATAAGAGTAGGGGGTGCCCCGGTGTCATGGCTAAAGTCCCAACCTGGCTCTTTCAACCTGCCACCTAATCATCCCCTGATCTAATTGGCTGTGCTAATTGTCCTCTCAACCCCCAGGGCTCCCTTGAAAAAAGAGATTTCAATCTCAATGGGACTTCCCTGATTAAATAAAGGTTAACTTTAAAAAGAAAAATTATGTTGGGACAGTCCGAGAGCCTGGAGCAGGCAAAGCCCTTCTTGCAGTAAGTCAGACGATTACGTACTTCATGCTGATAATAATTTCTGAGCTGATTAGTTGCTCCGTAGACTAATTATGTGCTAATTTTCATAGCTTGCTGCATGCTATCATAAAGCTGTAATAAATGAGTATATGGTCATGAGAATCTTTTTCGTTCTAATGTTGTGACAGGTAGTGAAACTATGTTCCAGTGTGATATCCTTTCAGGAGACCGAAATTCTTACCGAAAAAATAAATCTGGTCTGAGGGTCCAACGTCCCACTCTGTAGCATAACATGCACCATTGAGCTAGCCTTCTGCTCTATCAGTGTTAGTAGAATATACCATAGCATCATAGTTGAAACAAGTTTTATTATTAACTTAATTATTTTCACTGCTTGACAGAGTGAGAATATTTTGCAACAGAAGAGAGAAACTGAATGCAACCTGTTCCAGATTTCCAGGGTGTTCAGATTTACGATGATACTGAGCCAACTGTGTGTCTGTACGGCATATTTGTGTCCTAGAGCAGTCACTCGATGTAAATAATGTATTTGTTATGGCCTGAAGTGTGAATACAGGCTGACTGAACTAAGGATGCTTTGCCTGTAGGTGCTCTAACCTCATACTGACCTTACACAGAAAGCTTTGCAGATTGTTCACAATTATGTTGTTACATTTTCCATGACATCTTATCCACAAAAAAATATTCCCATGTGGACACTAGAAAGTAATCAAAAAGGAAACTATTCATAAATGGGGTACAGGCATGAATCTGTACTGTAGTACAGCAGAGTAGTATGGGGTATTGATTGAGTGCTCAAGGCCAAGAGCTAAAACACTACACAGAGGCACAGGTGCGCTGTACATCCCCAGGGCTGCTCATTCAGTCCTAATGGATCGTTTGTATGGATTTCTGCATGCTGTAATGCTGAGCTCGGTGACCTGGGAGAAGGACCTCGCTGTAATTTACGCAGGACTGCTGGGCTCCCTTGGAGTGAAGCTGCATTAAAGGCCCAGCTCTGCTTGCTGCAGTGCATTATGGGCTCTGAGATGAGATGCATTATTCATCCGCAGAGTGTACAGCCCTGCACTCAGAGTCACTGGGATATGACATCCATTTTCCACAGCCTCCAGTTCACTTTGCTTTTTACTGCCACCGAAAGAGACGGCGAAAACGTGAGCGCTGGGGTCTGATCGCAGCTCTGTAGGCCTTCCTGCTCAGGTATTTATATCGACTTTTTCAGTGTTCTTCCTCTGATATCCTAACATAAGGAATGAAATCTATTAATGTACAGTATTATCAACACTTTCAGTGCATTGCTCTACTGCAATAATGTGTCATTTGTTATAATGTTCTAAAAAAGTGTAGAAATTGGAACACAAACCATTTACACTGATATTCATTTCTTTGGGCAACTTGGAGGCTCCAATCATCCTAACATGCATACCTTTGGTCTGTTAGAGGAAACCAGAGAACCCGGTGTAAACCCGCTGGAACGCTCGGAGAACATGCAAACTCTGCACAGGAAGGCCCCAAGTTGGGTTCAAACCCACAACCTTCTTGCTGTGAAGAGATAACACCGCCCACTGCGCCACAGTGCCACCCAGAATGAAATCAAGCCATGAAAATTCATGAGTGAGCATGACCTTTACTGTGCAGATTATCATAAGCCCTGCCTCATTTCGCTCCAGATGTCTTTTCCCATGGTGTGTTTTTTGGGTTATTTTTACATGAACTGTTTCGGTTCTGCTTTCCTGTTCAGAAGGGCATTAGCTCAGGCTACGGATTTTTCCAGAGAAAATTTACTGGGCCAAAGTAAGTGTGAAGGTGGTGTTGTGCATGAAATTACAAATCGCAAGCAAGACAGGAGCAGATGGCGGATGATTGGAAAGGAATATAATTCAATTATGAACCCTGACATGCAGGGAAACAATCTAGACACTCATCTTACCGAAGTGTTTGTGTTCATCTCAGGTTGAACCACTTTCAGGTGTCAATGTCGTATGTGCTTCACTGATGATAAAAATGCTGAGTTTTGCTGCAGTTACATGGCGTGCACATATTCGGTACATGCAGGGTAACAGACCATATCCACAACAGCATCAGGCTGAAAATTAATCTCTTTCTGTGATTACATTTTTTTACTTCACCACTGACTGCAGCCTGTTCAAGCATTAAAGCAGTTAAATTGATTGACCAAACATGCCATTAAAAAATGGATGAAGGTGCCGGTCGGGGAAATGCAGTGTATTCTCATGGCTTCAGGTTTGCTGCAGAAGTTTCATTTGAGACATTTTTCTGCTGAGAGCTGCTCTGACCACAAGCTGGTTGACTTTTCCTCCAGGGTTTTTAATGGCTGTTTTCACCAAAGCAAATTCAGCTTCTGTTATTTCAGTGGTTCTTCTCCCCAAGGTGCCTTCAAGAGCTTTTTTTTTAAACACAAACGCTTCTTGGTCAGCGCTGGTGCTCCCCTTCCGCTCGTATGGCTGAACACACTCCAACTGATTGGGCTGCGACAATACCATTTCTTTTTTCTTTCAGACCAAGCACAAAGTACTTTTATGTACCAAAATGAGTAATTCTTTATAATTTTACAGTTTTCAATTGTTGTGGTATGATGACATTATATTGAGTTAGTTTTATGTTTGTTTTTTTTTTTACTTATTTATCACTGCTCTCTGTTTACATAATCAAATGCAAAACATGAGGCTCCCTATGAGTTTCAAAAACTTGACCTTCAGCTTTTTTGAGTTTGAACAATAATTTTTCTTTGGGAAGGTGAATGGTATTGTAATGGTACACTATTGCGTGGTGCTGATGATTACCTCAGTGACATATGAACTCAAACTGTTAGGGCCCTGTTCTGTTGTCAGTGTTCTTCACAAGACGTTATGGTCTCATGAGGTATATCTCCATCTCTCCTGTGATCTGGAAAAACCTAGTACGTGTGTCACTTTGGGTAGAAACTGAGTTTAACCTTTATTTGCAGTAATTAAGAGAGGTGAAAATCTTTAAACACAAGCTATTAGTGTCATTTGAACTTTCAAAATCAAGTTTCTATTATATTTTTTTCCGCTAGGAAAAGTCCAGAACCTAAAATTTTTTGTTCAATTGCGAGATTTTTGCCACTGATAAACTTACTAGGTTTTTCAGATCACAGGACATCTGTACACCAGCACCGCTGGAGTGCTTCACAGTAATGCAGATCATCTTGGTCATCAGATATCTATCCAAACGCTGTCCAGGGGTGCGTTTGCCAAAAGCACAGATGCTAACTTACATAGTTTGAGCCTTTGACTGAATGGACAAACTATGTAAGTTGCTCATGTATTTAGCAGCTATGCTTTTGGGAAACGCACCCCGGATTGTTCTGATGCAGGACTAGCCATAAGCGTGAGAGTAAGTAAACCCAGGACTAGTAAACCCAGGCTGCATCCAAATTCTCTACAGAGTAAGGAACCTTCCTCGCAAACGGACATGAGCCGGAAATAGTCTGGCTGGTAGCCATGACAAGAAGTGTCCAAATTGTCTGTTTCATGAAGGAAAGGACACACTTAGCTCCTTAGTTGTTGCTTCTCAGGTTGGAAACGCTCGACCAAGCTTGGCAGAAAGGAGAGATTGAATATGGACCACAGTCTTTTGCAGCTGTAGCGATGGGAAACGTCATCGGGTATCAAAGTTTTCAGATAGCTTTCGCAATCTATCTTTACTCTCGAGCGTATGACCTATTGAAGGAAAGGACATCTGATTTTTCTCATACATGCACAATGTACATGTACCTTTAAAACCTCCCTGCAACTTCCCCATAACCTATGTGATGTTTTCTTTTGGGGTGAAGGAAAAGTGGAGAGGAAAGGAGAAAGGCTGCTTGTTTAAGAGGATTTGCATGCAGCACAGGAGTAGTTTTTTCACCACTCTAAACAGGCCAGGGTAAAAACAATGGGATGCATATGGGTATGTCAGACAGAAGCCAACATGGACATGTTGCATTGTAAGAAAAAAAATCACACAGTATGGGCTTGAAAAAATCTGAGTACAGTACACAAAACATGCTTCATTATTAGCATTATTGAGTTTAGTGCATATGGAATGTAGGCCACTGCATGTATACAGTATTTCCATTATTGGTGTTTTTAGCGATCATATTATAATAAGCTTGCCAATATACAGTAATTTGCAAAATGGATCAACTACCAGCTTTGTCGTTAATGACTGAAATCAGCATGAATTTATCGATGTGGAGACATCTACAAGTTCACTGAATGAGTCCACAGTGTCATGGTTTGTGAGGTGTGCGTGTTGTTTGGACTTTTCTTTTCGGCTCTCGTCATGGGAAGATATCGTATTCCTGGACTATCGAATTCTTTACCCAGCTGGCTGATTGAGCTGGGGCGGCGCTTTCCCAGACTCTATATAAGCCGGAAGTCCGGCACGCCCCCTTCGCTAGAGTGTCTGTTTTTAGCTTCGCACTATAGCCGAAGATATCTGTAGTCAGGTTTTGTATGACTTTCTATCTTCTTATTGTTGGAGTTTCTTCTCCCTTTTTTATCTCGCTTTGCTTCCGTGGTTCGGACTATTATACGTCCTTTGGAAGAGTGAGTACTTTCGTTTGGTCTGCATTATTCTCTGTGTTAGTACTGTGTCCGTGCTACTGTCTTTCTCTCTGGTCGTTGCACTTGGCCTCCGTATTCTAGCGGCCATCACACATAGCCGGTGATGCGTGCACCACAACAATTTGCGCACTTAAAAAAATGCTTGTCAGCACTGATGTACAGACCTACAGGATGGTAGCTCTGCAGGAACAGGACTGGAGACCACTGATCTACATTGTCAGCTCCTCTGTGTGTAAATTGATTTTGGGAGTGTTTGCATGGAACCATTTTTACGAGTATAATCACAATTATTTAAGCTCCCAATCGAACCGATTCGCAATTATGGTATCTGTACTGGTGCATCTCTGACACTTGAAAGTATCAATATTTGCTTTAATTCCATGTCATTTGTTCCGTGATGCAGCACAAAATAAATTGCCTGCGTTTGTGACTTCATGAAAAGCAACGCAGGAGCACACTCTCTAGGTTCTGCTGCCGATTACATGGCAAAAAAATCTTGTTTACTGTACTGCTCCTGTAAAGATCATTTCTCACTGTGTCCAAAAAAGGTTTGAATTATGTTAGACATTATTTTTTGTTTATTGCTAATCGAAGTTGAGAATCAGGTGCGTGCATGATGTGAGTTCCGTGGTTTTAAAATTACAACTCCTGCAAAATTACGGCTGAGAGACTCATATGATGGGAAGCAACAGTGATAATTTAGGCTGGATCTCCACTCAAAATTTGCCCCAGTCACCTCATCAGAAACAGGCATTGTACAAACACTGTAACAGGTTACATTAGCAGCTGAGTCTTGTTTGGGCTAAATGAGATGTCATCTGCATAAACAATATTCTAATACTGATGTGGCATGGAACTGCTGTACATTTTATGCAGCTCAGGAGTAATTTCTAGTTGTCTTACCAGAGCTGTGTAATCTATTGCAGTTATAAATGTGTAATAAATAATTAATTACGACTGCGCTTTCCTCAGTGTATATACATTGCACATGGTTAGTCAATGCTATTGAATCTGAGGATTTATGAATAAGAATATTTAAATATTTAATTCAATGTAAATATTTTATTTTATTATGTATTTAATACAGATAGGCTAGACTGAGAAATCTGTAAAAGGTTTCAATGTACACCACTGAGATGAGAAAATAAATATTATAAGAACAATGCATACTGACTTCAATTCAGAAAGTCTGGTTACTTCTATATATTGCATTTTATTATATTCATTAAAATTAAATGCAAAACCAGCAATGCAGTTTTGAGGAATCATTATGTAGATATCAATATTTTATGAGGAATTTATTACTGCTTAATGAACAAAATGCAGCACCCTCGTTACGTTTAAGCTTACGTTACACACTGTGGGAAAAAAAATAAATAAGATGTGATCTCTAAGAACCCTGATACTTTGTGGCCCATAAACCACCATCATTTGGTTAGATTTTGGCATTTTCATTTTACTGTGTGGTCATTGACACAGAAAATAAATAAAACTCCAGGGCTGTGCACATGCAGGTTGCCCGAACATGGCGCTGCGTGTAACGTTTGTCACCCGTGTATAGTTTTGTCTTCTTTATTACTCATGCAATGCACCCCATGAGTGAGAGAATTTTTAATCATTACACATAGATCATACTGAAACTAAAAGGGGAGCAAATATTAAATTTATGTGAATGCATCATCACTTTATGCTTGGGAAATCCCATGATGCCTGGTTATACTACATGAGTAGGTCAAAGTCAGAAAAAGCATTTTTGTTCACATTGTAGGACAGTGTCACACACATATTCTGTATCCGCTGGGTGTAGCGCTTCAATGAAGCTACATCGCACTTTAAGTAAGATAAATATTCAAACCCAGGACACCATGTTTTTATGGCCGCAGCATTACAACAAATGGAAAAAAATCTAGATCTTGTTCATAATTTCATACCCATTTCCCTGCAATTCAGCAGGACAGTTCTGGGATCATTGGAATCCCAGGGTACTCCACGAGAACATCATTTTTATCACATCCTGGTTACAACACACCCCTGCTAAAACAACTTGTCATGCTTACAATATTACATCATCTACATTTTATAAATGTAGCCATCAGGCAATCGCTTTGTCTTGATCATTTCTTAACCACTGTACGTAGGCTTCATGTTGGTTTTGATTATTCAGCAGCACATAGTCTGCTTGTTAATCAGGTGAAAAACAGGAGTAATGAATCTTTGACAGGTCAGGTTACTGTAGGCCTGTCTTACCTCCGACAGCTCACCACTGCTGTCTTTCATTATCCTGTAAAAGTCTGTCTGCATTTATAGAATGCAATGCATTTGTTATCCTGCATTTTTGCCAAGATCTGCACGGAAAAAAACTGGATTTGTCGTACGTGATTTATCTTTAATACAACCCCTGCTGGCGTATTTTTGATGTGGGCTAATATTCTTGTTCTTGGGTCACTCTGCTTCCCGGACAGTACCCATTAGCCCATAAAAGTCTGTGACAATTTAGAAAATATTTTACTCGTAAAGAGTTTGATAGAACAAGTAATGTTGAAATATATTTTAGGCTGTTCATACAATTGGGTTATGCAAGTTGTATCGTACCGGGCAAGATCTTATGTAATGAATTAATGTTAATGAAACACCTCCGCCACTGCAGTGAACACAAGGTTGACACCCTGATTATATCACAATAATTTATGATGAGAAGTTTTCTTTTTTGCTTTCAAAAGTAAAGCAAAAGGTCCCTTCACATTTTCTGTATTTAAAACTGGGTGGCTTTATCTTGTTCTTGGAGGGATACAATCCTACTGGGAGTCGTTAAAACCTTCAGGATTTTAGCTCTTCAAGAACTCAGTTGGGCAGCTGACTTCAGTTAACAGTGGCTCAGAAAAATCTCTGGCTGTAGAATTTGTGTGTTGTTCTAGGGTTTGAGCGAAAAGCTACAAGATGTTTGGCCTCGGTATCACTGCTTGCAACGATAGTTTTGATTTTTTTTTTTAAATTTTCATTTTATTTTTGCCACTTTCAAACTAGGCATCAAAACTGGTGCGATTTCATCAGACTTTGTGTCAGTTGTCAACAGTTTGGTGGGACGGTGCGCCTGCATGGAGCACATACATAAATCACTGTACTTCTACTAGTGTTGCGTCCACCCTTCAATAGAAGCAATCTATTGGAGTTTCAGGAGCAGGACCGCACCTCAACCATGACTCATTCAGAACTTCCTGCCCACCTTATTCCCACGTCCCATGATCCCTTGCGCGAATTATGGGCGCAACTTCCGCTGCATCTTGTCACTCAACAGCAACCGGCATTTACCATGGTAATGGCTAACGCTAATCCTCTTTTCTTTTTTTTTTTTGAAGCGATCTGTACATAATATATGAGGGAATATCACCTTTTAGCCCTCAGACGGGATTACATTATGGTACCGCTGCCTTCTACTATGGAAGAATGGGAGAACGACCTGAAGCAGTGGCCACACTAGCGCGTTTGGCAACGTTAGCGACATTGTTGCCACAGACTGCGAAGCTATGAACAATCTAAAAAGCTCCGAAGCGTATGCAGTACTTCCACAGCAACAAGGTCGGTCGCATTTCGTTAAAGGAGGTAGGACACGACCTTATGTACCTTAAAGCAGATATACTTGCTGAGAATATTTATGAGGGATACACTGTATTTCAGAGGTAAATATTGCTCTACATATGAAATGTAATGGATTGTTACACGGAGTAAATTCAACCATCTGACAGTACATAAGTGAGTCAAATTAGCTCTACTCTAGCCAACTACATTATTCAGTACAAAGCTGCTTGCTAATCCAATACTATAACATGTAAAACAGTGAGTCCATTTTGCCCATACTTTCAGTTTTAGTGAATTGAGGTTTCGAGTGCAAGAGTATTGTTTGGAACGGAGTGGGCTATTTTCAAATTGTAGTAGACCATTGCTCCTTTAGCCTCATCTCACACTGTACAGGATGAAACGTTAGTTACACTGACTGGCATTTCCAGACAAATACAATTTTCTGTCCTCCCTACACATGAAATCATACCTGATGCTCTCCTGGCATTGCTGTCAAAATCCTTTTGAGGACCCGGCGTCTCCTCTGCGGCGGTCTGTCTGAGGCCAGCCATAAAGTAGGAATCGCAGTTTTTTTTTTTTGTCTTTTTCCGTTTGTTTATTTGCATTATTCATGAAACCAAACACTGTCTTCTTATTTTGCACTTAATTAGTTTTTTTTTTTTTGTATAATTTTGGGTTATATTTTTTTTTTAAAATTTATTTTTATTTTTTTATTTATATCCTAATACATATCTCAACAGGAACAGGAATTGCTGTTTGTTGACATAATGAAATGAGCACCTAATGTTTTCAGGGGTCTATTCAAATTCAGATTTTTCAGCCACATTCTTCTGGCTTCCTTGTCTATAGGTAGGCGATGAAAACCATATTGCTGAACACAGGGACAATCCCCTATGTTCTGGGTGCATGTTCAAAACACTGTTGATCAGGCCACAAATTTAGCTTCCTCTGGTGGTTAGTACAGCCTCGAACAGCACAACAGGTGCCGGAGCTCCGAAGGGACATTTTAAGAATAGCAAGTGCAGGCCTACCAAAGAAAATGGCCAAGCTGTAGCAAGTTTGTCAGATGTCTACCTTTTTTAAAGAACCAGCAACCCACAATTGAAAACTGATTTGGTTCATCTCTGGGTTTGTTACAGGCCGTGCGATTTTTTGGGAGTTTGGTTCTGGTGAAAATGTATCGTCTTCAAAATGTTGTGGTGCGAAGTTTAGCGAGAATGTGGCAAGTTTTCAATTTTGTGTTGCTGGTTATTTGAAAAGCGGTCATCTGACAAACTTTGGTTACAGCTTGGCCGTTTTCTTTGGTAGGCCTGAAGTTAATTTGTTTAAAAAACAAGCTGTAATCGCTAGGTTAACTGAATGATTTTCGAATGAACCGCCGCTGTTATTGACTAGCTGCTCGCTAACAGCTATTTCAGCAGGAAGCTGTACCCATAATCATATCTACAGTAGTGCCCTCTGGAACAAGGTGGATAAACACACACTTCACCCACTCTTCCCATTCCACTTTTTTTATTATACATCCCTCCCTCCCTTCCCGCTCCATTCCTCTCTCCTTTCTCCTCTCTCCCTGTCCTTTCAGTTGGGTTCTAAAGGGGTTCGTCATGCCCAAGTGCGGCGGCGAATGCTCTATCGCAGCTTCCGCAAACTCAAAGGTGACAAAGCAGAAGAGCTCCATGAGAATTCCCCTCTCGCATATCAACTGTATTCTCCTCAATAAAGTGCTGAATGCATCTACTTGATGGTTTGGTCCTTGCTGGTGAAAATGTGTATCCATCTGGCTGTAAGATGAACATTCAAGTGCAACATGGGAAAGGTTCTTAAACCTGTCAGGACATGAGGACAGTGGATGGGGGTGAGCCAGCTCTCTAAGATCTACAGCAGTCTGTGAATAAGCCACCGAGTGTTTTCCTTATTTTGTGCAGATATATCCTCGCTGGGATTCCTGTTCAAAGGCCATCACTTTTAACTTGTGCATCACGGTGTCAGGCTGAACTCACTCTTCTGAGCTCATGTTGAAGAATTAGCTTAGTCCTCGTCTTGCTGTTTCATAGGGAGGATGAGCTCACTGAAGCTGTGGTCTAGTGTGTAGAGAAAGGCTTAGAATGGGAGGGTCAAAGGTCATCATAGCTGATGCTAATGAGATAAACCACTCATCTATCAGGGCTGCTGAATGACTCTGTTCCAAACACTAGGGAGCAGGTGTGATTACAGATGCGGGCCGCAACAAAAACCTGCGTATATTTCAGGATGGATATGTATAACTCTGTATGTTCCGCAGAAACTGATGTTTTAACAAAACTAAAAGTCAACTATGGCCTGCACCTGCCATTGTCCTGGCACATACTTAATCAGTAAATATCACAATGTAATGTATTATGAAATAAATAAAGTATATTATATGGCCAAAGATTTGTAAACACCTCTCCATCCAACATCTCTTTCCGAAGTTATGGGCATTAATCTGGAGTTTTTCTCACACTGCCGAGGGAATTATGCAGCCTGAGAAAATAATTTTAATAATAATAATCATAATAATAATAATATCTAAGTAGTAGTGGTAATAGTAGTTGTGATATGTAATATTAGCAGTATTAGTGGTGATGGTGATTTCTGGCCATGGGACTGGATGGTTGATTGGCTTTCCACTCGATCCAAACAGGTGACATGAGGGAAGGCCAGCAAATGTATTTCACAACGTATGGACACCATTCAGGGGCACTGACACACGGTGCAATAGAGAAGAGGCCCTCTCAGTGTTGGAACCACAGAATAATCTAGAATGTCATAGCTAAATCCCCAAACAGGGGTAGTGTTACCACATGAACGTGTTCAGTATATGAAATCAGGGATTGACCTGTTTATTCCAGAGTAAAGCCATCAGCATGTGAAGACAAGTCAAACTTACATTCTTCACCATTAAAAAACATCCAACAGATGTAGTCTCACTGTTTATAATAATACCGGGGGTGGTGAGAAAAAAATTAAAAGCTTGAACTTCTCAACTCTAAAGCTTCTCAACTCCCACACAGTGATGTCATCATTTGTCGTGATGAAACTAATCAGAAGGAATCGGTATGCTGTCCTAAATTACCCCTCAGGTTACTGAGTCCAATTTGCAGCGACAGCATGTGATTGAAACCGAGCTGAAGTTCCCCATTTGTTGCTCAGCAATGTGGTGCAGTATTCAGCAGGTGACGCCGTGTCATCACAGTGGAAAGGACCCAAATCCCCCACATCTGCAGCACAGAAAGCAATCACTCTCCTGCATTGAAACGAGGTGCAGATAGGGATGAGGAAACGCGTGTCCACATCACACATCTCTGAGGCATAAGCCTGCTGCAGAGATCCAATGTGCAGGAAACAGCCGCATCTCCTGAGAGAAACTTTTATCTGGACACATCTAGGATTCAGCACAGTCACAGCAAGTTGACTTTTGTAATATAGTGCTGCCTTTGAGTACAGCCAAAAAAATAAAAAAAAAAGTTGCCCCTAGTATCTGTAGAGTAACTTGTAACTGAACAACTCCGAAGTCAGTAAAGTAAACTTTACTGCCACAACATTTTATTATTCTCAGTGACTGTCAATCAGTCTGGCATTAGAATGTGTACTGAATTATTTTGTCGTGACTTAAATAGTGGATATTCTCCATAAAATTCACCTCTAACTGGGAGAGCTAATCCATGTGTTATCCATACGCAAGTCTGCAGATTTGTTGTGAAATTTAACTCAGATGATTTACTTCCTTGAGGATATCAAAATAAATGAAAAACCCATAAAAAAAAGCCTCCATCTTTACTTTTAGTACTTCTCTGCTGCTTTACGTGTTTGGTCTGTTAAAACAGAGGGAAACCGTTTATTCCACGCGCCTCAGTCTGGGCCACCTGAGGGGTATTAACCCTTAGAGCACTGAAATAAATTTTTAAAAAATAGAAATTTAATTAACTAGCGCTGTTGAAAACCTTCCCTGCGGGAGCTCTTTTAAACAAGTCACCTTGTGATAGGTTTTCAACAGCTTTGATTCTGATATCTTACATCATTGAGCAACATTAGCTGCATTTAGCGCTCAAAGGGTTACAAAAGAGAGCTACCCTAATTGATGTCACTTCACAAAGGGGACCAAACAGGTAATAACAACCCCAACCCAGAAAAAGTTGGGATGGTATGGCAAATGGACACAACATGGACAAAATGGACATTTCTGGGGTGCCCTGGTGGCACATTGGTCTAAGCACACGCACCATAAAGGCTGTGTCCTTCTTGAGACGACCTGGGTTCGATTCCGGCACGGGTCATTTGCTGCATGTCATCCCCATTCTTCTCCCCAACTTTCCTGTCTCTCTCTGCTTTGCAACTGTCAAATAAAGGTGTAAATCCCCAAAAAAAAATCTTTAAAAAACAAAAGAAATCCATGATTTCTACATTTACTGTGACTTGTGTTTCACTGCAGACAACATGAATGCAAGATATGTTTTGTCTCATCAGTTTAATTTTGGTTGTAAGTATACACCCATTCCTGCCATTCAGGTCTGCAACACATTCCAAAGACAGTTGGGAAAGGGGAAATTTAGGACTCGTAATAAGGTAAAACATTTGAATAATGATGTGATTTGAAACGGCTGATGTTAGCAGGTGATTCTGTACAAAAGCAGCATCCAGGAAAGGCCTTGTCCTTCGGGATCACAGATGGCTGTGGTTCATCAGTTTGCCCACAAAAGCATGAGAAAATCATTAAAAAGTTTAAAGACAATCTTCCTCAAAGACAGATAGGAAGGGATTTGAATATTTCACCCTCTACACTGCACAACATAATTAAAAGATCGAAGGTAGCAGAAGGAAATTCTGTGCATAAACAGCAGGAGCACAAGCCTACATTGAGTACCTGTGATCTCACATCACTCAGGCAGCGCTGCATCACGAGCTGCCATTTATAAGCTTATAACCACAAGGGCCCAGAATCACTCTGGCAAACAGCTGTGAAGTACTACAGTATATGGTTACGTCCATAAATGCCAGTTAAAATGCTACTGTGCGGAAAGAAGGCCTTGTGTTTACAGTGAATTCTCTGTGATGGACCATTGCACAATGGAAAGGTGCATTTTCACCCCAATGAAAATTTCAGGTCTTTTTAAAATGAATGGAGGCTGTGTGTTTCAGACCAATGTACAAAAAGACCATTCAGACTGTTACCAGGGACCAGTCAGAGAGCCATGCTCTGTCATGATATGGGGTTGTAGCGGTGCTCTTGGTGTGATAAGTCACACATCGGTGACGACATCATTACTGCTGAGAAGTATGAATTTTTGGGGCCTTAAAATGACATTTTTCCTAGGACTGCGATGTATATTTTAACACAGCACCAGAAAATTGCATTTTGCATGCATTACAGAGACATGGCTGAATAAGACGACAGTAGTGAACTGGCCTGCCTGCAGTCCCGACTTGTCCTTATTCGAAGAACGTCTCTCATTTTCAAATGCAAAGTGCCATAATAAAGACTATTGCAAACCTTAGACTTGTTTGCTGGAAGAATGGGACCAAAATTACACCTGATCACTGGGTGTCTTCAGTCCCTAAATACTGTGGAAAGAAATGGCAAAATTACAAAGAGGTAAATATCTGACTCTCACCAACTTTTTAAAACTATGCATAAGAACCAATTTTGAAAAAAAAAAAAAAATAAGACCTGTGGTGCAGCATCAAATAATGTGCTGCTGTAATGTTTTCAACATAATATCTTTCTTCGCTGCCACTCGTGAACGAGTATGGCGGCCTAATGTTTTATGTTTCGGGATTGTTCAAACGTTTTCATTTTGCGTTTATGAGGCCTCATTGCTTCTTCAGCGAGTCTATTTTGTTCAAAATAGTTCATGCCATTCTTTATAACTTTCTTCCAAATATGGCGGTCAGATGCGAGGTTAGTCCATTCAGATGGACTGATGTTGGACTGAACAAGCGAGTATTTTAGTAGGTCTTTATGTCTTTTCTTCGGAGCACCAACATGACGAGTACCCTGGGCAAGTTGACAGAAATAAAGTTGTTTAGGCAGGCGGTAGTTCGGCATTCTGCAAACATGTCCAACCCATCTAAGTCTGTGATAGAGCATGATGGACTCCAGACTAGTTGTAGAGGCTTTCTTGAGTACATCTGCATTTGTGATCTTGTCTTGCCATTTGATGTTGAGGATTCTTCTTAAACAGCGTTGATGGTAAGTTTCTAGTTGTTTCATCTGCTTTCGGTAGATGACCCATGTCTCACAGCCATATATTAGGGTAGGAATTATGATGGCATTATACACTGACAGCTTTGTACTGATTTTGATATCTTTGTGACAGAAAATTCTTTTACCCAGTTTTTGATAGGCAGCTGCAGCAGCACTTATACGATTCTGGATTTCTGCGTCAAGTGAAACGTTATCAGAGATGGTGCTTCCAAGATATTTAAAGTTGCTAACTGTCTTAAGCTGCACACCGTCGATCATGATGGAGGGTTTGAGGGAGAGCGGTGATGGGTAACCCTGCTTGTGCTGAAATAGGACTTCGGTTTTAGTAGTGTTTAGAGTGAGGCCAAGTCTGCTGTATGCAAGAGCGAATGCATCCACAGATTTTTGCATATCAGCTTCAGAGCAGGCACAAAGAGCTGAATCATCAGCGTATTGGAGTTCGACTATCACTGCCGAGGATACTTTTGTTCTTGCTTGAAAGCGCCTGAGGTTGAAGAAATCACCATCAAAACGGTAGTGAATAGACACCCCATCAGTAAGTGACGGGCCAGCAATCTGTAGGACAGCAGCCATAAACAGGAAGAAAAGAGTAGGAGCAATGACACAGCCTTGTTTGACACCAGTGTTAACTGGGAACGGCTCACTTTCAACACCTTCGTACAAGACTGATGCAGTCATCTCGTCATGTAGAAGACGAATTAGTCTAACAAGTTTTTCTGGATAGCCATATTTTAGTAATATTTCCCATAAGGTAGGACGGTGGATTGAGTCGAAAGCCTTGGTAAGATCAACAAAAGTGATGTAGAGTGGAGATTGTTGTTCACGGCATTTCTCTTGTAATTGGCGTAGGGCAAAGATCATATCTATGCAACCACGAGAGGGTCTGAAACCACACTGACTTTCTGGGAGTACTTCTTCAGCTAGAGGTGTTAGACGATTTAACAAGATCCTGGCGAAGAGCTTTCCCATGATTGAGAGCAGAGAGATACCACGATAGTTGTCACAACATGATTTGTCACCCTTCTTAAAAAGAGTTATAATGAGCGAGTCCCTGAGTTCTGCAGGAGTGATTTTGCTTTGGTTAGAGCCTGTCTGCGAGAACGAGTTTTGGGATGAAGTTGCCAGTTGATGAAAGCAGTACGATGCTGGTTTATAAGGCTGCTCAACTCATCATCATTGTCATCAAACCAATCTTGATGCTTTTTCTTTTTAGGACCAATTACCTCTGCGCAGGCATCGAGAATGCAATTTTTTAGGTAAAACATAATATAGGTCAGAGATAATTTACAGATCATTGCAGTGCTCCCAGTTTTTAATTTTACACGTCGTCCAAATGTTTTCTGGTTTGAGGTTGCAATCGTGCAGCCAGGATCACTTTTACTCCGTCTCACCATTATGGAACAATTTATGATATTAAATTAATAAATTACTCATACACCTTCATCGTGTCTTGTTTTCTGACTTGCAAAGAATTTAATTTTTTAAAAAAAGAAAATAATCTAGATCGGACTGTTTGCCCAGAAGAACATTTGCACCGTCTGAAATACGACTTTTTAATATAACTTTCTTTCTAACAAGCTGGTTTACGTGCTGTCATCCTTTAGAACATAGCTTATGATACATCTCAGTTATGAAGGCATTACAATATCTGGCGTTTTGCCTGTTTGCCCAGATGCATCATTATAGAACAGGACTTCACTTGAGCATGTGGGAGTAGGTAAAGAAACGGAGTCCTGATTGGGCAGGGTATGAAACGTACGCATAACAAGTGCACAATATGACCTGTGATGAAATTACCGGTCTCAGACCTATTTTGGTTTTTGTATGAATATCTATTGTGGATGGTGATTGGATCTACCCTCAGGTCGCTCATCCGATGTGCAGCTAGCAGCTGTATCCTTACGCCCTGACACCCTGCTGTAGCTGCACACCCAGTGCAACAGAAACCAGGAGCCTCTGCTGCATGATTAGTCATTGAGGAATAACCTGCCCTGAGGTCCTGGGCCCTATTATATGATATGACCTGATTCTAGACTGCAGGCCACTTTATTGCTTTCAGAGCCAGAACTTTAGCCAAAAACACCACGGCAAATGCCCAAAAAATGCCTTGAGTAGTACTGTATTGCTGGGGACTTACATTAAAAAAGCCAATCTTCTAGCTGCAGTTAGTTTTACATCCTGGATTTTTTTTTTTTTTTTTTCCCATACATGTGCAGGTTAAGGCTGGCCTAAACAGTTTCCTACTATTGTCTTCATTCCTCATTTCTCAAAAATAAATAAAACATCCTCCCTCCATTCCTAAAAAAAAAAAAGTGTGCAATATCCAAAATTGATTATATTGATGTGAAGGGCTGTATATGCACATAATAATTTTGTGCTCTGGTGCTCATATAAATGCTTATTTATTTGAATAATAAATGTTTTCATGTATTCCTGCATACCAATGGGGAGTCAGGCTGACTCCTTTCATAAGTTTCCCTTCTAAATCCACATGACATTTTCTGTCTCCCCGGTGCTCATAAATGAGATTTCCTCTATAGCGGCCATAGGTGATTTTGCAGAATTTTCTTGTGCCATATTTTGTGAGGCGGGGAAGTGCTGGTTTTTGATGCAAATGTGAATAATCTGTTCTTGTTTGCATACGCTCCCAGGTATAATAACTTCATATTTGGGCTTCACAGAGATATGTTTGGAGAGTGCTGTAAAATATAAATATGGAAATTAAACAGGAAATTCTTGATGTTTGCCGTCTGCGACTAAATCTTCCTCTCCGCATCACAACACCCCATCTCCCCTTCATTTGTGGGGTAGCGAGCTGTCAGTGCTTCACAGGACATGCAAGACCATAATTGGTTTACCTGACGCAGTTTATCTTCTGAGTATGAGGCGGTTTCCTCTATTTTTTGACAGGCACTTGAGGCGTCGCCCAAGTCCGCGTGTCACTCTTCTGTCACAGTCACAGAATGAGACGTTTCTCAAGTTAGGACGGGACTAGTTTATATGTAGCACCTGGAGATGCGTAGGCTCTCTTACCAAAAAATGGCACCCCTGCGCCATCGTTCCGCCAGCGAGGAGTTTAGCGGCTTTGATCCAGCCTCTCCGAGGAGACCGGAATGTGAGCAGACATCTGTCACGGCGACTGCGACTGAGCGCGAGGTTCGTCAGAAGGGAGCGCGGTTTCTCTCCCTCGCTGGCAGGTGACACGGCGTCAGTGCCTGTGAGATGTATCAGAGATGCAGCCTGGGTGCACTGGTTTGAACTCAGAATTTAACAGAAGATTTAAAATGCAGGCGTGTTTGTTCAAACGAAGTCAGGTGGCACCGTGGTAAATGGGTGGTTTATATGAATGCCACTGCACACGCACCCGACCTTTCCGGTTCTGCGTCTATAAATACCTTAATGATTACCATCCTACTTCGGTTTGCGGCGAACCGTCATCTTTCCTGACATTTGTAGCTGTCTGTTTCTTGTCATGAAGCGCAATGACTCAATGCATAATTCAACCAGAAAAAAAAAGGGAAATAGTATCACTGTGTTTCATCTTTTAAATTCAGTGTTTACTGCAGCCTTTGGATGCATTACCCCTGTGGCTAATACATCAACTAAAATGGAACACAAAGCATTTTAAAGGACGTACAGGGTTGTTGTTTTAATTTTGACTTCATCAGGATGCAGGTGACCTCTCCTGGGCCAAATAGCTTGTTATGTCTGAACTAATATTCAACGTGAGATTTTGAGAATACTGTAATAGTACTTCTGTATATTTTATCACCTCCTGGGGAGATGTGCTTGTGTTCTGTGAAGAGGAAAATGCCATACTTAGAGCTCACACTCGCCACTGGTCTGGCTCTACATACTCCCACATAGAGTCCCTTTATAGAGTTGTGACAACACAAGATTTGACGCCATTTTGTTTCTATTGATCGAAACCAATGTATATCTCGGAATTTTTTTTTTCTCGCTCTTTTCTCAGAAGGGAAATGTATTTGTTTTTTGGGGGGAAAACAATTATCCAGCTGGCAAAGGAATCAATAAAGCAGAAGAGGGATAATGTTCAGACATGAGGAAAGAGAATATGGGAAAACTGATCAATGTGCAGGAATGATGTAATAATACACTTAATTTCTCTTTAAGTCTTAGAGCGCTAAATGCAGCTATTGTTGCTCAATGATGTAAGATATCAAAAACAAAGCTGTTGAAATCCTATCATGTGGCAACTTGTTTAAAAGAGCTCCCACAGGGGAAATCTTTTAAACAAGTCGCCACATGATAAGTTTTCAACAGCACAAAATTATTAAATTTTTATTTTTAGAAAAATTATTTCTGCGCAGTAAGGGTTAATACAAGAAGGAAAACAATATGAATGATGCGCTTTTATTTACGAACAGCTCCGCTGACCGTGATTTGGACCCATGAAACTACCACAGAGCGACAGTGTTTGCGTTAAAAGGTATTCCGAGTGAATCAAAACGCAGGCGAGGTCTTTGACACAAAAATTGTTCTGCTCGACAGCTTCATTCATTGACACACCCCCTAATGTGCACTTAAAGCCACGGTGTTTGAAAAGCATTAATGCCACGAAACTGGGCTGAGACCATTAATATGCCGTTTCTAACAGACAAAACTAGAAAGCTCTCACAGAGCGCATGCCTCTACCGATGCATTTGGAGCTTAACAACCATCCAGTGGATTACAAGATGCATGGCGTGTATTCAAATCTTGCAGTCTCGCAGCCCTTTAAAAATATTATGGATCTGGATGATGATCCAAATCAGCACCAACATATAATGATCTGTTCCTTGGGCCATGGCCCACACTTTGACAAAATATTTTTGAAATTGGTAGAGAAATTTGAGAGGTATTGTCTGGATGAAAGGACTAGCGAGTAGAGAAACAAACAGACACAGGTGAATACATAATATCCATACAACTTCCTTAACGGAGTTAATAAGCTGGAATTCCAAATGATAGGAGAGTCTTTACTGATTTTAAGTTCTGGTCTCTGTGACACTCAAATCCTTGAGTTAAAAAGCCTCAAAAAATGCACACATTGGCAAGAATAGGCTTGATTTGGCATCTGCACTTAGGGGTTAATGGGCTGACATGTACTTTTAATACACATAGTAGCAAATTGTGGGTGCTGTCATTTAACTCAATTGTGTCTGGTGGCAATATCCTTGCATGACGTCATGTCAGCTAAGGAACTCAAGTTTTGATTGAAAATCCGAAATTGGATAAAATTGGAAAATAGGGCCTGGATCATGCTTTACTTGATAAACCCTTAGAATGCTAAATGCAGCTATTGTTACTCAACGATGTAAGATATCAAAATCAAAGCTGTTGAAAACCTATCATGTGGCGGCTTGTTTAAAAGAGCTCGAGCTCGATAATTGGAAAACGCGTCAATAAAGGAAAATGATTGAGAACTTGCCAGGACTAAAAGGGACGTGTCTGTGCCACGCAAATTCCCAGTTCTAGACCCGCCACTTATCAGATCACTCCTTAGTCTACAGTGAAAGATAGTAAATGATAGTTAAGGAAATAGTAGAAATATTAAATAAATAGTTATTTAAGTATGTGACGTTTTCGTTGCTGTTAAATCATTCTTAGAGTTTAGTACTTTATCGCCATTCTGATCATTGATTACTACCTCTAAAAAAAAGATAGAGTCTTTAATATTTCCAGAAATATGGCTGAATGTAATATCCTTAAAATGCATATGCATAAAAACTGATAGTTTGCATATTATATGAATGGTTTACAAAATTTGCAAAAGTCAAATGTCTCGAAAAGTTCCTTCAGTGGCATAAGTTGTTATTGCTCTGAGCCACACAATTATACATTCGCCTCCTACACTTTGACATGAGCCGTGATTAAAATCACAGTGTATAACCAGAATACAATATCTGCACAGATATGGCATCGTAATCACGCACTTTTGATTCAGAGTAATGAATTCTGCATTCACTCAGGTTAATAAAAGCCGGTTGAACCCGTTTTTGTGTCGGTCGGTTTAATTTATGTACAAAATGCAAATTTGGGTATTATTCACGCGCCATTCTCTCTTTTATTTAAGCCATTAAAAGATTCACAAAAGGACGTATGAATATTCATGCTAAGAATTCAAATCAAGGCTGTGGTGCTGCGGTGGATGTCAGTAATTATGAGCCGTGTTTATGAGACATCTGTTCTGTCAGGCATTGATTTATCCGTAAACAGCCACAGGTGCTGTGGCGCTCTAGTGACAATGCTTTGGGGTTCAAAGGAAGGAAAATCGTTCTCACCACCTTTTTGCAGTGTGAACGACTTTGACAAAACTGCCAGTGTGTTGAAGTACATCAGGTGCAGGCCTGTATCATAAGCATTAGCTGACCTGGTAGAACAGGTGCCGGACAGACACTAACTGCGCGGTGGCAGTATTATGAAAATAAAAACCTGTGTATTACCCGGAATTACGGTGGACCATTCCTGGCCCTGTGTTCCAGTGTTCTGTCAATGAAACTTCTGACCAAGGATGGTGCATCCAATCTGTCTATAGTGCTGCCGTGCACTAGCATTACAGATAGATGTGTCAATCTCATCTCACTCATGGTGCGTATGGCTAATAGTGTCCGGGAGTCAAACCCCACTGTTGTGGCTAACGTTAGCTGTAGTGTCTGCTGAAGAGTTCAGCTCTGGATAATATTTGGTTATGGTGGTTATTAATTCTGCTTGCCTCTGCTGTAGTGACTGATTCAATATCAGCATTTTTATGGTCTTCTTTCCCCTTTGTTCTCAGAATTTGTGAAACTGATTTTAGATGCAGTAGTCGAAATATGTTTGTCTTACAATAAATTCACTTTTTTTTAAGTGGCCCACTTTTTTGAGTGCGGACTTTTACTTTAGCTTCTTTATTGATTCTACCTAGAAAGTCTACGCACCACTTAAACTATTTTTGCAAAGCATGAGGTAGATAGCTCTTTACTAATTTGGTAAACTGATTTTAGATAACTGTGATTTCCATTATTAAGGTATATGTATCTAAGTCTGTTGTCGGATGCACCATGTTTTACTACTCATGGACATTCTGCTTAATTAATCGAAAATAAAAATGAACAAACTCATCTGTTCGCCCTGTTGTGGCAGTTATTCAAGTTAAAATAATCACGATTCAAGTAATCGTACAACCCTAGTTCCCGTACAGCCCTGGTTGGGCAAACATTTATTCATTAAAATTTTTGGTACTCCCACGCATGGATATCACAGGAGTAAGGAAAGCTTTCTCTATTTGCTCATCTCTGACACCATAGAACATTTTTGAATAGACTGCAGTGATTTTTTTTTCAGTTGATCATGGTCTCGCTCGGTGGTTCACTCTGAATAGCAAAATTTAAATCATAAATAATAAGCACAATAAATGCCATACTGCAGGAAAACAAAATAAGGACTTCATCTTGTGGTTGGGAAGCAGCAGAGAGAGACTCGGCCGCGCAGCGGTAGCAGAACTGTGGGTTTTCTCCTGGCTAAACGTACTGAGCCATCAAGATCATTTGAAAAACAGTGGGCTGTTCCTGACACCCATGGAAACCACTTCCAGCTCAACTAAAAGATATAGGCTTGTGTTTTCAGTACTTGAGATTCAGTTTGTGATATTTCATCAATACAATCATGTTTAACCCTAAGGGCCTGATTTACTAAGATCTTTAGCACATGCAAAATCTTTTTGCCCTTGCAAAACCAATAACATTGCCCATGATTGGCCAGGGTACTTGCCTTGCACCAATCAGTGGCAAGGTTTCTGGTTTTGCAATGGCAAAAAGATTTTGCATGTGCTAAAGGTCTTCGTAAGTCAGGCCCTTAGAGAGCTAAATGCAGCTATTGTTGCTCAATGATGTAAGATATCAAAATCAAAGTTGCTGAAAACCTATCTTGTGGCAACTTGTGTAAAAGAGCTCTGGCAGGGGAGCTCTTTTAAACAAGTCGCCACGTGATAGGTTTTCAGCAGCACAAAATTATTACCTTTATATTTTCAAAAAATTTATTTCAGTGCTCTAAGGGTTAATATCCCTTCTTTGGTCCTACAGACTTAATAATTCTTCCCGAGTAGATGAATTTGATCTCATGAAAAGTAAAACACTTTGCACATTATTAAGGGGAGTTAATTGAATACCATTGTCCAGGATTAACTCACTTTTTGTAGGCATAAGAAAGAAAACCATTACATGTTCTAATGATTGCTAAACAGTTTGCTTGAATTCCCAAATGGACTAATATATTGTTAATATATATGTATACCACATATCCCTATCTTGATTCCCAATATTTACAAATGTCGCTATTTGTAGTTATTTGTTCAGTTTTTTTAGTTCTTTGGTCAAGTTGCACAGTAATATATGAGCTTGTGGGTCAGACCATCATAAATGTTGGCAAACAGCTTTAAAAAAAAATCACTTTGTTGTATCTCCATTTTTACTAATTGAAGTGCGCAAATTTACACTGTCCTCTGACATCTGTGCCGAACATTCTTCAGCAGTACTTTAGAGACTGTACATGTTGTTAGGTCAACGCTCACAGGAAACTCATGTTCACTGCAGTAATTTGTTTTACATTTCTACGATCAAATTAAGTTAATACTTTCAGGCGAAAATGACAGATAAATGGGTGGGGAAATCATTGGAGCAGATGGTGCTCCTCCCAGCGGTAACAGGTGTAACTTTCCCCTGGATAGCTCAGTTAGGCAGAGTATTTTGCCTGTAAACAGCACTGATAATTTGTACGGACTTGTTTTCACACAGATTTGTTTGTTTCCTGGCAAATACATTCTGTCAGCTCTCGATTCATCACTCTCTTCAGTTATGATACGATCTAAATCCATCTCAACAAAAGCATCACACCCTGAGGTCCACAAAGCTGGTGTTTATGGCAGTGTTTCCAATAATTGAATTGCTAATCTTGGTTTATCCAACTCTTTACCAGTGTATCAATAAAAAAAAAAAAAAAAAAATCAAGACATCACTTAATATATTTGCAAAATAAAAAATAAATTCCATGCTTAATTGAAATAGCCATATAACATTATTTAATGTACAAATACTTATCAACTTCATTAGTTCATCTGTTTATATATGTTTATTTTATATATGTTTATTTTTCCAAAAAAGTTAGGGACTGAGTGTGCATTGCAGGAAAGTGAAAATGTAATATAACTGAAAACTCAAATGATGCAAAGCAATGCTGTGTCCTTGTGCAACTTGCAGTTCACACCAAAAACACATACAAATGCGGCAGACCAGACCCTCCAGAAGTTTCCATCTGGTGAGAAGACAAAGAACAGAAGGGCACGATGTGTCAAGTAACATCTTAACTCACTCCCATGGTAAAGGATCGTACTGAACAGTAATTACCAGAAACCTGCCACATTTGTTTCCGCGCAGAGTAAGCTGGCCTTCGCTTTACCCTGATAACTGGGGCTGCCAGCGGTGCTGTGTGATGAAGATTAATTATAAATGAGGCAGAGTTTCGGCAGTGAGCGTAATGAGATGTGCCCTGGTCTCCGCGCAGCTGTGCCCCCCCTGTCACAGCACCCATCAGCCCTAGCGTCTCCAGCGGGTCTGCGCTCTCTGTGCCCTGCTCCCATCATGCACAGGGTCAGCTAATTAAAACCTCCGTAAGCTTTAGATGTAGTGTGGGGTGGGTGTTTGGAGCTCGGAGTTTGTGTTTGCCCCTGCAGATCTGGAGTAAATCTGTGGGGCAGCAGGAGTGGTGAGATGGGGTAGTTTCACCAGTCATTTCACCCCCGTCTGTCTGGGGAGTGGGGAGGGAAATGGCCTGTTGGTGCTCTGTAGGCAATACAGCAGGCCGAACTCTACACTGCAGAGAGTGTCTGTCTCAAGTCATTGAATATTGTATGAAGGATTAATTCCTATTTTTTCTCTCACAAGTGGAAAATTTTGGTTAATTTGACATTCCAGTGTGCTTGAAAAGTGAAATTTTCTCATTCTAAGAACAAATCTAGAAATTAGTCAAAGTTATCTCACATCAGAGACAGAATTTTTAATATTTTACTGAGAAAAAAACGTAATAGTAGTAATTGTTTTAAGTCTAAATACAAGGTTAAAATGCCTGGTAAGATTGTTTTGGCCATGGAAGAGGGCTAAATGTTTCAAATATGGACTTGAAAACAGTTTCCCTCCTGCCATACCTCTCCATCAGAAATCTAATGGACCCGTGCCATGAGTTTCTGGACAATCCTGAATGAGTGTAATTTTTCAGTGTTGTGAGAGGCAGATGTGGTACAACACAGTGAATAATCACCCCAGCAGCTATTCTTTACTGCCTTTTATCTCTCTGCAACATAAGGAGAGCCAATTACTCAAAGGCCATGCTAATGCGCGTGATTTATGTGTTCATTATCTGAGATGGAAGGAAGAACTCGTTTTACTGTTCTGTCCTTCTTTTCCATTCTCTTTCTGTTCTTTTTTTGGCTCTCTTTCTAGTTCTTATACCTAAAGGCCTTTTACTGATAGACCCTTGGCAATCGAAAAGGGAATGGGAAAGCCATTCTTCTCCATTTGTCGAGATATGACATTTATGATTATGCATGCAACAATCAGTGTTTGGACTCCTTACATCTCTTAACTTCGATTCCCCAGTTTAAAAAAAAAATGTAATGGAAGAGGCACTAGAAGATCTTCCAGAGAGGTTCTCATTTAAAATCTGCTTCTTCCAGGTTTAACGTTTTCTCAAGCTTTGCCTCCAGCACCTCGGTAGCGCGAGGACATAGCTTGACCTTTCTTCCTGTCAGAGTAAACTCATTTCCATTTTTGTAGAAAATTCCCCAACCACACAACCTGGAAGTGCAAGTGATTTTTTTTTTATGTTCACAATGCTCAACAATGGTTTACAGAGACAAATTTGGAACATTTTGTTGTTAAACTGCAACTGAGAACTGATGGCAAACTACACAGAATGAAGTGGTGGAACTGGGATTTCGGCCAACAGTATCAAACACTGAGGTCTGCAGCTGGCTATGTAATCCTGTATTGCTGGGTGTACTCCAGCATTTCAGTGAGAAACACCCTCTTCCTTGTAAACTAGTGCCTGAACAATATGGGATTTCTGAGGCCAATACTGATATCAATTTTGGGAGGGTGAATTGATGTTTTTGACTGAAAATGGACTGATTTTGATATGACAGTGCAAAGGTATCAAACGTGACCTGTTTTGACTAGAAATGAACGCTGATCAACTGAAAAATAAAAAAGCTAAATAAACATCAATACTGTATGTTGACCCTCAGTAAATTACTGAACATTTCACTAATGAATAAATTGTCATTAACATTAGCTAGTTTGCCATCAAAACAAACCCCATCGTCACATCAAATCACTTAGGCCTATGTCAGTCCCATGAATTCATTCGACATGAAAATAAATGCCTCTGCCTCACTTAGCTAAAATAAAAGGTTGAATGTAAATGTTAATTGTCCTAAGTTTACATTTCATATTTGAATTGGCACTCATGAATGGTAACTTTAGCTATGAGTCAGTGAAGTAAGTAGCTAGAGCACGAGGTCTAAAGCCGGATGTATGTCGCCTTACTGGCTGTTGATTAAGTTTTTGTTTTGGACACTGCTTTTATGCAGAGCAATTAAAACAGTTTGTCACAACTTTATCTCAGTGTTTTACGTGAGGTAAAAGGATTAAAATGTTGCTGTAGAATCAACACTGTTGCGTAAGAGCACAACACTCGGATACTCAAAGCCTTCAGGTTGTAAGTGCAACCTAATCACACCGGTGACGTTATTTACAAAAACACATGGCCTCCCCTGTTTCATTGCTTAAAGCAATTCTTACCTTTCTGGCATTTTTACACTTTTCTTTTGTAATCTTAAAATGCTCCCAATAAGCATATGGCACACTAAAATGTAAAAGAAATCCACCAGGTGTTGAAACTCCTCAATATTCAATTCTTATATATTTCTGATAAAAGTCTGACCAGTCATTTTCTTTGGTCCGAATAAAATGATTTGCCGAGCTTCCTGTCTGTCATCCATCGCTGCGCCCCTTCCAGTTGCCTACCGCTGTCACCGCTTGCGAGTCGCGTGCCTCTCTGGCAGAAAAAAAAAAAACAACGCCTTTGACTGTAAACAAACGGGCGCTGAAATGCTATAATTACAATAATAACGTTAATGGTAGTTCGTCAGACTACAAGGTAACTAGACGTTATGAGGGCATTTTATTTTATACCACATATAGAATTGAATATTATGTAATTACTGTTGGTTAGTTTTCACTTACCAGTGCCTCTGAATCTGACTCCATTGACCCGTTTCACTCTCCTACGAAAAAAAATATAGCATGCGGCGCGAGGAAGTGAGCAGCGCGAGTGTGTCATGCCAGAAAGGTAAGAATTGCTTTAATTGACATTCAACAGACATTTACAAGCAATCATTAGGACTGCAATTAATGAGTCATTAACATTACTGTTAATGCATGATTATTGACAAAGTTCAAATTGCTAGCGAGAAAAACATAGCTACTTTCCCTGGCATTTTCAGTCAGTCTTCCTGTTGAGCTAATCTCTGAGTAAAAGTTTTGTTGAAATACTTGATGGAACTACCATTTGTGTTAAATCAAAATGAGCACAGAAAATGCTATTACTGGTCCTCGTGAAATCAGATTATCTGTCCACCAAAAGCTCTCCTCCACTTTTCATCAGCACTATGCCATGTTTCTAGCAATTGTCCTCTGCATAATCTCCACCCACAGAATGGTACAACCGCCTGAGGATAAACAGTAAAAATAAGACAGTCAGCACCATTCATAATGCACAAAACGGAGAGGGTTTTAAACGGAGAAGAATGTGGATAATGATCATGGTTCAGTGTCGATTCAGTATGATTGTGGAAATATTAATTTAAACAAACTTGGATTGATATTACAAAGTTGCAAAGCAGCCTTGACATTTACCTCGCAGAGTGCTGGCCGGTCTCGTAGCACTGGATGGACAGTATACAGGCCTTGCTGCCAGGAAGGATGCGAAAGTTGCTACTGCAATGGATAAAGACTCAAATGAATGAAATGTTTTTTTCTGCAAATATCTTTGTTAGATTACGAAGGAGCTAGGAAAGCAGTTTTGTGTTTCCAGGCGGATTTCTAAGCTTTGGAATCGCGACAAAGTTCTGCCTATTGAACTCAGTCACACACCCCCAGAGCTGATGCAAGGAGCCACACATTCTTTCCAAGGGAAGCTGCTTATGGCTGGTGCACTGTAGGCATCATGGCTAAGCTGAAGTAACTGAAAAGGAGTTGCGTTGAATGAGAACTGACTGATTAAATTCAGGAACGTTTGCGTACCTGACCTGAGGAAGTGCTGCTTAGACACTGACGGAACTTCACTGCACCGAGAAGTAAAAAATATATGTAAATAAATACAAAAACAGCCTGGCACAAAAGTACACATGGTATTTACAGCATTTATAGTTTTCTGTGACAAGCCAAACAGATGCAGTAATGCAAGGTGATATGCAGATGTATATGTACATTGAACAAATTAACTTATTAATAAATGGACAGTATTTATGCTGCACATAATGAATTGTTTGGTGGGTAGTCATGTGAGGCATGGTGAGTCATGGTAGATATTTCCACTGTGGTAAAATGCTGACCCTAAGGCTGGGTAGGCTGCTCAGATGGATTAAAATAAACAGGCCTGTATGCAAGGGCTTCACTTCCTCTGAAACTCTGCCGTACGGAAAACACGTCAACTCTGTGCTCACATATCACAATGCTTTTTTTGGCCAGATATGGCCATGTAGGTTTTTAAATCTCTGTACTGTTTCACTCTTTTAAATATGTGTCCAACTGAGTAACAAACATTTGAGGATGATCCACACATAATTAAATTACCTTTAAACAATGATGGCTTTCTCTACAGAGCTGCTACTGAACACTGAGCCAGGATTAGAATGGCTAAATTCATGATTTGGAGAGAAATGTGCTGGAGATTGTTGAGGAATACAAAGGATTCCAGATGAGGAAACAAGCAATGAGCCAGATGGTTCTGCCGTCTGTAAAACTTACATTTGAGCTCCTGAATGTGAATTTGTGTCTCACTGTATTGCCTACCTCGGTCACACTTTAGATGAAGTGTTGCTCATAAAGGCTTTATACAGCATGTATAATGCCTTCATAAATGAGACATAATGTCTTCATAAATCCTACACAAGCAAATTTCATGCTTTGTAAAGGATGAAATAACACATCCTTATTCAGCATGTGATGCCAGATGTCACTTAGCTAGTGGCTAAATGCTATAAAGAGTGACATTGTCAGCTCAGTGACATTGTCATTGTCACATCTGGCATCACATGCTGAATAAGGATGCGTTATTTCACCCCTTACAAAGAATGGCATTTGCTTATGAATGACGTAGTATGAAGACATCATGTCTCATTTATGAAGGCATTAAACATTCTATATTAAGCGTTTATGAGCAACACTTCATCTAAAGAGCGGGGCAGGTCTGTTCATTTATACTACATATGGAACAAAATACAAAATGCACTCCATATGCTTACAGTAGGGAGCATGTTTTATGTATTTATTTATTTATTTTAAATTATGGGATGATTCCATATTTGACCAGATGTTAGGCAGTCCTATGTTCCCGCTCCATCATTCATGATTTCCAAGTTTGCTCTGCATGAGTTGGCAGTGCCTGGGTGCATCCCTGTGTGGAACTAAGCAGAGGTCAATAACACAGTAGTAAGTGGGGCAGTTGGCTCGCTAGTCAATTATCATGTTTATTTTATTGAGGCAGAGTGTGTGTGTGTGTGTGTGTGTGTGTGCTCATTAATTTGGCTCATGTTTATGCTTTTGCCTGCACAGCAGTATAGCATTCATAGACAAAAATGAAGCACTCGTCCGAGACAGAATCAAGTATTTTGATATGTGTCTGGACGGATGTGGGGTGTGTGTGTGTGTGTGTGTGTGTGTGTGTGTGTGTGTGCGTGTGCATGTGTATACATCTAAATGTTTTACCTGGGTCGTTCTCTAATGTTGTCCTACTTCCTGGTGTCAAACTGTTGCCAATCATTGCTGGTGCCGTGTCTCTACCGTTGAATCTCTATAACAGCCTTATAAACATACTGCTGACTGAATAACTCGAGTGTGCCTGCATGTGGATGTACATCACCTTAAATGGGCAAAGTCATTAAGCCAGTGATACTATAATAACTCACTTTTGGTGAAGTTAGTTTTCTTAACTGGCTCACTCATAGGCTAGATGCCACAAATCGATAATGTCAAACCAACCTGACATTTCCTTCAGCATAGAGCAATCGTTTTCCGGTGATTCTTCTGTAAAAATGCGGTCTTTTAAGATAATCATATGTCATCTGCCTGCAATTTTAGCTGTCAAGTGACCTGTGCTGATCTGGTATTTCATGGTATTCAAAATGTTCCCATTCATGATGACTGTATTTTTCGCTCGTGGACTGAGTTAAGGGGTTCACTGTCTTTATGTGGAGGGGCGGGGTTCACCGGATTTGTCTCAAATTACCTCAGATCTGTGTTCATTAGTCCTCTGGTTTAGTCAATCACTTCAAAGACAACAACTAGTTTGCTCATTGTTTGTTTCATTTAAAAACGCAATCAAGTCTCTCCCCTGTCCTGTTACCATTATATTGCCATGGGATTTTATAGTGTCACTGTATTTTAATTGTATTTACAGAGTGTATTGACTATAATTAAAATCTGATATCCCTGTATTATGTTAAGGATATGTCCATGTCTGTCTTTAAAGCCCCAGCTCTCATTCTGTACTTCAGTTTATCATTAGAGTCCTCAGGATATCCACACAGCCCTGGCAGATGTTTGTTTTTTTTTCTCCGTTTCTTCTAATCTGAGCGCCTGGTTGTCAGGCGGCCGGCGGTTGGTGCTTTTTGAGAGGTCTCATAGGGTGGAGTCTCGCATGGTTCAGGAATAGACAACACTGCCTGAGATGAGGAAGATAAACAAGATGCTCTTGTTTACATGCTTCAAAACTCTTTATTTTTGCCTCTAAATAACACACTGTAGGAGAAGGCCATTATCAATAGCAAATGTGCATAGAACCTTGGGTTTCCATGGGAACAGGTATGCTTACCTGATGCGTACTCAAGTACATCTGCACTGCTGTGAGGAACATCTTTCCGAAGTGACTGTCCCCTTCTTTCTCACATTCTGTTCTCCTTTATCTCTCTCTCCGCTCCCTTTGTTTGATCTGTTCCTCTCACAGCATGTTCCAGAAAAGACCACTAACAGCACACCCCTTTACATAACCCACAGACAGCCAATTACAGCCCTGCGTGCTGTGGGAGGGGGGTGAGGGGGATGGGGGAGGGTCAATAAGATCATTGGTCTGTGACTCACCTCCTCCTTAAATCCGGATCTGCGAGCTGCACAAAGCGAACTCGCTGAAGCGATACCATGCAGGTATGATGCTGTTGATCAATAAATACCCCACAAGTATCTGTACGAGAGGAAACACCTGGTGAGGCGCTGTTCTCAACCCCCTGTGTTAACCCTTTCAGCGCCGACCTAATGATGTAAGATATCAAAGTCAGATGCTATTGAAAACCTATCATGTGGCAACTTGTTTAAAAGAGCTCAGTTGCTACATGATAGCTTTTCAACAGCTTAGCGTAACTACATTTTTAATTCCTTGAAAATGTATTTGGCACTCAAAGAGTTAATCAGTTTATCGCTTCAGGTCAGATGAGGGGGTGTCTTCTCAGAAAAAAACTTGTATTTAATTTAGGAAATTTCAGTCAGGAAATTGGTGAGCAAAACACTGTGTAGCTTAACCGTTCCTCGTACTTTTTTTAGTGTTTTGCCCTCCAGCAATAAGAAAGCACAGATTGCATCATTGCAGAGGAGTATGAATTTATGCATAAAAACGTGGATTAGCTCGCCAGCAGCTTCAAACTGTCTTAAGCGAGGCTTCTCGATAAACAGACTTCTGATTGGATTCACACAGAAGTTTTCTGGCGAAGGATGGAGAATATTTCAGTGTGTGTAATGCATTTATTGAATGTTTATTAATGTTTAATACATGCTAATTGAAGTATCCTCTTCAAAAAAAGTCTGAAAGTACCCTAAAATCATATAAGACAGCAATTATCGTCTGATCTTTTCTGGTAAACGATTAACCTGTCAGGGAGATGAAAAGGATGTCCTGTCAGGACGTTGGAGTGACAGGCAAGGGTAGCTGTGGTTCTCAGCATTACTCCTGGGATCCCTCTGTTTATGCTTGTCCGCAGCTTGTTAAAATTGTACAATTGCAGCTGTGGCTCGAGAGCTTGGAATAAAAAGCCAGCACACGGTGGGCCCTCAGGACTGACTCTGAGAACCACTGGACCAGAGAATCCTGAGATTCTTTCAGCCAAATTATACAATAAACAGTGACTGAATCAGTGAATCAATAAGGGCTCAACTCCAATAAAAGAAAGAAAAAATACAGGAGAGCATTTTCATTGTTTTGCTCAGCGTGACCATGACTTCAGTAATATATTTTTGACACAAGTGGTACCCATCCAGTGGTAACAAATGTCAAAATATGGTGGCAAATGGCATTTCAGTTTCAGCTGGGTGACCAAATCAAATCAGTTGGAAAAACTGACAGAGCTGGAAAAAAAAAATCTTTTACATGGAAGGGACTAAACATATCCCTTTTTTTCCTGAATTATTTAAAAAAGTAACATTAAATAATTGCTACCAAGAAGATTCAGTATTTTGTGATTTCTCTGCATCAGGATACTTATGCTCAGCTATAACACTGCATTGCGGTGGGAGGTTCGGGCTTCACCACCAGCTGACTGGCATTAACTGCCTTTACTTTCCAAAAAAAAACCTTTCCTCAGATACTTTCATTTTAAGCTTGACATTAAATGCATGACACATGAACAATCTATCTTATTTCTTTAGATTAAAACTTCTAAAATGCTCCTCAAATTGAACTGGCCAATTATCAATAATCTTGGATCAATGCTGCTGCTTCAGGCCGAGGCCAAACTTCCTGCCGCAGGAAATTCGGTGAGCCTTGAACTCACCATGTAAGTAAGTAAGTAAAGTAAGTAAATTTATTTATATAGCACTTTTCACAGATAAAATCACAAAGTGCTTCACAGCAAGGACAGAATGCAGATAAAATACAGAGACACAGACGCACAAAAGCACAAAAAAACAGGTAACTTCACAGAGGCCCCAGAACATCAATATTAGTAAAAAGCCTGTCTAAAAAGATAAGTTTTAAGTTCTCTCTTAAAACCTTCAGTGGACTCTATGCTGCGCAGAGTCAGAGGTAGTGCATTCCAGAGGCGTGGAGCACTGGCCTGAAAAGAGCAATCACTTCGTGTTTTAAAATGGGTGTGGGGGACCATCAAGAGTTTCTGATCTGATGACCTTAGTGAACGTGAGGGAGAATATGGTCTCAGTAGCTCAGTGATGTACGAGGGGGCTTGATCATGAAGGGCTCTAAAAGTAAGCACTAAAATCTTAAAATGAATCCTAAAATTAACTGGTAACCAATGTAGGGAGTATAAAAATACATTAAGAACTAGAGGGCACCCAGAGAGCCCATCCCTCCATCCAAAGCACTCATAATCAGCTGCAGAATCTGGAGCTGGAGCGGAATCGGTCCAGAAATTTATTCACCTCTTCCCAGTCATACAGACCAACTTCCCATAAAACTCTGTGCTAGTCCGTTTAATAGTTTTGGAGTAATTCCGCTGGCAAACACACACACACACACACACAGTTGATCACACTACCTCCTGGTGGCGGTAATAAGCAAATTTAAGCATGGGCGTTGGGACTGACCTTCTTGCAAACAATCATGTTCCTCAGGAGCAAAACATGCAAAAATTACATTTTCAAAATGTCTGAATTTGGGCCCTTATTTAGCTCAGCAGTTCAATTTAGTTTGTGAAATGGTCGCGGTGGCTTTATGGCTGGCAGTTCAAATAGGCTTGAGAAAATTGAAAAGACAAAGAAGACAAATATATGAATAAACTTTCCACAAATTAAGTTTCTTTCTGCATGATGTTTGTTTTTCTTCAATGTGAGCAAGAGTGTGAAAGAATTTCTAAGGAATTGTCTATAATTATGCTGTATTTCATTTTCTGTTTTTCACTGGTTTTGCACAGATAATGACCGCAAGAAACGCAGCCGGTTCCACAGAGTTACAGAGTAGTACAAAAGGGCTGTCATTTATTTCTCTGCATACTATGAATGGTGGAATGGGATAGACCCGACGACATCTGAAGAGTTTGGCAGAATGCTGCAGCGCACATAATGGGCACAGTTATTATCCGTTTTATATGTCTTTATCATTTTGTAAGCTCTCTGTGTAAGCAAGCAGGCAGTGTTGGGAGGCTTTGTGATTGTAGCAATTGAACAAATACTAAATTCTCTGAAAATGAATGCTATTTTACAGATAAATCATTTGCAGCAGTTATTGGATTTCAAATGGGCTGACCTGGCTGTTTGAGGGCAGTCTGTTACAATGAATACACTGAGACCTGTGTACTCTTTGTTTACAGAACCGTGTAGATGGCTGAAGGGTTCTATAAGTGATCGTTTAGCATTAGCCCGTTATGCATAACACATATACTGCTGGTGAACAACAATCTGTATAAAGTCCCTCAACATAGACATGGCTATTGCAGGCATCATCAGTCTTATCTAGAAAGGGCCAGTGTGGGCGCAGGCTTTCATTTCAATCAAGCAGTTATAACATCTGATGCAACTAATAAACCACTAGAGTCTTTGCTGAAGTCCTCGATTAGTAGAGTCTGGTGTGTAACGACATGGATGGAATGAAAGACTGCACTCACACGGGCCCTTTCCGGATAAGACTGAGGATAGCTGGGCCACAGGGTTCAAATTTGCTGTGAAGCAAATCTCAAATTAACCCTTGCTACTCAATTAAGGCTCGCTGTTTTCACATGATTTCCTGTGTTTCACTGTGTTCTTGCTCTGGCTGTACCCTCCTGACCCGCAGTTTAGCTCAGACATACACATGCAGGCAGACAGCACTGATGTCAACATGTGAAATACTCATTAGGAGCCAGTTTTTATAAGAATCAGGCAGTTAACCTTTAGGGGGTGATATATGATGGTTTCAGGTTTGCCTAAATTTTGTGGTGGTGAAAGATGGCTGGTTCAATAGAAAAACTGCAAATTTTTAGGTACCAGTACCCTTCGGTTTTCTTTTTTAGGGGTACCAGAAGGGCCAAAGATTCCGAGATGAGCGCTGAAAATAATTCAGTTTTCAAATACAATTATATCATTGCGCCGACAACAGCTCACATTCATTTTCACGTCAATCTACTGTGTGTAGGGCTCGCTGTAATCTGAAAATTTTTGTGGGCTGTCGAGGGCACATCCTATAGGGGGCACTGCAAGATGTTACTTTTGGCCGTTTGAGCAGTAGTATCAGGGGCATTTCCAGACTGTGCCCTCAACAACCCAAGATGGTTTATTCATAATATGATGCCATGGGAGTCCTGTACATAATCAACACAAATTAAGCACGGGATGTTGAAGCCACAAGAGTATAGATGGTGCTTCAGTCAGGGAAAAAGTGAAATTTGGCATTTTGGGAGGTCATTGTTCTCCATGCGCCCTCATCCGATTTTGATGAGAGCTTTTCTGTTGGGTAGCCCTGTGTGTCTACTAACTGTGATGTGAAGATCTGGTTACTTGGTTCCACTCAAAAGAAAATCAAATTCTAAGAAAAATGTGCTTGCTTATTAGGATACACTATATTCCCGCAGCACCCTCCAGGACTATCACTTTCTTCACGAGTGCTTATACCTCATGCAGGATCAGCTCTGACAAAATCTATAACACAAATGCAGAAGTCCAGGATGTGGATTTGTTCCCACATAGTCTTAAATCAGTACCGTGGAACACATTGCTGTGTGTGTAAACGAATGAAGGAAACTGAGTTGATTTCATTATTTGTGTAGATTTCCAACATTTTGGTTCTCACAGGATAGAGTATTTTGGTGCTGCGTATAGTGAGTATGGTAAAAATATGTACTTAGGTTACACAGGGGGATAACATGGCATTTTGTTAGTTTTTATTCTGTTGAAATTAAACATAATTATGGAAAACATAAAACGGGCCATAAAATGCCAGTGACAGGGCAATAAAAAGAAAAAAATGGTCAAAAGCCCACTGACCAAATGAGTTCTGCTTCTTATCTGTTTCACCAAAAAACCATTTCCTGTGCTGCTTTTTATTACTTTCACCAAATGACCATTTCCCGCAGTGCATCTTATTAGTTTTACTAAATTACCATTTCCAGAAATGCATTTTATCTTTTCTGTTCTCTTCAAAGTGGAATACTTGGGGTTCGGTTTCTCTTTTTAATGTGACTGGGAAAAAAAATACAAAGGGAGAGAATTTTGGCCAGAAATTTGGCATTTCTTGTTTTTCAAAAGAACACTAGGTGAGCTGTAAGATGCTGATGTTGTAAATTGCTGTGCAATCTTTGTGGCTGAATCTCCTGCTGCACCCATTCTTCAGTCTCCCGGTGATGTTGTCGTAGTGCCGAACGACTCTGCTCAAGAGTCTTTTCTCCTAGTTCAGTGAAGGGTCCTTATTCAATAATTGCTCACACACATTATGCAGGGAACTTTGGATGTGAAGATCTTAGAGCCATGAAAGGGAGACCGTTAGAAGCATGGCAAGAAGGAAGATGAAAGTATAATTTTCAGTCATCAAGCCTTTACAACCATGTTCCTATTTCCCTTTAAGGTCTAATTTGCTTTGTTCTTTTATCTTCAGAACTCTCTTCCTGTGGTCTCATACTTCTGTGAAGGTGAAAGTTATTACATTATACATATCAACTTGAATCATATTTGTGCGCAATATCCACATCTATGGATATCAGACTCACCAGACGACATCTTACGAAGCCAAGGCTATGCTTTCATGTAAAAGGAATGTTTCTTACAAATGGACGCTTTCAAAAGTTTCTGCCCTGTACAATCAAATGTGTGCATTTCATTGTATCGCTTCAATTACCTTTGGGTTCATCTGTTAATTTTATGTAACAGATAATTCAGCTCTCTCGGTAACCGTTTGCATTTAAGTGCCCAGAAAAAAAGGAGATAATCTTTTGATCTGACGACACAATGTTTTATTAAGCTGCCAAGGTCACCCTCTTCACATCTGTTTCTCGGTAAGGGTGATTTTGTCAGATCTTAATGGCCTGTTATTGCTTTTTCATCTCTGGTACCGATATCCGACACCCTTTTGGTACCTTAGCTGCGAAGGTAATTTTGTCTATTAATATCAGTTAGTTAGGTAAGCAAGACTTGGTAATAGGTCACCTTGTAACTAACATTAAAGCACATCAAAGCTGTTAGTCGCAGTTGTCAACAATTATTTTAACATAAGCTAGTATTTGAAATTTATTGACTTATCGCTACAGTCACTGACCTCGCTGACACACCAGTTTGCCAGCCATAGGGCAAGCTATAAGCTACGTGATCGCAGTGCTCATACTTGTGATTAAGATACATTTAGTTGAATAGATGGGTAAATGCAAAAGGGTCAAACTGAGTCCGGTATTTGACTGACCGGTATTTGACTGACTGCAATGGGGACCACTTGCAACATGCAGCTCAGCATTGACCAGTGTTTGTAAAAGAATCCACCGTTTATATTTGCAATCTGGCAACAAATAAAGTAATGCTGTCTGCCAAAACAAAGACCTCACAGGACAGGGTGCCTAACACACAGATGAGAACAACAGACCGATGGCTGCAGAACAGCACGGGAGGCTTGAAGTTTGGAGTATAACACTTGTGACTCTGCTGATTGAAAACAGCCATTTTATGTTGCTCAACTAAGGCCGTGGCTGGGAGAAAAGCAGACTTCTATTGCAGATCGTCAGCAGCAAAAGTGTCCCAAGAGGAGGAAATGATTCCAGCAGCCTTCAGATGTGGTTTCAATACGTCTTCAAAGTAAAGCACAACTTTTGACCACCCACTTGGCACTTGCTCACAGAAAGTTCACCATATAAAAAAACTCTATGACCACCTTTCATCTTCCATAAGCATCAGATGCCTGAACCAAGAAACTGTTAACAAAGCCGTAACACTTTGCATATTTGTCCTCTGCAAGACTTCAATGGTGGAAACTTTTATCGGTCCGCAGGATTCCCAAAATCTGACACGAGTGCCTTGTCTGCAGTGGATTGAGCTCCTGGATATGCCACCAATGGAGAGAGTAACAAAGGGAAGATAGAACAAGGCATTAGTAGAGCTTGCATTTGGTTTCAGGCTTAATTCCATGCTGGTTTATTCCCGTATCTTCAAGCTGCCAATGGCTTTGGATGTTGATTGTGTCCTTGAGATGATTTTAGCTTCATAAAGGGGGTCCTCGATGATCATCTTCCAAAAACTGGGAAAATACAGTAAAGACAAAGGGGTTTGTCGTTGTGTTGATGCAGCCTAGGCATCATAGTTTTCCGTACAGCTGAGAGATCATGGATGCACGTTTCTTCTGTGGCGAGATTAGACCGTGAGTTTACCGCGTTGAGAATTTTGACGTCTCGCCAAGCGCAGAGTGACGCAGATAAGATATCCTGTTATTTGCATGACTTCCCTCAAACTTTTTGATTTTCACTACCAGTGTTTCTTAGCAACAACACACCTGAAGCTCACAGGATACAGTTTAATATCAGGGAGAAACGTGATTCTTAATATATTTCCATACTGGGCTAGTTAACGCCGGCATCCGTAAATTCTGAAATTTAATTCCTAAATAATTCTATAATTGAAATTCCAAATATCTTGCTTCACTGGAATAATTTTCCACAGTCTCTGCGACACACATACTGAGTTATAAAGCCTAAATAGCCTCATGCATAACAGGAAAAATTGGCATTATTTGGACTCTGCAGAAAGGGGTTAAACTTCTGTTGAACTTTGCCTCTGAAATGTGTAATTGAAGACCTGTGTGCAAGAAGTACTTAAGTCACATTTTGCAAAAAATGAGCTGACGCCAGTATTAAAAGCCACAATGGCCAGAGCATCATCTGATACCAAAGATTTCTGCAAAGAAGCGCTCAAGTCTTGTGTATTGGTGCGTTTCCATTGTCCCTTGTCATGATCTGCGATGTGTTTTGAAAACTTTGACCCCCAAAATCTCAAAAGTATTATTTTGTGACTTAGGTACTTCTTGCACACAGGTCTTCAATTGCTACATTGGCTTGCGTGCAGGGTGGTTGACGAAGAAAATTACTATTGCTCAGGTGATGAAATTAATTTGTAGTGATTTGTTGTATCAGTTTGCTCTAAGTTGGACATGTGGACCTAAACCATGCCAGGAAAATGCCCCACAGAGCGTTACAGGGCCACCAGACGCCCACACTCTTGAGGTCGCACTTTCCAGCCTGTATTGTTCTTTTGGTGTTAACCATACATACGCTTGCCCATGAGTTGAGAATGTGGTGAATGATAACTCATTCAATCACATCACTTTTTTTCCCCCACATCTTTACATTAGTGCCTATGGTTTTTCTGTCTGTGACCAAGAGCTGAGCCTTCTCTAATACAGACCGAGGTCAACAATAGATCCTATATTGCATAAACAGGGGCAATGGGAGATGTACATGTCTCTTGTGCAATACATTTGTCAGACCTCATCTGGAGTATTGTGTACAGTTCTGGGGACCATACTTTAAGAAAGATATAGAGGCTCTAGAAAAAGTTCAGAGAAGAGCCAGTAAGCTAATTCCGGGTATAAAAGATGAAAGCTTTGAGAAGAGGCTGAAGATCCTTAATCTCTTTAGTCTTAGGAAAAGGAGACTCAGGGGTGATCTGATTGAGGTCTTTAAATATGTTAAAGGGATCAACAAAGTGAATTATGTAGGATTCTTTCGGCCAAGTTTTGTTAGTAGAACTCGGGGTCACAAATGGAAGTTGACCACGGGTAAATTTAGCGCTGATATTAGGAAATATTTTTTCACCCAAAGAGTAATTTCGATGTGGAATAGCTTGCCTGACCATATTGTTGCGGCAGAAACCTCGGGAATTTTCAAGAGCAGGCTTGACTTAAAGTTAGATACCATTGAGTCATTGAGTATCTGAAGTGATAGTAAAAGGAAACTGGCGAGCCTAGTTGGGCTGAACGGCCTGTTCTCGCCACTCATGTTAGGTTATGTTATGTTATGTTTGCCTGGTGGGATACGTCCTGTTTCCTTTTACATACTTCAGCTGGGTACATGTGCAGTGTTTACCTGGAGAGGCTACTGTAAATGCCTCAGCATTTCAGGCTGCTTGAATTGTAGTTTTCTGAGCTAAACTTATTTTATTCACTTTCATGTGTTTTGTTTCTCATTATCTTTACTTATTGACATATGAATTGTATTGCACATCTCTTTGGATCAATTTCTCTTGTGTTAGCATGTGCAGTAGAAATATAGTTGAATTGACCATTGAAAATTTAACTGCATTTTTGTTTTTCCCAACGTGCTATTTTAGAATGCCCGCATACTCAGTGTTAACCATGTAAATTCAGAAGTGTCTAGTCTGCAAATTAATGCACACAATGCCCAGTAGAAATGATTAAATTTGCTTGAAAAAGAACATTTTTCAATGCTGTCTTAAATACAATATCGTCCCTTTTCCTCAGTGTTTTAAAATGTGGTTTTCAATTAATTCAACCTGTCTCGCACTATTAACACAACATGGCTGGTACTCCTTTCGCACAGTAAGAGGGGTTTGTTTTCAGTTTAACATTTCGGTCGGGTATAATGAGCTGTCTGAAAATGAGTGCTGACATTTAGAAGTTTGCTGCAAAATTAGAGGGCGAGGATACCTCCAGAATTAATCTGCTTTCAAGTTTGTCTAATCACCTCTGTAATGGGAGGGCTCTGTGAGGGTTATAAAATGGACCCTGTTGAATCAAATTTTCCACTCCTCTGGCCCATTCAGATAAATATTTTTTATCATTAAAATCTGGGTGACCAGATCATTTGTACATTCATTAGTGTTGGCAGTAGAACGGCTCATCTTCCCTGTTAGAATGAAATAGTTTAGCTTGGATGATACCATTTACGCGAACTGCAAACCAAATGTTTAATTCAAGGTCTTAACCCTAGTTGATGATCCTTTGAAGAAATAAGAAGTGACTCTCCTCGGGGCAGTGTTTTGAGTTTCAGAATTTCCTGCTCCTCATACTGGCAAGGTCACTAAAGATAGATCTGTTTGGCAGCAGACAAATGGAGTTAACCTCTCTACAAGATCAGCAGACAAGCTGGAACAAAAAAAAATGTTCTCAAGTACCAAGGGCATAAGGCTTAACAGGAGATGTTCAGGGGATAAGAAGATAACGTGTCGTAACAAAGCGATTTAGGTTTCACCTGAAATCCTCCCTGCTTTTAATTACTGAACATAAGCCATTTACAAGGCTCCTCTCCAATGCGGTACAAATCCTGCAACTCTGCCAGGAAAGACTTGTCTCTCACAAAGGTTTTATATGAAATTATATGAAATCAGGGTAGGAGTCTTTGACCTAAAACATATAGAAAATTTCCTGAGTGTTGTCATATTTCCGGAAACTTGTCATGAGCAGATAATTTTCTGGGGAAAAAAAAAATAAAAAATCAGATTTCACCTGATCTGGGATTAGGATGATAGAAAAACTACTTTTTCATGGGGCTGTATTTGTTGCTGAATGTTGTTCCTTTACAGAACCCCAGTTTTAATAATTTAAGTCATCAGTTTCATCAAAAGTATTTTCCACTTCTTACACAAAGATCTCAAGTGCAAAGCTGCAAATCTAAAGATGTCAGCCAGGTACTGTGACCCCTCCCAGCCTCCAGCTGTTTGACTTTAACTGGCTATAACTGAAGTTCAAAAGTATCAAAACTAAATTAATTAATAAAATATATGACTACGCCAAGTTCAAGCAGAGTATTTGATCCAAAAAGTGAAAAAAAAGTTCTATCCCAATTAATTGAATTTTCTCTGACAAAAATGCGCTGGTGAAATATCAAGCTCAGTTCAGCACAAAGAACAATACTAGGATTGTGTTTCCAGGAAAATCCCTTAGAGAATCTGGATTTCTGATGGAATTCAACCAGAACGTTCTCCTGACAGCCTCGATGACTTTGTCATGGTGGCCAGGCGTGACATCTGACTTTGGGCTAAAGGGGACACGTGTCACGCGCTGATACTGGGGGGGGGGGCACTAACCTTCTAAACCTAAAATCCATAGCATATTTATCCATGTGAATTCCCTCTCTCCTGCTTTGCATAGAGCCCACAGTGATCACACCTCTCTATCTGTGGACCCCAGGGAGAGGGAGACGTTTTTCAGAGGCGCTCGCACATTATTATCTGCACCAAATGTGGCCAGATAACACTCTTCGCTTATTACCTCCACCAAGGAGGTAACGTTTCTGCTGGTGTTGGTTTGTCCGTCTGTCTGTTTGTGTACAAGTTAACTCAAAAAGTAATGGATGGATATCTCTGAAATTTTGTGGGTGGGTTGCTATTACATCAGGGATAGATCTTATTGATTTTGACCACAATCAGTCAAAGTAGTGCCGTGGCGGAGGTATGCACTCTATCTAATTTTAAGTTATTTTTAAGTAAAATTCTTCACACTGAACTTACTTCAATGTATATACTGCACTTTACTGCTCCCCAGCCACACACACACACACACACACATTTGGTTTCAAGCCATAGTCATAATTTGTAATCATGTGATAATTTCCAGCTGCAGCAAATTAATCACATTTTATGATTCATTTTGAAAAAGTAAACCACTTTTATGGTAAGCGGCAAATTCTGAATTCTGATTGGCAAATGGGGCTGGTGTTTACATGTGTGTTTCCTGAGTAGAGAGACTTGTAGCAGGAGCTACCTCGTTTATGTGTTGTGTTGTTCAGGGGGGAAAAATGAATAAATAAATAAATAAATAAATAATATATATATATATATATATCTATACACAACAGTATTTATTTATTTATTTTCAATGTTGTGGGCTGTTCGCCTTCTGACAACATGTAGCTTCATTCCAAAGAATGTCCATCAGGAAACTATAGGTCGTACTCTTCCTCAGAATCGATAACAGGTACCATTTCGGTGTCACTTTTTGTTATTTTGATCAATGTGTTTTGAATGATGATAAGTAAAAACATAATGGGTCTCAGTGCTTACACAATGTTTGCCCTGTGCAAGCAATCGAAAACAAAGGACTCTTCTAGAAAATGATGTAATGTTCTTTGAGGAGCCGAACCATTCTGACGATGGCAGAACATTTCCCTATTTTGGTACCATTGGAAAAAGTAGATTCTCAGCTTTATTTTGATGTCTAACTCAAAGTAATCCAATGCAGTAAGAAATACAGTCACAGAAAGTCTGACAACCTGCTGGTCATATCTGAGCGGGATTTGGCAGCGCCGTAGGGAAAGAGTTTAGGGATGTTGGGGACTCGGATGTCTTTGAGCTATGCTGGTGCTCTCTCTGATGAATAACAGCCTAATCAATACCCCGGAACAGTTAGAGGTGACTTCTGCTGTTCGTCTGTGGTATCTCTCTCAAGTGAGCCGTAGAACAGAGGAATGAGACTTTGGTGGCGAGACTATTGGTGTGAATCTCTTGTAAGATTAGACTTTGAGGCACCTTTGGTGAAAGAGCTCTTCCCTTTTCAACATTTAGGACTGTTTTCAAAAAGCTCACTAAGTTGATGAAGGATAAGAAAGCACACAATTTCACCGTGAGGATTATGCATTTTTCTGTGAATGTCTGAGCGTTCCAGAGGATTCAAATGATTGCTGGAGCCTTTGACTTTTAATTTCTGTTGATCCCTCCCTCATGGTCACCAGCAAAGACAGAGGTTGGTGGAATCGTTCTTCTTTTGCATTTCAAAAAAGTAGTGAGAGAGAGAGGAAAAACAGGTGTTCTTGGACTAGACTCATTTAAATGCTAAGCCCTGTTTCGAAGGCTGGCAGTCTTAGACATGTGAGACATGGTGAATTTGGATGGAGTCATCCTTGCTCCTCAAGGATGAAATGAAAAATGGTGCCTTTGTCCTCTTTTGATACCTTGCATCTCCAGATATCTTATATGCCCTGAGCTTTAAACAACTCCAGCAAACTGATCTTGTCTGCAAGTAGTTTTTCTGGGGGGTGTGGCTGCAACTTAATGACCTCTTACTTTCAACAGGGGGAAAAAAAATGGCTGATGAACATTAAAAACACATGCAAGTAAACAAAGTAGTATTTTTTGAGACGATTAATGTAGGAAAAAAATGTCTGAATCATTATAATGAACTTGCTTTTGCATGTGTTTCTAAAGGTACAATCATTCTTTTTCTCTTGTGTGTGTGTGTGTGTGTGTGTGTGTGCAGGATCTTGTAGACCCTGGTCCAGAGCGGAACTGGAAAGGCATCGGCATCTCCCTGCTGGTCATTGTGCTGGTCCTGTCTCTCATCGGTCTGGCCATTGTCCTGCTCTCCAAAGGTCAGAGGTCAACATTTGGTGCTGTGGCAGTGGATGATTTTGCCCTAAAAACTGTAATTTCTTGATGCAACTTGCACGAGTAGCTGGTCAGGATAATCTTTTGTTAACCCTTTTCCTTGCTAGATTGACAAATCTAAAAGGTATTTTTTTGTAGTTTTACAATGCATACGTTCTTCTTGTTATAGCTTCTGCTGTTTAATTTAACACAGTCTTGCATTGTTTTAATTTTAAAGTGCAATAGATTGAGAAGCACGAAGACAAACTCTGGGGCGGCCATCATGGAGAAATGATCGGCTAATCACAGCAGAGTTAATTTACTGTGCACATCTTTATTGTGCATTTCAGTATCACTGACTGAGAACATAGAAAAGCCATTGCACTGAAAGAAAAAAAAACCTCATAATTATCAGAAAGTAATGTACGCTGTGGACATCTGCTACAATGTAAATAACAGCAGTGCGCTCATACGATCCTTGTATATTTTAGGCTAATTGATGAAATTAGTATTGTTGCACAAGCATGTACTGTCGTATTAGTGCAGTAAAGTTCTGCATCATTTTATCCTTATGAAGTGCGAGTAGAACAGAAGACCCACTGTTTGAGGGCAATTCGAGTCGTGCAGTTTGCAGATAAGGTCACATTCTTTTGTTTGGGGTGTTCTGTAACTTAAACCCCGTTCACACAGCTCTGCGACCTTACGAAGACCATGCCGATCACCCCGATCTGAAAAAGTAATCAAATCGGGGCATTATCGCCGTCAAAATCCAGCAATTTGGTGAAATTAAGACTACATCACGACTGTACTGCGACGCTTCTACGTCAAAAGCGCTGCTGACTCGCTGCCACTACGATTACACCTAGACCAATGCCGACCAAGCGGTCGTTTCTACTACATTGCCGCTACGACATACAGGACCATACTACGTTGTTACACAGACCTAGAAGACTGTAGGACGATGTCGCTATGCTGGTGCTGACCATATTACACTTCTAGTACGATTTGTGGCGATGTCTATGTAATTGTAATTACTGTATGCATTATATTTCTTTGGAGTATCTTATACTTGCTCAAATGATTTTGTGATGCGAAAGTTAAATACAGTGAATGAAGAAAATACAATACAGTAAGCAAAAGTCATTGTACTTATTATTTAATTTATGCTATTATTTTGTGCACTGATTTAAAAGAATAGACAACAGAATGTACATACATGCATAGGTTGATAGCTTCTAATATTCAGAGCACATAAGAAAATTTTCAGGCATACTTGACCATTAATGAAAAAGTTGTGAGCGTTTTTGTGCAGCAGTCCTAAGGCCACTACTGAGCTGCCATGCAGCCTCCCAGAAGGGCGATGCGTGACGTCAGATGGGCGCAAGGGTGAATCTTCACTCTTCAGCACAGAAGGCAACGAGATATATAAACCAGAGGTGCTACGTTGTTCGTTCCAGATCAGCCGATGTGTGCAGAGCTGACCGCTGGAACCCATGTAAACAAATATGCTCTGGTTAATATTTCGGTAAATATCAGTTATAATCATTCAGCGGCATTTTGATTTCCGGCCTTTTCTGACCAATAACTAGAGAAGAGTTAGCTTGAAGCACCATTTCTGTCTATCACCGACCAGTGCATTTACCAAAAGCGTAGTTGCTAACTAAGTAAGCAGCTTACACAGTTCGTCCATTTATTGTCAATGGTTCGTACGAAGCAAGTTAACATCTGTGATTTTGGGAAACGCTCCCCTGAGCGATTGATATTTTTCCATTAGGACTGTTTGGAAACAGTGGTACACATCCAGTCTAATTTAAAACCCCTTAGGTATGGTAATACTATGATGACCGATCAAGTTCTGTCAGATTGGGTTTATTTTAGCAGTACGTACTCTAGCAGTACGATCTAGGGCGGGGCACTTGTTAATTTATGATCACAAGTGCCGGGAACCTTGATAACAAGTGTCTTATTGTGAACGCTCCCATGTGGGGAAACTCTCGCTGAAGAAATGCCTATTTTTTAAAAAGGAAAAAAACACTGGTTTGTTATTAGATCAGACATGTATCTATGACTATTTTTTGTTTGATAGAAATATCGCTGCATAGTGCAGACCCAGACACTGACATTTCGAAGGATGAACAACTAAACCTATTCGCATCCACTGACAGTGAAGCAGCTGCTGATTTCAACAGGTTTTCGGACGTGCCTGACGCTGAAGTCGGGAGTGATTCAAAGTACTGCGGTATTTTCGCTCATTAGGACTGCAAGTATAGCACTCAGTGGAAATCAATAAAACCAAATGTTTAGTGGCTAATTTAACAACCATCCCAATGCTTGTGCAGTCTCACTCGCCATGTATAGCTTCTACGTGCTGCGCCCATGTGACGTCAGAACATCTCCGCGAGGATTTCTCTGATTGGTTGAAATATTTTCAATGGCGGCATTCATTAAGTTGTCGATGATGCGGGAATTCTGCTTCAGGACCGACTTTCGGAGATGGATAGCTTAGTTGTATGAGCTCTATATGTTCAAACATTCGCATGAATCGTTAGTTTATGACGTGATCTATCTTCCAAACTGTATTTTGAAATTCCGTTGTCTATTCCTTTAAGTTATAATTTATGTCCTCTTGCTTCGATTGAATATTAGTTCCTACTTATAATTGTTTTACTGGGGAAGAAGGAGCGTGATGGGGAAAAGGAAGTAGAAAAAACGATTGAGTTGAGCAGTCCGTTTTTTTGGATGTAACGTTAGCTGTACAGTACTGTATTGGTGTGATTAACAAAGAACGAAGATTAAAGATTGATTTGTGTACCACCAATTGTAGCGCTCATTCCCACAGCCCAGAGACCTGGAGCATGCGACCTAAATCGAGAAACGAGGGTTACAACTATATAAATCGGGGGTGTTCAAGCATTTCTTCAGTTCTTTCCCAACTTTGAAGATGAACGGACCTGATGCTGATTTGATTCAACTGACTCTGCTCCAACAAGAACGGTGCTGAGTTTTTATTACGACCACAGAGATCTCACCATGATGCTATCACGCTGTTTGTACGATAATGGCGTTCCCACTACGTTCTTAATAAAACTTTGCCCCACTTTTTTTTGGCTACGACCCAGCTACGCTTATTTTGTGCAAGTTCAAAATAAGCCTGGGGAGAGCGTGCAGCTTCCCGACCTAGAAGATCCCACCCCAACCAAACCACACTCATGGAGATCCTCCCATGTTTGGCCCACGATTGGCCACGCTCTCGGCCACTTTTCCATCGTAGTAGAAGCGGTGTCTATGTGTGAATGGGCCTTTAATGAGTAGTGACCACAAGAACGCCATTCTTGATTCTCCATCCAATTTGATTCGTCCACAACTTTCCCAATTTCTTCCCCCTCAGCTTCCTCTCAGCTGATGCCTGGCAGTGATGTGTCGGGAGATTTCTCATCCCTAATTTGATGCGGCTCAAACCAATAGCCTAAACCGCTGTTATTTCTCTACTATGCGTCATTTTTGAATGAGTTGTCACACAAGGAACTCAGGCGCTCGCTGTTGTTGGCCATCTCAACTGCTCAATTGGTGTCGTGTGATTAATTTCTACCTGCGCGAAAGAAGAGAGCCCTTTCGGCTGTGACTCCTGATGACACCAGCTTTCCAAGACTCTCTGCCGAAATGGCTGCTGTCATATTGAACGAAAGTGCAACTGTCTCATCAAACTTTTGCATGTGTGAGGCTAAAAATATCTCTTTCAGACGATATACGACCTTTTGGGAGTGATGCATGGCACTGTTCCCTGGGCAACAGATACAACTCCTCAAATAATACTCCAAGATACAATAGGCTGTAATATTAGTTTCCCCTGAATGATTCTGTAATTTTACATTAATGGTGGATAAATGGACTTGATTACCTGATTTCTCTGCGGAATAAGGTGGGCCCATCACAAAATAGTTGTAGTATATGGAAAGACACAGATAATCATGCCTGTACATCTTGCATTTCCTACAATTGTTTTGATCCTTGCACATTTGCTTCATTGTTGTCCCTACCCTAAGGGTAATTTCCTTCTGGTTGCCTATATTTGTTCTTACCTTATTTATTTTTTTACAATGTATGTGTTCTTCAGGACTGACATGAATTTTGTGCAGTGAGATTTGTATTAAAGGCAGAATCTGTGCTCTAAATATATTCTGTAGGCAGTCTTCCGCATTAGTGCCACATCATAGGCTACCCTTAGATACTGCTTATGGGGCCTGTGTGGCTTGGAAACCTCATTCTAAAGTTTCACAATAAAAGAGTTTCTGAGATAGATAGCTTGTTGATGCCCAGTGTGAAACAACGCTGATGCAATTGAGCTGATGGGATCTCGTTTTGCGGCAGTATTTAACCTTCCTTGCTATGTACCAGCATGGTTCATTCATCTGATCGTATGCATCTGAATACTCAGATCTTCCTGGTCCTATTAAATGTACTCTGTAAGGGAAGAGCTTAAATACCCGGTGGGAATTTATCTCTCCAATATGATTTCCCTTTTTTCTGTTGGATTGGCCCACAATGCTTTGTCCAGCCGTGGTCTTTGCTTTTGGTGTCCACACCACATCTACGTCCAACATTCTGCAACCATGATTGAAATTAGCAAACAGATTAAAAACAACATATCTCAATGTGCTGTTGTTAGGATTGTGGGGATTTCGCCCTTACCAATCCTCAAGATTGTGACAGGTTTCCGGGAATCCAGAGAAATCCCTGCGTCAAAGATGTTGAAAATCAATGAGTGTCCCTGATTGTCGATCCTACAGAGGCGCGACATTGATAACTGACATTCTTTTTTGATGGACATCACCAGATGGGCAGGAACATCTTTCAAAAAGCCTTGCCAATAAACACCATTCATCATTGCATCCACAAGTGCAAGTGAAGACTGTACTATGCACCAACAATGCCATATGTCAAAAACCTCCATAAATGCTGCCGTCTTCTCTGGGCTTGAGCTCATCTGAAATGCAGTGATGCTCAGTCGAAATGTGGTTTTATTGGACCAGTCAACCTTTCAAATTGTTTAAGGTAATAAGGAGTGCTGTATTCTCTAGGCTAAAGAAGAAAAGGAACATTTCAGTTGTTAGTTGTTAAGTAAGGTTTGAAAGTCAGTGTTTATTGTGGTATGGGGACATGTTAGAACCAATGACATGGGTATCTTGAGCAGATGTATTGTGCCAATGATATTAAAGGAAATGTGTGTATTTTGGAGCAATATATGCCGGAGCAACATTTGGAAAAAAAGATTTTATTTCCAAAGAAGCAATGAAGCAGAGAAGGACCAAAACATTGAATATCTTTTTTTGAATGGTTTTCAATTTTATACAGGTCAAAGATGATTTTAAAAATCAGTATTCTTTTTTATTTTCTTTTTCCATATTCCCAACTTTTTTATGTCCCCCCCACCCCACCCAAAGGGAGGGGGGACATATTGTTTCTGTCCGGTTTCCCGTATGCGTCCGCGTCTGCGTTCCCACCATTTCCGGTCCTTAACTCAGAAACCGTGTGATATATGCACACATTTGCATCAATGAGGGGCGGCTGGGTTCAGGTGGGGAGAGACATTTGTTTTTTTTTTTTGCCATAAAAACTCTCTAGTTTCAGAAATGCTGTTCCACAACAGCTTTTGCCGTAACACACTGCTGTATGCCTGAGGATTCAGGGAAAACCACATCTAGCTAAGAAACATTCTGTCTTCAGTACTACAAGTATTTTAGATGGTTGCAAAATGACCATAAAGTGAAACCCAGTTGTTTTTTTGCCAGGGTCGACTCACAGAGGGTTAAAAAAAAAAGGTCTATGAAGAAATTGTCATTTACTTAGTTTCTCTTAATATGTTGTTTGACTGTTAAAAGGGCTTTAAATTTTACTTTGGATTCAGTAAGATGAACTAAATGTGAACAAGTCTTGCTGTGGGGATCCTTGAGGCAGAATTAAGCATTTAGACCCTTATATTAATGCTTTATTCTGACTTCAGTTCTTCCGTCTCGTAACACGACATGACGTCATTGAACATGATTTGGTTATTGAAATTACAGTATCAGTCATCGTCAGAGTAATGATATCTATTGTAATTTATATTTGTATAAGTAAATGTAATATTTCTTTTTGCTTAGATGATCAGTCCAAATCTCTTGGATCCAAACTGATGCTGGACGACCTCTTCGAGGAGCACTTCCAAGTTCACAACCCGGAAGCAAAATGGATCAATGGTATGTGCTGTGAATACGGTGGTTTGAGGGTTTAGAATCCTGTCTACATATAGTACACCTGGGAAAAAGTTAAGCACCACACAATTCTTAAAACAAGTTCCGCTCCACCAAGGACTACATTAATAACATCAGCAAACTTTGGCCAGTTCTTGGAAATATACTGCAGCTTGGACATACCTTTCCTGGCATACAAAATTAGTTTGAAAAGAATTTGATCTTTACTTCACACTTTATTAGCTTTTATTGAAAGGGTATGTTTTTTATCACATTTAGCCCTTTAACTTCCTCACAAAAAATATGCAATATGCTGATAAAAGTATTGGCCTACTGCCCTTTAAAGATCAAGTAGACCTGTGCTCGCCAAAAAATAAATAAATAAATAAATAAATTCTGAACTTTAATTGGATGAAACCAAATCAATATCTGAATAAGATGAAAACTAAGCTTTCAGTAGTGCCACCCAACTGCTAATATTCAGCACATGCAGTCAAGCATGGTTCATGACCAGGCCTTTTGAATGTGAAATGCACGTGGAATGCATGCTAAGTACTCAACAGTTTTCTGAAAATTTCAGTTTTTGAATTTGGTAGTGCTTAAATTTTGCCCATGTTTATATAAGAGGGTTCACAGTTCCGTTGAAGTGCAGGGGCGTGGTGGTAATTTGGGATGTGGCCAAAGCCTAGATTGAGTTACAGGGGCTGCAGATTTGAGATATATATTAAAACTGAACAGAGCCATTCCATATTGATAATAATAGAGTTACACGGCTGTCCTGTTTGTGACTGCATGCTGAACTTTGCTGTATGTTTTTACATTACACTGTACAGAGGTTCTCCTCTTTGGAAATCCATACAATGCGTATTGGATATTTGTGATTTATATTTCAACTTTAAGTTTGTTGTGACCTGACGGTGTCACAAAGGTCGATATTGAACTATTCAGTGGTGTATAATCCATTCCATTTCAAATAAGTTTATCTTTCCATTGATAACTATTGTAAAGCTAAGCAAATGTGATGCATTCAGACAGATCAGTGTATCCTGCTATACAGCTAAACAACCCTAAGCTGCTTCAGCGCCAGTTTCCTGTTCATGATTCATCCACATCAGGACTTGACCTTGGAGGCCTCCTGCACGGACAGATATCATTACAGTAACATATACTCCTTTTACACGGAGCCCTGAGGAGGCAGGACACCTGGCGGTCCTCTCCTCTACTGGCAAAGCAACACAAGGGACCGTTTCCACGAGTCTATTAATTTAAAGAAAAGTCAGGCGCTTCATTAACTCCCAATCCCAACCCCAGTCCTCAGGAAGTTTTAAGAGGTGCCTGAGTTGAGAGAGGATTGATGGTGTCCAAGGCGATGAGGATGTGCAGCTTTTTCTATTACCCATTTGAATGGGGAGGGTTGTCCTCTGCTGGGCGCTAACAATCGACCAGGGCATACCTCTCTGCTGCAGGCAGTGCTGGGCTCCAGCAGAAGGTGCGAGAGATTGAGTATCGCCCCCTAACTGTTGAAGACCTCAAATCTCGAAGCGCTGCCTTGCCATAACAGAGAACAAAGTTTCAAGAGAGAAATTTATTTCACAAAAAATTGTCAATGACATACTTATTCAGATTACATCAGTAAAAAGCAAACGGGAGGGGAACAGTTGCAGAAAAGTCTTGCATGAAAAAGATAAACATAAAGATCATAATGGCAGAAAGATTCTTCAGGGACAGGCAGCCATATTGGGGGTTTTTCTGGTAACTTCTGTGGCTGGTTTGCGTTTGTTTCCCCTCATCTGTGAATGGGGGAAAAAAGGACACGGTTTGCAAAGTTTGATTAAAGTAGGGAGGCCATTTATCAAAAAGACACAAGTAGGTGTTGTGTAATGTGGCCAATGCCATTAATAATGTGTGTGTGTGTGTGTGTGTGTGTGTGTGTGTGTGCCTGTGCCTGTGCGTGTGCGTGTGCTTGTGCTTGTGCGTGTACGTGTGCATGTGCATGCACGCACGAATGTGTGTGCAATCGTGCTTCTGAGCAAAATTGCAGGATATGATTTCAGATCACGGTCTTAAAACACTCTTAAGTCTCAGAGAAATCTAGTTACCTGAACCTGAATCATTTTTCCACAAACAGGATGTTGCTCTGAAGGATGTGTGTCCCATCAGTGCAGTCCTTTGGCCTGTATTATACGCTCGCTGATTAGTCTCCATCTCACTCACGAACCGGCTGCATTTGTCCTTTGTAGAAGATTATCGTGTACAGCACTTTTTGAATTGTGTACAGGGGTTTGTATTCTATAATACAAATTGTCCCCAGCTTTGAAAAAAGTAGTAAAAAACAAGTAAGTAATACATGAGGACTACACTACATGCAAGATAGGGAATACTGCACTTTACTTGTGTTTTTAAATAATTATTCTCTTATTATTTTTGTGTAACCAATGTATAAATCCTAAATTATGACTGTATTACAATAACTGCTCCCCAAATATTCACGCTTAGTTCCAATGTATTGTGGATCCTATCCTTGGAAATGCTAAGGAGTAATCATCTGGAGTGGTACCTGATTATGAAGTCTATCTGGGTAATCCTTGACCTTTCATTCATGTCATACAGGTTTGATCTGATGCTTTCATCTCTGCTTGTTGATTACCATCTTTAATGTTTGCTGCACAATCTCGTTCAGCTTCAGCATAACAGCCATTATGTTCAGCCAACAATATTCAGTTGTTCTTCAGTTATGCTTGATGCAATGATCTTGCTTAAATATTAACCCTTAGAGCGCTAAATACAAATAGTGTTGCTCAATGATGAAAGACATCAAATTCAAAGCTGTTGAAAATCTATAAAAACTATTGTTTTAAAGAGCTTCCGCAGGAGCTTGTGTTTCAATAACACAAGATGATTTAATTTATATATTTATTTCAACGCCCACAGGGTTAAACTTAGGCCAAATTTGAACCTCCTGGCCAACAGAACCTGGCTTTGCTATTGGCTGGAGTTTATGATCACATGTCAAACAAGAAACAGTAGCATGCTAATGCAGATTTTTTTTTTTTTTTTTGTTATACTTCATTTTGTATAACTCGTTGCTTCATGAAAGATTTATCAAATTTTGGGTACCTTTATGTAAACTACTAAATAAATTCAGTTTGCAGAGGTGGAATATGAGGATTGCAACACATAGATTTGAATCCACAGTGACACAATATGTTTTTCAGTGTGCGTGCGTGCTAACGCCCTCTGTGCTAGTTCAGTGGCCAGCTTTACATAAAGGTATTATACTTCATCAAAACTATGACACAAAAAGAGAGAGAAAGGAAACAAGAGTACAGATATTACTCATTTAGTCCAGCTCTTTTATCACACCAGGGTCTGCTGGAATGAGACATTATGAAATAATGTATTAACAGGTGGTGATGTTTCTTCAGAGTAGAAGATATTTTCTCACTTCCCCTCAAATTATGTTACTGGCACCAGCTAATCTAATGAAAGTTTTTCACTCAAATAGAAGAAAGTAATTAACTCTAGAGTAATAAAGCACAGTGTGCCAGATCTGTTCTCTGACATGTGAGCTCTGAGTGCTGAGAGAGTAAAGAAAGGATCCTCGACAGGGCAGCACTGCGTATATAGTATGTAAATGTTTAAATTACTCCAATTAATTTGAATAGAAAAACGTGAAAATTATGTGAAAAGATGTGTGTAAGTGGATAATAATAAGTTGCATGGTTAAACCTGGATAAATGGACACCAGCTACATACAGCCAATAATAGAATCGTTTAAAAAGTACCCAAATGTTGGCATCCTCCTGCCACCCATCTTGTGCTATATATAAGAGAAGAGATGTCTGAAGCTAAATTTCTTGAAATCTATGGACAGTCCTTGTATCATTTTCAGGTTTATGACTCAGGATGTGGTGGGTTTGATCCTGTATAAACTGTGAGTTCTGAGCTGTGATACTGCTGCTGCGTGGGATAAAAAACAAAAGTCTGAGATTTCATACAGAATTCTGTGGCTGAGGGAGATATACAGACCATGTGACCGTTCTTGCGAGACAATAAATTGAGTTTTTTTTCCCCTTTCTTTTATATTGCAGCCTTTAGTTGATATAGAATTAAATGCACTTTTTTGTGCATGTAGTAAACTGCCATGCTCTAAAATGGAAAATCTGATCGTTCTGGCTGTAAATATTCATCTGTTTGAATTCACTCTGGTCTTCTGCAAACTTTTAATGGCAGCCATTTTAGCCGCACGTTTTGACAGGAGGGAATGTGTGTGTGGCGTCCATACACTACAGCCTCGATGCAGTGCGACAGTGTTTGTGTTGAGGTTGAGCCAGCCTCTTTCGACGAATCGCTGCTCTTTATCACCTACCTGTGCCGATTGGCTAATGCTTGTGTATGTCTAACTATACGCAGAGGAACCACTCCCATTGATGGATAACGAACGGGGTTGTGATGGTCCGTGAATGTGTAGCATATGATCTGCAAAATCGGGGCCCATGGGTGCGTATGGAATGCTGACTGAAAGTGAGGTGAATATGTTTTGTGGATTGATTCCATTTTTGCACGATTGGAATCGATTTAAAATTGATCAGCCTTATCTAAATTTAGCCTGTAATTATGTGCCCAATCTAACAATTACAGCTGGAAGGCAGAGGAGGATTCTTAATGAGGATTAGATCAGATTCGTATTTGTTGTCAGTCATTGCTTAGAACCAGGTGTCTTTGCTTAATTAATTCATCAACAGACAGCTGCTCATTAGCGTTGGACAATAAGCTGCAGCAGCGATTGAAGCAGCACTGCTGTGTGCCCAAGAGAAATGCGGCAGCAACACTTTTTGTCCTGGAAACTCGGCGTTTTACCTGTTTCTAAAGTATTTACAGCATTGTTTTGAAACTTTTTGAGTATATATTTGCGCACTGCGAGCCCTGCTTCTTTCTGTTCAAGAAATATGCCTGGAGGTATAGCGATAAAAATGATGTGAACGTCGATGGCTTTTAGAAATTATGGAGGTGCAACTCTTAGTCTGCCTTCATAACTGGGTCAATATCTGCTCTCAATTTACAAATTACTCACTTTGCCTGGCCATGCTTTTCGATTTCTGTTCTGTTTTATTTTTAAAATGATTTATGAATATTGTGTATTAGGATAAGTATGCTGTGTGTATGTACAGTATATGGCTGAGAAGTCAACTGCCCAAGAAGAAGAAAACAGAATATATTAATTTATTGATTAATTAATTATCACTGAAATCAGTGTAAGCTCAAGGCAGCAGCCCAGTCACCTGGTGTGCAGCACTATGACATGTTCTGTATTTAACCCGCTGCTTTTCCTCCATGTAGTAGCACAACGGTAGAGAATAATTAACCATCTAATATCGGGTGAAATATTAATTACTGCGACTACAGCTGCATCCTTTGCTACAATTCACTGGCCAGTCTCTTCTTCTTTAAAATGTCACCCTGCTCCAGGCATTCCTCTAATTTTACAGCCTGTAAGAAAGAATTGCACTTGTAAATAAAACAGCAGCCCCGAGCGGAAGTGTTGGTTTTACGGAGAGCTCTGCAGCAGATTTACTTTCCTAATTTAATTTCAAAGCTGCAGCTGGTAACCTTCTCAACTGTCACAGTGTTGTGGAAAAAAGTGTGTATATAGTGGATCGCAAGAAGATTCTGGGTTCAAATCTTCGCCTGGCATTTCCGTGTAGTGTACATATATTCTGCTCGTCTCTGTAGTTGTTTCCTATTTCAGTTCAAAGAGATATTCAGGCTAATTAAAGAGTACAGTGCCCAGTGATATGAGTGTGTGTTTTTCTGTGTGTGTGTGTGTGTGTGTGTGTGTGTGTGTGTGTGTGTGAATCATGACATCCACTGACACATCCAGACACAAATACTGATGTCACAATTACACTCAGCCATTTAGTGGGAGTGCGTATTCAGTGTGGTTTACCCAGCTTAAGCAGCAGTCACTCAGCCGGATAGTGTAAACGGACGTCCGACGGGGAGAAAAATTTCGATCCGTTTGTCTCCGTTCGCATGCGTTTCTTGACGGTTTCTCATTTGGCGTGTGCATTCCTTGTCAGGCAAGGTTTGTTCAATCTGGCGGAAAGTTTTGTGCATTTTGAGCCTCGAGCAGCAGCGGAGACAACTTTCATGACCGGATAATTTTCTTTCACAAAGTTTTCATCCCTTGGACGTCTGTTAACACTATCTGGCACGGAGTGGCTGGTGCAATGCATTTAGATTGAGGGTCTTGCTCTTGAGCATATAGCAGCATCTAGTCTGGGACACTAGCCTGCAGCCACAGGGTTTCAAGTGCTCACGTTTTCTCAAGCTCAGCTATCCTGTTGTTCCAGTCAAAGGCGTTTGTGTCACAAGGGGTTGGACGTATAGACTGTATAAAAAGATGAACGCAGCACCTGGGTCTGAAACGTGAGGCCGATGCGGAAATCTAAAAAAAATTGCATTCTATTTAATGGCCGGCAGATAGCGACGTCGTTGGTTGCAGAAAGAAGTTCAATGCTATAGAAGTCTTTGAGAAAATGACCCTACTTTCCCACCTGATTTATTATTTTAATAATGATTTTCCACATTATTTTATGGTATCTATCGCAAGTTTCAAGTCTCCTTCGATTTATCATGATGTTAATTTTTGTAAATTATGGTCCCAAATAGATTAGAATAAAGAATAAAGCTAGAGTATGCTTTAGGGGCGTGGCTATCCTCTGGTCCTCGTCCGATACGGTCAGATCCAGAGCCACGGTCCTCCCTGGATCTTCAATTCACGCTCTCATCCAATAGGAATCACATCCGGTTTCAAAATGACAAAATGGCGCTGTTCTAATTGCCAAAATTGAGGCTTCCTAAATGATATGCTGAAACCAATGGGTGATGTCACCGTTGCTTCGTCCACCTTTTTATGCAGTCTACGGTTGGACAGCGCAAAAGGAGGTGTGTCAGTTCATAAGCCTGGCACTGTGCAATTATCATGTCACAGACCTCATTGCATACTTACTCACCCAAACCACTTTTTTTAACGCAAATATGTCGCTTTGTGGTAGTTTCGTTGAACTCCAGTGGAGCTGTTTGCAAATAAACACATACTGTCCTTCCTTTCTACATTTTCATAATGTAGCCTGTAAATAATACCTAAAAATAGTGGTGGGGTCTAATGGGGGAGGGTGAAGGGTTATTTTTATACATGTGAATATTTTCTTTGTATGGGGGAATATAAATAATTAACTTCAGTCTTGCACTTGTTTTAATACCAGGAGCGTCATTTTATATACGGTTTAAATGGCCTAAATGTTGGTGAATGACCTTTATCCCCCCAGACTTCCCCATGTATTACGGCATTGGAGCTTGGTCACGGTCCTCAGAGGATCGAAGGAGCTTGCTCTTCACTGGACAAAATTGTCAGTTAGCTATGGCATTAATGCTCTGGTATTAAAGGGAACGCTCTGATTACTTTTATCCTCTGACATTGTTTCTCCTGGACAGATGAAGAATTTGTTTTCCGGACCAGAGATGGGGATGTTCTGAGGGGAAATGTACTGAGCAATCAGACAGAACTCCTTTTGAAGAACACCACTTTTGTAAGTATCCTTTATTATGTTGTATGGAAATGGGTACATTTGTGCTCGAGGTAGCACTTGATTACAAATTGTATTCCAAGCATCAAGTAAGATAAGGTCGTTAAGTGTTTGTTTTCAGCTTAACCTTGGCAATTTAGGCATAATTTCTGAGTGGTCCCTGATAATCATGTCAACCAGCTAATGTGCTCGTTCCCCCCCGCTGGAGGAACATGACTAAATTGACATCCACACTGAGCAAGGATGAGACTGAAATTAGTATTCATGCTTCTATTTATTCTCTTTCAGATAATTGTAATACTTTTCTTGCCTATTTCAATCAAACGTCTTTAAAGGTCCCCTATTATGCCTCAAGTGCACAGCTAATCAGCCATTATGAGCCAGTTCAAAATCTCCCCTTCCTGACATCACAAGGGGGAGTGACCACCACCCAGAATACTGAAATCTGATTGACAGTTCTTCTTGCCTCTGGTTGGTTACTTCCCCATGTGATGTCAAGAGGGGAAAGATGGCTTTTAATAACTAATTGGCTGTGCACCTGGTGACATAATGGGGGACCTTTAAATTGTTTCCAAACAGTCCACTGTGCAGCTGCATGGCTTTTTTACTCGACATGAAAATAGTTCACATATCACACCGACTCCGTCATCTCTGCAATGGCTCCCAGTTAAGATCCAGTGTTAAATACCAGTGTTAACTTTTAGAGCCCTGCATGGTCAAACAGCCCAGTACATTGCAAACCTCCTGATCCCTTATAGTCCGAATGAGGTTCTTGGGTCTTCTGTACATCAACTACTGGCGATCCCTTATAACTTCTTTAAAACTCCAGGTGACGGTGCTTTTCAAGCTGTTGCTCCCAGTCAATGGAATGCTCTTCCTGTATCGCTGTGGTTCCTAAACTCCTGGGACATTTTTATGAAGCACCTAAATATGCTTTTATTCAGGCATACATTTGTTAGCTTGTGTATAGCTGCCCCACTTTATTACTTATTGCTTCTTTGGTTTACTTCTTCGTCTGTGTTTCCAAATTTTTGTACTTATTAATGTGCCTCTGTTCTCATTTGTTTGTTTTTGTGATTTAATTGTTGTTTTTCACATCGCCTCTTGTGTTGTATTTTTTGTTTCATATAAAGCACTTTTGTGATTTTACTATATCTGTGAAAGGTTCTATGTAAATAAATTTTACTTACTTACTTTATTGTCCTCCTCACGAGAACTTCACACAGATAGTTTTTTTTAAAAGCATGGTCTCAAAAAATAGTCTTCCATTTTACTTTTTTATTTTTGTCTCATTTCCCCCTCACGCTGTAATGACTATGTTTATTCTAGCAATACTGCAGCATGCTAGAATTAAATTTCACAATGGCTTCCTAAAACCCCTCATCCTCCATTTAACTGATTTGTTTTACTATCAGCATGTGAGCTTGTTGACCCTTTCACATGGTTCAGTGGATCTCTTCGCCATACTTTCTCTTTGTGGTGATTAGGCTGCTGTGCTAATTAACACGCTAAATTAACTTGAGCCATATACAACCCCAATTCAGAAAAGCTGGACGGTTTGGAAAATGCACATATAAACAGAAAGTAATGATTTTTAAATTTACCTTGACTTGTAGTTCATTGCAGACAGCATGCAGACAAAATATTTAATGTTTTATTTGGTCGACTTCATCTTATTTGTAAGGATGCATCTATTCCTGCCATTCAGGCCTGCAATGTATTCCCAAAAAAAAAAAAAAAAAAAAAAAAAAAAAAAAAAATATATATATATATATATATATGCTGAAATATAGGACTGATAATGCAATAACAAAAGAATCATGATGTGATTTGAAACAGCTGGTGTGAAAAGGTGATTTTAGTCATGATTTGGTAGAGTTTAGGAAGGCCTGGTCCTCCAGGAGCCGGAATGGGCTGAGGATTTACAATTTGCCCACAATTGCATTAGAAAGTCGTTGAAAAGTTTAAAATCAATATTCCTCAAAGAAAGGTGGGAAGGGATATATGGATATTTCACCCTCTACAGTGCAAAACATAATTAAAAAGATTCAAGGAATCTGGAGGAATTTCTGTGTGGAAAGGACACGGTGCAAGTCTTAGCTGAGAACCTGTGATCTCTGATCACTCATACCGCACTGCGTCAACTACCATCATTTATCTACAATCATATAACCACATGGGCTCATTATTATTCTAGCAAACATTTGGCAGAACCAAAATATGTAGTTACTTCCACAAAATCCAGTGAAAACTTACTGTGCAGAAAGGAAGAATTATGTCAGCAGCCTTCAGTAGCTATCTAGACTTTGAAACATCTGCAATGGACCATCACACAGCAAAAATATGCCTTGCGATCAGACAAATAAATATTGCAGGTATTTATGGAGGAAGTAGATGCTGTGTTCTCTGCACTGCATAAGAGGAGGGTGCGGGTGCAGGACTAGCCTGTCTGCAGTCCCCTCCTCTCCTGGAATAGAAAGTGTGGTACATTTTAAAACACAGAATACAAAGATCCTGTACTGTTGCATATGCCATAAGACTTGTTTGCAGGAAGAATGGGACAAAAATTCACCTGTTACGCTAAATAACTTGGTGTCTTCAGTCCCTATTAAGCACTGTGAAAAGCATTACAAAGTCATAAACACTTTACTTTGCCAACTGTATTGAAATATGTTGCGAGAATCAAAATTGAAACATGTTTATTTTGAAAAAAATCTAATTCAGGGGGTGAAACATTAAATCATGTGCTGTTTTCAATGTAATACAGGTCAAAGATAATTTACAAATCATTAGCTTCAGTTTTAATTTCAATTTAATATACCATCCCAATTTTTTCTGATTTTGAAGTTGTAATAAAAGAAGTTTGCTGATTGACTTGTATAATTTTTTTTCATTCAGGGTTGATTCAGCTTATTCTGATTCCTGTGTTTCCATTTGTTATGAAAATATATTATCTCACCAATTTTCTCGCTCTCAACGCTCAGACTCTCTCTCTCTCTCTCTCTCTCTCTCTCTCTCTCTCTCTCTCTCTCTCTCTCGACAGGCAACATTTAAGGCTTCAAAGTTTTCAGTCTCTCCAGACTTCAACTTTGTTCTGCTGGGGTATGACGTGAAAGAGGTCAGTTTGTCTCATCAATCTCCACAAACTGCTCTGCTCCTCACAGGCCGAACTCCCGCTTGGCACTTACCCAGAGACTGCTGGATACCAGGAGCCTCGGATTGAGTGATTCTCCAGCAGTATCTGTTGTTTAAGTCTGCATGATCAACATGCTGTTCATCTCAATAGCGGAATGTATGCGTGTTTGCAGATAGGGATTTTTATAGTCGGGGTGGGGTCGTCTTTCCGGTGCCTTGATTTTATTGACTATGGAGCAGCGTGTCTCGTTTCTGACTCTCCGGGGAGCCGCGCGTTTTCCCCTGCGATGCCACTTGAAAGCCTGACGTCTGCGTTTAAACTGTTGTCAGTTCTTGACATTGAAACACAAAAAGGAGGTGATGATTGATGGTTTATGCAAAAATCAACGCCAGTAAAACTGTGCTTTGTTGGTCTGGAAAATAAAGAGTAACTGAGCATCAGGCAGTATAGTGGTTTAATGGTGCAGACTTGTTCTTAACATTGTAGTCTGTATATATTGGTGTCTATTTGGGGGGGATGCAGCCATTCAGCCCCTCCGCTTCTACATCCCAGTTTGCTACCCTGCGAATTCCCTGTTGCAATGTTGTGATAAAATGCTTCATGCATTAGACTCCACTCAAAGCCATTGGCAAGTTAAAGCATACTGACATAAAAGGGGAGTGTATCTGTATTTCATTCCAATCTAAGAGTCTTTGTCGCACAAATGAAATGCAAAGTGTTCATATTGCAATCATATCATTGGTTTACTAATGTGTTTGGGCTACAGTGTTTGCATGAGCCAAACCTGGTTGACATTATACTACATTATCAGTGAGTTGTGAACGGCTATGCTACTTTGTTTAGCGACTCTGAAAAATGCCTTGCTACCTGAATAACCTTTAATACAAAAAAAATTAATATTCCTCTGACAGCCTTCCAGCAGAGCACTCACTGAGGCTGGAAATGAAGAGGAAATAAGGACTGATTTTTAAAAAAATCTTCTGTGTTTAAAAGACCATTTCCTTATGCTTAGATCTCCTGATTTGTATGGATTTTAAGCATTTAGCACTTCATGTGAAGGTGGTTGCTGCTATTTCAGATCTGACACTAAGCATTAAGAGCCAGTTTCTGTAACTATGAACCAGGGGGTGATATAGCATGCTCCTGGAAATCACTGATTTTTTTTTGTGGGGGTAGATATATTGTCAAAACTGACAAAAAATAACGTTTTTATCGAACATCCCTTCGGGCAGGAATTTCTGGCCCTTTTTAGGGTCAAGGTGAAAAGGGCTAAAATAGAGAAATAGTCAAAATCTGGACTTTGGACTTGAATATCTTGGTGCGCCTTCATTAAGCCTCCTTGATTCTTTGGTATATGAATATATGGGTAGATTACTTTCACTTTGTGTTATAATTTTCAAGGCTTACTGAGGGCACCGCCTATAGGTGGCGCTCCAAATCATGACTTTTTGCATTCTGGGCTATGTTTGAGGCCATCCCAGAGTCTGCGCCCTCACAAAGCCTTGCTTATTTTTGCATATTTGGATATATGGGGACTAGTTCTTTCCAAATTTGCATCAATGCCAGTGGCTTAGTGAGGGCGCTTTGGTATAGGTGGCGCTTTTTAAGCCGAAAATGCAATTTTCGGTGATTTCATTTGACCATATCTCGGTGCGCCCCCGAAGGATTTCAGGAAAACTTGTTTTATTGTGTTCCTCTATATCTCTGCTATTCATGATAAAAATATCAGGGTGGCTTTTTGCCTCATTTTAACCCCACACATGCCAGAAATGGACATATTTCACATATTTCGCAATCAAGCAAAACCACCAAAAAAGACCAACAGTCCCCACCAACCACTGGGGATGTGTTGTCAGGACATTGAGGCAAGACATTTTTTTTTAATTAGAAACAATTTATTAAAACATTCAAAAGAACTTAAAAGTCAGAAAAATAACAATTTAGGCATCTCGAAGGTGCTGAAGAGGACGGGAGGCTAGATGGCATATTTCATTTTCGGCCACCAGCACTGAATAATGATTGAATCCTTACATGTATATTGTTCAGAGCAGGATAAAAACTGCCACCTGCTGCCTGAGCCCCATATTAACGCACTGGAAAACTAACCTTTTGTCTTTCTTGATTAAAGGTGGAGTGTTGTCTAGTGTGAACGTTTTGGCATACAGAGGGTTAACAAGGCAAAAAGCCACCCTGATATTTTTATCATGAATAGCAGAGATGTAGTGGAACACAATAAAACAATCTTTACCGAAATCCTTCGAGGGCGCACTGAGATATGGTCAAATGAAAATCACCTAAAATTGCATTTTCGGCTTAAAAAGCGCCACCTATACCAAAGCGCCCTCACTAAGCCACCGGCATTGATGCAAATTTGGAAAGAACTAGTCCCCATGTATCCAAATATGCAAAAATAAGCAAGGCTTTGTGAGGGCGCAGTCTCTGGGATGGCCTCAAACATAGCCCAGAATGCAAAAAGTCATGATTTGGAGCGCCACCTATAGGCGGCGCCCTCAGTAAGCCTTGAAAATTATAACGGTAGATGAAAGTACTCTACCCATGTATTCCATATACCAAAAAATCAAGGAGGCTTACTGAGGCGCTAAGATATTCATTGCCAAAATCCAGATTTTGGCTATTTCAATTATTTTTGCCCTTTTCACCCTTACCCTAAAAAGGGCGTGAATTCCTACCGAAGAGATCTTCGGATAAAAAACGTTATTTTTGTCAGTTTTGACAATATATCTACCCCCACAAAAAAAATCAGTGGTTACCTGGAGCATGCTGTATCACCCCGTGGTTCAAACTGGTCCAAAGTTACAGAAACTGGCTCTTAACTAGGCTTTTGCCAACCTTAGAAGAACCATATTCTATTTGGCAAGCTTTCAGGGTTGCTAGTAGTTTTCAATATGCTTCCGAGTACTACAGAGTTCAAGATAAAGCCGAGACAATGCACGTCCTGACCGGTGACTTCTGTTTTCAACCAGAAAATCCTGAAGGAGAATGTCCGGCCATTAATCTGTGACCTAAAGCTCAAGCACAGTTGGGTTATGCAGCAGGACAATGATCTGAAGCATCTGTAGTGCACGAGTCACTTCTGAATGGCTCAATGGAAAGTAGTTATGGTTTAAGTGTGGCCTGGTCAAGGTCCTGACTTTAATTCAGTAGAAATGCTGTGTATCCACATTAAACAGGCAATTCATGCTCAAAAACCCTCCACTGTAGCTGAATTAAATCAATTCTACTGAGAAGAGTGTTAGCAGGGCTGAAATAATGGTGTAGGACTCAAATGCATGGCCAGAGGAGTCAGGATTCAGGGCAGTTCAAGACTTTATCAATATGGAGATATACAGTTTATAACAAAAACAGAACAATAAAGAAACTGGAAACTACTGCCAAGCAGGGCAGGATAAAGGAAAAGATCCCTGACAGGCTACAAAGGAGAACTGGAGCAAAAACCAAAAACATTTGGAGCAAAACTTCCTCTTGTCAGAAGGATAAACTAACAAACTTGTTAGAAAACTAATACAAACTGGAGCGAGACACTAGACCACGGAGCTCAGGAAACAGGCAGAGGACTGATCAGGTGAAGTGAAAATCCAGCACTGAAGAAACCCAACACCTCCTTATACAGGAAACGAGTGTGGATGGGGGCGGAGCCACATTCCTCACGGGGGTTTTCGACCAAACATTTCAGCACCACGGACAGCGGCTGGAACTGCTGCCGGCGCTGAGGCAGTGCTGGTTTTAGAATCGCAGAAAGTTTCCGGCGATTTGGATGGGGCTACAATAGTGATAGAGATTGAGCCATAATTTCTCCATACCATTATTAAAGACTCATAGTCAGTTACAACAACCATTTGATTGCAGATGATGCTGCCAAGGGTGGCACAACCAGTTATTAGGTTTGGGGGGAATTATCTTTGCACAAGGGAGATATAGGTTTTTAATAAAGCTTTACCTTCAATTAATGAAAAGATCAATTAAAAGCTGTATTTTGTGTTTACTCACATTGTCTTTGTCTTACATTAAAATTAGTTGGATGATCTGGAACATTAAACTATGAGAAATTAGCAAAAATATGGGAAATTTGGAAGGGGGCAAATACTTCTTCACAGTACTATAAGTGCAACATGCCACTCCATGCCAGTAATTTTACAAAAATGAACAAAAATGATTTGAACAGATCAACCTGCTGAATGTATGATGGCCCTTCTCCCACATCTAATACTGCTTTGAATTCTGGGTAAACTGAACAGATGTGATGTCGGTGGATTTGAGCTCTGAGCAGCAGAGGTCTTATTCAGCAGGTCTGGGGCCCTTTCCCTCCAGTGTGCAGTTTGCTTTGTTTGGCTAGGCCAGCTGCACCAGCTGTGTCCTGGCAGTTTCATAGCACTGCGCTGCCTGTTTTCCCAAGGCGTTTATCCATGGCGCGGCAGTCATTTATCCCACCACCACTGGCTCGCTTAGTGGGTGACATTATTAGGGGTCACAATATTGGGATACTGCGAGTTTATATTAATGCCATTAGCCCTTTCGAGAATGATTATTTATTTTGAGATGCTGCAACATTTTTCATAATCACTGCCAACATACTGATTTTCTCGCATTGGACAAAGGCGAAACCAATAGTAGGCCGATATCTACAGAGATATAGAATCAGCTTTGTGTGATAAGTATGGGTCTCTCCACCAATGCACACAAACCTACATTTGCACATGTAGTTGGGCCTGTATTTGTTTTTTGGTGCACGTACAAATAAACAGGAAAGCACACGCGTGCAAATGTACACACATTGATGAACAGTCATATGTACAGGCGCAAGACATACAGGTGCATATCCACGCCATTGAGAATTAAAAGGCATGTACGTAGAAACACATAAAGCTGTATCCACCATTACCAGGAGTACCCCCATTGTCCATGTGCCGCATTGCCTCACATGAAGGCTAAATGTTGAAAGGACAAGTAGGCCTCTATAAGAGCACCATTTACTGTCACAGCTGCGCAGATGGACTGAATCAGGAAGAGGCAACACTGAGCTCTTTTGCGAGAGTGAACTGTCCAGGGTCGAAAACCAGGAAACAAGGCAATTTAGTGTTGGCAAGATGAAGTCGAGGGATGGGCTGAGATCCATCGCTGGCTGACAGAGTCTAGGTGAGCAGGCGAGCCGTGGTCATTCGTCCAGACTGGAGTCAGAACCAAAAGATCTAGCCGGGGGCTTTGGAAACACGCAGATTATGACTCTCAGATTTGGGTAAGAGGGGTCAAGGGAATCTGTGGACAGACACTCGGCTGGAAAAGAAACTAAGAGAAGAGACGGAACAAGTAAGAACACTGGTGTGTAGAACAGAATTGACAAGCAAGTCCAACAATCTGTCACTGGAGAAGACAAAGACTTAAATACACAGAGACAGTGAGTAACAATGAGGAACAGAAAAGGAAGAGGAAAGAGGAATGGAGAGGAGGAGGGGTGAGGTAATGAGACAATAACTGAATAATGTAAACCAGTGGACGAAATAGAGTCAAAACTGCCACAGACAGCCAGATTACAGAAAAAACCAAATTAACAGGGATAAGATGTGACGACTTGCGTAGTGTCTGTAAGAGGCAGGGGTTCATTTTCGGCATCACAAAACTTCCAGCTCCCTGCCCCTGTGTGTACACTGTACATGCTTCCTGAGAAAAGTCTATGATTATCTGAACTCATTAGGGCTTATAGGAAAGTTTATGGTATGCGTTGCTCACTAAGGTTTTGGGATGTTGGTTGGATGACTATGGGCGAGATGAACTTTCGCTCTTTTTTTCATCCAGACTAACATCTGTACTGTGTATATTGATTTTCTTTTCTTGTACAAGTAAATGGAAAGTGTGCTATCAGTCCGGATTGTTTGTGCTGTGTCCGTCCCTTAAATATGTGTAGGGTTGACATTTATACTTTGTCTTTACATTGCTACAAGTGACAAGCAAGTTTTAAAAAATGGTGTTCCTTTCTGGTTTCCATTTTTTGTGGTGAACTCCTTATGACAGACAGGAAGTCAATTTTTCCTTGCAACTGGTTTAATTATTACATTAAAAAAGTAGGCCGAGGAGTGAATGGTCAAGATGAGACTTTCTGAAAATGAACACAAGTGGTATTCTGAAATTTTGTGTGGTTTGTGCTGTTTTTAATTGCATTCATGTACGGAAATACAGATTTAACTTTCAGGTTACAACTGATAAGACTTTCTTGTAGACACTGAGATAGAGACTGAAGACCCTGTTTTGTTCATCTTGTTTGGAAATGTACAATTGAATTATACACTCAAATGTTGATGCCAAAGTCCCTGTGTCAACCCCTACTTTCCAGAAACATGGAAACACCTTAGTCTGAACATGCAGTCTTGAACTTTAATTTGAGTTGCACTGCGTTGGCATAGTTCACAAGATTTCCTACTAATGAAATTATTTTTAATATTTGTATAATATTAGTGTATTGTGAATGGAAATACTTATAACTAGAACAAGTTTATTTTATTTATTTATTAAGCTTTGACAGAAGTAAGGAAATGATCGCACAGGTGGCAAGGCACCTATTGTGAGGCAATCATCCCACAACATGTACAGACAATAGAACAATGAAAAGAAGAAAAAAAATAGTAATAATAAAATAAGATTGTATACTAGCAAGAGTAAGTAACATCAGAGGGACAGACGGCAACGTGAACAATGACATTTGCCAACTCATGTACAGGAATCATCATAAGAAAAATAGTTGTTAAACTTTTCTGTATAAAAATGAAATAGCTTTGATTTAAAAGCAGCTGTAGTATCAGAAATTTGATAGAGGTGACTGGCGTTCCACAAATAAAATAATCTGTTAAAATAAGAATGGCGAAAAGTTTGGAATTTTCATTAAAAATGTATCCTCATTTTGAAATGAAACAAAATGGTTGTAGTTGATGTCATATTCCCCCTTCAAGCATTTGCACAAGAATACACAATCGAATATATCACGTCTGTAGCCCAGCGGTAAAAGATCAAGCTTCATTAGTCGGGCCTTGTAATTGCTTCCAACACAATCATTATAACCAAGAATGTACTTAGTGGCTCTCCGTTGCACACCTTCAATATGAAGGAGAGATTTTTTTGGTGAAACAGCCCAAGATTGGGTGGAGTATTCTAAAAGTGGTCTTATAAGCGAAATATACAGTTTTCGTTTTGTTTGAACTGAACACGAATGACCGCAATTTCTTTGAATTAATATAAGCATGCGATTTGCTTTACTGACCAAGACATTTGCATGTGTATCCCATAATAAATTTGATGACAGTACAATCCCAAGATCATGCATGCAGTCGACTTTTTCTATTAAATTACCATTCATTGTGTAATGACGAAGAATGGGAAATCGCTTCCTTGTAACGCTCAATAGTTTACATTTACCAGCGTTAAATCTCATGTCCCATTTACGGCTCCAATCCAGGATGTTTTCTAGGTTGCACTGCAGCTGTGAACAGTCTTGCGTGTTTCTGATTTCTCTTATGCATTTAGAATCATCTGCAAACAAGGCAACCCTAGTCTCAGGACTTACACAGTCTGGCATGTCATTAACATACAGCAGAAACATCAAAGGACCTAAAATTGATCCTTGTGGAACTCCTGATTTAACGGGAGATCAGGATGATAGAGCACCTTCGACAGCAACTCTTTGTTTACGATTGGATAAATACGATGTAAACCACTTTAAAAGATTGCCATGAAATCCATATGTCTGGAGTTTATATAGAAGTAAGTCATGGGGGACAGAATCGAAAGCAGATGAAAAGTCTAGATATAAAATATCAATTTGTCTGGACTGATCTAAGAATTTACCAACTTTCGTGAAATACCTGGATCAACTGAGTTGTTGTCGACCGACCCTTAACAAAACCATGTTGTAGGTGACTTAAAACAGGCACTACATGAGGATAGACAAAATTAAGTATGCACCTTTCCAGCACCTTGCTACAAATGCACAATAACAATACCGGTCGATGATTACTCACATTTTCTTTGTCAGATTTTTTATGGACTGGACGCTCCAGGTTCAGTTCACTGTAGTTTAAAAGTTGTTTATATGATGAATGCTTTTTCTGGTTAAATGCTAATGTGCCCCTTGTGGCAGATCTAAACGCCACTATGCTGCCCTTACACCAAAGAACTCTCGAAGTGATTTCATTGTCGCAGCTAAATTTCTGATATATGAAGAAAATCATGAGAGTAGGGTGTAAGGTGGTGATAAAGCCCAGACAGTTCCTTGTATAAATCAAACCTGTTTGATATTATCGTAAGTCTTTAGTTTTGCCTCATATGAAAAATAGTGAAGTTCAGTGACATGAACATAGTCAACAACCAATAGGTGCACTCTGCAAGATCCGCAGTCTTTGCAAAATCTTGTAGGCTGTGAGTAAAAACTCTCTGACTTTGACACATTGTTTGTAGATGTGAGAGGGTGTCAGACATTAGTCTTCAGAACGTTTTCTAGTTTATGGTAAGCATGAGGGTGACTGAGGTTCGATTTGTGGGGTTTGATGATGGGTTGATGAAGAGTGTGACAGTTTTGAAGGACACTTTTCAAATGATTGAGGATTAGTCTGTTTGGGATGAAAGGCTGTTGGTATAAAGGCTCATTTATTTTCCCTTTAAGCATGAAAATGACTGTCTGTTTTGAACAATGTAACCATCAGTGCCCATATATGTTCATGCGCCCTTTGCGTTGGCATGGATGTAAAACAATACATCCACTAGAGGGCAGTTCAGAGTCAAAATTTTCTGACTACAACAAACATGGTGACATTGGATGAGGTAGTGATGATGTATTGTTGCAATAATCCAGTTGTAATTATACATTGGCTACACTGCCCCAACAGTTTCTGGTGCTAAAGCTCCATCTCTTCAGTATCAGTAAGGTTTCTAAAAACATATAGAAATATGGACAAAATCAACACAGAGTATAGAGAGAAGGCTCCATGCGTATCTGTACACGTATTTAACATTGAGTAAAGTGAGCCTTTACACAAATGACTTTAAGGGCACTGTTAGTAGGGTCCAGTCTGTAGTCTGTGGTATTCAGTGCTGTTACTAAGTAGCTTAAATATATCCCATTGTTTTGAATGACCGTGCGATTAAAACTTTGATTGGATATTTGTTTTTTTCTAAACTCAAGAGAAATTGTGGTGTTTGCTTTTGCTATTCTCTCTATCCTCAGTACCTGAGTTGCTGTGTTAATATATCACCTTGATGCGGATTGCAGAAATGTCATTCACTTGATAGTAGCAGAAAGATTTCCAGTATCTCGTACTGGTAAAACCTGGTAAAATTCATAGGACCAAGTTCACTGTCTCTCAAGTTTTACTCCTAAAGATGTTGAAGATTATCTGACCATGGAAAACTGAATTTTAAAAGAACATGAATTAAAAAAAAAAAAAATCAAGAAATCAGCAGTGAGCTCTTATGAATTAATAATCATAACTGTGTTTTTGATGTTGATTGCATGTTAATGAGACTACTTGCCCCACACATTTGCCAAGATATTTTACATCATAAACTACTGCTTCAAAATAAATAAGGTTGAAAGGAATGAGTGGAGAGCATTTGAAAAAGTTCTTAAACTCAAAGAGACTGATTAATCTCCATACACGCCTGAGTGTAATTTAATCAATACATAGTAGGGGGATTTCAAGATGAAAAATGCCCTTTGAACTTTGAGCAGTTTAGAAGCATCCCACATTTATGACTTGCCTGATGCGATGGATAATCCACCACTTGCTCTCACCACATTCAGGGCATGTGCAACTGCTAAATATAATATATCATATGGATATACTCTTCTGTCATCTGTGCTGCTCATCATTGTTCTTACCCTGCCAATTTTATCATTGGAAGTAAATCAACATGGCAACGAGGTGTGAGCCCTGCTTTCGTTGAGAGAAGGATGGTTTCCAGTAGATGCTTGGTCACGCTAATATGCTAATTAGTGTAGCTCTTTTTATTGCGACAATTTATGTTTGTGAATTTACTGGCAGGAATGTGGCTGTTTCTTTTGCTCTGATTATATTCAGATTTGGCAGTACAGTACTGTAATAAGAGATTGCTTTGGATTCCATCAGACACTGAAAACCTGCCTCCGCTGGTGGTCTTACACGTCTTATATTTTGTAACTTTTTGGTTTTGTGCATGCATTGCATTTCATACCCTCATGAGCTAAAATATAACCCAGTGTGGATTTTGAGAGTGCTGACACTTTACAACGCAGTACATACACACACACACACACACACGCGCGTGTGCGCATCTTGGCTACAGTACTGGCATAAACACGCATGAAAAAGGACGTCTGATTTGTTTTTCTGTCCTTGGTCTCAATCGCCAATATACTAAAAAGGAAGAAGAAGAAGAGGACGTTTTTCTGGCCTCCCGTCCTGCAGATAGTTGAAGAATTTAAAGTAATGCAACTAGATAATTTATTTGTTAGTAATTGTAATCCGATTACTTAAGTGATCAAAGTAATGCGTTACATGACTGCATTACTGATAAATGTAATCTGATTACAGTAGTTAGTTACTTTGTAATGCATTACCCCCAACACTGCGTATGCACATCCATACAAACAAACATACATGCATAAATAAATGGCTAGTGGAGCATAACCTCAGGTACAACTATTGTATGTATGTTGATTTACATGGATTCCAGATTTCAGGGGTCATAGTCTGCAAAATTTTTGAAACTAAGTATTAAAAATGATAATTGAATTTATTATTAGTTTCTGAGAAGACTTTGAGGCTTGAGCTGCTAAAATTGGGGTGGGGGTGGGGGGTGCATGTATAAAATGAACATAATTCCTGTAAAGTCAATACAATTTGCTGGCAAAGCCCTTAAATTTAATTTCTTTTAATTTAAAATCCATTGCAGTGGGTGATGTGCCACTGTCCAAATGCTTATGCACATGACTGTAAATGAGTTCTGTTGCTGGCTGCCCGTGTGCATCGCATTTTGTCACATTTGTGTAGTAGATGGAATGTAAGGTCTTCTGTGTGGTTTGGTCTTCATTAGCTCTTATGTCCTCCCGTCCCATTGTTTCTGAGGCTAATCTGTGCCGATGAGTTCAAAAGGACACAGACGCGTGCCTCCATCCTCTCTGTTTTGAGCTGTGCAAACTGATTAGCAGTACACAGGAGTGCATGTCTGAACATCATTGCCCAATCTTCCATCTTAAAATGATTTTTTTCTTTTTCTGTTGTTGTCTTGACAATGTTACAGGTCCCAGCATGAACAGTCAGCTCAAATTAATTATGTAATAATGAGCTTTTGGAGCCCTAGGCAAGCGGCGCGAGTGAAAGCCATGATTCTTATCAGGATCCTTTGTTTAAAGTCAGAAGTAATATTTTTGAGGAAAGAAAAGGTGATTTAAAAGTAGGGTTCCCCGTGGCAGTACATTTGAAAAAGTTTTTCTTTTTTTCCATCTTTTGCCACACAGTTTTACAGTAAGGACATGAGTCATGTGCCCACGTGACGGGAACGGAGGACAGGAAACAGTGGACTGGACTCGGGTGCAGGGGTGGACTTGGTTATAGATTTTATTAAGCCGGGTGCGAAGTCAGACGGCTATGCGAAATATACAAAACAAAGGTTCCTTTATAACAGAAACTAGAAGTAATACAGCCATTGGTTATAACAACGTATTAACCCTTTCAGCGCTGTGGGCAACTGTAGTTGCCCAATGATGTAAGATATCAAAGTCACATGCTGTTGAAAACCTATCATGTGGCAAGGGAGCTCCCGCAAGGGAGCTCTTTTAAACAAGTTGCCACATGATAGGTTTTCAACAGCTCAGGTTCACTACATTTTGAACTCCTTGAAAATGTATTCAGCGCTCAAAGGGTTATGACAACAATGTATTGCTTCTAGAAAACAAATAAGGAAGCAAGGTTCCTCAATTTAAAGAAACAATGTTAGCGCTGGAATAAACACAACACTAGGATCAAAGGTTTTTAGGAATTTACATACGCAAAATGCAAGGTTTAGGAGGAGCACAGAAGTATGGCTTACAAGACATTACAAAAGTGCTAGGCTGTGGCGTTTTATAGCCGCTGCTACTAGTCAGTGTCAATGAGACACAGATGATTACAGTTGACTAATGAGTGGAGTGTGATCCGGGTCTTAATTGGCCGGCGTGCTGGACCGAAGAAGGCAAGAGCTGACATTTACAGTATGTGCAGTTACATATAATTGGATTCAATTTACGCTTTTCGAGGATGTTGGTTTGTATTTGATTTTAACCAGCTTTCTGAATATTGAGGTATTTAGTAAGGAGGGAATTCTCAGGGCAAATCAGAACCCTTATCTGAAACCACAGGATCCATGAAAAATGGTCTCACTACATTAAATTAAACTTTGGACATGACTGATGTTGAGCTCTTTATAGGCTGCATTACTGCCATGCAAAAGAACTATATTAAATAGGCAATTTTAATAAATCTACTTTTAAAAAATAGCAAAAAAAAATATTTTTTGAAATATTTTGTACAATATATTTGTGCAGTTTTCGAGAATATTAAAGACAATAATCCATTAACACAGGGCCATAAATCATAGAAGTACATGCATGCTAACGATTCATCACTAATTCAGAGGACCCATTCATACTCACGCTGTTGAGGTATAATGAAGGCTAATGAAGGCTGTGCAAATATTCACCGACCAGTCAAACTATTAACTCCAGTGTAATGGGGTTCCATAGTGGAATTCACACATTACCAGGATACTGTCCTAATATTTACCTTGGAAAAAGTGAGGGAGAAAGCGTGTGTGTGTGTGGGGGGTTTAATAGTTTAATAGAGTAGCGGAACTAGTGGGTCTGTTCCCCAAGTACAGATGAACAAGAACCAACAACTGAGGGAAAATGTGATCACTTATAGCTTCAGGTTCAAAGGATGCAAAGGAACAAATGGTAATTTGCCTAGAATGATAGGAGGTGGGGGGGAGAGACAAACAAGGTGTGAAGACATTGGGGTGTGGGCTGAGGGGTGATGAGGTTACCACACAAAGGAAATGATCAAAGAAGTACATACAAGAACCAGAGGGGCCAGACAAGGTTGTATATTGGCCCTCCACAATGTGTAACACTTCAGAGGGCCTCTCTGCTATTGGCTCCCATGTTTTCCAATGGGGGAATCCCTGTGCTGCCTGCTATTCCTTAAAAAATTCTCACAGATCTGATTGGCTGCCAGAATGCAGGCTGATGAAGGTCGGACGTACAGTAATTAACCTGCTTTAGGATTCCTTTCCCTGTTATAGTCAGGAATGTTCCTCATTAAAGTGACAATATTGTGGCATTCAGGAAAACTACCATGTGCATTTTGAGACCTCAACCCCATCCAGCGCCTCATGAATCTCGAAGGCATTTTCACCTCATACCATGATTTATTGCGCGCTCAGGATGATTTGATTGTTAACTGGGGTATCAGATTCATGCGTGCATCTGGCTGTAATGGAGCAGACCAAGTCTGACAACTAAATCTCAATTTTTATTGCTGCCATTCCTAAGGAGGAATTCTTAATGGCATCACACTGAATACAGACTTGACAGTGAAGTATTCCCATAGTGGCAGTTTTTCAAAACTCGGCAACAGGAGCAAGCCGGCCCTTGCTAAAGTTCAGTGGATTTTTTACATGCACAAGGAGACTAGATAGGAGTAGCTTGCAAGATTAATCATCCATAATTCATTTATTAAATTCTAAGCTTAAAGACCTGGTTGCCATTGATAGCATGACATAACGTAACATTGCGTAACAACAAGAAAAGACTGTTCAGCGTGACAGAGTTCACCATATTTTTAACTGCTGAAGCGTACTTAACACTAATTTTCACGAGAGAACTGTACAGGATCAAGCACTGCACTGAGTCTGTAAAACCTCCAGGCTTTCCGACTCCACTACATAACCTCACAGGTGGTTGTGACCACTCTCTGTCTCTGTGAGGAGAAAATACTCCCTGCTGTCGGCATGAAATTTTCCTTTTTTCTCGCTTTTATGACCTCTTGCTCCACAAGAAGAACATACCTATAAGTCTGCTGTAGTTCACTCAGTTGATCATTTTCATGAGTTTAAATGCCTCGATCAAATCACCCCGGAGTCTCCTTATGCCAGGACTGAAGGAGATTAAACCTCTTGAGTCTTGGTTCATGACTTTGATCCTTTATACCAGGAATTAATTTTACTGACCCTCTTTGGACCTTTTCCAGTGCCTCTATATACAGTAAATCCTGTAGTATGATCCCCGAACTGCTCAGAATGGTGTTAGTGTGGCCTGTCTAGCTTTTTGGGATAAATACACACATCTTTTGGCTACACAGTATTATTCAAGAGTTGGAAATCACTGAAAAAAAATATTTTTTACAGAAATGTAAGCTTTTATTCACTGAGATTTTTAAAATATGATATTAATGAAAAATGCAACCGAGATAATGAAAGTGTTACAAGTAATGATCACTGGTTAAAATAATTGTTTCTGACTGCAGTCTTCGGCTATAATTGCAAGGTATGTGCGGCACACTTATCCTCATGGAATTGTGCTAATGTGGTAATCTAGATGTGAAGAAACTGCTCCTGAAACTCCCAAAATATGAAGTCCTGCTGAAGCTAATATATATATAGCCTATATATATATCTATATATATACATATACACACATATATATATATATACACGCAGTGCCATGAAAAAGTATTTGTCCCCTCCCTGATTTCTTTCTTTTTTGCATATTTTTCACACTTAAATGTTTCAGATCATCAAACAAATTTTAATATAAATATAATTCCGCATGAGATTTTGTGATATATTTACGTTCCCCTTCTGTAGTCAGCAATTATTCAATCAACGCGTGTTTAAGAGATTCTCACACGGAATTGAAGTCCTTGTGCATGGAGGTTTATCAGTTTCACCTGCGTTACGACTCCGGACTTCTCACGCTTTTCTTTACTCAGGGGTTGGAAGAAATGCATGTGTTTCATGATCGTTTAAACTGTTTAAATGAAATTAGATCACTGGAAGCAATGGAATTGCATAAAGACATTTCAAATGATCTTATTTCATTTAAACTATTTAAACGATAATGAAACACATGCATTGCTTCAAACCCCTGAGTTAAGAAAAGTGTCAGAAGTCCGGAGTCAAAGGCTCGGCTAAAGGCTTTGAGTAAATGAAAATTACTACTCTCATTGCATAAATTTGGGCTCACTTATAGAGATCCATAATTCCTAGATGGGTAACTTAATTGAATCATATGCTGTATAACTCTCTGGTTTACAGTTTTTTTGCGATTGCTTAAGCACGATTTTGAAAACTGGGTCCCGTTTGTCACAACACTACACACAATCAGCACAACCGTACACCCAATTAGCAGAACACTTCAGATCTTTTGCAAAATGAAACACTCTTGCAAAAACTGTACACTACTTTATAAAAATCATATTTTATTACCACATGAAAACACACATGTTTCATATGACTGAATTCTGGTGAACCAGTTATACACTGCTGTGTTTAACCTAAAACACCTTTATCAATTCTACTTGTCAGTGGTTAGAGTGCTGCAAGTGAAATACACAGAGAAAGTGCAAATATACAGCATGTTTACCAACACTACACAAGACCAATGTTGCAGACTGATGAAAATCATTATTTATTTTTCTTCATATACCCATTCATATCAGTCAACATGTCCATACTGTTCAGTATTGTGCATACAGTACTAAACCATCACAAAATAAAATGACATACAGTACTGTAAACAAAAAATACAATGTAAAAAATGATGGTAAAAAAAAAAAATGAAAAAAGAAAGAAAAATACACTAGAGAATATACTGAGGATTATCTCTTCGCCGAGCTGGATCTGGCCAGACAATTTCATCGACACCACAGGCGATATCTTCATTAGCCAGACAACGAGGGAAGAATCGTCGTGAGTGTCGGATCCATCCTTGAATGGCTGTGGTATCGATGTGATCACAGGCTTCCTCCGTGGCCTGAATGAGTGGAACCCGAGCCTGGAGCTGGAGATCATAGACTCTCCACCGCCATGCTGAGAAGAACTCCTCGATGGGGTTCAGAAATGGAGAGTATGGTGGAACGAATCACACTTCAAATTGAGGATGCTGTTGAAACCAGTTCTGGACCTGTGCAGAGCGGTGGAATGAAACATTGTCCCAGATGACAATGTACTGCATCTGTTGCATTTGGTTTTGGGTGACGATGTTGTGTAGTTGGTCTATAAATGTGACAATGTGAAGTGTGTTGCAAGGCCCCATATTGGCATGACGGTGGAGGACCCCATTCTGCGTAATGGCAGCACAAAGGGTGATGTTACCCCCATGCTGCCCTGGGACATTGATTATGGCCCTGTGGCCAATGATATTCCTGCCTCTTCTTCTGCACTTTGCGAGGTTAAATCCTGCCTCATCAATGTAGATTGACTCATGTGGGATTTCCTCTGCATCCGTTTGTAAAACTCTCTGAAATACAGTGAAAGACAACATTGAGTAGTTCGATGTCTACAGTAGTACTTTTACAGTACATGTAAAAAGGTCACAGTGCTAAAGTGAACAATACATACCTCCACGTATGCATGTCGCAGCTGTTTGACCCTCTCTGAATTACGCTCAAAAGGCACTCGATAAAGTTGTTTCATTGTGACGTGATTTTTTTTAGGATGCGTCCCAGTGTTGAGAGAGAGACCTGATGGACATTGTTGAAAATACCATGATCATTGACAATCTTGGCCTGGATTTCACGGAGCCTGATGGCATTATTGGCCAGAACCATGTTTATGATCTCTCTCTCTTGTTCTCGCGTGAATATGGGTCCTCTTCCTCCTTGCTGCTCTCGACCCTCAATCCTATGTGGAATAAAATACAGTATGGAATCTGTTGTACTGTAAAATGTTGCAGAAACCAGTATCAAAAGTGCTCATATGGTGCGTAATTTTTTTTTTTTTTTTTTTTACCTTTTTTCTTGTCGAAATGTTCTTATCACAGATGCCACTGTATATCTGCTGAGGTTTGGCTGAACTCTTTGTCCAGCCTCTCTCAGCGTCAAACCATGGTTGACCACATGGTCAACTAATGTTGCACAGATTTAATTTGAGAGATTTGGTCTTCTTCTCTGAGCAGGTCTTCCTCTTCCTCTTCCTCTGCCTCCACCTCGGCCTCTACCCCTGGCACGGCCTCCACCTCTTCCTCTACTTCCTTCTCTTTGGATCCCTCCTCTCATTCCTACTCCTCTTTGCCTGACTCCCTCCATTTTGGTTGGAGACAGGTGATCTGACCAGCTGCATTTTTATAGTGCTTAAACTTGATTGGTGTGTCTACAATTAACCAATCATGTGTTTGTGCACCTGATGGGTGTGTTTAACCAAATGGCTAATGGGTGCAGTCATTTAGATAATCAGTGCTTTGGAATTGCAAGGAAGTGACATCATCACATATGTCAGTGTCTAATGTATATAAGTGTGTTTAGTGTTTTGCAAATCACCGTGTGTATTGTTTTGCAAAAAAGTGTGAGGCTGACATCCTGCTTATAGTGGTGCAAATCTGGGCCGAGGTTTTGCTCCTTGAGTGCAAGGTTTTGATAATTGTGTAATACTTTTGATTTTAGTGTTTTAGCAATCGAAAAAAAACTGTAAGTGACATGTGCCTTTATGCTTTTAAGAAAGCATTAAGTGTCCGTATCTTGGGTACTCCTCCAATGCAATGAATTGTCATTTGACTTTCATTGATCAGGTCAGGTTTAGTCAAAATATTTACCAAATTTTTTAAGTTAACTACATTTCACACTACAAAAATTCATTACTTTGCAAAGTGAGAACCTTTGACTCAAACATCTGGCCATAACAATGATCACCACAGTGCACGCAGTAAGCGGTACAAAGGGCTTTTTCAGTTTATCATGCTGCGACTCAGGTCAAAATTGCCAACTGTGGGCATGCCTCGCATGTACTGACTTACAGCGTGCTGTTTGCCAATGCCCTGTAACTAATAAAACTGATGTTCGGTCTAAATGGTCGCATCTCTGTACTGTTCCTAGCTGAAAAGGTTGAAAATGAAAATCTATGAGATAAACTTTATCTCAGAAACTGCCAGAGTCCATTTTTTTTTCAACCAGGACTGATCATATCAAGTAGTTAATTACATCATTGAGCAGAATATAAATGCCATGTCCTTTGGTGAGAGGGTTGAGGCTTTGCAGCCTGCAATAGAAGTTGTTCCTTCAGGAGCAGTTTTGCGTCATCCTGCAGATAGTGTTCCTCTCTGAAACAGGGCTGAACATCATTGCGGATCATCTGATCGGTAACACGTTGCGTGGCGAAGCTGTCAAGAGTGTTAGAGAGACAGAGACTCCCCTGGCCGTCGTAATGATCGATGACTCTGTGCCACTGTCACACCTCTGCCGCTGCCGCTCTACTTCCCCAGTGACTCTCGGTGAGGGCTGCGATCGAGACGGAGAGCGTAAAGAGAGGTGCATCGCTCACTCACGCGCACTTCACGGGCAATTGAGTCCCGGCGAGGGTGGGCCTCTCACCTCCATCGTACCAATGATTGAGCACCCGCTCCAGGGCGCCGTTCCTATTAATATGCAAATGCACATTTTTAAATACGTCCCATTTCAGAACAAATACCCATGCTGCCATAACGATGTTGACTTAACTTTTACTGACAAATAATGACAGCACGAGAGAAGGAGGATAATAAGTATTTGAAGAAAAATATTGTCACGCACGACTCCAGTATTACTTGTTTAAGACTCCCATGGTCATTTTTAGGGGGCCAGATACCAACCTCAACTTGGTATTTTTTTTATTTATTTAAGCATGGAGCTGGGGATATAGTATTCAGCTTCTTCCGTCCGTTTGTTCATTTTTTTGTACGTATGTCCGTCCCGTTCCAGTGGACCAATTTTGCTCATATTTACTACCAACATGTACTTTGGGGGGGGGGGGGCTCCCGCAACACCAGACGATTTTGGTGACCTTGAGGTCATTTTCAAGGTCACAGGGTAATTACATAGATTTTGCCTTTGTATACCTTGTTTACGCAATATCTCAAGAACCAGTTTACGGATTTTTCTCATATTTAGCATTAACATGTACATGGGGCTGAGGACAGAGTCACATTAGTGAAAATTACTTGTTTTAAATATGTTTATAGTATGTTTATTTAATTTTTTAAATTCAGAATTATGCCTCACTGATTTCATTTGGGCATGTGTTTGAATGCATTATGGGTGCAAACTCTGGCTTTTGTTCCTAAGATTTACATATTGAGTAAATCATGTTAAATATGCCTTCAGTTCAGTAATTAACATCTGGACGCATTAACATTAGAGCTGGTTCCTCCAGCACCAGGAACATTGCTGCTGCAAAGCTCTTTCTCCAGTGCACATCCCTGATTGAAAGGATGGCTCACTGTGAGTTCCCTTTATCTCACAGGTTTTCCGGCTCTCTTTCCTGGCCTCTTACCTGATATTCAACTTAAACACCAGGTATGTATGAAAGAGAAGAGGTAGAGAGACTTCACGCCTCTGTCTGAGAGGGGCCACACTGATTACTGTCTGATGGTGTTTATTCTCTAGAGAGGTCCAGGAGCTGAACCCCCCAGAGGTGTCCAATTCGGTCCTTCAGTTTGCCTCCTGGGGGGTCCGGGACCAGCAGCTGGTGAGAATCCTCAGAAAACAGTGTTTACTCACCTGTGTGGGGCAGCAGAGGGTGGGGCCTTTATGTGTGACACTAACCATGATTGCATACTGTATACTCTATGTTTAATGCGCTTGGGTGCGCGATCGCATACTGTATACTCTATGTGTAATGCGCTTGGGTCCACGATCGCATACTGTATACTCTATGTGTAATGCGCTTGAGTCCGCGATCGCATACTGTATACTGTATACTGTATGTGCTTGAGTCCGCGACGCATACTGTGGGTCTATGTGTAATGCGATACTGTACAGTGCCTGACAAAAGTCATGTCACTTATCCAAGTTGTAGGAACAACAAATAATAACCTGACTTGTAGTTGATCAATTGGAATCAAAAATGGCTTATATGAAAGGCAAAGCCCTCTAGATTATGCGAAATATACCAAAATAGAGTTTTGTGTCATTGAGTTTTATAATTTAATTTGTACAGAAAGGTCAGATTTTGCTTGGACAAAAGTCTTGTCGCATTGAAAAAAAATGTGGAAATTATACATATACTTTATTTTGAATACACAAATATGCCACTATAATATCAGAACATAAAGCCATGGTGCCTTGGAAAAAGAATTAATATTGCGTATGACTCCATGAGCTTTGAGGACTGCATCCATACGTCTTGGCAATGACTGAGATAACTTGATGATGAAATCATCTGGAATGGCATAGAAAGCAGTCTTGCAGGACTCCCAGAGTTCATCAAGATTCTATGGTTTCATCTTCCAAGCCTCCTCCTTCATCTTACCCCTGAAATGCTCAATAATGTTCATGTCAGGTGACTGGGTTGGCCAATCCTGGAGTACCTTCACCTTCTTCGCTTTCAGGAACTGTGACATGGAGGCAGAAGAATGAGAAGGAGCAGCAGTATAAGTAGGGCAGCAAGAACTTCTTGATATTTCAGGCTATTGATGTTGCCATCCACTCTGCAGATCTTTCTCACACCCCCATGCTGGATGTAACAACAAACCATGATTTTTCCTCCACCAAACATGATTGTTTTCTGGGAGAATCTTGGGTCCATGAGGGTTCCAACAGGTCTTGTACGGCGACTGGCATGCAGTTCAATGGATGATTCACCAGAAAAATAAACTTTCAGCCACTTTTCCAGTATCAATCCTTTCTGCGAGCTGTGGGCCTTGGCAAATGCAATGCAGGTTTTTTGTTTTCTGTTTAATGCAGACTTCTGTGTACTAATTTGGCTATGAAAACCACTTTGAGAGAGAATTTGACAAACTCATCTTGTAGATACTGGGATTTTTGGTGACATTTCCTCATGTAGCTTCGCTGTAGTTGAAGAAGGGCTAGTTTTGTACAGTTGAAGCAACAAACGGTCCTTTCAAAACAGTTGTCATACCGGGGTCTGTCTGACCTGCGCTTGCCATGAACGTCACCAGTTTCTTCAAATCTTTTTCTCATCCCCTCCACTTGACATTTGGATACATTAAAGATGTCTGCCACCTCAGCAGCAGACTCAGTCTTCAGGCTCTTGATGATCAGCACTTTGGTCTGTGGTTGAATCTTTGGTATGTTGTCAGAGGTCTCTCGCTGCACCTCATATGAAAGTCTGGTGTGCTGGGGTTATTTCTATACACATCTAGGAATGTGTTAATTACAGTATTTGTCATAGGTTAAACTCTAATCTGCGATTTGTTGCATCATCTGAAGAGACGACAAGACTTTTGTCCCAGCAAAAACAGATGTTATGGGCTTAGCCAAGCTGTGAACATCAGAACACTTTTTTGACGGTTTCATTTTTGCACCAAATTATTAATGTGAAAGCCCTTGACATTAAAATGGACCATTTATTGTAACAATTGATTGGTTAGAAATAAAGTTATATGCTATTTTTAGTTACTATGTCCTTATGCGACAAGACTTTTGTCAGGCACTGTATACTCTATGTGTAATGTGCTTGGGTCCGCGATTGCATACTGTATACTCTGTGTAATGTGCTTGGGTCCGCGATCGCATACTGTATACTCTGTGTAATGTGCTTGGGTCCGTGATCGCATACTGTATACTCTGTGTAATGTGCTTGGGTCCGTGATCGCATACTGTATACTCTATGTGTAATGCGCCTGGGTCCGCGATCGCATACTGTATACTCTATGTGTAATGTGCTTGGGTCCGTGATCGCATACTGTATACTCTATGTGTAATGCGCTTGGGTCCGCGATCGCATACTGTATACTCTATGTGTAATGTGCTTGGGTCTGTTCTCTGTTTGAGAGTTTCCTAATTATGTGTGCTGAAGACGAAAGGCTACAAATGGATGTGTTGCATTTGGGGAGAATTTTCAAAGAAAACCACTGGTGGCATTGCAGGGTCGAAATGTCTGCTTGTGGAAACAGAAAGCAAAAAAAAAATTATATAAATAAGCACACTATTATACTTTATTTATTCTCAAAAAGGCAGTTGAAGGACTCCAGCAAAGGGATGTAGGCCGCGTCCGTAGCCAACATACTGGCGTATGATTGAATACTCACCAGAGTGTGGTCCATATAAATCTATCACCAGTATATTCTCTCTTTTTCTTTCCTTTATTATGTTTGCCAGCTCTACATCTTTGAGAACAACATTTACTACCAGCCGGATATCAAAGGAAGTTCCCTGAGACTGACCTCATCTGGGCAAGAAGGAGCCTTTTTTAACGGCATTGCCGACTGGCTGTATGAAGGTGAACTTACAGTATGCTGAGCTCAGCATGATATCCGCACAGCCTGATGGCGACTTTATCATGGAAAACAGCCTTTTATAGACATTTGCCAACTGAAGGTTTAGTCTCAGTTTTTTAAATGTCGTTATAACTGCACGTTTTAAAGAAACATTCTGTCTACTGGCAATGTCATCATTAATCCAGACCAGAATTGTATTACTGAATTATTTTTGCATCTCTGGTTTGTTAAACCACGTCAATGTCAGAGTCTCCATGCTTCGTTTGGCCACAGTATGTGTAAAATTATCTTCTTTTTTCACCGTCCGTGAAAGTTTAACTTTGTATTAGAAACATTTATTTTGATTTATTTAAATTGCTGGAGTTGAAATATGCAGCAATCGTGTGAACACTTCATTTCTGACTTTCAAGTTTTCACTTTTGAACCTAACTTTGAATTTTAATACTTTCATTTGAACTTTTAAACAGTTTATTGTTTGGTTTTGTTTGCATGCGAGTGATGCTGCCCCCTCAAAGAAAATCAAAAATGACTGGAAACAAGTGGGTGAGACGTCAGTATCTGCTGTGCTTCTCTGGCATCAGGATACGTCTTTCTTAAAACTTAGTTGGACTTACATTCAGTGACAGGCTCTTTCCATCCATCCACCTATCCACCCATCCATCCATCCATCCATCTGTTTTGTGCCATTGATCCGGGGTTGGGTCAGGAGGGTAGCAGGCCCAGCTGAGTAGCCCAGGCGTCCCTGTTGCCAGCTACATCCTTCCAGTCTTATTTTGGGATGCTGAGGTGTCCCGCAGACAGCCAGGGAATATAATCCCTCCAGCATGCCCTGGGTCTGCCTCAGAACCTCCTCTCAGTTGAACATGCCCTGAACACCTCTGCAGAGAGGCGTCCAGGAGGCGTCTGGTCCAGATGCTCAAACCATCTCAGCTGACTCCTCTCAATGCTGAGGAGCAGTGATTCTACTCTGAGCCTTTTCCAGATGTCCGAGCTCCTAATTCTGTCATTAGCCCAGACACTTAGTGGAGAGCAGTATTTGGCCTCTTGAATATGCAATCCTGTTGTTTCAGTCACTACCCAAAGCTGTATGTCGCAGTTGGAACATGAATCAACAGATAAAGCAACAGCTTTGTGTTTAAGCTGGTTCCTCCTCCAGCACAATGGAACAGTACAGTGTCTGCATCATTACAGATGCTGCCCCAATCCGCCTGTCAATCTCCCGTTACTACCTTCGCTCTCTCGTGATGTGCAAGACCCTGAGATACTTGAACTCCTCCTCTTAGGGCAGCATCTCGGCCCGCTCTCCGAGGGCGCAGTCTTTTTCTGGCGAAGAACCATGACCTCAGATTTAGAGTTGCTGATCCTCATCCCAGCTACTTCACTATCGGTGAAGAACCACTCCAGCGAGCTCTGGAGACCACCGCTAATGGGACCGCATATGCCACAGGCAGGCATGCAACCCTGAGATCACTAAACTGAACACACTCCAAACCTGGGCTGCATCTTCATATCGCATCCATGAAAATCACAAACAAAATAGGTCACAGCCTTGCCGGAACCGAACACCGGAGGTGATAAATCAAGGCTCAGGAACAGGGTCTACATATGCCTTCTCAAAGTCAAAACATCTGTAAACTGGATGGGCAAACTCCTCGACTCCCTCAGTATCTGTGCATAAGCGAACAGGTGGTTCACTGCTCTACGGCCAGGACTCGGTCCACATCGCTACTTCTGAGTCCAAGGGCTGAAAATCAAATCAGATTGATGTATTTCCCAACTGCTTTGTCCAGTGAGACACCATTTGGAAAAAATCTAGGACTCTTTGACCAACCAAAGTACACAGTGTGACACAGCTTGAGATGCAACTCAAAAATTAAATGCTGAAACGTTTGAGCTCTGCTTGGCAGTGAGACTAATTTGTTTGCTGTGTTTATTTATTTCCTCATCCGGCTTATTAGTGCAAGTCTAGGGTACTAAGTGCACAATGTCCTTCATTTAAAACGGGTACTGGTATTTACCACAGCTAGTGTTCGCCACGCTTTCCTCCACTTCCCATAAGTGCATTTTCCCTGGATGTCAGAATTAGCCAAACAGCTCAGTTCCCCTGTTTAAATTTCAGCAAAATGATGACATCTTCAATCACGGTAAGTTCTAGAGATTTATGGTGGGACCAAACTTATGCCAGACGCCTGTGCAGTGTTTTGGCAAAGTGTGGAGGCAATGGAAGCAATGATGTGCCTGGAGTCCTGAGACAGACAGACTGAGGTGCCGCCAAATAAAGTAGTTAGATTTTAGCGGGTCATCAGCGTCTTCCATTGTCACATTAAATCCATGGCGTTTTGAGGATACATCTTGTTTAAAAGATCCTATGGAGAGTGCAGATCATTATTACTAAATTTCCTTCGGTTTATTTCTGTGCACCCATAGCTGTGTTCTCCATTGAGCTCCAGCTCTGCCAGTCTATGATCCTGAGTTATGAGATTACAACGTGCCACTGAATCTCACGCACCTGATGTTTTCAGATTATCCTCCAGTTGAACATCTGCACCAGGAACGTCTTTGTAAACACCGGCCATTTCATTCTCCAAGATGATTACTTTGTCAGAAAAATCAGCGGGCTTTGCTGAAATTGCGTGCAACTAGAAAAACAATTGGCACTGGCTCATTTGCTGGGGCGGCTTTCAAAGGATGGGTAATCAGTCGGAAAGGCTGACCTCTCCTCCATTAAAACTCCTGAGTTTTTGTTGGTGCTCACTTCTCCATATGGAAATTTGAAAATTTTGGCATTACATTGAATTTTTATTTTGAGAAAGTGTGCTACCTGTAGGTAATTAAAATGTTTTTCTTACTAAATTGTGCAAGAAAAAAATATTTTTTAGACTCAACGCCTGCTTTTGTCCTCTCAAATTTAATGTTCCTCAGCTGGCCATCTGGCTGTTTGGACAAATGCCAGATGGGCTTCTCTCTCTCTCTCTCCTTCTCTCGCTCTCTCTCCCACTCTCTCTCTCCCTCCCACTCTCTCTCTCTCTCTTTCTCTCCCACTCTCTCTCTCTCTCTTTCTCTCGCTCTCTCTCCCTCTCTCTCTCTGCCTCTCTGCCTCTCTCTCTGTCTTTATTTCTTTTTTGGGAATGAAAAGTTTTGCAACTCAAGTAGAATTTGCTACCATAGCAACATCATATATGTTTAAAAAAATGATTATTTTCTACCTCACCAGATTTACAACTTCTACGTTTGTTTGCATGAAAAACAACTTGCTTTATAAATAAAACTTTGCACATCATCACTTCAGCCAAAGCTATTTCATATCATTATGTACTCGGATACATTCAGGTTAATCAAAATCATTCAAATGATGGATCTTGTTATAGTTTAATTTCTCTACAGTGCAAATGTATTCATGCTTTATGCAGTGAAACTGCACTTTTCAATGGAAAAGAATTGCAGGTTTCCCAGATAATTATCTGATCATGTTCCATCTAGTTGTGACTTCAGATTGTTGATTGGAATTTTGCTTTTCAAGTGCATGTTCTTATCACACATTTTAATAAATCAATCGAGTAGAGCTGAGATAGACAGTGCCAGGAATTAAAATTCCTGATAGTTTGCCATTGGGCTGAGAATGCAATATATGTCATCTGCCTTAACGTCTTATTCATCTCCGTACTGCTGTTTTTAAATTAAACGTGATTTTCTTTTGGGGGAATCAGTAAGAAAGAAATAATCTGTGACCAGATAACGAGACGGAGCCTGTGCATTCCTGTAGTGGAGCCAGTGTAAGTCCTGCTTTTCCTGGTGACCCATCCCTAAACAGTTTTCACAAATCCGCATGTGTTGGGTGTCCTCATTTCACATGTACTCATTTTCTTGTCAACACAGAGGAGCTGCTTCGCTCCCGTACTGCACACTGGTGGTCCCCTGACGGAAATAAACTGGCCTTCCTGTCCATCAACGACACGCTGGTGCCCAAAATGCTGCTTCCACACTTCACTGGCAGCCTTTACCCTAAAGCACTGTGGTGCGCCTACCCGAAGGTAAACATGTTCTCCATTTACTCATAGCCACTCCAGCATCCTGGCTACACCGGCCTCAAAACAGTAACAGCAAAATATTTGATGTTAAAGACCACTGAGTGATTTGCCGTGAGAATTGGTTTTGACTTTGCCTTGACTTTGTCTTTATTTCAAAAATAAAATTACTCTTTGCTTTGTTACAGAGATATGTAGAGCAGTAAAATCCTCAGAAACTTCACATGAAGGTTGGAGAGATTGTGAAAGTAGATCAGGTAGAGAGAGCAGAAGTCCGGTGTTCCACCTGTTGTGACCTGAGTAAAACCTCTCTGCGAGTGAATCGTTTAAAGCCCATGGCCGAAAAGCTCTTTGGCGTTGAGTTGAAATATGGCAGTGGGACAATGATTGGATTTTTATTCTAGTCTCATCAAAAGTGTCACTGTGTCCTGAGAGTAACACAACACTATAAAACTTTATGCGTGGTTGTGGGAAATATTTTGGTTTATGCAAGTACCATTTACTTAAATACTGTGACAGTGTGTGAAACGAATGACAATAAGTTAAAACTGAAAATGTAATCGCAATAAACTATAAAGACTAAAATTGTAAGTGGCTGCAGCTGGAATGAAAGTGTGGTGGATCAGTGCTCAGTTCGCCCTTGGTATCTTCTTTAGGTGATTATAAACTATTCAGTAAAAAGTTAAACGTAAAATAAAGAAAAATGACAATGCAATGCATAAACCAATTGGAAGTTTTACTCCAAATAAATGCCAAATATGGCCCAAGATGCCATTTTGTCTGCAATCCAATGCTTGATCTTTATTGTTTATTCATTTATGTTTTTCACTGAATGTTTTAAACCGATATTGAATTGACCTGTTACAATGAGTTAAGTTGAACTGGATTCAACTTATTCAAGTTTAATCAATGGCTGGGTGTAGAGCATCAAAATTTACAGATATTGCCTCTCACTGGATTATTATGACTGACAATATAATTGTGGGATATACTGGGGCTCTTTGAACTTTCATATTGAGGTTGAACTCCAAAGGGAATTTTTAAGGCCTTGGTACAGTGTTTGGTGCTGTAAATAGTGCTTTGAGTGAGTATTTTATTATTGCTGTACATATTCATCCTGACCTCTAAAGCCCTTTAAAGGCACTGCAAAGCAGAAAGATAAGCTTGTTTGAGAATAGCTTCAGATGTGGATTTCAACGATTAGTGAGTTGAACTACAAAAATTACTCACTAAGTAATGTAATTGAAATATGAGGACTGTATTTCTCCAGAAAATTAAATAAGCTCTACTCACTATTCTTTTAGCACAACTCCTTAAGCATTAATAATTAAAAAGTTCATATCTCACCTAGACACCTACATTTTGTTTGCTCCTAAAACACTTAAGGATTATGCTGAAACATACAGTACTGTGCGAAAGTCTTCGGCACATTTAAAACAATTTCTTAGGGCAAATATACTTGCAAAAATAATGAAATTAAGAATTTCTAATAACTGAGAAATGTACTAAACAGGGCTGTAGACTGTTAAAAAATAAATCAAATCAATATTTAATGTGACTTCCCTTTGTCAAAAAATTTGGGACACTGTCCTGTTGTGCTATAGTTTTATAAGATGATTGGCTTTTTGCTTGTCCCAAACAGAGTGGAGAACTTACCATCATTCTTCTGCAGACCGACTGTCTCACTCGCGTCTGTCCCTCCAAGAAATTACAAACAGCTATGATGATGTTAACATCAAGGCTCTGTTCAGACTAAAATATCTGTAGCAACTATTTTTAATCTAATAAAAAAAAATTTTTTTTTTTGAACTTTTCTCTAAATTAGCATTTGGAATTTCTAATTTACATTTTATCTTCAGGAACTCTAAATATGGAAACAAAAAGGAAACATCGAATACAGATTTGAATTTTAAAAAGTGCAGGGTGCCTAAGACTTTTGCACAGTACTAGTGATGTAGTCAAGACCACCTAAACCAAGACCAAGACATGACCAGGACCAGAGTGTATCGAGACCGAGTCAAGACCAAGACCAAGGCAGGGCAAGATTAAGTTAAAAGAGCAAATGTTCAAAAAATGGTTTCAGAAAAGCAGAAGTATAAAAACCTCATCCATTTATGTAAATGTGTGTCCTATATCAAAACATTAATGTGTGGATCAACACAATACATTCACAGCAAAGGCATTAAGGCAACCACTATCATCTAATAGTTACAACAATATGATTGATATGTTATGATATGCCCAGACCAGTTAATTTCCTTACCATCACACACAAATACTAAGGAGTATGTATTTTTAAGGATCTAACATCCTTTTTTTAAAAAAAAAAAAAAAACAAATGTTAGGTAAAACATTGTACGTTATTTAATCTGCAAATGTGCATTCAAAATCAAAATTAGCACCCTTAAAGTAAAGTGCTGTGTGCTTATGGCCAAGCAAAGCAGTCTTCAGTCTTCATCAAAGTAGCATCTGTCTCCACTCGGCTGTCACATCTCTAGCTCTCTCACCCCAGTGAGGGAGCAGCACTGTGACGGGTAACTATGTTTCTGGCTGGAGTGGTATGCAGCCACCAGCCAACGCTAACGTTTGGTTGCAAATAGCTGGCAAGCAGCTGAAACTAGTGCCTTGAAACCCACAGTATGTACTTAGGTAGCTAATGTTTACAGTCGCTAAATCTCTTACAGTGAAGGGTGAAGAGATTTCAGAGGAGTTGTGGTACAAAGGCAGATTGCTAACGTTAGCTAGCTAGCTTTGCAAGCGTGACTTAACTTTATTTATGCTTCCTTTCTAAGAGCCGATAAAAGTTCTACATGGTCCCAGATATCTCAGTAAACATCGCATTGCAGAATTTGCATGCTGCTGAGTGTTTTCTTTTGGATGTTGCAGATAAACTCTTAGTGGTTTCGGTAGCCAAATTTTATTAAACAAGATCTGGCGACTGTCACAGCCTCCTCACCTGTCTCCCGCATTTACCTTTTGGAGCGCATGTTAAGGGGCGGGGGCAGGAGGAGAGGTGACAGCCGTCAAGTTAACGTTATTGGTCGCTTTTGAAGCAGGAAGTTTTATATCCAATCACAGCAATGATGTCAAAAAAAATCAGACAATTACAGGCAAAATAGTCATATGCCTACAGCTCTTGTCTTGACTGGTCTTTGCGGGGGGGACTGAGACCTTCAAAAAATGGTCTCGAGACCGGTCTTGAGACCAAGACCGGTCTCGAGTACTACAACACTGCACAGTACTGTATATTCGATATGCTGTCTGTCATTACTGTACATACATCTGGGCAAATAATTATGATTAGTTTTTATCCGTGTTGCTGTAAGTTGGCAGTCATTCTCCTCCTGGTTTGAAATTGTTGGTAAAATTAATCTATGATATTAATTAAACCTCACATGTTTAATTTAGATACTAAAATCTATTTGCTGTATTTCAGGCTGGGCAGATGAACCCAACAGTCAAGCTTTATGTGGTTGATTTGGATGGAGCATCACAAACAACCGAAGTACTTCCTCCAATCAGCTTTGAGAAAAGGTATATTTGTATATAATTCATGAGTGAGGAGATACATACTTCTCACCTGCTGTTTGAGGAGGACTTTTTGATTGCAGTGCACAGTGGAGGAAGATGTGCCCTATAGCTAGAGTCACGCATGAAATGTGACACATTTAAAATGACCATAACCATTATAGCAGTCAAGTTCATGTCAATGTCAATGAGGCAGATTATAGTGACAATGATGAAGACAAGGATAATTATTCTCCTTTCTGGATTCCGGCGGAAGATGAGCTGAATTTTAACTCTTAGGCCGCTGAAATTAATTAGGAAAAAAAAAAAAAACATATATAAATTTAATTATTAATTAAATTTAATTGTGCTGTTGAAAACGGACCATGTGGCGACACCCGCAGGGGAGCTTTTTGAAACAAGTCATCACATGATAGGTTTTCCACAGCTCTGATTGTGATATCTCACATCATTGAGCAACTGTAGCTCTCTAAGGGATAAATTACTTTTCCCCACTCTCTGGTTAGTTCATTACCATGATCATGCACTGTATGGATAAACTAGCCAACAGACAGACAGGCTTATGGGCTGTTTCCTGCTTTGTTTCTCTTTAGTGAGTATTACATTGCCTTGGTGAAGTGGGCCAGTAGCCAGGTGCTTGCAGTTCGATGGCTGAATCGCGCTCAGAACACCTCTATTCTAACCTTGTGTGATGCCAACAGTGGGAGTTGTGTCAAGGTAGGCTAACTGACAGCTTTGCTACCTGCTTTCGGCTCTCTATCGCGCTACTGGTAAGCTCACTGCTTTTTACTTTGCGGTCTGTAGAACTGTATAATTTGCAAATGGTCTCATTGTAAATAAATATGGCAGGAAAAGCCTCCCCACAATTCAATGATGGATTCATTTTGATTTTGTTTTGCTTGCTACTGTTGCTCAATTTCTATGCTATGAAATGCTATGAAGTACTGAATGATAGAGGCTGTGTTTTACTGTTATAATATGTTGGTAAATTGAAATTATTATAATGGAAAACTGAAACATGATGATTATTTCAAAGTTAAATCCATTATGTAATTGTGTGTGTTCATTTCATAAAATATTCAGCAATACTAAAAATGGGTTTTTCATTGGAGCAGTTATGTTCAAAGTCGATTGAAGCCAGTGATACGTGTTGATGATTTTTTTAATGTTACAAGTCACCATTAAATAATGATCAGTTTTAGACACTGCGCAAAATAGTGCATGCCAACAATCGCACCATAATTTTTCAAAATCAATACACAGTTTAAAAGTGACTGTGGGTGACCGAGGCAATTCCATATCCAGGATTGCTGGTACTCTGTTCGATCCTTCAAAATCTTTAGCCATGTTAACTATAGTGTAATGAGCAGTCATGCCATGTCCACAAAAATTCAGTTGTCATACAGTATGCCAATTGAAGCTACACATAGAATAGGTTTCTATACTGTGTGACAATTCATGCGCATTTGAATGATCCCTGTTTTTCCCCTGTTACCTCATTGGCATCACCTATAAGGAAGAGCCAAATCTCCATTGATTTGCAATTAGGAGAAGTTTAATTGCTGTATAAAATAAACTGCTCTGGCAGCTGTGAGAGAGGTTGGACACACGCTGCGGTATCATCTAGTGCTTTATGGTGACGGGTTTGTGCTTAAAGTCAATCGTATCACAGTACGATCTGTGTGTCCCTTCTCCTTCTCAGAAACATGTCATGGCATCAGAGGTGTGGCTCGACAGACAGGTGGGGACTGTGTAATATCTTTCTCAAGGCGCTAATGCATATTAATGTATTTTCTTCACTGTGCTGGTCCACTGTGTTGGTGGATTACGGAGATAGACAATAATAAAGGAGAGTAAATTATGCTGTGTACCATGACTGCACTGTGGTTTGCCTTTGAATTTGATGGGGATCAAAACATTGAATTTTCAGGAGAAAATGGATCGTCAGGACCAAAGATGATTACATGTAGACACAGCTGATATCAACATGCTTCTATTGGAAAGGAAAAAACCATGAAACTCTAAATGAATAAATGAAGTACTTCTACATGAGGCAGCACCTTAACCCTTTAGGCCGGTTTAGCGGTCGGATAAAGAACGTGCAATAATCCGAAATGCCGTAAAACTGGCCTCCAAACGTGTGACTTTGATCACATGACTTTTGGTTGTCATGTGACCTTGTTTACAATCAGGTGGTTTCCCCATTACAGGAAGCTGTGTTTTTGCATTGGTAGGGGTCACGACCCCTTTATGATGCAGGGTTCAAAGGGTTAAAGTCGTATCCTGTTCTACTGCTGCCAGTGACTCACAGTACTTAAAAGCACATCTTATAAATGGCAGACACTCCACTGGATGTAATTTCTGTTATGCTATCACACATTCCTGTTTCCTCCATTTAACTGACAGGAGGAGGCACCGGTGTTTTCTGAGGATGGGGACAGACTCTTCCTGGCTCTCCCGATAACACAGGGGGGTCAGGGATCGTTTCACCACCTGGCAATGCTGTCTGATCAGGTGACTATCAGAGACGCTGCAGCCTGTTTACCTCCATCATCACCGTGTCTCATCTTCACCTCATTTCAGTCCTTCAGGGTGAAATTTTTCCATAAATTCCTGGAGGTGTCTCTCAGTTAGAGTCGAAGGGCACGGCTTAAAAATTGGGTCCGAATTTATAAGATTGACAGCAGTGCCCTGCGGTTTCGCAAACACTGTCTGTGATGAATCTGACCTCCTGCTCTGTGTACATAAACCAGACTTGTTTACTGTGAGTTGAGCAAATATAAATCAATCAGTTGCGCCTGCCTGAAGTAAAAACCAATTTGACCTTTTTACTTTAACAATGCACATGCATTTTACACTTATTTGCTTTTAACGTCTGCTTTAATGTACTGTTTTCCCTTGGGCAGGGAATATTTTGAGATTTATTTCCAAGTACATTTCTGTTACCGGTTTGTATTTTCCATAATGATATGTTTGGTGCTGTTTTTAATGATGACATGGTTAATGCTTCATAATGTCCTTCAGAACTACTGCTAGGGCTATTCCTGGCATGCAAAAGTCATCCTGTGTTGGTCTCTCTCTCTCTCTTTCTCTCTCTCTCTCTCTCTCTCTCGCTCTCGCTCTCTCCTCATCTTACCTGATTTAACCCCTATATATCTAAGGTCAGATTGGTCAACCTCAGTAACTATCCAGTTCAGACTGGAGGTCTCTCTGGCTAAAAAAAAACACCAGTAGTTGTTTATCTTCTTGTGCTGGTGTTCACAGGCTGATCGGGAGGAGGTCAACGTCCGTTTCTTGACCTCTGGGGCCTGGGAGGTCACCAGCGTCTCGGCATATGATGAGGGCAGCAGTATGATGTAAGTTTTAGTGAACTTTCCTTGACCTTTGCTTCAGGAGTTTTTTGGAGAAGCTGGAGATTGTGAACTGGAACACAAGTATAAGGTGACCTTCAATATAAATTTTATTCAGCTGTTAAATCTAAACGTGATATGTGCACATGACTGTCAAAACAGTGGACACTTATGCAACAAATATACATATGTGAATAATTCTGAAATAATTTGACAGTCCTAAAATGTTATTATATAACACACAGTCACCTCTATACACATGCATTTGATCCAAGCGGTATTTCTCTCTCCGCAGTTATTTTTTCAGCACCGAAGACGGATTGGCTCAAAGACACCTGTACAGGTGTGTCCTTATTTCATTTCTCATTTTTAAATGTGTAATTACATCTAATTTTACTGGTTATGTTAGTGGCTTTCACTGAAAGTTTCCCATCGATTATTTGTACTGATAGTTTTCCCCCGAATTCTCGAGAGCTACATTAAGATTCACGTCTGAGTTACGTTGTAGAAATATAGGCTACCTGCATTGAATAAGTATTATAAAGTGAATTCACATGCTAAATCAATGGATACTGAAAAACTGAAATAAACATAAATGCTTAGCTGATTCATCCAAGGCCTTGCTCTGTGTTCCTGTCTATTTCAGAGCTGAATTCACTATCTCCTTTAAAGGCACAGCAGGTAGCTGAGGTCTTAATAACCAAACAAAGGTTTAGCGACTGGTGCTGCGACAGTCTTAAAGGTCATCAGACCATTTCAATTCAGCTGATGGACAGTGGCTCTAATAACTGTGAAAAAAGTCATTCTTTACTCGCCGACCCTTTATTTGAACGCTTGCCGAAAAGCATCAGCAGAGATGTCGTGCTAATCAATAGTCCGGAGGCTGAACGAGATGAACTGAAGGTTTTCTTTTCCCAGGAAAAATCTTTTTCTTTTTTTTCCATTACAAGGTCCTATTTATTTTCTAATACTGATTTTTGTCATTTTGTCATTATTTTTATGCTGCATTTCTGTCCCGGCTTGTTTGCAGCTTTTTACAGTGTAATATCTGTAAATAATAGCGGATAACATCCCGGCACACAGGGTCTAAATACAGAAAAGAACTCAAATCAGAATGTTACTGAAATTAAATGAATGAACATTGTGCTTGGCAACGGAACTAAAAATAAGCAAAAACAAGTGAGAAGTATACACTAAACATCATGATCTATAACATTGTGCATAAGCTTTTTTTTTAATTTAATGCCAAACTTACCAACATTATTGGCCATTACCTAGCAGATAGCATATTTGTCATAAATATCACCCCTGTTGACACGTTCCTTTAATGAGTATTGTCATACTACTTATTGCTTTGCACTTTTCTTGTTGGCATGTTTATTATTTTAGTTGTACACTTTACTCATTGGTTGAGCATTGTCTCATTTCCTCTGTTCGGATATGCAATGTGCAGGATGAGGGTGATGTCATCGATGAGAGGTGACACAAAAAACGTTCACTTTTCAGTTATTGACCCCAGCATTTTAAAATGGCTGGATTTTTATCCTGTTGGTCACCTTTGAGGCTAACCTTTAGTATGCTAACTCTGTCCCTCCCTGACTCCTGTTCTCCGTGTTCGATCGAAGACTGTCAACCATTGACCCGTCTCACCGAGAATGCCTCACGTGCAGTCTGAACCCACAGCAGTGCTCTTACTACAGTGCAGACTTCAGTCCTGATGTTCAGCACGTTCTTCTCACCTGTGAAGGTAAAAATAAACAATACCCTGATCTTAGCTACACTTCTGCACCTATTTAAGCTGCATCCTAACTTCTTTTTTAAATGGGAAGCGCAGACATGTCCTGTTATGAGGCTGCAGGGTGACAGTTAGACTCTGCTGTGAATGGAGTCCACTGCAGCTTAATGTGAAATGAGTACGAACTGTATTTAAGGAAAAAATGTGCATGCTTCATCAATATAGATTTAAAAATAAATTTCCCTTTCATCATGACATGTTTTTGCATATAATTATTGGAAAATGGTGATGTAAAAATGTTTAATATAGTGTCAGTATGTGGGTCAGATTTTGTTTTCTGTGTATATAATTCACTGCTAGGTTTCCGTGATTCAAACCCTAACAGCGTATTCTCATAGTCAAATATGTTAGTTTGGAGTAGATTTTTCTTGACCGTTACTTACAGTATTTTACTGTGGGGAACAAAAGCAAATTTCCTGGGTAGGTAATCAATTCTTTGTAGGGTCTTAACACAGACAAATAAACTAATTTTATTTCAGTGTTTATGCTAGAAATAATTTTTGATTTGTGGTCTTGCTGATATTATTGATCTTTGACCTGCAGGTCCTGATGTCCCAAAGACAACAGTTCACAGACTAAGCGATTTAAGCAGTAAGTGCACATGACTCTGCAAAAAATCATGTGATAGACCAGCTTTTCCTGACAAATGATTTCAGATGAATGATAGCATCAGAACAAGCCTGAATAACCAAGATTTTATGTAATCGGAAGCAGGCATCTTTGCCTATTATGCAAATAGCTGTATGAGTGAATGGTCTTTTAGAGTAATTTATTCTGTCACAGCTGTCTCTGTGATATAACAGCCAGTATATACAGCAACATATAGGAGCTGATACGTACTGTATGTGTCACGTTCATTGATTAACAAATTGCACAGAATTAACCGTTTAACTGCCTCAACCATTTGGAAGAGCTCATTTTGAGTCACTGTGTCTAATTGTAACGTGTTGAAATAAACCTGATTAAGCCATCTCTAACCTTCAGTTGACGTATACTATGCTGAAAAAATCCAATCAGTTAAGTTCAGCACGTCTTTCACTTAGATACAGTGACTCAAATTGTGCTCTTCAAAAAGGTTGAGCAGGCAGTTAAAGGCTTAAAGTCAATGGCCTCAGCGTTTTTTTTTTTTTTAATTTGCTTGGCTGGTCCAACATTTTCAGTGATGAGGTTGGATGTGTACTATCCCAGAGTATGATTTCCATTTGCATAAATATAATTGCTGCAGCAGGAGGTAAAACTGAAAGTGTGTGAAATGTAGTGGTAATTAAGGATGGCAAAATATAACAAGCATTTTATTCCCAGAAATGTTTCCTTGTTCTTGAATAGCGATTATATACTGGACAAATAAAGTTAGGGATCACCCCAAATTTTGAATTTGAAATATTTAATAGTTTGTATTTTTTTCCATATCATATTTTAATATTGAAAAGTTGGGTGATCCCTAACTTTCTTTGTCCAGTATATATTGACTGTTAATTATTTGAAATTAAAGGAAGTAATCACTGTGCTATTTGGCCATGTAACATAGTCTGTGAAATAATAATTAGGGTCTACTAAATGTTGAAAATTCATCGTGCAGATGATGAGGACCAGTGGATAAGGATAGTGGAAAAGATTGTTTGTCGACTGATCTTCCTTTGCTGTTTACCTTTCTTCTAATCAAATAACCAGTATTTGTGGATGGAATGGCTCAACAAGTAAATTTATTATTGAGATTTTTCTCCCATTTTTCATTATGCATGAATGCAATACTCTGTGATCTCACAGGCAACCTGATTTTGGAGGAAAACAGAGAGCTCAGGGAGGCCTTGAACCAAAGGAAAATCCCCAGGAAAGAGAAACGTAATCTGCATGTGAATGACTATGGTGAGCAACATTTGGCTGCATCCAGCGACTGTGGCTCCATGTCTGGGGTGTTGTTTGATGGTTGATGGTGAGGAATGAGGGAGAGAGAAGAGAGAGAAAGATAGGGGAGGAAACGCGCCCGTTTGTCTTGTGGTTGAGAGGCTCATATCTTAGAATTAGAAACAAGTGCTGATGTTAATAGATTTTCAAGCCAAAGATTCAAATCAGCCTCTTGTGTGTTGCAAATCCCTGCAGTTAATTAACTGAATGGAATTAAAAACACATTATCTTTTTGTGGCGACAGAGGGTCATATTGACGCTATCACTTTGTTGGCCAATTATGACGCAGCGATGTCGAATGTAGTCATATTGTAAGCTCAAGGTGGCTCAATAACTTGTCACAGATTGTATTTCCAAAATCCATTTGGTTCAGAATTGCATCTTTGAGGTGAATCACAACTGTAATTGATATACCTAGATATTTTTGAGTATTTTTTTTCCCCCCAGAAATCACTCACTTGTCACATGTATTGAAAATATTCTCCAAAAATGATGTCTGAATCAGTTGCTATGGGGCACGGCTAAAATCTTGCCTTCAGTGATCACATATTTCTGCGATAACTTGAAAAACCATAAAGTATTTTAATTTTACCGGCTTTAGAAATGTAAATTTACAACGGGCCTGGTGCAAAGTATGCCCTCCGCTATGTGCATTTTATAAGTATGGATTGTTTACCGTAAATTTAAAATACCTCACCATCTGCAGTTTTTTGAAAGCTCCTTCAAGTATATTCAAATTCCTCATGTCAGAATATATTATATCAGTCACTTTGGGTTACTTTTAAGAGGTGTGCCACGAATCTAATTTTCTAGACGAGATTATTGGACACGTTTCCTCACCTAAAATGGAGTTGGAAAAAAAAAAAGGAGCAAGGAGTCGCGAGAAGATATTTTTTCCGACTTTTCTGTTACTAATGGCACCACAGGTGTGATAGATCAGGGAGTCTGTGGAAATGAGGCTGAAGAATTCGAAGGAAGCCTCAACAGGGCTTAAATTGTGACAATAAAGAGCAACGAGAACTTTTTTTTTGGCAAAATCTGTGCCTTTATTTGCGCACACATCTCTGCTTGGATTTATTTATGTCAATTTTCGAATGACAATATTCTGTGTCATTCGAGTGACAAATTTAACAAGAATGTAGGTTTTGACTAAAATGATGATAAGCTGAGCCAGCTCGCCTGTTTCATAATTAAGAAACTTTTTAATATTTATTTTCAGCTCATTCGCAGTGGTTTATCAGCATGCAGAATTTACACGCTGTATGTTTTGTTCCGGCATACAAACACAACATTCATAAACTGGTTTTAAAAACAGGTTAGACATATAATCATTTGTACAGTGAACAGATGTACTAGAACATAACCATTATGCATCTTTTTTTGTTCTAAATGTGAAGTAGTCCTTAACTAATTCTTTCAAGCAGAAACTGTTATTGTTTGATTTTTGTCATAATAATGGGTTGAGACATCTGTTCTGACATCTCTTGTGTATTCAGTGTCTAAAATCTCTAAATTTGATAGCCCTGTTATTTGTTGTGACTCTAATTTTAGTATTCCCCCTGGAAATACATTTTCCTGCGGATTTCAATGAAGCAAATCAGCATCCTCTCCTTATAATTCTGTACGTATCTGTGCCACGCTCACTCATATCGCATTCCCCATGCCACTGTTCTGTTGAACAGCTTAATTAAAACTTAATACGTATATACTGTATGAAAGAAAAATGTTTATCATCCATCAATATGAGTTGAACAAAAAATATCTTTGCTCTCTTTAGGGCTTCAAATATTTGCAGTTAGTGGCTTAAAAATGTCCATGTAAGATGACTTACTGTAGTGTCAGAATTCAATGAGATTGCAAATACTTGATTTACTTTAAAGTAAAAATGTGACAAGACATTTTTTTTAATCAAATATCATGTGTGCTGCTCTCATCATGTTATACTTCAAGCAGTACTTCTTCAAGAGGACACCAACAGTATTCTGCTGAGAAGTTGTGTCAACTTTTTCTTTGTGTAGTGACAGCGCCCCCGGTGGCCAGTCGGTGAATGACCGCTTCCAGTTGGACTGGGACTCAGTTCTGGTCAGCTCGGACAGTGTGATTGTGGCCCGGCTGGACGGCAGGGGTAGTGGCTTTCAGGGCCAGAGGGTTTTGCAGGCGATCCACCAGCGCCTGGGGACCATAGACGTGCAGGACCAGATCGCAGCTGTTGAGTGCGTGACTGAGAAACCAATCTCATTATTATGGAGTGATGCTCTTCAAGGAAGCTGTAAATGAGAACAATTCCAAATTATACTTCATTAGGCTTTTCTATTGGCTTTTTGTTAAACTCTCACTTTCAGTAGGTTGGAAAGCAATTGAACCCACTCATTCTGAACACTGGTATTGTACATTTCACCATTGATTTTAGCCAATGGGAGAGAAGAGATGTCACTCAGTGGAGACCATGGCTTCTTCAGTGAAGATAGACCATTGATATTAATCTGAGCAGGGTGAAAATGAAGGCTGTCTCAAACAATCTCACAAGGAGTTATCAGTAGCGATAGCAAGGCTGTGGTGCTTTGGTGTATTATGACCAGTGGAGATGTAGGGCTCTGGTGTATTACACTATGTAAGCAATAAACAATGACCTGATATATAATACTATTTGCTTCCACCACAATCAATGTGTGTGCTTTTTTTTTTTTTTTTTTTTTAAACTGGTTTATTTCAAAAAGCCCAAAATGGCAAAATATGAAGCTTTTAATGGTCTTATCAACATACTCGTAATTATTGGTCCAGAAATTATTAAGAATATATATATATATATATATATATGTATAAAGTTATTTGGTTTAGGATAGCTTTTTCTTTGAAATCTTTCAATTTTTGAGACTTGTCAGTGAACTTATAGACAGTGTTTTTACAGAAAGACGAGTTATAGGGTGAAAAAATATTATCTGATTTTTTTCTCTTTGGAAAACAACTTTCCAGCTGTGGGAAGCCAGTCTCCTGCAGTTTTCTCTTGCGCTCAAAAGCAGTGACTTTTCACAGTGAAGCGGTTTAATTATTTTTTTTTCCCAAACAGTTCAGTGCAGCAAAGTTAAACAGCAGACAGTAGCACCAAAGATCTCAGATGTGTGTTTGTTAAATCTTCACAAACTTTCTGACTAATGATTTTTTTATTAAGACCATTAAAAGCCTTAAATTTATCCATCATTCACTTAAGCCTTTTTTACCCCAGGAGTGAACTTACTGTAGAAAGGTTAATAGATGGCATGTGGACATTGATGACTGCTTAAATTTATGTAGCCTACAACTTCGTCCTCTCTGACATTCTTTGAGTGTGTGTATAAACATTCTGAAGTGATACTGTAACCCAAAGCTGATGAATTATTCAGCACTGGATACTAGAGTAACAAAATGAAGTCTGTGTAAGTTGTTCAAGGGGTTGGTGTGCATATTGTTTTTTGGAATTAAATATCTGTCCATGTCTGTTTATCTCTAATAGGTCTCTGAGCAGGCTACCCTATATTGATGAGAGTAGAATTGCTGTTTTTGGAGAGGTAAGGGTGGAGATTGTGGTTTTCTAAATTAATCGGTGATATCTGGAGGCAGTACGCTGTAAAAAAAAAAAATAAATAAATATTGGTCCGTCTTACCAAGCATTTTAATCCTTTCTTAAAATGCTTAGTGCATATTAATCTTGTATGAAGACTTCAAACGCTTATCTTCTTTTCTTAGTATGATACAAATTTCCGAGTGAAGTGAGATCATTTTGATTCATTTCAAGATTTTTTTTTTTCTAGAATAAGAAAATTTCACTTGTCAAGCCAATGATAACTTATAATGAGCTTATACTTTGTACTTTAGAGATGACAAATTGGAAATCAGGTCTCACCATAAGATTTTCAAAAACTTGTTAAAACATACACTTTTTGCAGTCAAGCACCCAGAGTACAGTCGGAATGTTCCGGTCTTAGAGCGAGCTTTGTGTGCTACTCAGTGTACAGTTGGAATATGCTGGTCTGAAAGCAAGCTCTGTGTGTTACTCAGTGTACAGTCGGAATGTTCCGGTCTGAGACCGAGCTCTGTGTGTTACTCAGTGTACAGTCGGAATGTTCCGGTCTGAAAGCGAGCTCTGTGTGTTACTCAGTGTACAGTCGGAATGTTCCGGTCTGAGACCGAGCTCTGTGTGTTACTCAGTGTACAGTCGGAATGTTCCGGTCTGAGACCGAGCTCTGTGTGTTACTCAGTGTACAGTCGGAATGTTCCGGTCTGAAAGCGAGCTCTGTATGTTACTCGGTGTATAGTCGGAATGTTCCGGTCTGAGAGCGAGCTCTGTGTTTCCTGTCAGGCATATGGGGGCTTCCTCGCCTCTCTACTCCTCCTGTCCCGGGCAGCATGTTCAGATGTGGAGTCGCTGTGGCACCTGTGACAGACTGGAGATTCTACGGTGAGTCGTGTCATGTGTGTGATTTTAGATTGATTACGCCGCAGCCTCCGTGTTTACTGCACATGCACAGGTTACAGAAGAAAAAAACATTTTTCTCAAAACGTTTTCCTCATCTTATCTCAGAGAAGTGAGTGATTTACATGGACTAGTGTTTTTTAATCACTTTCCTCGAAAATAAATATATTGTTAAAAAGTTATCAGGCTGTGTTTTATGTTTTGATCAGAATTAAAATTGCATGGTAATCTGGTGTTTATGATCGCATTAGATGAAAAAGAAGGTTTTGAGAAAATGTACAGAAGCAAAGTATTTAAAGGGGTCCTATTATGCTCATTTCATGGCTTAATATTCTCATTTTTGTGGTCTATTTAGAACGCTTGCGTGGTTTTTATGGTCAAATACTGTCGCACCGAGTTCCGGCTGTACAGGTTCCAGCTCACTCAGCCTGAATTCAGCTGTTTGGCTCCTGTCTCTTTAAAGCTCTCTGTATTGCAATGGCTTCCTGAAACACAGTTATCCAGTGCTTCTTAAAATAAAGGGAATGCAACAGAAGTTTGGGGCTGAGCAGCCGAGCACTAGTGGTAAAAATAATTTTAGCCACTGATTCCTCACTTCGTCTTCCTTTGGAAGTCCATACAAAGGGAATTTTCCTTGGCTGTGAGGAAAACAGCTTCTTCTTGACTTGGTAATACGCTCTAAACTCTTCTTGGCCTCTGCATTACCTTTGTTTCAAAGAAAAGGCTGGACTACAAACTGCACATTTCAGGCAGTTCAGGGTCTGTGTTTTCTCTCACAGAGAGTAACTCCCTTTGGTTTGTACTTTGGTCTTTGTAACTTTGCAGACATTTTACAGCCACAAAAAAACTATATAACACATTAAAGGAAAAGGAGATGTCTGAAAAGCATAATATGACCCCTTTGAGAAAACACTTTCTTCAAAGTGCAGTCACTGGGAATTTTTAACCACACCGATTTCTTTCAGAAGCTAGTCATTTGTTGAACAGTGGGAATTCAACAAATTGTATACGAAGCATGCAGTTTAGCCTTGTGTTTCTAAACCTGATTTGCTACGCATTCTTTCTTTTTTTTTGGCCATGTTCATCTCCTGGACACATTGATTCACACGTCGTCCCTTTTTCGTATTTATGTTCATAAGGATCAGCATTCACAGAGCGATATTTTGGGTTCCCCCTGAAAGAAGATCGCAAGTACCACGTAAGTAGCGATTTTACAGTGCTTTAATGTATCATTGCGGAAATGCTTTGCAATTTAAATGTCTGTCAAACACCTTCTCAGAAAATCTTACTTAGTTCCTCTTTCACATTTGTATCACGATGTATTTGCCAGACATATTCAGATAAATGTCCTTGAAGTGCTCTAGGTGCTCAATTTATCTGCCTATCATCAGGTAATTGTCAAATGAAGAAAACTGTTAAATAAAAGGGATTGAAAGAATATTGAAAGTAGGCTTTTCCATTAAGGTGCCACTGGGCAGGAAAATGTCTCAGTATCCTTGAAAGAGAGAGTTAGTTGGGAAACATTCTGCATGTGTAATGAATAATACTGAACCTTATTGGTGTTTCAAGAGCAGCAGTGACTGAGATGATACTGGCATGCAAGTTTTAGGGAAAGAGATTGTATCAGTACGTGTCAGTGAAGACCTGCTCCTCACTGAGGATCATCATGGACTTTTATAGATGTAAGGCTCTCACAGGAAAGCACAGTCAGTTGTAAATCTACTGAGAGTTGGCTGTTACTTTTGGAACTTTCAATAAAGAAAACCTCAGGGAGGGACACTATGGTTGATATTTCCTTAATTCTATCTGTATACTGTCAGGTACACAGGGGTCTGTGAGTTTCGTGGTCCTTCTATTTGGCTGCAGTACAGCTGTTCCCTGCTCTGTTTGGCAATCTCGGTGCTGTGCAGGACCTGAGGAGTTTATGGCCGGATGAAACACAGGCATGCACAACTGTTGATTAACACAGATGCAGCCTATTGCCCTGTGTGGGGTGTAATGGCATTAAATGTTCACCTCGTTCCAAAGATCCATTGCATCAAGTGCTCTGATTAAGTATGTCATGTCATTTCTGTTTAAACTTCTGCTTAGACCATGTGACAATGGCTTCCGGCATGCAGACGGTGCGGCACGTGTGAAAGCTGCAAACCATGTCTGTAGAGATGTCTCTCAGCTCCACAAATATACCAAAAACATGTCGATACTAAGTTAGGATCACAATATATGCGTAAAAGATTATTTCTATCCGGTAGTCTTATTTAAAATAATCGTCACTTCTATAGGGAATTTTAAACTACTGTACAAATATATTTAGAAGTTTGCCAAAGAAGTTTGGTGATGCAGGCATTCTTTACCAATAAATTATTATAAAAATTCATTCTAAATTATACTAGACATCTGATGACATGGACTGCATCACCTGTGCACCCTGCTGTCAAATATAACTGCTCTGCCCCTTCACAAATGCCACAGAAGACGTAAATCATTCCATACGTACTGTGGATCTCATTCACACAGATCTCCAGTCTTCTCCACAACATCACTGGCACGAGCTACGACAGATTCCTGATCATCCATGGGACTGCTGATGGTGAGCCGGCGTCAATATTTTACTCCGACAGTTTAAGCGCACTTTAATTACTTAACGTTTAACATATGGCCTAAATCCACACCATATGCTCGTGGGTCATCATTGCCATCTGGGATGACAGTAATTACTAATCATTTATATTTAACCATGCTTTATGTAGCGCACCTTAGTCAATGGCAAGTCCTCATCAGCATCTTGCAAATATCAGGGTCTATGCACATCGTCAGTTTTTTAGGAGCATAAAAACGTTGATGCTGAATGTGTTTTCTCCAGTGAATGTTTTCTGTTTGCTGATGGGTTTATTTTTATTAACAGGATGCACTACAGTTGCAGTACACAATGATTTTTTGATGATATGCAGTTTACATCGGGCCAAACATACTAGGGGAGTGAAATAAGTGCTGATTGATGGTTTTGTTACGGTTTGTTTGGAATTTGAATGATTTACCATAATTAAAGTGAAATTTTTAGATGGATCTGTTGTGTGAGGGGTGGTTGCATTTGTGCGTCTGATGACAGAGTAATGTACACGTTTGGATTGAGCGCTGTGTGTTGGTACGGGTTTCTTTTTGGTTGTCGTAATTTCATTTTGTTCAGAGTTTGAAGGGGTCAGTATTGCAGGGCTAATGGTTTGTGAAAGGTTATTTTTTATGTGGTTGTGGTAGATGCTCTGTGTGCAGAAGAACTCATCTTTTCTCTCTTGCATAGTTTCTCTCTCACTCTCTCTCTCTCTCCCTCTCACTCTCTCTCTCTCTCCCTCTCACTCTCTCTCTCTCTCCCTCTCAGCCACCATTCATTTCCAACATTCAGCTGAGCTGGTGAAGCTGCTCTCAGCTGCAAATGTGAACTACACATTACAGGTACGGTTCTAAACCCCGTTATTTATGTGTATTCAGTTACTAAATGCACGCTCACATACTCATTCCACTTTCAATTGCAAATATGAGCTAAAATGCAGGTATTCCACTCTTAACTCCTGCACTATTTACACAAATCTAGTTACTAAGCACACGGATGTATGCATGCATGTTGTGTGTATTTGGCGGTAAGAGGTCAAGTACAATACCTTGCTCAAGAGTCTTGTGAGTACCTCGTCTGAATTAGGTTATTGCGATGAAACATGGATATTCTGTTGAAATGAGTGAATATGTAAACATTGCAGGTTGTAAGCTTTGGCCCTGTGAAAATTTTAGTTGTTTTGGCTTTGTACCTTTGCAGATCGGAATTCAAATGAAACAATATGAAACCAACTAGCAGACTGTCAGGTTAAATTTGGGATTATTTTAGTGTTCATATTGGGTGAGGCAGTACATATAGGAATTACAGCCCTGTAGCTCCCCCATTTTGGAATGAAAACATGCAGAAATGTATTGACATAGTTCTCCAAAATAAATATCATGCTGGAGAGAAATACTGCTCATAGATGCTAGCATCTGATGGCGCTCTCATCGTGTCTTAAAGCGTGAGGTACTGAAGTTGAACATTCTTACATAGTTTTGGTCGTATTCCGGAAATAACTGATTTCATTTACCCTCAGATCTTTCCAGACGAGGGACATTACCTGTTTTCCCACGGCAGTCGGCGTTACCTGTTGAGTTCCATCATCACCTTCTTCAGGGAGTGTTTTCAGTACGCTGCACCTCATCTGCGAAGCTCAGAAAACGAGGAATAAAACTGATGCGCAGAAGGGGACTGGGGAAAGGAGATAGTGGCTCACATCCCTCAGTGAGGAATGTGTTTCTCTCTCCATCTTTGAAAGAAGCCACAACAGTGAACAGGGAACCGTATCATGGACCGCAGATTGTACACCTACTGTATAGTATATTTATGGTTAATGTACTTATTTTTCCAGTCTGTTTGGTTTGCTGAGGAAGTGAGTCTGTAATAGTCAATCAGGAGTTCGAAAAAGAAAGAAAAAAAAAGAGGAAGGGGTTCAATCTTCCTGTTTTGGTGCTGTGGTGGTTGCCATGTCGCTGTGACTGAGGAACGGTGTGCTTGGATTAGTTCTCTTCTGAACAAAACATTTCTTATTTTAATAAATGTTCTCATATCTTTTGTAATTAAACTCAGATGATGCGATCAGAAGATATAAATGTATTTTGAGATGCTATTTAATTTATGATAATTAATCTCTCTTTTCTCCCTGTACTGTCATTAAGACACCTGTTCCACAACGAGCAGGATTGCAAAATAAGCTTGGTAGCCACAAATGTCAAAACCTGAATCAGCCTTCTTTTTTAAAATAATTATTCAGACCATATTTCAGATTTTGGAGACCTGGGATTTACTCAGTGAGGTAATCTGCCGAACTCAGAGATCCTGCTTTGCGGATCAGGGGCCAGGTCATTTATGGGGCCCCAGAGAGATAACAGTTTTTAATTTCCTTGCGGTTCCTTTAAAGCTGCTCCCACAGTGTTGTGTGAGTCTACTTCAGATATTTGGGTCTATTGGTTGGTAAGATATAACAATAATAATAATAAAAATTATAATAATAATGATAGAAGGAACAACAATAGCTACTGCTGGTAAAATGTGTTATAACAGCTTAATTAATCCCTTTTAACATGAGCAATACAAAAAAAGAATGTTATCACAGCCTGTTCAGATTCTGGGATAGTAAACGAGTGGAATTCTGGGATTGGAATGAGAGGCAGCTTAAACGGCGATGTTCTGGACCAGGGGTTGGCAAACACTGCCTTTTGAGTCTGTAAGGACAGAGCTGATATAATTGTTACAACTGTGCAACTGCACAGAAAAGTGTTCCCATAATGGCGATAATAGCGATGAACAGCATCGCAGTTATTGTTAGCTTGTTAAACCTCGGTGCTTTGTTGTCGTTGTGGTATTACTATTAAGATGAAATTGGACAGAGTTTCATTTTATGTGCGCAAGTGCTCACCATGCCTGAGTATAACTGCAGCTTCAAAACAGAGCCAATATGGCTTCTCTTGACTTGTTCTCTGAATAATTTCCATCATTTTAAGGGTTTTTTAACCTTTTTTTCTCTCCTGCATGGTGGTTCTATGTGTGCCTTTATGACAAATGGCTCATTTTTTGACAAATGGCTCACTCCCCGGAATTTTTTTTTTTCTTCTCCAAATGGCTGATGTATTTTGTGTTATAGACTCAGATGTACTTTAAGTGTGGAATGAAAACTGATGTGTTCATTACAGTTAACATGTTTAATCATTTACATCAGACCACTGACCCTAATTACTTTAGCTGGCCTTTGAAAACATGTTGATACATTTTAGTAGATTCTACATAATATTTTCTTTATATTTTATGAATACGTTATTCATACAAAGTTCTAATTTTGTCATTTCAAGAGAGGAGCCTTTACCTGTCAAATTTTTAAAGATTTTTGCATGCATACACAGACGTGAAGTCATGCACTTTTTAATGTGAATTAATTTCATGGCAACATTTTATATATTAATGAATTCACTGATGAGTTTAGTTTTGTATTTACAACATTCCAAAATAGTTGGGACAAAGTGTAAATTGTGAATAAATCAAAACGCAACAACTTTCAAATCACACCAGCAAGTATTTTATTCACAATAGAAAAGAGATAACATAGCAAATGTTGAAACTGAGAAATTTTACAATTTTATCCACAAAATGAGCTCATTTCAAATTTGATGGCTGCTACAGGTCAAAAAAAAAGTTGGGACAGGGGCCTGTTTACCATGGTGTAGCATCCCTCTTCTTTTTAACACAGAGTGGAGGCGTCTGGGCATTGAGGAGACAAGTTTCTTGAGTTTAGCCATTGGAATTTGATCCCACTCTTGTTTAATACAGGCTTCCAGCTGCTGGAGAGTTTTGGGTCTCCTTTGCCGGACTTTTCGTTTAATTATGCACCAAATGTTCTCAATCGGTGAAAGATCAGGACTGCAGGCAGGCCAGCTCAGCACATGGGCTCTTCTACTACGAAGCCATGCTGTTGTAATAGCTGCAGTATGTGGTTTTGCATTGTCCTGCTGAAATACACAAGGCCTTCCCTGGAATAGATGTCGTCTGGAGGGGAGCATATGTTGCTCTAAAACCTTTATATACCTTTCAGCATTCAACATGCTTTTTAAAACATGCAAGTGTCCCACAGCATATGCCCTAATGCATCCCCATACCGTCAGAGATGCTGGCTTTTGAACTGAACGCTGATAACAGGAGGGGTGGTCTTTCTCCTCTTTAGCCCAGAGGACACAACGCCCATGATTTCCAACAAGAATGTCAAATTTGGACTCGTCTGACCACAGGACACTTTGCCACTTTGCTACAGTCCATTTTAAATGAGCCTTGGCCCACAGAACACGGCGGTGCTTCTGGATCATGCCCAACAATGGCTTCCTTTTTGCATGATAGAGTTTTAGGTGGCATCTGTGGATGGCACGGCGGACTGTGTTTACTGACAGTGGGTTCTTGAAGTATTCCTGGGCCCATTTAGTAATGTCAATGACAGAATCATGCCGATGAGTGATGCAGTGGCGTCTGAGGGCCCGAAGATCACAGGCATCCAGTAAAAGTCTTCGGCCTTGTCCCTTATGCACAGAGATTTTTCCAGTTTCTCTGAATCTTTTGATGATGTTATGTACTGTCGACAATGAGACCTTCAAAGCCTTTGCAATTTGACGTTGAGGAACATTGTTTTTAAAGTATTCCACAATTTTTTTACGCAAGCCTTCACAGGTTGGAGACCCTCTGGCCATCTTTACTTCTGAGAGACTCAGCCTCTCTAAGACATCCGTTTTATAGTCAATCATGTTATACACCTGATGCCAGTTAACTTAATTACTTGCTAAATGTTCTTTCAGCTGATTCTCATATTAATTGCTTTTTCAGCCTTTTTTTGCCCGTGTCCCAACTTTTTTGAGACCTGTTGCAGCTAGAAAATTTGAAATAAGCTCATTTTGTGGATAAAAATGTAAAATGTCTCAGTTTCAACATTTGGAATGTTATCTATGTTCTATTGTAAATAACATATTGGCTCATGTGATCTGAAAGTCATTGCATTTTGATTTTATTCACAATTTACTCTTCGTCCCAACTATTTCGGAATTGGGGTTGCATATTTTATAAATATTTTGCTCTTAACTCGTTTAATCTGAAATTTTTCCTTGCAGTAAGCACATGCATGTTACTCCTTAAACCGCCCAAACACATAAACTGTTTGCATTTTTTGGTTTCATGATGGATAAGTTCAAAGTTACATTTTTTTGCCCAAAGTCAACAACACTTTTAGAGCTTCTAGAAGTAAAAATAAATAAATACATACGTTACAAATGTGAGCAGTGGGATTAAAGGGATTAAAGGCACCGCTGAGTGAAGTTAGAACAGAAAAATCCTCCATGATATGACTTACATTCACTGAGCACTTTATTAGGAACAGAATCTTATTACAGCACAGGTGCTCCCTTTGCTATCAGAGTAGCATCAGTTCTTCAACGCATAAATTCCATAACATAGAAACAGTCCTTCGAGCTTTTCATCCGTGTTCACATGATTTCGCTCCATAATTTCAGCGCATTTATCACCTGCTCAATTATGCAGCGAATCTCCTGTTCTGCCATATCCTATAGGTTCGCTTGTTTGAGCAAAAAGTTGTGAGTAAAGGATTCAAATATTTTAATTTATACCATGGTCTGGGTGAATACTCGATTCTGATTGGCTGCAGGGTGTCCGTTAAAAAGTGTTGTAGGACACCCATAAAAAACTTCCGGTCAAATATCCTGAGTGTTTTAAATTATTGCGCTGGCTCAAACGCTAGTTGGTAACCGTGGCAACAGAAAGCTGCGGCCGACCGAGCCGCAGGGTCTGTGGCCAGAGCCGGTTACCTTGGCAACGCGTCACAACGAGAGATAAACTTACGATTTTAACGGTAAAACGGTAAAAAACAACATTAACTTATTATTAATCGATTTAATACGTATTTCTTTCGTAAGTGACCATGGTATAAGCGGGATAATGCCCTTCGAGGTGTCCATTATCAGAAATGAATGGACTTCGCGGAAGCAACCGTCCTCCGCTTCGCGTCGGACGGTTCACGCCTCCGCGTCGTCCATTCATTTTTGATAATGGACACCTCGTCGGGCATTATCCCTTACATATATATTTCTGTGGGCATATGGGGGCCACTGTATTTTCTAAATAAATTATGGCTGTAAGTATTTTGTCAAGGTGGTTGTTCAGGGGTTGTATGTATATCCATTAGGTTCCAAGACACTGAGAACAATGTTTATAAACAGTATCCTGTGTGAATTAATACATAATGTTTCATAGTAATATGGTTTTTATACTATGTTATTTCTGTTTGACTATGTTTTCATTATGCAATGATTGCCGACAGTCTGTGTTCAGAGATAAAGCAGAATCCGCAACTGTGAAAACTATAACATGAGCAATACAATTATTTTGGTATTTTATTTATTCAGAAACTGTGTTTTACTAGTGATCACAGGAATTGTTCAAGGACATGTTTTACAGCACGTGATTTCAATAATTACATTCTTGAATTTCAGTTATTGTGGAAGTATGATCTTTTTTATATTTGTATGTTAAACTTTTTATGATATGTAAATACTTATTCAGAGTGCATATGCATTCTTTCAGAGTTAGTCCTATGTTTTTGGTTTTCTTTTTTTTGTTAATGTGACAGAACACCTCAGAACTTTGCAAACGTAAAGTCAGTGGTTAGAAAGGATAACATGAAGTGTTATATAAAACGCTGGTCTTAAATTATTTAAACTATGACGCCACCTTAATGAACATTCCTCAGACCAGAAATCTGGAGCCCTCATGAATGATCATTTCCAGTTGTATATTTCACTTGGTGTGAAGGAAAGTTCTTAACTCATTAAGGATTTAGGAGTCTTCCTCAGATAAAATACAAACGTAATTTATTTATGTAAACAGTAATATTGCAAATGAAGAATTAACATACTATTAATGTTCATCAATTCATTTTATACCTGGCTTAGAGTGATAACCAGCAGAATAGCATCAGTATTACAAAGAGAGAGAGACTAGATTATGGATGTTATTTGGTACTAGAGATACTGAAGAACACAGATCCTTGTCGGCTGGCATAATTGTATGCTTAAAAAAGATTGGTATCCATAGTAGGAATCATAATTTAGATATTTCTTGGACCATGTATATTTAAGGGATAATTAGAGTTTACACTGGGAATGTAATCTGACATATGATATGACATTAGTTTTGATATATCAAAGTATGTATTGTTTGCACTTACTTAAGTAAAACTGCATTTTAAATTTGATTACTGTGAAAAATGTCTACCCTTAAAATATGGAGTGAATGGCAAACTCACTCATCATGGTGATGTTCAATAATTTATTTGGCCAGCATAACTTTATATGACTGTTACACATACATAAAGGTGTAAAATTAACATTTATGTTGATACCACTCCTTCAGTCATTTTTTATTGAATGTTTTTATAGTTACATTTATATTCTTCTTTATATTTGAATGATTATTACTACAAACTTGTGAAATGTTCATGTGATAAAACCTAAATTATTCGACTGTATACATGTGTTTATTTGATGGACAAAACTCATTTTATATACTGTAATAAATTATTTCAAGAGTACAAAATACTCATCTCACTCTGTTTCCGATATTTCTATCTTTCTAAAAACAGCTATTTCAGAACTGAATTTGTTTGTTTTGCGCTAAATTCGTCCTCCATTGTAATGTTACCTTACTTCTGTGAGGCTCCAGGGAAAAGTGCGAAAGAGGTCGTGGTTTGAGAAATTGTTGATGGAGAAATGTCCTTTGTTTTTCATCTCAGCTTTTCGGCTCCAGTTCAGATAGCTGTGTACTCAATATAGTGATGCATTCTACTGTCCAGTGTAATTTACCCACTGTGGGTCAGCACTCTTAGGAACACTGTGCTGTAGCTATGCCACGTTTGATTTCTCAGTGGCTCCTCTTGCTGTATGGAAACCTGCTTTTCAGCTACATAAGGGGCACATGTTAGCCTACAGCAGCAGTAATAACTACTGTACATCCACCCTGATAACTACAGTGCCTCTGCTGGTAGAAAGCTGCAACAGCAGCTAATTGTGTACATCGAGGAGAGTGCCAGCGCACGCTATGCGATCGATGTGGCGATGCGCTCAATCTCAATTTTTCATGTTTCATCATTTCCATTGGCCAGTTCCCCTGATAATGTTTCATACTTGGATTTGGAAATACATGTGTAAAATTTGGTAGACTGTGGTTCGGCAATATGCAGTCATGTGAATGGAGGAACATATCCTCTATAGCAAAAGAGTGGTTGGTTTGAATGCAAAAGAGCCCAGTATATGAGTATAAATCACATTCTCCTATCATCCTCAGCGAGGGGGCTGATTTCAAAGCATGGGGGACTTCCTTCCCTGAGCGACCAACACTTCCTGTGCTCCTGGGTGAAAGAGAGAACTGGCTGCAGAATAGCTGGGTTGCAGGAAAGGCTGTTTCTTCAAAGGTTGCACTCATTAATCATTCAAGAATACCTTCCTGAATGATCTGATTCCCGTCAGCACATTTCAACCAATTTGCACATTGACCGGGGCTCTCTGTGCACGAGAGCAGCACGTCACCGACACCCCTGGAGACGCAGTGAAAATTCACTGCACACTGAACTGTGTATTGCTGGATGCTTCTTTTATATGCAATTGGAACGATGGACTGCTCCAGGGTGTAACGTGTGGGGAGGTCAAAATGCCCTGGGTTTTAAAAGTAGCTATTTTCTTCATTTATTTTTGCTCCCTCTCACTTTCTCTTTCTATCGCTCTCACTCGCTCGCTCGATCTGTCCTTCCACTTTGCGTTCATCTGACAAGTCAACCAAAACAAGAAACAAAAACGTACGCGCAAAGAAAAAACAAATACGCTGCTTAATACCGGCTCGTCAGTGTTCTTGTAAAATAGTTACAGCGCCGTGGGAAATTATAGTTGCCCAATGATGTAAGATATCAAAGTCAGATGCAGTTGGAAACCTATCATGTGGCAACTTGTTTAAAAGAGCTACCGCAGGGGAACTCTTTTACACAAGTTGCCACATGATATGTTTTCAACAGCTCAGGATAACTACATTTTTAATTCCTTGAAAATGTATTCGGCGCTCAAAGGGTTAAATTGCAACAATCAGTAATATATGTTCTGCTGACAGTGATGGCGCAACAGAAAAGTAAAAATAACTTCTACCTGGATGAAGCAGCATCAAACACACAAAGTCCAAAAAGTGAAAATTGTTTATACAAATAAAAAGTAAAGGAATAGATGAGACATCAGCACGCAAGAAAATGAACAATATTAACTGCTCCAGCATTAATTTGTGCGACTTAAAATGGCCCTTCCAAAAATCTTCATGCATTTTATTTTTGATGTGTCGAATGAAAAAACTAAAAAATGAGGGCCAACTTCAAAGAGCCAGTAGACCTTTTACTCATTCTGCAGATCACTGGAGTATGAAATAACTCTTCTGAACAAAAGCAACAATACACTCCTCCACACAATGCCTTCAATTAATTAAAGTGCCAAAGGAACCATTAATGTATGAAAATGATCCGTTCTTTGCTGAATGTCACATATAGATTGCTTAAGGCCCATGTAAAAATGCCAGCACTTCAAAGCAAATTCTTTGCACATTCTAATGACATGCATGTGTTGGTGGACAATGACATGAAACATATGTAAAATATGAGTCCCATTCAAATGGGATAATTGTACCCTCAAAGAAAATAAGATGGGGCATGTACCTACAGTTCTGTGACATGGGACAGTGTTCTTGCATCCGCAATCAAGAAAGTAAAGTCATTTACTCGTGTAAACAAAACCCAGCCTCCATCGCAACAGCCTTGTAATGGTGGACACAACGAAGGTGACAGGTTTTGTACATCAGTGTGGGGAGTTTGACAATCTCAAATTAGGGCAACAAACTGTTTTGGAGGAAATAAAATTTATATACATTTGTGAGTTAAAGTAAAAAAGTAATTATGACCACATCAGTACCAATTTGCATCAACTAGCATATCAACGCAATAGACTTCTGAGCAAATTAAAAATCTTTGTTCATCACTACCAATTTGATAGCCTGCAGTTAAGGGAACACTTTCATTGAAAATGTAATTCCTGTGGCTGCCCCAGGTTCCAAATTCCATGTTGCACCTGCCAGAGGTGCAGTTTCTGCACTGCAGTCGCAACAGGTCCAGATTTTGAGCTGACCTGCGCCCTGGATTCCGCACTGTCCAAATCAGAGACACTAGCGTGGCCAGAACCAGTGGGCAGTTTGCCCAAACTAGAGGGCTGCCGTTCTCTGCGTGACCCACAGGGGCACCGTCCTCCTCCCAAACCTGATGTGTGTTTTCCTCTGCCCAAACCTGACAGGCATCGTCTGCCTCTTGACCCCAAGCTGCTTTGGCAGCCTGCCTCCCGACCCACTGCCTGTCAGTGAGGGACCTCGCCTCTGCCAAGCCAGATGGGCATCATCTGCCATCCGCCCCAGATGGGTGCCCGTGCCACCGTCTCCCTCATCCCTGTGTCACTGGTCACCAGCACTCCTGCCCGCTGGAGCAGTTCCCTCCCAGCCCATCCACTCTGCCCAGCCCGTCAGCCTCGTGTCTCAATTCTCTTGAGGCAGACCCAAACGCTTGCTCAAACTTCCCGACGAGTGTCCTCCTTCCTGTCTGGGCCTCTCATCCCACCCGGCACATCACCGGCAGGCTCATTTGCTGCATACGCCAGTCCCTGGATGTCTGGTGTCATGGAGATCCGGCCCAGGTCATGGGTCGCCAGGGGGAGGGGTACTGTTGTGACTATCCAGTCCTGTTAAAGTCGCTGGAAAGGTAGAGTATAGGTCCTGTATATTTGTGTGATGTGCTACTGCTGATACAGAGAAGCACGCTGAGTCCAGATAAGTTTCAGGATATTTAATAAGAAACAACAGCCACTACAGCGGCTTTCCGATTACACACACACATAAGATGGAAACGTGTACACTGTTTGCACGTATGTATCAAAGCGCTCAGTCGCAATCAAACTGAACAAAAGGCGGTCAACAAAAATTACGGCTACCTAACTCGCCTCTCTCCTCACCCAGTGCAGGTGATTCAGTGCCTATTATAACCTACGGCTATCATCTATGGTGCCCATGTGACCCAAACCCTGCATATCACCGTGGCAACCAGACCAAACAAATCGATACACAAATAATCCTCAGCAAAACAATGAATGGCTCCTACAGTCACGTCCCGTCTCTGTGTTTATTGAGTCTCGTGCCTTTTTTATACTGTCCACAGTTTTCACGCGTCCTCTCTAATTGATTGGATTATTGTCTCGTTACCTCGTTATCCCGTCTGCATTCTTCACCTCGTTGCCGCACCTGTTGCTCGTTCCCCACATTACCTCAGAGTATTTAGGTTCCTCTGTTTTCTGTGTTAATTGCCAGATTGTCATGGCTTTGCCTGGTGCTCATCTGTGCTCTCTTGCCTGTATTCCTCTTCACTCCTTATTTTTGGTTCACCTGTTTTCCTGCCCTTCCTCATGCTGGTTTTAGTGTCCATGATTTCTGTGTTTGGCTTTCCCCGCCTGTCTACATTTTCCGCAGGACAGCTTTTCAGTTTTGACCTCGGTTCACCTCCTCGACTTCGCCTTGCTTGAGCTCCAGCACAAAGTCTGCAAATCCCTGACCCTGGCCCATCCCTTGCTTGCGATCTGCTTTACCTGTGGAGTTTAGGATTTGATCTGTCGACAGAGCTAATGAATAGCCTGTTCATTCTGATCCCGTGATTGGCTCCTTTTGTTCTGGGCACCGTGAAACCATGCTATTCTAGGAGTTCATCTGTGGAGCGTAATGTCAGATTTACTCAATCACCAGGACTCATCAACCTATTTTTCTTTTGTTTATTTATAATCATTACTATAAGACAATAACAACCAGTCCCACACCCAACAACCGCCCTCCCTTACAAACAACAGAGAACAAGAACAAGCATTACAAAATCCACCCAAAGAGGAAACGAAATAAAAATAAATAAAATCAAAACACAAGTCTGAATCCAAATAAATCAATCCCCATAGACAACTATGAGATCTGACGTATCTCAAAAATATACGTATGTACACAATCTGCCATATTTGTACAAAATACCTTATCTTTTTGGAGGGCCAATGCGATGGCGTGAAGTTTGGGCAGGAATTGCGCTCGCTTGTGGACGCTGCAGCAAATTTCTCTGCATTGCTGATGTAATAAGGGGCGGAGCTATGTTTTATTGTGCACTGATGCGGAAAAAAGGGAGGAGATGAGTCTCGTCTGGGCCGGGTAATGATATGCAGCTGTTTTCCGAGTGGTTACCACAACAAATATTTACATGGGCGAATGACCGGTGCAGAATGAGAACAATCATGCATTTGTAACGGTGGATGTAAAAAATCACCCCCCCTCCCAACCCCCACCCGACACTGTGGTCCTGTGCTTCACTTGGAGAAAGCTCCGGCTCGATTATGGATTATGGGGTGTCTCGATATATGTGAGATTGCCCTTCGGCTGTGTGGGAGCCCCTGTGCTGTTTCCCAGAAAAGCATTTTCCGTCCATCCATGAAGCTCCCCGTGACTCCGGACGATAACCTCTGTGTAACGTTTGGCCCAAAAGCCTTCAGGACTGCAGCAGTCATTTCAGAAAAAAACGGTAAAGTCCTGCTGATGGTCTCTTTATTGCGCACTATTCGTCCTCCTCAGGTTCCTCTGGTAACAGCAGTGTGTCTTCTTTAAGACACTCTCGAAAAAACGAGATGAGGGAGGCGTGGAGGTGCCGTCGGCTCTTCTGGGAGAGAAAATGGCCCTCGTCTGGGTAGATCTGCAGAGGAGATAGGGGTTGGGACCAAAATTTTAATTATGCTGTCATTCGGTCTGTGACATTTTTCACCACTGACTGATGGAAATGAAGCATTGGAACATACAGTGCCAAGAACAAGTAATTTCCTTCCACATGATTTATTTTATTTTTGCACATTTGAGTCACACGTCATTGTTTTAGAGTTCACAGCCAAATTCAGTCAAAGACAACCTGAGTAAACACAAAATACAATTTTTAAATGATCATTTATTATACACAATGTTACCCAATTCCAGCTGACCTATCTGAGGAAAATAAATGAATAGATAAATAATGGACATCCTAGTTATGCGGCCAATTTACAAAATGTAATAGGTAATTGGATTAAATTGGACGACACATGCCCAGGCTTGCTCAGTGGCACCTTGATGAATCTCAACATCGCTTAAATAGCACCTTTCCAGCAATGTGAAGTGGGCTAAATGGTCTCAACAACCAGCAAATGAAAATTTAAATTAAATGAAAATAAATTCCAGAGAAGATGAGGAAGTTTATCTAATTATGTCTGTCTGGAAAGGATTGCAAAGCCATTTCTCAGGCTTAAGGACTCCAGCAAACCATGGTGAGGGCCATTATCTCCAAAGTGAGAAAACTTGGGACACTGGTGAATCTTCCTAGATGTGGCAGGCCTACCAAAATTCCTCAAAGAGTGAATTGGTGACTCATCCTGGAAGTCACAAAAGAACCTAGACAAACATCTAAAGAACTTCAGGCTTCCCTTGTCCCAGTTAAGTTCAGCTTTCCTCGTTCCCCCATTAGAAAGAGACAAGGCAAAACTGGCCCGGGAGAGTTGCAGGTGAAATTCACAGGAACATATAGAAACATAAAAACCTTTTTTTTTTTTTTTGATGGCCCCCTATGTGTTTGGGAGAATGATAAGTCAACTGACCAGAAATGAAACTTTTTGGAAGACACAGCTCCTGCTACATCTGCCTGAGACTCACACAGCATCCTGCAATAAGAACATCACACCACCCGTCAGACACGGTGGTCGTAGTGTGATGGTCTGGGACTGCTATCCTGCTTCAGGATTTGGGCGAATAGCCATAATTGATGGAACCATGAATTCTACGATTCTTCCAGAACATCCTGAAGAAGAATGTTCATTCATCAGTCCGTGATCTGAAGCTCAAGCTCAATTGGATTATGCAGCCAGACAAACCATCTGAAGAACAAAGAGCAACTTGATCTCTGAATGGCTCAAGAAAAGTAAGATTAAGATTCTGGAGTGGCTCAGTCAAAGTTCTGACTTGAATCCCACTGAGACGCAGTGGCAGGACTTTTAACAGGCAGATTGTGCTTGAAAACTCTCAAATATGGCTGAATTAAAGCAATTTTACAAATAAGTGGGCCAAATTTTCGCCACTGCGATATGAAAGATTGATCTCCACTTATTCGAAGTTCCTGGTGCCGGTTGCTGTAGCTGAAGGTGAAATTTAGTTTGGGGGGGGGGGGGGCGGGATTCTTTTCAGGTGCGTGATATACAAAGGTGTGGGATAGTCTTTTTTTCACTCAATTAAATGATCATTTAAAAACTGTGTCCCTTCATGTTTCTGATCTGAGAAGTGACAAGTATGCACAAAAAAGTACATTTTCCATGACGCTGCACTATATTTAATGTCTGAGGCAAATAAGAAAACAACCTGAAAACAGCTTGAGGTTGGAAAAAGCTTCTGGTTTTATTTAAGCTGCACAGCTTAGCTCCAGTCTTACAGCACTTAACCTGCTGTATTAATCATATTCTCTAAAGCGTTAGAGGTTAATACTGATCCCTTATGAAATACAGCTGAGGATCACAAACAAGAGACATCAAAAGCCACATCCACCTTACCCCCAGAGAAAATCTTCAAAAGAAAAAAAAAAAAAAAAAAAAATTATAATAATAACGAGCATTGTGATTGGCGAACCGGTTTGTGTACCTGCATCGTGTAGTTCGCTCCAACTTTTATTAGGTTTTTAATCAATTCGGCTGTGTGTTGAAAATGAATGTTATCTGGAAAAAAAGCACAGAGGATGTCAATAATATGTAACAGGAAGTGTGAAAAATACAAGTAATTTATACAGCAAGATGCAGATTGTAATTTATAATTTTTTTTCTGGCATGTATCATCTTCAAACTAAGGATGAAATTAAAACAAAGTGCTAACAGTGTCCTTCTGCTGCCGTAGCTTGACGTATGTATTGGAAATGAGATTACGCACCATCAGCTGTTCCGTGTATCAACATCACGTTCTGTTCTCTTAGTCCACGGACATTCTGTAGCACACTGGAGAACTGCAGAAAACAACATCATCGCATTATTACATTTATTAGGGGTGTACCACTCATCTCTACTCTTTTTTTGTAAACTTTTTAAATCAAAATCTACTTAAAAAAGAGATGCAGAGTGTAACTTTTTTCAGTTAAAAAACAGTATACGATTAATGTGCATAATGCATGATGAAAACTGCTGAACCACCGGAACCATGCGTAAAAACCTGCCCGGGTCATACATGGCAGTGTGTTGCAGTAGGCCCAATACCCCCCGCCGGCCCACTGTGGTAAAGCCTAGGCCCAGAGCTCACCGCACAGTGTACCATTCAAACCAATTAAACTGGCTGAGGATATGGGGGCTATCTCAAGGAGCCGGACTGGAAAATTCAGCCAAGACACTGAAGACATAGAGTCAGGACCTTGATTTAATATGGAATCCAAAATATAGCCTCTGTATGACACAGTGACCCCACCGCACTAGCAGTTTCTGTGATTCTCTTCCAGAAATCTAAACTTACTTTGTTTTCTTCAGGACCATTCTATGAAAAGTAAACCAAATTTGAATAAAATCAAGTTCTTTTTTTTTTTTGGGGATTTTCAGTTTTATATTCACTAAAAGCATTGTCTGAAGTTTTATGAAATTTATTTTTTTCTTGGATTAAGATCACTTTCATGTTCATTTGCATAGATTTATGTTCATGTAAGTAACAATAAAAATAAGAGGATTTTATTTTTCTTATTTTAAGCAACTGGTAAATTGCATGTCACATTACATTTTTTTTAAGTGTTGCATTATGCATGTTCAGTCTATTTCTCAAATGAATCACTTAAAAACAATTACTTTCTTTCAATCTCAATTAAATAATTAACAAATTAATTTTATTAACTTTAAAATGTTACCCATGTGACCAAATACATGAACATTTTATGCCATATGAAAACTTGACCTTATATGACAATTATTTTTTTTATGTCCAAAGCAAACTCTAGTTGACCTTGCTTTTGACCAAATATCCAGACACCAAACGATTCCACTTAATTAATACAGGACTAATTAATTGGTCCAACACACCATACGCTAATGATCCCCATGTGATCTGGAGATGTAAACCCTGACATTTCATCATCAGCACTCCGTTCCTGATTTTTTTTTTTTTTTTTTAACATGGACCCATGTTTATTTGTTTTGTTTACAGTGTCTGTTTCACTCCACAATATTCAATGAAACTGCTTTCCTTAATCTTTTACAGGGTTACATCAGCAAGGAACTCCAGAAACTGGATCAATACCAAATGAGCAGATGATACACGACCAATCCATTCATCAGAATTGATCACAACAGAGTAGAACCTGTGAACGCATCATAGTTGCCATCACAATTCTGTAATGTCACCCAGCCAATGCAGTGGCACGAGACAGTGACAGTTTGTATTCTCGCTCAGCCAGTCAGTATGTATGTAATAACAGAACAGTTCTGACTGACTCAGGTTCTGTATGGATGTACAAAGCTTTATGACTCCATGACATGACAGTGAGCTCACCTGATACTTGTCATCTTCCCCCGCTGGCATCCCGAGGTATCGCTCCGAGAATGCTGAGGCTGCAGAATCAGAAATATAAAATCTCTTTAGTAATGGCGCAACCAAGATAGCACGGGGCTGCTTTTTTGGATATTTTTAGGGGTATTTTCTAAAGCAAAGTAGGCTTGACAAAATTTATCAGATGATGGGCTGTGAAAAATGACATTTAATTTCCTCCAGAGACCTTGGGATGGCCAGTAAAGTCACCTTTCAACACAGACTTACTTATTTCTATTCCCCAGCACTTTGCCTGATTATTCCTTAAATAAATTGTCAGATTGTAAACATGTGTGCAATGATGATGCTGTAAGTTGGGGGTGGGGGGCGGCTGCCGAACAAATGTGAAAGTATGATGTCAATATTCTTTTTTCCCTTTGCAGCATAAGGGCGCTATGGTCATGTTGGTCTTTGTAGCAGCGCCACAGCAACTAGTGGTGCAAATGATTACTCGACTAAACCAGTAATCGCCATATAAATCAAAACTGGTCACAAAAATTGATCATTCTTTGAAATGTTGGTCTATACGTGTCCTTTAAAAAGCTAACTGCTTGTTGCTTTATTTCAATTAGAAGCAGAGCAGCCACGCACATCCATAAGAGGCAGGAGCTGGACTAAAGACAAATTCCCAAAATAAACAGAAGAAAGGTCCGTACACTTCAGCTTCCTTTTCAGTGCATTTATTTAGCACAGACACCACGGTGGATGTGCTAAATAAATGCACTGAAAAGGGAGCTGAAGTGTGCGGACTTTTCCTCTGTTGCTTTATTTCAACCTCTCAAACCCCAGCTCCTGGTTACGCTGGCATAATGGGATTTGCAGCTGAAAGTAGCTCCCTTTTACGCCCGATGGATCACAAATAGTCCCCACTTGAGATCACCTGATTAACAATCAAACAATTGATTGAATTACCAAGGTGGATACATAAGCGTATAACGAAAAAAGAAATAATTTATGAGGAAATAACCAAGACACCACCAATAGGCTACAGTGAAAAACGTAATAATACCTGCCATATTGCAGGGACGACAATTATGCACGTTATTAATGAATCCAAAACTTTCACTGAATTCCATCTACCATGTCAGTGCTTTTTACTTTAAAAATGGAAACCTCTTTGTGTCGAACCTGATCAAACTTTAGCACTGAACAGTGCCACTTATGAGCCTAATTATTTTGTGCCATATTTTTCAGGTACTGGACGCCATCAGTCCCAAAAATAAATAATAAAAAAATCCTTGGACAAAACCCTCAATTTGAATAAAGTGATTCATCACATAGAATGGTTTACTTTTTTTTTAATTCAATCAAGTTTCCATAGGCTAATGAACATAGTTTGTCAGTTTCATCAACATAAATGCACACAGGCAGCAGGCTAATCCAACAAAAGGCATAAAACAATGACAGTGTAATTATCGCGCCATTGCAGGATCACCACCAGCATTCTTGAAATGCTTCCAAACAAGTTTCCACAGCGGTTGTTGCACAAAGTGAATGCAGACAGACCCTATAATATGATCTTTATATACAGACTTAAGTAAGTTATTATAATAGTGCTAGAGCCGAAAAGGTGAAATAGCTGGAATTTATGTTACGGTTATATAAATGTACAAACAATTTATGGTGCTATAAATTGCGGCTTGAAAGCCCCAATCCATCTGCGTGCGTGAGGCAAACAGGACGGCAGCTTTGCAGAAATACCAGGTTTAAACAGAAATACTGGGTCTGTGTAGAATGAATAGAATAGGCCAACATGCAACAAAAAGACCTGATGTTATATGACATCTGGCATCACATGCTGAATGAGGATGTGTTATTTCACCCTTTACAAAGCATGACATTTGCTTATGTCTCATTTATGAAGGTATTATACATGCTGTATAAAGCCTTTATGAGCAACACTTCGTCTAAAGTGTGACCCATCACAGATTGTGAAAGATTAATTAAAAATAGAGATTTGTTTTAAGAGGCCACTAGATTTAGTTTTACTCATTAAAAACATACATTTAAAGAGTAACACAGTTTGTTAAGCATATTGAACCAGCGTTGAATGCAACATGCGCAAGTTTCACACATTCCTGTAAAATAGGTTTGAGTACAGTAGTCCAGCAAACAAATTTACTCAAATCCACGTGGTATTATGAGTATTTAAAGATCAAAGTAAAAAAGAGCAGGTTGAGAAAAATCATGTCTCAAAAGGTGTGGATTCTTCCTTCCCCGTCTTACAGCAGATGACATGTCTCTGGTTTCATTGTTTAGCTTAGCTTTGCTTTATGCTAATATATAGTACTTACCCAGAGAACAGTAGCCTAGTCTAAATAAATTGCAATATCAACTGTTGGGGATAGCAAATGCATTTATTCAATCCAGTGCCTCATGAAGCAGGGATAATATGTAAAATTTATCCCCTGTGGTGATGAAAACAAGGTGAGGGTCGGATAAAAGCAGAGGACATCTCTGATCCAACCCCCACCCTAGCCCCAGCATCTAAACTGAAGTTCACTGAAAACGCCATATTTTTCTATATCTGTGATTAATTTTCATCACCGAAACAGGCTGGTAAATATCTTAAATTGCAGTACGCAGAGGAAAACATGCATTGGAAAAAACTTCCAGAAACCATTTGTTTATTCAAAGAACAGCAAAGAGGAAAAATAGTTTGGATTCATCTCTGAAGTAAATATAGATAAGCTGCCTGATAGCAATGCGTAATTCGCTCACGGCACTGTTCAACAAACAGCAGAGATAGATCTTTGGTGTTCAGTGCCCTGTAACATACCGTAGATAACTGTCAGAACATATCAAATTCAGACAGGCACTCAATTAGCACATCAATGAAATTAATAGCCTACTCAACCAGCAGAACGGAGCACAGCTGGAGACCAAAACAAGAGGCGCTGCTAAGCTGCTAATTTAGAGAACTCAACTCTTTTTTTTTTTTCCCCACAAAGGGAAATCAATTGTAACTCAAAAGTCACTGTAAATTTCTACGGCTGCAACTGGTCCTGCCTTGTTCTATAGACCCAAAGAATGTTATGGCGACTGTCCCCCAGGGCTGCAGTCAATGCTGTTAAAAGTATGAGAGTTATTACCAATGTTATCGTTAGATTTCTAAGGAGTGCAGTGCCATGTCTTTTCAAAGGGCCAAAGATTCCTGGCAGATTCTCCACTTGCAGTTGGCTAGAGGGAAATTTTTGGAAAAAAAAAAAAAAATACAACTTGCAAAGCGTAATAGAAAAGCCTGTATAATCCTGTTTGCATTGACTATCAAATATAATCCAAAATCCACACATCTCTGACTGACGCGACTTGTGAATGCCGATAATAGCAAAACCATGTAAATGGTGGTGACGTTCTGAATATACAGAATGCAAAAGTAGTTTACTCACCATAAAGTTTCCAGTCAGTAACCGGAGACATTGCGACAGCACATTTAAACAGGTTTTCCGCAGATTTCAGCATCATTAACGTCACATAACCACCATAATCCTATACAACAAACAAAAAAGATAAACACAGTCAGTGAAGCCTACTGCTGGGAATTGTAGAAACACAATTAGGAAAAAATCAACTAAATATAATTCAGAAGGCTTACCTTTCCGAATATCCCTATCCGCGAATTGTCGATGTATTCAAATTTCATCAAATATCTGAGAAGTAAAAACAAACTTTCTATACTTTGTTCTTTGATTTCGCTAAACAAATTATACACTGGCATAAAAAAGTTGATAAAAAACACTTTTCTCTACAGAAAAACAGATACTGTCCAGAGTGGCAATACTTCTGTGAGACAACCCCTGTATCAGGTCTGCAGGTGAACATTTCCAATATGTTTTATTTTATTAAAATTTTGGATAGAATAATATTGTGAGTATAAAATGCCACATGACAAGGTAACCAAACAATAAAAATGCTCCTCCTGGAGCTCGAAGAGCATCACTCCATAATAATGAGATTGATTTCTCAGAGTCACGCACTCAACAGCTGCGATCTGGTCCTGCACGTCTATGGTCCCCAGGCCGCTGGTGAATCGCCTGCAAAACCCTCTGGCCCTGAAAGCCACTACCCCTGCCGTCCAGCCGGGCCACAATCACACTGTCCGAGCTGACCAGAACTGAGTCCCAGTCCAACTGGAAACGGTCATTCACTGACTGGCCACCGGGGGCGCTGTCACTGCAGAGACAAATTTTTATTCTTCTTCAGCTTTTCATGCTGAATCATGCTGAGAGGAATCCAGCAGGGTCCAACAAATGTCACTGTGTTTTGTAAATATTACATTTTACAGCACCAACTATTTACTGACAATGGATATTAGGGGCTGTTTTAAATACAATATCTCAGCCCATTTTAAAAGTACATTAAGATTCAGGAACAAATTAAGCTGAAAAATAATTGCAGTCATATATCATTTCCACACAAGGGGAAATACTGCACTCAGGCAGAAGAATAGTAATATTTTACTACTTAAACTGGTGGCATGACAAACATTAAAGCGAACACCATTAATGCAAAGAATGTAAATAATGTGGCATACTAATTTCCTACAGATTACCAAGAAATAATGACCTATAACCTCTTTGGGAAGAATAGTTTGATGACTGCAAAAGTAGTGCATTGTCAAAAATGACTTCACAAAGTTCATTTTAATTTTCTTAATTTTGTTTCTTCCTTATCAGTTCCTCAGAAGAATTTATCAGTAATGCAGTCTGTAAGTGATATCCATTGCAGTGTTGGACAGAAAAGTGTCCTTCTGTAAAACCACTGAAATGAAAGGATCCCAATTTTAAGTAATTAATACTGATACTAATACTTTGTACATTCCTTAACATCAGCAGCAAGAAGAAATACCTACATGACCAAGAGAAGGCCGTACTGACGGGATTCAGAGAAGTCGTACGGGAAGTCAATCTTCAACGGGAGTTCTATAGGAGATAAAAAAAAAGCAATTTTCAAAATGATACGCAAATCAATCAGCATTTGCCAACTGAAAGTTAAGGCAGAGGAGAGCCGTGTACCAAAGTGCTCAGTGGAAATGACCCGGAAATCTGTGCGCTGGATCCTCTTCATTTGCAGAGCTGACTTCAGGACAGTGTTGTTTTCCAGTACAAAGTAATCTGTGTGACAGAATATACCACAATAAGTGTGAAAAACGTCAACCAGGGAAACAGCACATAATATTTCATCCTTGCCGATTATGAGCCCCCAGCCAGCCCAACCCCCTGCCCCCTAACACACACACACACACACACACACACACACACACACAGAGCTCAGTTCTCAACAGGCCTAAATCAATACCCTCCCACTTGCAACCACACAACTCATACAATGGCACTGGTGTGTGAATTGACATTGGATTGAATAGGCATACATTGCAGATACAATAACAGTGCAATTGAAAAAGAGAGAGCATGCAATACAATCTGCTGCGTACTGTTGCTAGAGGGAAACATGTTAACACTACAGGTATCTCAGGAAACATTACTGGTGTGGATCAATGGAGCAAAACATGTTGTTCATGAAGGAAATTTCAGAACAATGCAAGCTGTTTATACCCAGCACTTTGACCGCGGGTGAAATATTCAATCCTGTCTGATTATATTTGGGCTTCTCCAAATACATAAATAAATTACAGAAAACCATCTGCCAATGACAGAAATGTGCCATCATGATCAATGTTTTTTTTTCATCATTTTCATTTAATATGAGTGCTTTTTATTGAGTAATCAATATTATGCTCTCTGCAAAATGACAGGTGTGTATTCCCAGTTCTGTTAATATCGCCTGAGACACATTACAGTCTGCTATTTGAGCAGCTGTTAACATTTTGAACAGGAAATTGACGTACATCTAAACTCATAACCTCAAGCCTCTGCTGCCCAACTTACACATGCAGAGAATAAGTCTTGACCTAAGCTGAGAGATTGGAATCAATACTTACTATTAGCATTATTGAGACTGTGCAAGATTACCGTCGGTGCCCCGGGACCTGTTATAATATAAGAAGAAGAAAATATTTACAGTAGAATTTTATATCCAGCAGTTCACTCCGCAACTTAAACAATATGAAATTGCCTGCAGGGTATAACCACTGTTTGTCCATTCGATATGGATGGATTAATACTAGTATGCTCCGTTATTTTACCTGACAGAGAAATTATCAAATTAAAATAAAAATATTCAGTAATTTGTGATTTGGTAGGATCTTACATCTGTGATACATCTGACCGAGAACCTCTCCAAGGTCACGTATAAAAGTCAGAACATTCACTTTGAATGATGTTTGTAGAATATTGTATCTCTGGAAGGGATCTGTGCCAAATAGTTTGATTTCTAACTAATGTTATGCAGAGAATCCAAGGTGACTAACAGCCAGAGGTGTGGACACTGCCATGAATTTTGCTCTGCAAAATTTTAAATCAATCATATTTTATCAAATGTTGGATAATTCCAATTTTAAATGCAGTTCAAAGCAAATATTCTGCACAAATAACTCTATAGTTTTCTGGTTATCAAAGCCTTTTGCATTCAGTCCTACAGAACACAGCTCCACCTAGAAAAACACCCCTCTGATCCCCTCTCTGCCAATGAAGCCTCAAACTACAAGCCCCATCATGCACTGCTTAGAGAACCAGGACGCCATGGGCTCATTTCAATTGTTTTATCTCCACAACTTTTCTTTTCCTACCTTGCACTTAAGGCAGATATTGATTGTTGTCTGCCACCATGAAGGAGCTTCAAATCCATTAAATAAGTTTGGAAAAAGGAATACAACGTTTCCCCAGGAGACCTCAAGCTCATACACACTAGACCATTATTTATTATGAAATACTGTATATATTTTATTTATTCTTTTATTTCTTTCTGTCATGTATGGTTGACTTGTTTGTCTACCATTGCCCATCTACTAGACATCTGCCCTGCCACGCTTGGAATTGCCTGCGACTGACATCATTTCAAACTCATGTTTGAAGGAGCAAGGATTCTCAGTTTAACAAATTTCTGCTCATTTGATCCCAATCTTCACTTCCTTCTCTTATTTATTTTTTATGTATTTTTTCTTGCTGCTCTGTAGGGTGGAGTCAAAACACAGTGAGTTTGATGTGACATGGCAGGACAATGCTGACACTCTTTTCTGGTAATTCAGTCATATCTAGTTTCCCTATTCCCTTTACCACAGCTTAATGGAACAAAACTGCTTAAATTGATTTAATGGCCTATAATCACCGGGCATTGTCAGAGAATGGCATCCAAGCCACATTACGCTTTGCACTTTTTAACGAAATTTAAGTCTAATGAGATGTCTCTGTTGGTACACCAAATAACTCGTGTTGGTGTACGAGTGTAATTAGACCTTTTCGCTCAAGGTGACCAACGACTTTAACCTTGTTTATACCGTAATTATAATCTAACTGTAAAACCAATGGCTGTGGCAGCTAACATATGAGGCTTTTAAGCCAGCCGGTAATCGATGATGCAGATGTTTCATTAAACGTGCTCGCTAAATGGATCTTTTTCATTAAGACAAGCATGGATTTTTTTTTTAATTAAAAAAGATCATAAACTGTAAGTCTGAGCACTAAACATTACCGTAAAAAGCTTTGAATTTCTGATGAAATTAAAACTTCAGCACAAAGGGAGGTGCCACAATTACATTCTGCCTTCAAATTGTTTTATGAAATAGACTCATGGTATCATATTCCATTTCCCTTTGTGCTATTTGCAGTATAAGCTAATGAGTGTTTTATGGGCCACATTTAACTACCGTCTTTCTTTAGAATAGATAAACCAAATGCAGAAAATTGAGTTTAATGTTAAATGTCTGTGAGATTGATGGGTTTGTATAACTGTATGAGAAATAGAATGAAGAAAAGACTTAAAAAAAAAACACTCTAGAAGCGAATACAAATTAACACAATCACACTCTGAGACAATGCACACAAATTGCATGGGATTCTCTAAATTAAATAAAATAATAAAAAAAAACAACTGAATGTTAACTGAATGTCCTTTGTGCAATAATAATTACTGTAGGACAGTAGCGTAACGTGATCCGCGTGGGCCCGAGTGCAGACCTGACGACACGGACGGGCCCCCCCGATTATACACAACTGCACATATGTGTTTTTTCTATATGAATGAAGGCGTTTAATGTCATAGTTTCACGCTCCTCTAAGTTTTATAGGGCCTACGTACAACACACACTAAGGTTTACTACACGATTTCATTCTATAATATAAAGTTTCCTATTTATTTCTTAACATTACTATCTTAAAATTATTATCTTAATAATGGTCATCATAAAGAACAATAAGGCATAATGAGCAAATGAACGACACATTAACATAACTGTATTGGGATGACCTGAAATTTTGTGAACAGCAAGGAATTGTGGGAACAATAATCAGCGAGCAAGTGGACATCGTCAAAACAATTGATCTGTGCTCACGCTCATGCAGAAAAGGGGAGAGCGGCTTTTAAGAATCTTTTAGCTATGAAACCAAATGTGCTTAATTTCGGCACCTTGGCCAACTTTTTCTCCTGCTCCTTACACTCTTGCCGCTTCCTGCATAAATACTTCGTTTGTAGCCTATCTTGCATGCAAGATTCTACCATTCATTCCAGCGAATTCTGCATTTTGATTGGTTAACACCAGGTATCTATTCACCGGTAAACTACCTCGCACTGGGTCAAGACCTCGTCATGATTACGCCGACAAAATAAGGCTACAGTTTGCGTACAGTCTTACTCGCTAGCGAGCTAGTTGGCTACTTAGCTAGCAATAGTATAGCTAGCGCGCCAATGTATTTAGCTACATAGCCAACTGGCTAGCGAGCTAAAGAGCCTGCAGTTCGCTTTCAATGCGTACACTGTCATACTCGTTAGCGAGCTAGTTGGCTTCCTAGCTAGCAAGCCAAAGTGATATCGAACTGTGTGTCATAGCTATCACGCCAATATATTCCTCAGTGTTGACAAGAGTCATGGTAGAATGGAGATAAACTTAGTTTTTTTTCGAGCACTCGGTATTTATCGTAGGCTAGATACCTGGAAATTTACATTTGAAACCTTGCGCAAGCGCTCAGTTTAAAATGAAATTTCCAGGTATCTATCCTACAATAAATACCTCGTGTTCGAAAAAAACTGTAAGTTTATCTCCTAATTAAACCATACACTCTCCTTGGATTAAACGATCGGACCGTGACATCGTAACATGGGTGGTCTATGGAATGTTGTACATTACCCAGAAACACTTGTTGTCTCAATGACGATATCAACAGCAGAATAAACTTATCATTGTTTTATTAAGCATTAACCAAAGAGAAATCTAAATTATTTCATGTAATAACGACGATGACATCGACTTGCCAGCACCATGACTGTAAAATGAATGCAGTTGCAGTGGTATAAATATCCAGCAGCATAACATTTTGTACTGTTACTCGTAGGTTTTGATTAGTATGAGAGTGTCAACAGTGAAAGATATTTATGCTGACGTTTATCGGGACCCGGGGGTGCCCGTCAACGGGCCCCCTGCCACCGGGCCCCAGTGCCGTTGCACTCCCTGCACCCCCTATTGTTACGCCATTGCTGTAGGAACATGGATTGACCCCTTAATATCATCATTAAGAACTTAAATCTCAATGCAGTCAGGTCATTCATATTTGGGCATTAACACACTGCCTACCACAGAATACTGGTGCTGAAATTTAATCATGAATACAAACCATCAGAGCAGCTCAATTCAAGGGTATTTACATCCAAATTGGGAGAACTGTTTAAGAAATATAGACATGTTTACATCCCCTCTTTTTCAAGGGATCAAACATCATTGGATGACTAGCTGCTCTGCTGATCCATGGCTAAGCGTCATCCCTACATTATTTTAGTTACACGTAAACAGACAGAGAGTCTAGAGGTCGATTTGGTCGTGGCGTTTTTGTCTGGAATTTTTTGCGTTTAACTGTCAATATGTAGTCCTAAGAGTAGACACTGCCAACTAAGTAAACTATCGTTGCACTGAAGAATCCAAACACATTTATCAGGGCAATGGCCAACACATTAAGGCTTTGCCCACTCATACACAGCGATTTTTGTAATTTTTAAAAAATTACTTTGAAAGAGAAGGTTTTTTCAATATCCAGATTCTGCATATCCAAGTGGACACGAAAAACAAAGTGTTTGGGAAATGATGACGTCACAGCTCAGTTTGCACATGCCCACTGTTGCTTTTGGGTAATTTTATTCTCTGCTAGTAAATGTATAGTTAAGTAGATTCTATCGCCACCTACTGGCCAGGCATACTTGATTTGAATGTCGGTACTTGTTTTTGCGTTTTTTGCGTGTACAAAGATATTTGGTATAACGTGGTCGAGGAGACAGCATTTTTTTTTTTAAATGGATGGGGAAAAAACAGTCAAGAAAAGTATTTTTATTAGTGTAGACAGGGCCTGAGTGTGGTCAAATAAACTATTTGGTATATACTAAATAGAAATGATTCAATTGTGAGATCAGAAACAGCAAAATACCATGAAAACAACAGATAAGAATTGCGGTGGAATACTGAAGGATAATTTCTCTTGCATAGAAAAACCCTTCACAACTGTTACCAGATACAATCGGGGAAGTACATAAGCATCAAAAACAAGAATTTTGCCACCACCCCCCAAAAAAAAACATCTATAAAAGGCCTGTATCCTTCAGGAATAACATCCTATGGATACATGAGACTGAGAATGTTCCAGAATAATGGGGAGAGAAGAGTACAGAGAAGGGAAGAACTGCTCATGACCCAAAGCAAAGAACCTCATCTATCAACCGTGATCACATGATCATGTGTATGTCTGCCAATGGAACAGGTTCCTGTAAATTCACTGATTGGTGAGACGAAAGCTGCTGGATGAATTCTGACTTGGATTGGCTCAGATTCAGCCAAGTGCTTCAAAATTATAGCACAGATGAACAATGACCCAAAGCAAACTGCAAAATCAACACAAATCATTTTTTTTTTAAGACAGAGAAGGGTAATGCTCTTCAATGGCCAAGTGAATCACCTGACCTGATTATAATTGAGCAAGCATTTCAATATCTGATGGCAAAAATGACCAAAGAACGAACAGGAACTGAGCTCGGCTGCCGTGATGGACCTGACTGCACATACATCACTGGGTCTCATGTAAGCGTACCGATGTTGTGCATTTCTAACCTCTAAAAAGGCTTGACGTATCTGTCAGGCAAACTGAACGTCATTATGTCACTGATCTGCAGGGCAGTTTGTGATCAGGGCTGCACAGAAGGTGTGCAAGTCTGCCTCTGACTCCACTATGTCTGTCTGTCAGTCTGTCTGTCAGTGAGGCTCACCTTTGCAGTGTAAGATGATGTGCTGCAGGCTGGGACTGATGTCTGCATCGAAAAACGTGCAGTGAGCTCTATGCAGCTCGCAGGTCAGGCAACGGCGGGGAAACTGGCCCACCGAGGAGACGCTTAACGACAGAGACACAGAGCACAGTCACCCCAGAGCACAGTTACTACAGAGCACCACAGAGCACAGTTACCACAGAGCACCACACAGCATAGGGCGCAGGTTAACCCTTGAAGTGCCAAAGGCAGCATTTGCCGCTCGCTGATGCAATGAAATAAAATCAAAGCTTCTGAAAACCTATCATGTGGCAACAACAAGTCGCCACATGAAAGGTTTTCAAAAGCTCAAGATATTTAAATTTTTTTAAGCGTTTGAAAATCGATTTCGGCGCCCTAAGGGTTAACATACATACACACACACACACACACACACACACACATACACAAACAGGGGCTCTAATTATAGATCACACAGATGCAGCGTATGCAGAGCACAGAGTAAAATTAAAACAGATACAGAGCAAGTAAACGATGCAGTGCAACCTCAATCATCCACACACACCAGAGTGATGCCTAAGTTATAGTGTTTAATAATCCACACTGCTAATCTGGGAACTCTGAGGGGAAAAAAATATTTGTCAGCTAGTCCAAGACAAAATAAATGGCTTATAACATGAAATAACATCATTGTTTTAATGGTGAATACTCAATGCTGCCCAAGTCCATGATTACATTGCATGCAGGCGAGCTTAAGTTGCAGTTAAGAAGGTTTATAAATTAATTACATACAGTCTCTCTCTCTCTCTCTCTACCTCTGTCCCTCCCTCTCTCGCTCTCTCTCTCTCTCTCTACCTCTGTCCCTCTCTCTCTCTCTCTCTCTCTCTCTCTCTCCCTCTCACCCTCTCATCAAATATCCTTAATTATTGAGTATTTTCCTTTGCATCCATGGAATGGTAAAAATGAAGATAGGATTGCAGTTGCAGTCACCTGTACAGCTGTCTCCGTCGAGGGGAGCCTTCAGTACTAAAGAAGTATCTGTTTGGGCAGAAACAAAACACAAGTTCATTCAGCTCTCATCAATCAATGCCAGACATTTTCACGTACAGAAAAAAAAAAGGCTACTGGAGAGGTGAAATTGTTTCCCGCGTGGGTATAGGCTGATTTTAAAAGTTTGTCATTATGTTTCTGAACAAAATTAATATGCCTGCATGGCAGCCTTATCGATGACATGTTATCTGACGAAAACTTTTCCAATCATCAGCAAAATCAACAGGGATCCTCTTTGCATCACTGCTGACCCACAAAACGAAAATGAAAAGAATCAAGCAAAAATTGTATCCTGTAGAGTGAGAACAATATTTTATAGCAATATCAGAACAACATTTTAAATGTATTTTATAGAACAATATTTTTATATATGTTCATATCCCTCTGTATGATGAACTACAGGAACTTGTGGTTTCCTATTGACGCCCATAAAACCTCAGTAATACCCTCCAGTAAGACTGCAAGCCAAAACCCCAAAACAAATGAAGAATCCTCAAACAGAGTGAGTAATCATGTCATTGATATACCAGGGTGGTCCACGCGGGGTTTTAGTGTGTCTCTGCGACATGCAAAAATTTTTGCGCGTCATCCGAAAAAACCCGCGACATTCTACGCGCCATGCCAAAAAGTGTCCGCAAATTTGCTATAAACCATCGAGCGGAAGAATTGCGCAAAACATTTATTTCGCTCTTTGGCAATAAAAAAATAAAAGGATTTCCGCGCGTGCGCGGGCTCATGAGGCCTGGGGGGAATGAATGTGTCAGTACCGAGTCAATCTCTAGATTAGACTATGGATGGAACTTTGTGGAAAGCAGTCACCAGCACAGACCAGATATTGAATGGACCGGCGACTGATTTCGATTTCACGATAATGCGCCAATCAAAGATTAGCAGGTTTTTTGTTCCTGCCGCTGCCAGTACTTCTTCAGATAGTAGTTCCACATCTAATGACGATAATGACAAGGCACAAGCGCCCACGGTCACAGAGCATGAGGGAGATGAACCTGTCTCTTCTAAAAGGTTGAAAAGCACAAGCGGATGCATTAGTCAGAGAACCGAGTTCTATTGCCCATGGCTTAAGGTGTACCCATGGCTAGGTTACGAGGAGGACAGCGGTAAGTTGGTTGGTTCAAATATTTGCCAATAACTACAGTACCAGCGTGGATAAAGGTACCGCTAAAGTTAACGAGAAGTTGGCTTCACGTTTTCGTCCACCTTTCTCTGATCGGCCTGGTGGGTGGCGGAGAATTACAACAGGTGTGGGTGTAGTCCCGGCAGGCAGAACTTGGGGGGACTGTCGATAGGGGGGAGCATTTTTTGGGTATGACTGGTGTGTATCAGATGTTATTGCAGGCCTTGGCTTTTGGCAAGAATAAACTATCGCAACTGTTTCGGATACGACTTATTTAAAAGTCAATCGATGTTTTTGTTATTAGAGTTTTAAAATATCTAATTCTATAAGAGGCAGTTAGAAGTAGGAGTAGTTATGAAGTAGAAACGCTTTCCTTATGGATGACAACTTACGTATTTATTGTCACAAAATATTTATTTATACATTTATAATTTCTCGTTGAATGCCCAAAATTTTAAATCTTGCTCATGTCAGTGTAAATGTCGATAATTTGCCGTGGCGAAATAGCTATTGGTCTGAATAATGTAAGACATTGGCTTGCACACAGATCGCAAATTGATAACTATACCATTAAATCTGAACATAAATGTTTTACACAGTATACCTAAGGCGGATATATGGAAGCCCAAAGTGGACAATATTCAAATGAAAATGTAATCCCACTATTGCATTATAATTTTCCACTTTTGAATGAGTTATTTGAGACAATATTAAATTGAAAATGCATTAATCCAATTATCACTTTCATTTTCACATACACATATAGGAAATCTATGACTATATTCAAATGATAATGAAAAGCTGTTTGATATTTCATTTTCAAAGTCATGCTCCACAATACAGTGGACAATATTCAAATGCAATAAGCAAAACAGCACTCCTAGCCTATTGCATTTACATTTACATGTCATCACGCTCTTTTAGAGTCAACATGAAAATGAAAATGCTGTTTTCTAATCACCTGGAAATAATAATGATATAATAATGATGACGACATTTGACATTTCATTTTCAAAGACTTATCCTGCAATACATGGGACAATATTCAAACGCAGTGAGGGAAACAGCGCCTCCCAGTCCATTGCATTTTCAAATACATGTCACCACGCTCTTTTTGGGACACAATGAAAATTAAAATGCAATCTGTCAGCGTCTCATCAAGGCGGGTCTTCCGCTAGGACGTCACTCATTAGGGGGCGAGCGGAAACCATGTTCCTCATTTGCATACCAACCAATCAGCTTCTGGGTAGCGCTTGTACGCACGGAGGCTGACTGATAATGTCATGATGGCTAGGCTGCTATGTATTGTGTGCCATTGCGCAGTAGGCTACGTTGCGCTTTGGATGTAGCCACCTCGGCAGCTAGTATACTAACTAACGTTAACTGAGGAAAATATTTGTAAATGATCATCACATAAAAGCAATATGATTTGATTTTTGCCCCAACTCTATCAACTGAGCTAGCTGTAATATGCATGAACTTATCCGAGGCTTCGCGGCAGTGTTGTGCAACTGCAACCCAAGTGTGCTTGCAGATTTCAGAGATGTTAGCTAGCTTGCTAGTGAGTCTAAAAGCAATCACTTAGGTACAGCTAGCTAGCTATGATGCCTACTGGAGAAGCTCTTACAGCCGATTTGTCACTTTCAACGCCATCTCGCACACACGACCTCTTTCACCATTGATTAGCAGCTTCTTTTACCTACAGAACAAACTGACAGTTCAGCCTGAGACATGTTATTTCATAGCTAGGTTGGTATGCAAATGAGGAACATGGTTTCCGTTCGCGCCCCTAATGAGTGACGTCCTAGCGGAAGACCCGCCTTGATGAGACGCTGACAGATTGCATTTTAATTTTCATTGTGTCCCAAAAAGAGCGTGGGGACATGTATTTGAAAATGCAATGGACTGGGAGGCGCTGTTTCCCTTACTGCGTTTGAATATTGTCCCATGTATTGCAGGATAAGTCTTTGAAAATGAAATGTCAAATGTCGTCATCATTATTATGTCATTATTTCCAAGTGATTAGAAAACAGCATTTTCATTATCATGTTGACCCTAAAAGAGCGTGATGACATGTAATGTAAATGCAATAGGCTGGGGGTGCTGTTTTGCTTATTGTATTTGAATATTGTCCACTGTATTGTGGAGCATGACTTTGAAAATTAAATGTCAATCAGCTTTTCATTATCATTTGAATATAGTCATAGATTTCCCATATGTGTATGTGAAAATGAAAGTGATAATTGGATTAATGCATTTTCAGTTTAATACTGTCTCAAATAACTCATTCATAAGTGTAAAATTATAATGCAATAGTGGGATTACATTTTCATTTGAATATTGTCCACTTTGGGCTTCCACATGGATAAGTGATCATTTCTCACAAACGTGAAAACATAATCAGTCCTGCAGTGAGAACAGTTTTTAATCAGCGCTACCCCATGACACTTGCAACTGAGAAGGGCTTTATCGCGTAAATTTGTTGGTAAAAGCCTAAGTTTATTCTTGAGATTAGCTCTCAAATTATGAGTAAAAGGCGACAAAAGTTAGCACACTTTACGTTCAACCGTTTGATCCGACTGAACAAATCACCACTTTTTTGACTGAGAGTTATTCAGCTTACACAACGAGGACTATAACGTCCGGATTTCCAAATGCCGAAACATTTCTTGCAGACTTAGGAGAAAGTGACACCGTTGTTGTAAGTTACAAGTACATAGCCTAGATATTTGTGTACTTTATTTCTATTTTCAGAAGTGCGGGTTTTGTTCATAATTTAAATAATATTAAAGTGGTGGCAAAACATGTTGTTGTTGTTTTGCTTTCTCTGATAACGACGCTTTAGAACTAAAGGTTTCATTTCTTAATTCTTATCGGTAAATATTACGGCAAAATATTATGGCAAAAATACATGGATTTGCAGACATTAACTTTCCTGGAAATAAATATATCGCCAACTGCGCGAAAGCAAATCTGTAGCAAAAATTAGGCTATACTTCAGGCGTTTACACTAAACTACAAATATAATGGACGTCACGTTGTCCGATGAAAAAATTTCAACGCTGAACTTATTTGGACTTCTTTGCGATGGGGATTTACACCAAAATACGTGTGAAACGGCCGGCCAACATGCCTTCTCACTCCCTCTACTTCCCAGTTCAGTAAGCAGGGCACATCCACCTGACTTTCAGCTGACACATGGCCAATGGCGCGTTGGCGAAAGTGGAACCTTTATCCACGCTGGTACTGTAGTTCAGTAGACTGGAAGTCGTATATAAACACATTGACCGCCAACACTTTTTTAAAATCTCTACCGCCACCGCCAGCTTTTTTCCTGATTTTCACCAGTGGCGGCTGCTGAACAGAAAACAGGAGGGGCGGAAAATGGGGGGGGCACATTATTTGTGTACGTGTATATATTTATATATGTGTATTCCAACACATCACGCTGCAGCTTTATAAGGTCACCATACTGTATTACATAGTTTTACTTCGCTGTCTCTGAATATGTTTTATGTTTTTGTCTTATGGTTGTTATTTTAAAGGCCCCCATAAGGACGAGCATTGGAAATAAGCAGAAGCTAAAAATGTTATGATGCATTGCAATGGAGAATTGCTGTGCAATTCTCTTTGTATATAGTATCTGTCCCTATCAAATAAACATTAAATAAATAAAATAATAAATAAATAAATAAATAAATAAATATCCCTTGAAGCATACGATTATTGACCCGTTTCCAATCATTGTCTTTAACATGTTTTCCCAATTATTTCAATCATCCATTGACAGTTAAACATGCAGCATCCTTCTCAATGCAATGTTAAGGCGAGTAAATAATGAATGAAAAAAAGTTTTATTCACTTGCCGAAATAGGCTACTCTTTTCGCAATGACATAAACTACCATGGATTATCTGCACTCATTTGGCATGTCCAGTAAAGCAGTTTAGCAAACCTGTGCTTCATGATCCTTTTAGCAAAAGTATTTCACATCCAAATGAAGCGTTTCATGTCTTGACTTCAGCTACCTCAAAGAAGCGAGTTAGCCGCGCGTGAAATACGGTAGCTGAGTGTTCGAACAGTTACCAAATGTTTAATCAACGAAAGTGATTGAAAGCTGATCAGATCTAATCATCAGTTTAAAGGCATGCGTTCCGCCCTCCCGGCTTTCTGTTGAGTAGCCGCCACTGACTTCCTCTATCGAGAAAAGCATACACTAGGAAAAGACGAGATATCTCGTCTTTGGCGGTGAACAGTTGGGTATGAAAAGACGAGACATCTTGTTTTTGGCGATCAATGTGTTAAAGTTGCTTAGAGGGAAAAATAATTAACAGTAAGACTATGAGTCATGAGAAAAGTAAGCTGTAGCCAAGGCAATACTATAGCCTAGGCTATACTTCTCAGCGCAGACTGCATTGTAGGCTGGGGCTAGTGCGAGGACTTTTATTAATTTATCATCATTAGCGGTATAATTCTGTTGTGTCTGAATGTATGAATATGAACTCGATTCTTGGTTGTATGCATAAAAGTTCATAAGAGTTATTTCATATCTGATGTAGATATTTGTAGAGCACATTTTTTCAGAAGGTGTGGCCACAAGTATTAATGTAATTCATTTAAAATTCTAATGTACTTTCCCCTCATTGCCTCAGACTCTAAAAGGATGTACTGTAAGTGGTGTACAAAGTATTACATCACCATACACTCACTAAAATCAAAGCACTATCATTGAATCATGCAACATTTAAAAAGTTACGTGATCCAAATCAGTTGGATCACGTAAGTTCTCTTCGTGAAACAAAGTTACTATTTTTATCCATGGATAACAGCTCATTCTCTGTGGTCAAATGTTGCAAAATAAGGCTCAGATAGCACCAGAGAGCATCTAGAACCCTAGAGCTTCCAGGCCCATTCAGCGGGCCCTGGACCCCGCCCGCAAGGGACTTCACGCTTCGCGCTCATGATCTGCGCACATATGGTCATCACGCACAATATCAAGAATTTGTCACGCAACATGCTAAAATTTCAAGTTGTGGACCACCCTGATATACTGTACCTGTTCAAATGCTTTTCAATAGTTAAATACATGCTTGAATTGCACGTAATCCATATGTATCTTGTTGCCCCACATGGTAAGCCATGACCATTCCTGCATGCTGATATCGCACATGATTTTATCTAGCTTTGAAAACTCTGACTACAAACAGTCATTAATCATTTTGAATCAATTGCTACATAATAAGAATATGAAAGAGCATTATTTTCACTTTGTTTTAGCTATGGAATATTCGCAAAGAGTGAGTTTGTCATTTTCTCTCTTCAAGTTCACAGAAATAAGTACAGGTATCAAGGTTGAACTCACATTTGCTGATTGGTCTCGTCATAAGCAACAATCTTGGTCACTTCCCAGTTTCCTGAGGTCAAATGTCGCACTTCAGTTTCATCAGCTCTGGACTGTGGGAAAGAATATTAAATGATAGCGCATGAAGTGGGGAAAAAAATACAAGCAAAAATACAATCCTGGGACTAAGCCTGGAAAGACTGTATGAAATGTGCAAGTGCACTACTTCTAATACTACTACTAAAAATAATAATAATAATTATAAACTCTCACCAGTGATGAGAACATAGCGATGTGATGGAATTCTCCTCTGCCCCCTTGCTTCACTGGCACAGTCAGAAAAAACCTGCTGCTGTCTCGGGAAAACACCGGCTCCTGGCTCTGCAGAGATGGAGGGAACACAAGAGGTCAATTTCACTACTGACACAAGTGAATCTATAAACTAACTGTAAGCAATCAAAAAGTAATGTAAGGTAAAGTAACATAATAGGTTTGGCAAGAACAAGTCTTTTGTGCCAGTGACATACATGAGTCTAATGTATTGGTTTTATATTGCTTTGCTTCCAATCATTAAGTATTCCTCCAGCCTCTAAAGACCTCCCAGAAATATCCGACAGTGATTAAGAGATGATCTCACCTTCTCTTTGAGTACTGTTGAGCGCATGTCATCAAAGCCCACTGCCTCATTTGTTTTTAATTTATGCAATCTGTCAGGTACTTCATTAACTCTGATCTCAATTTCCGCTAAAAAATTCTGAACGCTGGAAATGCACCTGTCCCATTAGAAATCCTTGTAGAACTCTCAACAAAGTAAAGAGTTTAAGGCAGTAGCAATATCCTTATTATCATTCAGCAAGGATCCATTTTTATTCTTACTACGTCATTTACATCGTGATCATGCACATCACGATTAAACAAATGCCATAAATATTGTGAATGAACATATTCATACGTAGTATGTGAATACAGTTTAATATACATTCATATTATATATACCATAAAAACACGAAACTTCAGCAATTCATACTGTAGTTCATGTACCTGCATGGAAAGCCAAAGTTCTGAGGACTCCTCATGTCTCTGAAATATAAACAAACAGGAGCGAGAGATAGAGAGAGAGAGAGAGAGAGAGAGAGAGAGAGAGAGAGAGAGAGAGGGGGAGAGAGATTTGACAATGTTAGCTCATCGCTACCGCAGAGAGCAACGCTCTTCCTCTCCCACCCACACACATTTCACCATCAAAACGCTTCTGTTGAAGAAAGTGACCTTCTCCCAGGTGAGGACATCACAGCACAAATCAATAACAATAAGCTGCTCTCGCTGAGAGTCATGATCTCGCTGGTATTACAGTTGGCAGCTGTGTGGCATGGAGCCCATTTTCAAAATTTAGGGAGATGTAGTTTGAGGAGCACTTACATATCATGAGCAATGAGTGGCTGACAGTTTTATGCAATGTGTTTCATGCATTATTATTAATAATAATAATAATAATAATAATTATACTGTGGCATCTTCACATCTGGTGTGAAGGCTCAAAAGCAGCTTAAGACATCAACATTGTGCCACATCTTTACCTTCGCTGTGAATCATTCTATCATGACTGTTTAAAGAAGTTTCGTTAGTTTAGATTCTGAAAAATTCTAAAAAACCTTGTAGAGCCAGACAAAAAAAAAAGTGCATGCACACACACGCACAAACACACAAACAGACACACACGCACACACACATGCACACACGCACGCACAGGCACTAGCACACAAGTCTATCTTATATTGACAACCCCCCACACTCCTGCACTGACAACTTACTTGCATAATTGGCACTGATCTGTTTTCTGCTCAGGACCAATTACTGCAGTTACGGTGCTTACAGATCGATCCTGAGAATAACAGCCGAAATACAGGTTAGGTTCTGATAGCAGTGCAAGCGTATTTGTTTCGGGATATACTGTAGCTTGATTTTCATTATAATGATTAATGCAGCTGAGGACTGTAGTGCTAAAATATGCAAGTGCTGAGACCAGCACAAACACAGTTAGCTGCATTTTACAGTAACTTTGTCAAAAGCGCAAGAGTATCCTAAACATTTAGGCCGAGGCGAACATTAATGGGATACTCCTTTAATATAATTATTCCTTCATTTATTTGATTACTCTGAGAGAAAAGCTGCAGCAATAAAATTAAATTTCCATTAAACTCATTGCGGGGTAAACTTTCACCACAGTTCAGTGGAAGGAGTGCAGACCCTATTTTATAATTTATTTCTGAGAGATGAGAAATGCAGAATATTAAATTTAGTTTCTATCGGTCTAATAAAACATGGAAGCCCATGGCAACACAAAAAAATTTAAAAAAAAGAATCAACGGGCACCAGCCCAGCTCTGACCTGCACGAGCAGTGATCTTCTGATTTCACACATCAGCGGAGCCCAATCATGTGCCACAGAGTGCCATTTATCAGGTTCACTGCAGCCAATCACTAATCCCCCTGATTTAATTTATCAGCAAACCCACCTTCACCCGCAGAGGATGGTGCAAATGAGCGTAATCAGAAGGTGAAGCGATCAGTAGGATAGTCCTCCATTTTTAATGAAAGGCCACCACTAACATATGGAAGCCTTATCGCTATAAAGCGGCCGCACCCACCTTTATGCAAACTCCGATGTTGGTGTCGCACACAGAGAGAATGGACACGTTCTGGGCCCGGTTCAGCCACCTGACCGCTGCCTTGGTGGTACTGATCCACTTCACCATGACGACATAATAATCCCTGGAGGGACAGGGAGCCACATGTCAGCACTCAGGGTGTAAAACATACAACCAAGAAAGTGTCTGCATTTGAAAGAAATGTCTGACTACACGGGGGTATAGATCTTCAACAAAAATGCATTTTTTCATCTGATGAAAAAAAGGAAAAATCAAGCGAGAAATCAGAACATAATTGATGTGAATTATACAGGTAATGTGATGTGAATAATACAGGGAATGTGATGTGAATAATACAGGGAATGTGATGTGAATTATACAGGGAATGTGATGTGAATCTTACAGGTAATGTGATGTGAATTATACAGGGAATGTGATGTGAATTATACAGGTAATGTGATGTGAATTATACAGGTAATATGATGCAAATTATACAGGTAATGTGATGTGAATAATACAGGGAATATGATGTGAATTATACAGGGAATGTGATGTGAATTATACAGGGGACGTGATGTGAATTATACAGGGAATGTGATGTGAATTATATAGGGAATGTGATGTGAATTATACAGGTAATGTGATGTGAATTATACAGGGAATGTGATGTGAATAATACAGGGAGTGTGATGTGAATTATACAGGGAATGTGATGTGAATAATACAGGGAGTGTGATGTGAATTATACAGGTAATATGATGTTGATTATACAGGGAATGTGATGTGAATTATTCAGGGGACGTGATGTGAATTATACAGGGAATGTGATGTGAATTATATAGGGAATGTGATGTGAATTATACAGGTAATGTGATGTGAATTATACAGGGAATGTGACGTGAATCTTACAGGTAATATGATGTGAATTATACAACGAACATGATGTGAATTATACAGGGAATGTGATGTGAATTATACAGGTAATATGATGTGAATAATACAGGGAATGTGATGTGAATTATACAGGGAATGTGATGTGAATTATACAGGTAATATGATGTGAATTATACAGGGAATGTGACGTGAATTATACAGGTAATATGATGTGAATTATACAGATAATGTGATGTGAATTATACAAGGAATGTGATGTGAATTATACAGGGAATGTGATGTGAATTATACAGGTAATATGATGTGAATTATACAGGGAACATGATGTGAATTATACAGGGAATGTGATGTGAATTATACAGGTAATATGATGTGAATTATACAGGGAATGTGATGTGAATTATACAGGTAGTATGATGTGAATTATACAGGTAATGTGATGAGAATTATACAGGTAATGTGATGTGAATTATACAGGTAATGTGATGTGAATTATACAGGTAATGTGATGTGAATTATACAGGTAATGTGATGTGAATTATACGGGTAATGTGATGAGAATTATACAGGTAATGTGATGTGAATAATACAGGGAATGTGACGTGAATCTTACAGGTAATGTGATGTGAATTATACAGGGAATATGATGTGAATTATACAGGTAAATCCAAGTCACATTTATGTCCTCCTGCTCTGCATAGAATGCAATAGTTACACAAGGTTTGATTTTAATGCAAAAGCTTTTTCACCCACTGAATGATACGGTTTATAAAGTTTCTGGCTGATTAAACATGTGTTTGAGTATCTCAGATGCGATCAGCCCATGTAATTATCACAGGTGCGCATCAGCACTCATATATCCTGGGTCCTCTACATTAACATCTCAACCACGGGTCTTTCAGCAGCGCAGTGTCATCGCTCGGTGCGTACGGCATGTCGCGCCGTCACAGCCACTGACTCGCCGTCCCACTGGACTAAAATCACGCCCCGTTAATTTATAGTTATAATCACAGCCGGCAATATGCTGCAATTAGGATTTAACTAATGTGGTCTCTCGATGCCAGATTCCACTAAATTCTGCATTTGCATGTTTTTAGTAATTAAGTAATTCGTGCTATGTACTCCCAGCCGCAAATAATCAGTGATGAAGTATGATTCTAGAATACGTGACAAGCCTGGTTACAACATGAAAAACAAGATACTCATAAATTATTGAATAAAAGTTCACTAGTGGACCCGGTGGGAGAGCAAATTCTGTAATCCTGGGGAGCCGACCTCCTCCTTTTGAGTTCCACGGAAGTTAGTGCTTTTGCCCAATAATTATTCTGCTTCAACTATTCACACTGTTATTTTCACACTTATTTCACCGGGACATTAATTACTTGCTTATACTTTGTCCTTGCAAAGTACGCAAACTGAAATATTTCAGTACCCTGTATTGCAAGGACACTGTGATATTTTATCAGCATTGCAAAGCGAATGCTTGACGGAATACTCAACAGTTTCAGCAGACTGGTATACAAACGTGCTGGTATTCAGTAGCAATTGTGAAATATTTGAAGTTCCAAGTGCTTGACAAAAGTAAATATAGTGCAGATAATTTCATAAAATGACTTGATGTTTTGTTATAACAAAACGCTGTTATGAAATCATACCAAAGACTGAATTGCCCTATGCATTAAAAAAAATAAAAATAAAAAAAGAAATAAAAAAATAAAAGAACAAAAATTGACAGGTGGTCAAATTAACTATATTTTGATGAAAATGCAGATAATATCAAAGACCCCCAGAGGTTCCCTGCCAAAGATTCGATGCACACACTGGACAAAAAGGTCAAGGGTCATATGAGAAAGGTAAAAGGTCACAGGTCAACGGAACCTTCATAAGGCATAACTAAATGATAAAGCCAAACTATATAAGCAATTAAGAAAGGCCACTGTCATCAGTGTCAGTAACTGGCCCAGAAAAATTAAATTCAGACAAATGGACACATGCATGGATGGACAGACACGGCCAAAATTAAATTTCCCCCTCAACCTATACCCTCCGGGTGACGGAGGACAAAAAAGAGGCGAGACTAAATACAGTAGATGGTAAGAATGTTGAAATAATTTTAGCGGGTTGCTGTGTCCCTGTGCTTGTTCATGGGAGGGTGTGACGATGGTACGGTTCACCTGATCTTCAGACCGTCAGGTGGGAGGAGCTCCTGGGTGTGGGTGGGGCCATACAGGTTCACCACGTACAGCTTCACTGTGGGGTTTGGACTTCCAGCCTGTGATTGGATAATCACTGCGTCAGACACATGACTGTTTCACAGGAACATAATAGAACAAATATTCAATACAATCGCAGTCATGGCAGCTGAGACACAGTGATAAAAACAGAAGACATTGTCATCGGTGCCCCCCGTCACCATGGAGTCCCGTTTTCAAACCCAATCAAAGTCATGACTAGTAACACACAAATTTCATTCATCTAGGAAAAGTAGTTTCTGAATAAATGTGTTTCCACTTATCCGGATGGATCAATGGACAGACGGACAGACCGGCTCCATTGCAATATTCCCACTCCACTTCATGGCGAGGACAAATAAATAAAGCAGATATGCAAACAACGTGCTCCTGAAATTTGAGACAATAGGTATTTTGTGCTAATCAATAGTTGCTGTTTTTATTTGACAAATCATTTTGTATAATTGCGTGGGAGGCAATGAAAGAGGCAAATGAAATGACCTGAGCTTTTAAGACGATCTTACACTGGGAAAACTGATGCAGTGCAGACATTCGTGACTCAGGTCCCCGTGGTTAAAAACGTCTCAAGGTTTCGCTGCTGAAAGAAACTGAGAGCCCACACACTAATTCTGTCTCCAGCGACGAGACACTGGAGGACAGGCAGCCGGTGCTGATTGGATTTTATAATGAAGGCAGCATAGCCTAAATACCACTCATGTCAATGCAAGGCCACCTGTTAGCACTATTAAACCTCTCACATGTGATTTTTTAAAATAAATTAAGCACTGTCTAGCGCGGTCCTCTTTTAAACCTACCAGAACACAGTCTAGTGGCTCTATGCTGCAACCACTTCACTAAAGCTGATATAACACGAGAGTTTCAAGAATATTCACACAGCAGTCTGTCCCATCCTTGACTCTGAGGAGCAAATTTAAGTGCCTCTGTTTGTTGACACTGTGTGCAGGTGTTGTTTACGATAATTTTGCCATTGGCTGTTGCTGTTCGCGCTTTTGGTTTTCTGTGAAATTAACTGGGGAATCTGTGAGGAAACAGAAAAGTTTGGTTTATGCTTGGACCGAAACTTTCCAGGCTGACTCATTTTCTCTTCTGTATGGAAGATAAATACTTCATCGAATGGATTACAAGGCCCAGCACAAAAAAAGCAAACATGTGACCCATAGACTGTTTCGCCAACTGGAAGAACACAACCAAAAAAAAAAGAACTGAAACAAGCTGGAGCACGCTTCGTTGACCTTTACCACAGCTCATCCATTTTGAAAAGGTCGTTTCTCCATTCATACCATGGAAAGCGTCATGGCTGTGAAGCATGAATGCCAGACATCAGTCTCTGCTTCTCAAACACTATCCAGCAGATATCAGAGGTGTATTTAAACTCCAGATCAAAACACATTCTGTGGCCTCTCGGGCCATCTCAAAGCCCAAAAATTGGATTCTCAGTCACAGGATTGCCTAAACTAGGATATGGGAGATGGAGAGCTTTTCAAATCCCTCTCTCTCAAACAGAAACATGTCTTCCACAATATCCATTTGACAAGCCCAAAAATGTAAGATGAATAAAACGACTGTTTTCGTCATTATGCTTGTGAAGTCAAGGAAAAATAAAAAACTGACACGCGAATATACAGCTCTTTTAGGAAAACTGGAATGGAAAAATCACTCAAATAAGACCTGTTTGCGATGATTTTTGACTGACAGGTTATCTCAAGCGATGCAATGCATTTGCACTGACACATGACAAAGTGATGTGATTTACACTCATTCTGGTAAATAAACTGGATTGAATACTCGGCAAGTGTGCACACAGCCCACAGTAAACACATTTAAATGATAACGGGAGCACGCCACGCTTCTGAAACATCCATTTATGCAATGACAGCTAAGTAGGTGTTCATTCAATGAGTGAATACCTCCATTCACCAATACAATGAACACAAAATGAAGAATAATATAACTTATTATTCACTTCAGAGCAGTGGTTTTGGAATAAAATTGCCAAGAACGGATCATTGTGTAAAAAGGACAAATCTATGAATGTTATTTTGAAAAGTAATGAATCATAATTCCCACATTTTTAACCCTTAGAGCGCTAAATGAAGCTATTGTTCCCCCTCAATGTAAGATATCAAAATAAAACCTATGATGTGGCAATTTATTTAAAAGAGCTCCTGCGGGGGAACTCTTTTAAACAAGTTGACACATGATACGTTTTCAACACCTCAAGAAAATTATATTTATATATTTTTTAAATTTATTTCAGTGCTCTAAGGGTCAATAATTGCTGCATCCTGGACTGGGACATGCTCATATGCAAGTGCATGCACACATTGACACAAACACACACACACACACACAAACACACTCGTGTATCATAACAGGTCTTACCTTGGGGTACGGGTATCTCTTCCCTTGCGGATAGGTGTTGCCAGTGAATCGTGGGAGGGCCATGTTTGGGACCAGACTGTCATTAATTTGGAGAAATGCCAGTCTCTCTCCACCCGGAGACCACCAGTGCGCCACGTGCGACTGCAGGATTTCCTCTGAAGATGGCAACCAGAAAAACCATGAGTCAGTTTCACCCTCATTTTACAGCTATCATCACAGATACAAATGCACTACATCAATGATGGCATACAGATTCTGTCACCAAACAAATTTATGAGAATTCGCATACACTCAAATGCACGCATTTACCCACATACACACATACACACACACACACTTAAGCACACAAATTACAATCACATAAAGCAGCAAATTAATTCAGCTCTCCAACTATCATGACTGTTAAATTTCCCGAATAAATAGGCCAATAATACATACCACTGTTTTCTGAATGTCTGATCTCCCATTGTGACGAACTGGCAAATCACTCGAGAGAGTACATTTGTCATCTCTGTAGAGTGTTAACATTATTGACTGTCCATAAAATCTCAGCAACACACATGCAATCAACTAAATTATCACTGGATCCATCCAGACATACATTTAACTTTCAGAGCGCTGAAATTAATTTAAAAAATATATATAAATTCAATTATCTTGCGCTGTTGAAAACCAATCATGTGGCGACTTGAGCTCTTTTAAACAAGTCGCCACATGATAGGTTTTCAACAGCTTTGACTTCGATATCTTACATCATCATATCATTGTAAAAATAGTCGCATTTTGTGCTCTAAGAGTTAATGTTACACTATGCAATAACCCACAGTTGCACCTCTGAGTGGGTACACTGTCCTATTCCCCAACATCACTTTTGGCGCTCTTTTTTATTCTTTTTCAAATTACTTTTCTGAGTTATAAATAAACCAATGTAAGGCCTCAATAAACCACAAAGATAGACTGAAACAAAGCAGGGTTGGAGCCCGGTCCTTAGCAGCACTCTCCACGGAGAAGATGGAGCCGGGAATACGGGTGTAAGGAGAGAACAAGATCCCTGAAGATCTCAGAGGATGATCTCATTACTGCAAGGCACCTGAATACAGAAGGAAGTGGAGAGGGCAGCCACAGGCCCTGTCGTCATGGTAACCGTGGCAGTGACCACTAGGCAGAGCCTGAACAGATTAATGTCCAGACGTTTACCCTCTCTACCCTCTCCACAGGAGCAAATCTCTCAGGACGCCCATCGTCATGGTAATACAGGCCTTTAATGGGCTGCCCCTGTTTCTGTGAGATGGAGCAGGAAACGTCTCTTCTTCTCTAAGTAGGAATCCAATCGGTGGACCATTGGAAGAACAATGTTCCCCAAAAACTTAATCTGTTAGATTTCGGACATTTAACCCTCTACAGTGCGTAATTTGATTAGAAGATGGCAGGAATGTGATCAAATCTCAGTGCGTTAAGGGCAAGGCTGTAGACCACTTCCGAAATGCGCGCGATCTTCGATCCCTCAGACGTCATGGACTTAAGAACTGTCATGCAGCTGATGTGAATGTCATGACATTGGCTTGGAAATATCTCAGCAAACCTTTTGTCTGTCTACACCATTCTTCACTGAATGTGATGTTACAAGTTAAAGCTCTTTATATAAAGTAGAGGCCATACAGTCACGGCCGCATAAAATGGGCCAAATGCAAGATTTCCACAGGTTTACCCACAGGACTTGAACTTTTAAAGAAATCACAGGGAAACACTATTCTTTACTAGGATTAAGTTACTTTATTTCTTTGTTTAATTCTTGCTAATTTCTTACACAGTGGTAAACATATGTCAATCTCTACAAGCATCTATCGAAACTTCATTAGAACATGATGCAGGTATCACATCTCAAAATTGCTATTACTTTCATAAAAAAGAAAGAATAAGATGAGTCAAAACATTACTTTTTTTGTCTTTGTACATACTTTTGTAAATAAGGTTGTCCGAGTTTATGTGAATTGAGCTTCATGAAGCCAGTTCTAATTAAATTAAATATAATTAGAATAGGATTTGATTGATCGAATGAATTGAGGATGATTTCAGATTAGAGAGGTTACTGTACTTCCTCAGTGAACCTCATCCTGTTTGATCGCTAACGTTCAGGACCACTGCTGAAATGAAGTGCAGCTGTAGGTCCAGGCTACAGGAAGGATTTACCCGTGTGTCTCTAAATAAGGGAAGCAGAGCTTCACACTCATGATTAAATCACCACCGCAGACTGAACATCCACAAAGAACCTGTCACTCCTTCTCTTCACTTGATGCAATGCCACAATAATCTCTGAATTATGTGCGTGAGTCAGCCCGGAATAATGGGATGTCTTCTTTGAGATTTAATTACCACAAAAATCTGCCAATTTCAGTTCATTTATATTCAGTCACTGTTTGGAAGAAATGTAATAATAAACTCAAACCTCGGCACTAATTTAGCAGTTTATATCCCAGAGTTCCTAAACCGTAAATACAGTCACCCACGACAGGGCGTACAGTATGTGGGCATAAAAAGTATATGGATGATATTTTCTTTTTTTCCTCCACAATCTTTACCATAGAAAGAAGTGTCCTCCTGCAAGGCTATTAGGTTTACACTTATTTTCATGATATGGACCAATTTTTACAATACCTCTTTAGAAACAGGACAGCTGCCTGGAATCATGGTTACAGAAATCATCTCCCTTAGTATCAATGCATTTAATAACTCAAGCTCACCAAGCAGTATGATGCCAGATCAAATGCTAGTGCTTCTTCATCCACATAAGTATGAAACATTGCATCCCCAAAACCCCAGTGTATTTTCAAGGCAAAAAGGAACACTAATACAAATGGAATCTGGGCCCCTTTTTATGAGAAGCACAGCCCCAATGTCCATACATCTACAGACCCACCTTCTATATATCTACAGACCCACCTTCATACAGCCAGTCCGCAATCCCATTGAAGATCACGCCCTCCTTCCCTGATGATGTCAGCCGGAGAGAATTACTCTTGACTTCTGACTGGTAATAGATGTTGTTCTCAAATATGTATATCTGAATTATGGTGCACAAAGAGAAAGAACAATTTATGTATTATTTCAAAGGACTGCAGAGTAAAGATGGCAGCACCAGAGCTATTCTGTCAAAGTCACGCAAAAAGGCATAAGTATATGTATTACACACTTACCAGGGAAAGTCTCTTTTATCAGAAAGACAAATATTCTTTTTCAGAGGGATTGTTATAAAAGAAGGGGCCAACTACTTAGTGAAATGCGTGTAATATAAAAAAAAAAAATCCAATTCAATGATGTGAAGAAGCAAAGAGGAACTAGGTATATAATTCAAATCCAAGATATAATTTTTTTGAAGTTTGAATTCTTGACAGGCATTAAGTAAGTTTGCCAGCCATGTAAATATATGATGGTAAAAATTTTAGTTCAAAGCCACAGCCACAATTGAGGCTGAGACTAGATGTATATCACGCTGATGCATAATTTACCAGATATTAATGTTTATATAGTTAAATATACATTATGCAGTTCATTAATTACCATGAATATAATGTCAGAGGCGTCAGCAATAAAGCAGAGATCCACTTTCTGCTATAAATTACTTATTTATGACCTAACATGCCATCTTGTGCATTAGAAACACAGCTTACAGTACATGCACTGGTCTGAAGATCTGATAACATTTAAGATTAGGTCATAGAATAGCTTAAGCTGACTGAGGGTGAATAGTGCTTTTGGAAGCAATGCTGTGGTCCTTATCTTCTACAGCAGAAAAGAATCCCAGGTCTGGTCCCAGAGAATGGTGGATCTGGGATTTTTGTGATCACTAAAATCAGACCCAGGCCAGTCCCATGGAATGCAGAAAGTAGACAATGAAAACTGTCCCATGAGCCACATATGTGCAATACTATATGTGTCATTGAATGCAAGGTACAGTATTTCCAAGAAATTATTTAATATGACAACAATTTTAGATGATGTTAAAGAGGCCATACTATATTTTTTTCTTCCTTACCTTTAGTGTGTTTTATACATAGCTTTGTGGTGCATATAAAACACCTCTAAAGTTACAAGGCCCATTCCCCACACCCAAAAACACCACTCCTGAACTGCAGGAAATGCCTCGTTTGTAGTCCAACTTTTTCCTCCATTACTTCTCAATATCACTATGTAACACATTTGCATAATGCCCGCCTAGTAGCTCATTTGGCACACCCTCAAAAAATTTGGAGTGGAAATCATGTTGTGGTAAAGGGCGTGAGTGAATCACAGCAGAGTGGGCTTTGCTGAGAGGGTGGACCTTGAAGACCAGGATCAGAAACCTGAGTGAACCTGAGGTTCTGCACACAGACCCTGTACAGCTGTATCTAGGAGCTTTTTGACCATTAAAAAAATATGGAAGCATTTGTAAATAGACCACGTAAATGAATATATTAAACTGGAAAATTGGCATAATATGGCCTCTTTAGTGTGTCAGAAATGGTTCCCTAAAATGGATGAACTATCTATAGACCGTGATGTAATTCCAGCAAAAAACACCCAAAGATGATGCAAATACACACAGAAGAGTCTTCAAATTAACATCAGTTACTGTTTTATTTCATTCAATGGAAAACAATGCCATTTTATCAGCTTTTAACAAGCTGTCAACTATTTTTAAAAGTATTTTACTGTTTTCACATCACATTCTTAGCCTTTATCAATTCAAACTTTGTGCCATTTTTGCATCAAAAAAATTATTGAGGAAGATACTCCCCTTCCATTACAAAAAACATGAATCGTGAAGAGAAGAAAAGTTGTTCAACAGAATAGAGTGAAAAGAACAAAGTTTGATATAGGAGGTCATGGACTCCATGAGCGGGGTCAGGGGTCAGGGGTCATTGGCATGTGCCTGTCTCTATAGACATTTATCCTAGTTTATTATGAGACACAAGAACTCAGTGCTCCCAAACCACTTTTTATCAGTTGCGATATCCTAGCAAAAGTTTCAAAAGGGATCTAAAATGGTGCTGCATCCTGCTGATAAACTGATAAGCTGATAAACATGTTAAGATCTCTGAGAGTCTCGCAAAATAAAGCTCAAATAAAAACTATTGGAAAATAAGACTCAGGTCCACATCCTGTCCGAGCTGGATTCAGGTGAAAGACAAAATATGTTACCGCAGACAGAGAGAAACAGAAATACTGAGTCTGAACATTTTGCTCCCTTTGGTTCATTAGTTGAACACAAGGTGACCTGTTTGCCCGGCCACGACCTTAAAGATCGATGTTCTGTTTTAATAAACATCTGGAAGCAAAAGATGCAGTACTTTCTCAAAAATAAATCCGATCTATTGACAATCTTGAAAAACGATGAGTATTTAAAAAGAAAGACACATAAAAACGGCATTATTTTGAGGCACCTCAGTTCACCACATCGCCCGTAACAAACATACTTTTATCCGTCTCGTTCTGTTGCTTTCCCTTTCCAGCAGAGGAACATCCACCCATTTTCTTAAATAAAACCTCCGATTCTATGCTCACTTTCATTTACATGTGTTCACCATCTCCAGTTTTTATCCTTCATAATCTCCACATACAGTCAACACCATCATTCATTGGACATTGGCACATTTTTGTTCATTGTAATCCAGCTCTTCGAGTTTTGAAACAATGAACAATAAAATGACAGCGAGGCTGAAGTGCAGATGCTTTTATTCATATCAGATGAATTGCTGAGAAATGACAGCACCTTATGTACATAGATCTCCCTTCCATTTAAGGGCACATAAAAATATATATATTTGACAGTTTAGCGTAACATAGAATAAAATTTTTTTTTGTATTTGGTTGCATATCTTATGCATGCAATGACTGCTTGAAGTCTGTGATACATTAACATCACCAAACACTGGGTGTCTCCTGATCGCCTGGCGCCTACAGTTTCTGCTTGTTTTAGGGAATTTATGCCTTCAGTCACCACTTCAGCATGTAAAATACACTTTCAATCAGTTTCAGCATGAAGGGAAACAAAATAACAAAAAAATAAATAAATTGTCTCACTGTCCAGTTAATTATGGAGCTCACACTATGTCATGCAAATTTCTGTCATAACAGCGGTAGCTGTCTAATGAAGATGAGATAATGATTTATTTTCCAGTAAACCTAGAGGACAAGCCTCATCTAGATCAGAGACAATCAAACATGTGACACTCTGGAAATTTTAAGCGAGAGGCCGTATGTATAATGTGAAGAATTTACATAACTATAATACTGACAGACTGAAAACAATAAAGCTAATGCTAATATAAAAGCTGTTTCATGTAATGTTTATTCAATGAGGTGAGGACATACTGTATGTGAACAACCCTTGTGCTTCTCTCATGCCTACGACATGTTGACGGGATGCAGATTATTACTCTGGTGTGCAGGGCATGATAAGGAGTATAAATGAGCTCCTCGGTTTGTAGGGCTCACAGTAGTGGAACAGACACACACATTTAAATACGTGTAATAAAGAGGTATAGAGTGAGCAACAAACCTTGCAAAGATAATAGAAACTGCTGGGGATATATTGTATCATACTACTTTCACAGCACATAAATGAACTATTCAAGACCATTTTATCATCGCTAACAAAATACAAGGCGAGCTGCACTTTTCTTTCAGATTAATTATACTGAAAATTAGTACTCTGAGTTTTAGTCAACACTGACGACTTTTTCTAAAAAAAAAAATTTGAAGCCATTTGAGTTTGTTATGAGGGAAAAGAAGCATTTTAAATCTATTTATAGTCAAAATATAGTCAAAACCCCTGGTTCCAAATTCAAGACAGACAATGGCTAATTTTGGCCATCACTTTTTAGGATGTGTTTACCAAAATATTGCTTAGAGCAAGTGTTATGCCTTTTTTTTTGCTGAATTAAGTTACTCTGGGACTTATCATTAAGTTCAAATGCACTCCAAAGACACCATTAAATGCTTTATTTGGAGGAACAGCAGTTTTGTGATTATCTGTAACACTTTGTTCCCAAAATCACGGTCCTCGTGGGCTGGGACCTGCTTGTTTTCTGTCCTCCCTTTACCTGGGACTCAGGGGCAATGACAATCTAGCTAATCAGGGGCAATAACTGTTCACTTAGTTGCCAGGAGGGAAAGAAAACCAGGGCTGGATTTGGATTCGAGGGCCAGATTTGGGCAGCCCTGGGAGAATGGGTACGCGAGAGACATGTTATTCATGTAGTGAAGCATCATGCATACATCATCTTTCATGAGATGGTAAATGCAGAAGTTCATTCTTTCAAACAGCGTTATCATAGGCTACAGCTATCCTGAATGCTGTAACTGTGCAGCGCTCAGATCACGTGTAATAAACAGGGATAGGGTTATTGGTTTCCAGGGTACGGAGTGAGTGACATCACTATAAGCTCTTACCAGCTGCTGGCCCTGCACGCCCCATGCAGCGTGCTGGAGCACGGAGTTCGGCACCTCTGGAGGATTCAGCTGCCAAACCTCACTGCACATCAGAGACAGAGACGAGAGTCACCAACAGAGAGCAATGTGTGAGAAGGGAAACAGTGTCCTCATTCCAATATTGTTGCAACATTATGAAGATGCAAGAGTTAATTTTAATGCAGAACACAGGAGAGAAATAAAATGCAATAAACTGCATGAAAGGTGATTCCATTTAAATCTCCTCGGTGGACTTTCTGATCAGCTGAGAAGGACTTTTTTCTAAAGTGTACCAGATAAGCAAGTGATCTACTTTGTGTTCTTATAGAATTGGGAATCATATGAAATGAGCTGATCAGTCTGTCAACTGCCAGTATGTTTCATTTTGTCATTTTGTTTTAACATTTAAACACAAGAGCAAGTCCACACACACAAACACACACACACACACACACACACAGATGCACGCACGCACGCACGCACGCACTCACACAAACACACACACACACACACACACACACACACTTAATTGGACCAGAAAAGATTTACATTCTGTATATCAACGGTATTAGCCGCACGCAATTGAATTACCCATTGAAATACTCTTATGAGTAATCTTACCTTGTCTCTATGTTGTAGGTCATGTATGATGCAGTGTATGAATGCCTGTACACCTGACACAGGGGAGACAGGAAATGCAACGGCAGTGAAGCAAAGAAGAGGAAAAGAAACAGGCACAATTCATGTACATACAAGCAGTACAAAGACAAATAGGGAATATTAATACAGAATGAAGAAAATTCTGTTTCCAGGGAAAAACTGACAGTATTTCAGTTTTTCAAGCAATTTGCATGGATGAAAGATGCTGAAAAAAATGCTTACATTTTATCTGTAAAATGATATCACAGAACCTGTCAGACTACATTCTGAAAACCCAGGAAAGTCAGCCAATCAACAACATCTCTCTTCCGAGGACTGAACATTCATTTTGATATATCTGTCCATATTACCCAGGAGACTCCACACACAGAGTGATAATGTAATAACGTCCTCGCAGGCGAGAAATCGTGAGAGTGGAGGGCAGGTCTGTCAGCACACCTGCTCTGCAATGCTTCAGTGTGTTCATCAACACACACAGATACACACACACACACGCACACACACACACACACACACACACACACTGACACAGATGAAGTTCAAGAACAAACAAGTCTGTTCCATTGATGATGCCATTTGCTGTTTAATTTTATGATAATAATGAAACAGGATCGGAATTATTAGCACACATTAATAAGCTGCTCAATACATCTGTTTCCTTATCCTTTAAATTGTTTAAATGAAATAAGATCATTTGAAACATCTTTATGCAATTCCATTGCTTCCAACCCCTGAGTAAAGAAAAGCGTAAGAAGTTTGGAGTCATAATCAATGTAACACAGGTGAAACTGATAAACCTCCATGCACAAGGACTTCAATTCTGCTCGAGAATCTCTTACGTATGCGTTGATTGAATAATTGCTGACTACAACAGGGGAACGTAAACATGCCACTAAAACTCGTGCCTAATGTTTGAGAGTGGACAGGTGTGCGTTATTAATGAAAACTGGCCACACCTGATAATGTTGAGACTTTTCTGTAATGGTAATTTAAATGAATGATTGAAAACAGGTCATGACCAATCATTATTTTTAAGGGATGGTTTGAGCTTCACCTGTTGCCAGTTCACCAGCTGCCACTGGTGGATATGGGGACGTAGTAGTGCAGTAGTAAGTGTGCTTGACTTGGGTTCGAAAGGTCCTGAGTTTGAGTCCCTGCCATAGCTTTTGCAGTGTGATGTTGGGCAAAACACTCCACTCTCACAATGCCTTACTCCACCAAGGTGTGTAATTGGGTACCAGCAAATGGTTGGGGAAACCTGTCTAAGAGCTGGGGGGGTTAACCTGTGATGGACTAGCATCCCGTCCAGGGGGAGTAGCAACGCTCCTAGTCAGTTCATGCTACAGAACCTGGAGGTTAAGCACCAGCCTGATCAGCCACATGGGCTTGGAACAGACTTTGTCTTTGTGTGTATAAGGGAATGAAGCAATCTAATGCTGGTGCAGGGCACAGTTTGGAGAGGAATAGAGGATATCACTGATACAAATTGGTGCTCGACCCATCAAAGCAGAACACAGAACAATACAAAATCTGGAGAAGCAGGGAGCAACTCTTAATCAGACTCTACAAAATGCCATGTGATTTCATTTAGCCAATAGGATTGGATTAAAATTTCTTCAGCTCCTCATCTCCCACTGACAGAAGGATTAGCTTCCCCAGAGAGAAAAACTTATAGACGCTTGACTCTCAGTTCACACACAAACCTACCTGCTGCCAAGCTGCGATTTTATATATCGGCATTAACCGGAATTTTTCTGTGTAGAAGACTGAAGGGATGCCATGATGAGGGATGAATGGGCGGAATTAAAAACAGCTTTTTCAGCTCAGAAGGTCATTCATCGTGATGGGGAATAACATATCGGCGAAGAGCTATGGATGAGTTTGGGGAAGCAGAGACAAGAGACAGAAAAGGTGATGAAATGGATGACTGACCTATTCTCCCCACAGAAATAACACTGCAGGCGAAAAGAGGGATCGCCCACAGTGCCCCTCGACTAATGTTTCTTTCTGTCAGAACATCCGCTATCTGGCACCTTTACCAAAGAGTGACCGAGAATGAGGGCAAATAAAGTTTTAGTATATTGAAAACTTCAATGACAAATGCTTTAAATATTTAAACTGTGGCTGAAATGCGTACCAGCCCAGTCAGTAGAAATTATGTTGTTAAGCAACAGTTGTTCACGGGCTCTGTGCACTGAAATATAGTTAAAGTTGTTGAAATATTAATTTGTTTGATTTTCACTGAATCAATTTTTGGCCCCGTAAATGAAATCTAACCGCAAAATTGCGGGTAATCGAAACCTAAAATTAACCCACATTAAACTTGTCCCATTGCTTTATCATTTGCTGAAAAAAAAAAAAAAAAAAAAAAAAATTCTCAGGCGGGTGCAAGGCAGGTCGTGGCTGGGATATTTAGCCCATGGTCCTTACTTTCAATGCATGCTGGGCGCAAAAAATGCTTGTACAGGAAAATTAACAATAAATTTCAGCGAAATGCACGTGGGCGTGTGGAACGTTGCATTTACTGCAAATCTGCACCTGCAATGTATGTAAAATTATGGAAATTTATAGCAATGTTCGCTATAATATTCCTTTTTTATTCTTTTATTTTTATTCCCCCCCTTGCCCTATAATGCTCAGGTTTCTCCTTTTCAAGAGACTGCAAAGTCAGGGTGACTTTTATAAAGCCTTTCCTGCAGTTAAGACCAGCAATCTCATTCATGACATGATTCTGCCGAGATCCGCAGCAGGAAGCCACAGGTATCAGGATGCTGTTACTGGGATGCTGCTTCATCTTCCTGAGATTCTGAGAAGCATGACCAGGAATGTGCATCCTGAGATTAACTGGCATGATTAAATATGGACATCACCCAAGCGGAGCTCTAGCTAGATACCTCACAATCACAATCACACATGCTGTACTATTTACCGTAAGAACATAATCTTTGTACTCTCTGGTGATAATGGAATGAGGTTTGGAAATATGGTATGTTTGGGGCCTGTAAGTCAGGATGGTGGCCCAAGTTTGTCCAGAATTTCCACCGGCTAACAAATTGTCTTCAGAAAGGCTGCAGTTTTGGAAAGCATATGTAAGACTGATGATAAATAGCTTCCAAAATGATAAATCAAAGACTGATTATTTATGTAGCTTTCACAGAGCCATTAGTTAAACGTGGCATGAATGTAAACAGGGTTCCATGCAAGCTTGAGCTCGCTAGCTTAGCTTGAATTTAATGAAATTGACACGAGTGCAAACACAATGCATCCATGCTCGGGCACTGAGAATCGTTAGGTGGAAATGACTTTTTATCAAGTACTGTAAAAAAAAAAAAAATGCATTACATCTGCGCACACTTGTCTAGCTTGATCCGTATATTATACTTGCAAACAAGAAATGCTGCAATTAAAAATTCACCATTCATGATAGGAAGGAGAAGGAACGAAAAACCATTTTTTAAATTGGCCAAATCTATTTATGTAAGTCAGCATACCATATCTGCATGTGTATCAGTCACCCACAAAATCAATTCACAGCACATATTTGATAAATACACCAGACAAGAACTATGGCTTTCCACATATAATTGCATCAGACATTAAAAAAATGAAAAAAAAAAAACCTTCTGCCGTAAAAGATAATAGCCTTTTTTTCCCCCTACAAAGTAGACAACCAATGAAATTATCTCTTCATGAACATCCAAAAAACTCACCCCAGGGGATGGAGAACATATGAGCAGTGTCTATTTTGATAATTAGTTCCTGAGATTAGTCCACATTCTACAACACTGTGCTTTAAATTAATCTGTCTTTGAAGTCTGTCACCATGACTATATTACATTTTTATTTTTTTCTTCCTAAATGTCCCAGTTTTTTCATTTTGTATTGATGTCACAGACAAGCTAATGGGAGCGCCGTCATAATCGAGTGGCCTTGCCCATAATATCAAAGTCAATCACGCTCAATGACCACCCCTGGAGGTTATGTGAGGTGCTGCGACTATTGTGTGACGTTATTCAGCGTGAATGATGGTTTAGTATCAGAAAGTCTGCTTCTGGTGAAGCCTCATAAATTGTATCAGAAAATGCTCTGTTGTTGAATAAACAGAATAGTAATGAAGAGACAGGAACGTAGCTATAAATATAATTTTGTTGGTTCAGACTGCAGTTTTCAATGGCACAGACTAAATAGCATTAACCTTGTTGCGTGTTACATCCTGACCTGTTCACGAATAACCAAGAGTCACAGAGGTGATCGCAACTGCTTATCTTGGGACAGACAGAATCTGATAAGGAGGTGATTAATTATCAACGATCACATGCTTCAGGTCACCACTAAGATCACTAAACCAGAGCAATGTCAGAAATACAATGATAGATGGAATCCATTAAGAAAGTCCGTTCAGGATAGGTGCAGACCCAGTACAGAGGGGGCACTAAGATACTAGGATAAGTGTGTGGAGCATTTTATGCACCATCAAAAACTACATGTACAAAATACTGTCCAGTACTTCACCAAGGTCCGCATTCTGTGATTGTGAATACATATTCTGACAAAATTAGTGTGTGCAATATTAATATTAAACAATAAATTACCTTAACACTTTGTGTAAACATTTACCCTATGCTCCATTCATGGGCAATGAAAATGTAAGGGGTAATTATTAGTTATTAGCCATCAAGTAAAAAATTTGGAATAGCACCATTTTTTTCCCCAGCAAAATGGTCTCTATGGGAAATTGGCATGCACAAACCCATTTCCAAAAATGCTGGCACAACGTGGAAAATACAGTACAAATAAAATGAAAAGAAACTGATTAAAACATCCATCCATCATCTACTGTATTATAAAAACAATACAACAACACAAAATACTTGATGTTAAGTGAATTTACTTGTCATACACTGTGATGACAGTAACAATGTCGAATAAAGCTGGCACAGACAATTGTTTACCGCCATGTAACATCATCATTTCTTTTAACTGCACTCATCAAGAATTTAGGCACTGAAGACAGCTGTTGATCTAATCAAGAAAGTCAAAATTTCTTCTATTTTGCCGGACTTTAACCGCACAATTGTACATCAGATGTTTTGTTGCCATATATTTTGCTTCAAAATGTGCTGTACATTCTCAGTCAGAGACAGGTTAGGACTGCAGGCAGGCCAATATACCACCAGCACTCTCTGCTCACACAGCCATGCATTGGCAATCCATGCAGAATATGCTTTGGCATTGTCTTGCTGAAAAATGCAGAGAGGTATCTGCAAGAGGAAACATCTCTATAGCAGAATATGTTGCTCCAAAATATGTTCATAATATTGCAAAATAATGGTTCCGTCATAAATGTGAAAGTCATCTGCGCCATGTTCACTGACGCATTCTCCCGCCATGACTGATGTCAACTTTTGGACCTGACGCTGATAACAGCTTGGGTTTACCATGTCATGTTTTGTCCAGAGAACAGAAAACTTCTCGAAATGTTGACTTGTTGAACCACAAAACATGGTTCCACTGTGGCACCACTTATCTCAGATGACACTGAGCCCAGAAAAGTTGGCATAGTTTTGAACAATCTTGATGTATAGCTGTGCTCTGTAATCTTTAATTTGCACCTGTGGCTATAGTGGCATATGTTGTTGACTGAAAATGGTTAACCAAAGTATTTATGAGCTTATTCGCTAATAACAATTACAGGTGTACAACAATTCTTAAGACAGGGACATCTGAAGTACAGGAGATCATATGTATTCAGAGGTGATCTGTGGCCTTCCCCTTAGTGCACAAAGATTAAACCAGCTCCTCCTATCTTTTAAATATGCTATGCCGTGGAGCAGGTGAAATTCTCAAAATTCTGCAAGTTTGTCGTTGACTTATTGTCAAAGTGATGGACTATAAGCTTACACATCTGTAGCAAATTGGTGAGCCTTGACCCATCTTGTGAGGTTGTGGGACTAGGCCTCTGTTGGAGGCTCCCTTTATGAAAGAACATTTTAATCTCACCTGTTGAACATCACTTATTTCACATCATCTAATTATTAAAGCTTGTCACATCATTATTAGCCCTAAACTGCCCCCACATCAACTTTCTTAGAGTCTTTTGCAGTCATCAGATGTGTTTTTTTTTTTTTGGTCCACTTTTAATTTTTTTATCACTGCCACCTGTATTTGCACTATTCTTATGCCTTTTATGCTCTTATCTGTAAACCACTTTGGTTCAGCCATTGCTGTCTGTAAATGTGCTATATAAATAAATTTTGATTTGATATGATTTGATTTAACAAGTACATATTTTTGATGAACAATCGCATTTACAAGTTAAAGCTTCAGATAATGTGTTGTAATAGTGTTTTCAATTTAACAGAGGGCGAATGAACTTATCAAATCACTCCTTTTTGATTCTATTCATATTTTCCATGACATGCTAACTTAATATAATATTCCAGAGGGCTATGATATCTCAGGGATCAACTCCACTTAATTACTCATAAACTCGTCCAGTCATCTTATACTGCTGTACGAGCATAACTGACTAAGTAACTCATCCCAAACATTTGCAAGCTCACATACACCGACACACATTAAGCTTGCATCACCAAAAATTCTTTTGCGCGAACACACACACACACACACACACACACACACACACACACACGTAGACACACATGCTTAAAATAACACAGCCATGCCATTTAATCACAGCAGTGACCTGAGCCTCTCTTCAGAGTACACCAGGTCCCGGCGATGAAATCAAAACGAGCGAATCGCTCCCTTGAAGAGCAGTCACCCACGATCACCAAAATGCATTAGCCATTTCAGTCAAATCCATGAGCCTCCAAAAAAATACCCTCCATTGTCTCTGGGTCCTCCATCAGTATCGACCCACGTGTAAACAAAGAGGGGGAAAATCAATAGGGAGCACCGGCTGTGGTATTTCTCAAGCCGCTCGGAGGGTATCCATCTCGAGGAAACCAGAGCTTTCCAGCTATCTAAAATTCAGTGAGTTAGAGAGTAGCTTTCTCTGTAACGCGACTCAGGTGTGCATAATGACTGAAGTGCCAGGTCTTCTGGCTCCCCAGGACCAGGCAAAGCGAAAGGTCACCGGGAGAGGTCGATATCTTCCGCTTTCCCGTTTCTTCTGGCCTTGCTTGGTGATCTTTGGGCCTTAGGGGCCCATTCGCTCTTATTTATCACTTAATCACAGCAGCTATGGGCATCAGAAGCCTGCCTGCTGTTGCTGCAGTGTGTGACTCACATTTCCCAATTCTTCGCTTCTTCTAACAGGAGACGATCGTAAACCCTCAGGAGCCAAACTCTAAGGGGGTGTCCTGAAAGAGCACTTACTGCAGACAGAAGGTGTGACTGGATAGCCTGAGTGTCCTCATGCGCCTCTCTGCAGGGACTGGCAACTGATATCGCTAAAGCTAATTTAGCAAGTAATTTAGCTTCTTTTGTTTGCATGTTCCCTATTTAAATGAGAATTGTGTTACAGTGGGGGGAAAAAACAACAAGATTAACGACGTGACGAATGATTTATGAACTGGCGAAGGCTTTTGTCTCTGGATCTAGAAAACACACCTTCCGGCTGGTTGAAAACAATGATCTCCATTTTTCGGATATTATCCCAAAAACACACTGTGTGTCGCTCGCTAACATATTTTACATATTAATTTGAACAAAATTCAATTTTAAGTCTGATTTTTTTTGGTCGATGTTTATCTGATCTGAATGGTCCAAAGAGGATTTTAGAAATTATGTTGATTACACCTCTGGGGCTCATTCCACGGGCTGCGGATGAACAAAGGCAGTGTCTGGTGTATTTAAATTAATATCTTCAAGAGCATTACAAGATGTTTGTAGCTTCGTATGCAGCCCGAGGAGAGATTATCAGCGTTTATCGCGCTTAATCTCTCCTGAATGAGGGATAACAAGATAAAACCGACTCATCCCTGGGCTCTAGCAGAGTTGGGACTCGTAACTCCGGCACAGTTGGTGTGCTTCCTTTGAGTGAGGTGCTCTCGACCCAATTCAGTCAAAATGTAAAACCCCCGAGTCCCCCAGTGCAGTTTGTCATACTTTTCAAAATCCATGATCTGTGCCTGGATGCTACGCTTTAGTGAAATGCCTGTGAAATGCTAAACATTTCATTAGTTTTGAGAAACATGAATCAGTACACCTGGCCTCATATCCTTAGATGAGCTTTCCATAATCTCATTTTTTTTTCTTTTTGTCTTTTTTCAAGAGCAAGTGAACAGAGATAATCCTGAGCAAATGTCAAATGTGCGACTAATTTGAATTTAGCGCTTGAATACCTGAGTAAGATTTTATTTTATTTGTTTTATTTTTTGGTCAAGTGACTACAATGATCCTTGGCTATGTTATTCCATTTAATGACATTTTTTCCTCGCTGTTTGAAAGCTTTAGATTTTTTTTTTCCTTTTTAGTTATATTAAGGCAATGTGTGCATTACTAGATTTAGATTTTATAGGCTTGCTTTCATTATGAGGAACACAATAAAAAGAGGAATTAACATTCTAACCTGTCTCTATTGCTGTATGAACACATTATGATTCAAAGAAAAGAAAAGAAAAAAAATTATACTGACACTACAAGTACTACAGACATGACCCAGCATTGAAAATAATTAAAATGAATGTAAGATTTATGCGCAGAATAAAGAACCATGTCCATGCTAGAGTACTTTTCATTCTGCATATATGTACATTTGGCACTAAACCATTCTAAATTACTATAAGAACTGAGTAATACATGAGTCGTGCCAACAGCTCAGTTTTGTTCCACTGCAAAAAGTGATGAAGAAGAACAAATAAAATGGATAACGAGATAAAACAATGCTGACTTGGCTCTTAATTTGTTTCCTTTTCCCTTATAGTGACCAGCATGACCACAGATAAATCCTTCTGTACTAGAGTGAGAGGTTAAGGAGTCGCTCTAAAACAGAGATTCACTCAGGGTGAAACAGCTGTTAATTCCACCATGATACCATGATGATTTTCCCTCATTGTAAAGCCTGTACTCACTATTCACCAGCACCTCTGCCTAACTCCGTCTACTCAGGGTATTTACTGTGTTTGCGTGGGGCAAATCTAGACCAAATACCAGGCAAAACTAGGAAATGAAAAGAATTAATCATTGTTCTTTTTCTTCCTTTGGCAGTGAATGTTTGACCCAGTGGGTATTCACCATTAAGAGATTTCCGCAACAGTAGTGCTCTACGTAAGCACAGACAAATGCTGTGTTTAATTGTGCTCCACTGCGGTACAGCCTCACTTCAGTACAGCCGAGGCCTGGGTATGGGGTTTAAGTAAAACAGTCACTCACTCAGACAAATTGTGTAATTAAAGCACACACTGTATGAAATGCGCAGTTACCTCATGTAAACAAATTGCCCATTAGGAGCAACCGCAGTTCTGAAAAAAAAGTCAGCACATTTATGGAAAATGCAGATAAAATAAAAAAGGAGAGATACTAAAAGCCAATTTTGACTTCTTCTCCATTGAAATCATGATAACAGCACATTATGTGATGCTTTAACTCCTGAATTGAGCTGTTTTTTGAAAACATACTCTCTTTTATAAACTCAAGCCTGCAAAAAATTAGCATGGAGAAATTTAGGACGAATAATGATGTGACAAATTGCAGTAATAAGGTGTTGAGAAACAGGTGATGTTAAACAGACAAGCTAATTATGTTATAACATAAAGAGCCCATAAAAAAGGCCCAGTCTCTCAAGAGCAAGATTGAGGCTCAACAATTTGCAAACAGAGGGGTAAGCATATAATATGTCACTCTGGGAACAACATTCTTCGAAGACAAGTAATGGTCATAACTTACAAAAGTAGTCATTATGCAATGAAGTTTTTGTCTTTAAGTAGATCAGTTTTATTTATTTTTTTATTTTATTTTATTTTTCATCTGAAGAGAATAGTGCACAGAACTCCAACAGTGTGCCTAGCCACTAAAATGATAAAACAATCTTTCAAGCTTTTTTTCAATTTTATTTATTTATTTTTTGGGAATTTTTCCTTTATTTGACAGTTATGCAGAGTAGAGAGACAGGAGGGTTGGGGAGAAGAATGGGGGAAGACATGCAGCAAATGACCCGAGAGGGAATCGAACCCAGGTTGCTGCGGGAAGGACTCAGCCTTTATGGTACACGCGCTTAGACCGATGAGCCACCGGCGTGCCCCCAATTTTATTTATTTTATTTTTATTTTTTTTATCTACAGAGGGACCATAGAGGGAGAGAACCGGTCATTTCTTCAGTAAGTGACACTCAAATCTGTTACAACCACACACACACACACACACACACACACACTCTCTCTCTCTCTCTCTCTCTCTCTCTCTCTCCCTCTCCGTCTCTCTATATACATGTCCCTATAAGGATGAACAAATTGGTTTTCCATCATTTGTGGGGACATTCGTCCACACAAGAGGTAGAAGTACCGACCCACACATGTTAACTATTAGCAATTTTGATTTCTGATATGAAGCTTCTGAATAAGTCAATTTGTATTACAGAACTCATATAGAGTAAGACAAATCTCTCATAAAACTCTCATTTGCAGCACTGGCGTTTTATTGATGGGATATCAATCTTATTTTACCAATCTGTCTGTAGTCCATACATGAGCATGGAAAAAAGAGCATCCATTTGTTTTCCAGGAGCGAGGACTGTTATTCCTACATGTCAATGCAATGAAATCAGACACAGATCACTGAGAAGAAACTGTAATGGTCTGTCGGCAAGCGTGTACTGAATGGTACACTGATTCTGTATGGAGTCAGATTTATGAGGATTTTTACTTAAAATAATTTTTAAAAATAAAATCTAAATTTATTTGGAATTGAAACCATTTCAAAACAAATCGTAGCAAACTTTATATTATGTTTGCAAACATAGTTCAACACTCTAATTTAAAATACTGGCCAGGTCAAGTCATAGGAACAGGAAGATGACCTGTGATCTGTGGTTGAACTGAAGTGGGTTTGTTTTCTATCCTGCCGCTGTAATGCACTGGGTGTCAATAGACAGTGGTCCATTTCATCATACTGTGAATTTCATCACCAGGGTGCAGTGCGGTCAGATTAGGAAAGCCCATGACGACTACACAACAACATAGAACTATAAAAAGTAATTTGGAATAACTAAAACTAAGGACGTATCAGCTGAACACCTAAATTACTACCACAGTCGTTCTAACTGTGGAAAATTCTTGACTTTACAGAGCTGCAATAAGCAACAGCACACTCTCAATAAAGACAAACTTTCTCCGCAGGAAGACAGCAATCAAAAGAAACCAGACTTCAAAATTTAGGAATGGAGATCTCAAAACTATAACAACAAAACTGGCCACGTACCTGTTTTACATCAAAGGCAAAAAGCACGTACTTCAAGTCCGGAGAAACTGAGTACTTTGTGAATTCATAAGACACCTGAAAAAATAAACAAAGAGAGCTGCTGAAGAATACAGTTTTAAAAAAGTCACTATCTGCCAATGTCTCATTCCCCCAAAAATACAGTTTCCTTAAAATCTGCTCTAACCAGTCTGTGCTGTGACTTATAATAAGGCATATGAGGATCATGCAGGGAAATGCAGCTTATCCCAAGCCAGAGAAACTGAGTACTCGATGAATTCATAAAAAACCTGAAAAGTAAAGAATGGGTACCATTGAAAAATGTATGCTGCCCTGAATAAAAAGTTTGGCAGGAAGTTCAAACAGACTGTAAGTTCATTTGACAGCAACAGTGACTGCAGAAGACGATGTGCTGTGTACTTGCAGTTTGATTATACTTGCAAATCCTCATTAGTAAACCACTCAGGCGACAGGGGGCCCCGAGCAACACCGCAGCACTGTTGCCATAACAATAGGAGGCAAGTATGCATAAACCCACAGACCATGCTGTGATGTGCACTGGAATATTAAGGTGCGATTTCAGCATGTCTGCCAAACGTGCTGTCCACTGACACCGCACACAGGTAACTGCAGACACCATGCCTGCCATTGTCTCCAGCGTCACAAACATCCCACAAATGGTCGGTATGACTGAGCGATCTCCGTGGGCACAATCGTTATTCAAATGCATCTTAACATCAGAGAATTGACCTGAGAATCGCATTTCACACAATCACTTTTTAAGAAAGCAGATGAGTTGGGTTTGGGGCTACAATCAATGCCACAAAAAAATGAGATTTACTGACTGATTAAAAACACTGCTTGCATACCGATGTGCAAATCCCATCATCTCTAATACAAACTACGTAAACATTAAAGTATTACAGCAGTTAGGGAGAATAGCAGGTTTCAGTTCACTAACTCTGGACTGATCGACAATCATTACATAGTTTTACAAAACATAGAGTGCAAATCGTGTGAGATTCTATACGCATACAGCATACTGCTAAAGCTGAACCGCAGTCACCAGCACTGATGCCCTCTCCATACAACAATATGTCAAGACCAAGTTTTGGACGATTATTTAAGTATTTTTGTCACTAACAGTAGTCAGGTATATGAGGAGATGAACTGGTTAAAAGGAAAACATTGTGTAAATGTTATCAGTAATCACAGACTGAACTGTTCATTTGAGCATTATAATCCATCCATTCATCTGTGTTATTCCTGACACAGGCCTGAGTGTAGGAGCGGAGCGAACACACTTTACTCCTGTAGTCCAGTGGGACTCTCAGGTCAGTGCCCTGCTCTCCTGAGTACACTCATCTGACACCACAATGCAATTTCCCAAGCATTTATATAGTACAGATCCCACCAGGGTGATTGTAGTGACCCTTAAAATACAGTGGCTGAAACTTCTTTCTCAAGCTGATGTTATATCCATTTAATGCATTGCACAACATGCCGCTTGAGAGAAAGAGAGAGAGAGAGAAAAAGAGACAGAGAGAGAGAGAGAGAGAGAAAAAATCTGGGAGTAGCATCAATTTGCTTCCCGGAGGTAAATCCTAGTGAATTTACTGAACAAACAGCAGAGAGGGTGAGATTTGAATGCTAATTCATTGGATTATTGGACGCAGGCTGCAGTAGTTCTATGCGGAATAATGCAAATGAAGAATAAACACCAGGAGGCAGAGACCGTACTCACAAAGGTAGAGTTCTTCAGCAGAATCTCAGAATCATTTGTGGCCACATTGAATTTGATGACATGGCCGTCACGGTTCCTGTACACCAGCTCCATCTCTGCGGGGGAGAGCAGGACAAGTTTAAACTCGTCTGCCCTCAAAGAAAGCGTCACCTTTATAAATTATTTTATGCAACATTAATGGCTGTGTTTTCATGCTACAAAACACAACTAGGGAACAACAGGTGGGTGAAATGGAGAAGCATGGAAATTGAGCTGACTGCTAAAATCAATGAAGCTAAACAGTGCGCTAATAAATGGCACATTCATGCGTGTAACTTCTACACCAGACAGTTCCTATCCAGTGACCTAAAAAAAAATTATTTTGCTTTTCTTTTTTTTTTTCGCCCATCATCCTCCAGAGGCACTTGAGTTGCACAGACACGAGCCTAATTATGCACTTCCTGGTCAAAAACAATAAAGTCATACACAAGATTCCATTGCACTGCATTTAGCTTTGATTACAGTGTGCATTCAGTGTGACATTTTTTGACAACCTTATACAACGTTGCAACATTTCTGTCCTTCCGCAGTTGCATTATCCCTTAGAGCACAGAATAAATTTTCAAGGAATTAAAATTGTAATTATCCTGAGCTGTTGAAAATCTATCTAGCATCTGATTTTGCTCCCTGCGGGAGCTCTTTTAAACAAGTTTACACATGATAGGTTTTCAACAGCATCTGGTTTTGATATCTTACATCATTGGGCAACTATAGTTGCCTGTGGCGCTCAAAGGGTTAATGACCGAATCATCGGCTCTGCAGTATTCACCTATTTGAATCCAAATGGCAATGTTTTTTTTTTTGTTTGTTTGTTTTGGGCTGGCAGTGTAAAACTAAGCAACTAATTTTGAAGAAGAAAAATAAATAAATAAATGTCTCTCTGAACAGAGTAAACGGACAGAGGAGGAATCGTACCCAACGGAAGACACGTGACCATGCATGACTGTGCAAACAAGCACAGCGTTATGCAACTCCTATAGCTACCAAACATACTTTGTTGAGTTTGCACAAGGTTCCAATAAACTAAAGAAGAATAGACTGACAGTTTAGAAAAACAAAATTTCTTAAGGTCTGAGATCAACAATAAGAGGGAATCAACAGTCAGGAGAAAAGATGGTCCTGGGGTGCGGTTCCCAAAATCACCGATGCTAACTTACATAGCTGGACCCATTGACTGTGAATGGACGAACTATGTAACTTCGCTTTTGGGAAACGCGCCCCTGGGCAGGTCGTCTCTGTTCTTTGAGATGAAGGCTGGGTTTCTATAGAAGTTCACTTGTCACGTCATGGTTCACCTTTCATGGTTCACGCATGAACTGAGGAATAAACACGTCATTTTCAACATGTGAGGCTCCACCGGCGTTCATGTTTCACCTCTCACCTTCATATCACGGATCACGCACGAATCAAAGAACAAACACACTCGTTTTTTGCTGACATGAAGGCAAACTGCCAGCAGGAGAATCAGGCGAGTCTGGTCATTGTAAGCACATTTGCGGTTCCTGATCCATACGTATGGCTTCGGAAAGCTATTTATCATTGTTTACTACCAAAATTAGGTTTGGGTTAGCGAAGTGTACCTCACCCAACGTCAAACTGGCAGATTAAGTTGGTGACTGAAATACTGAGAAAATGGAAGTGAAAAATTAACTGAGATATACGAACTTGGCGGAGACCATCATCAAAAGTGAATCATGAAATTTCAATAGTGACTCGTGAACAGTTCACTTCTATGGTAACCCAGCCTGAGGGATGCATTCAACAGAGGACAATTCTATTTATGGTTTCCTTCCTGAAACACTGTATCACCTGTTAGGCATAATGACTACGGTTAACTCAACGATAGGTTCTTGTCCATTAGCACAATCTTTGAGAATAGCTTGTAAACACAGCCGGTACTCATCATCTGTGATTATTTAGAGGTAATTCATACAGAGGGCTTAAAGGGGTAATTGTTCGACACTTGGCTTGACATAAAGGCAGGTTTCCTGCAGCAGGAGGAATGAAATGTGATATTAATAATACCTTAGCAGTCATCCATAATCATTCTCCCAGAATACAGAGTAAAATATCAATAATGAAAATGTGCGGCATCCGAACACTTAAATTGGTACTTTCATGCCAGACTTTATACTGATCAATAAATTAATAGCTCTTTGCCCTCTGAAGTTGGGTCTTCAAAGAGGAAAGGTTAATTAATATCATTCTTGACAAATTATCGTACCACTGAAGAGAGTAACAAATACATTAATACTTTTGCCAAAACATAGCAGATTAGCCATCAAATCTGGGAAAAAAAAAAAAAAAAAAAAAAAACTTCACATCATATAGCCCATCAGGTCATATCAATAGTACAGTACAAAAAAAAATCTATATTAATTTAAATAGTTAAGCAAAACTTCTTAGTGGAAGAGAACTTTTTATTTAATATAACTTTTTTTTATAATAGAATTATTTACAGACAAAGCCGCACACTGAACACAATGCAGTAGTTTCCACAGCAGAAACATATCTATTCAGCATTTCAGCATTCATAATTGCATTCTGCCACAATGAAAGACAGTTTCCTTGTCCTGTATGCCAGCATGTATTTATGGGAGACATATTGGATGCTGTTAATGAAAACCCTGGCTCTGTGCAGCTTTATTGTTCATTCTGTGTCAAATGTCATGCTTTCTGACAGCCAAGTGTTTGTAATGGCTATGAAATGTCACCCTCCCGCTGTTACTGGAAATAAACATTTCATCTCCTTTCTCTTCAGAGCACAATACGAGGAACACAATGCCACACAACGCACAACATACAACAACTCTGCTCTTTCTTTAGTCTTTTCAAAGCAGGGGAAATATGATAACGGTTGGTGAAAATTTAAAAAAAAAAAAAAAAAAAAAATGTTTTCCCAGGCCTGAAAGGGGCATTCACAAGTTGTTTCTTTCAACTACTTATTTTTTCCCTTTAACAGGACACAAGTGTTTGCCATGCTTGGCCTTACTCGCTTTGAAGCTTTGCTCAGTTTCAAAAAACCGACAATTTTAAGCTTGTCTTCTACGGTTTGAAGCATTATAAGACAAAAGCAACAGGAATAGCTTACTGATAGAAAATCTATTGATTTAAAGCATGGCAGTGAAACATGGCAGTGTTACTTTGAGAGCTGTACAATAAACCATGTCACATGTAAATCTCAACATATTTCATTGACAAGTATTGACAACACCAAAAGCTTTGAGTTTGTCATCAGTATTTTATTATTTTTATCGAGATTAGATTTATACTTTCTCTTTCAAAACCTCCATCCTTTCTGAACAGGGATCTCTTCCAACCTTTTACACCTTTAAGCTGCTTTCACACCGGACACGAAACAAATTTTTCGCATGACAGATTACGCTCAAAGTCAATGCAAAGGCGCGAATACACGCGTCTTTGCATTGACTTTGAATGTAATCTGTCGTGCGAAAAATTTGTTTCGCATCTGGTGTGAAAGCATCTCTAAATGGAACAATTTGCCTTTCTTTTGATTTCTTGTTTGATAAGAACTGATTTGAGAGAACAGCTATCTCATGGCCAGGGCTGAAGTTCAAACCCGATAACAGGTGGGTGTCAGCACTGCCCTGTTCTGCTACTGTTTCCTTATTTGTGTATTTGTGTTACCTTTGTTTTTTTGCTTTCTTTACCTGTCTGTTTCATTTAATCAGTTATTATTCCTGTGCTCTTGTCTCCGCGTGTCTGTTTATCTCCCCTGTTCCTCTCTTATTACTCTTCCTGCACTGTTCCCTAACAGTTTCCTATTTCCTTATTTGTAGCCACGCCCCTCTCTGCTCTCTTGTGTCTTCTTTTCCACTTGTCTTGCATTTTCTTGACCACTTCCTCTGTCATCTAAACCTCATGTCTCTTCTCTCCATCAAGTGCCAGTCTCAGTTCATCCGTTACTTATCAGCCTTTGCTTTGAGTTCTGTCATCCTGTATTTGATTTCCTTCGTACCAGCTTGACGAGTGTTGGACTATCCTTTGAGTCCTATCCTTCTGGCTATGACTTCGATTGCTTCCTCATTTATGATTCTGCGGCTGTCCCTGTACTGCATTCTGTTCGGCTGGTTTTTGGATTTTTGCCTGTGTTATGACTATGATTTTGCCCTCTGTTTCGTACTGCAATCCTTCTGCTCATTACAGACCTGGACTGTCTGACCCTGAGTTCCTGTTCAATAAACTGCTTGTGCTATTTCACTGCTGTCTGTGCTCGAGTGCATTCGCCTCCCAACAGCAGGCAGTATCATTGTTATGTCTCTGCCCAGTCATGGGCAACTGTATAAATTATGTAGGGCTGAACATTGACTCATGGCTTGACATAACCCAATAGCAACTTTGCTCCATCACTGCCTGCAAAACCAGGATCAATGAAATCCTCACATCACCCACACTTGCAAATTACTCCGAAACGTAAATTATGAGTGAAATTCCCAAGGAGAAGCCTGTAACTTAACGTCTTCACTGACACATAAATTTACTTCTGCTGAAGAAAATTCGATCGGGTGATATTCATAGCACGTCTAAACAAATCAGCCTTCTAATTAAAACCGATAAGAGTTCTGGCCCGTGCGATCATTATCCCAAATGTGCAAGCTGCAAAGCAATTTGCTCACAGTGTGTACGGAAGGGAGCACTGATAATGTACGGAAGGGGGCACTGATAATATATGGAAGGGGGCAATGATAATGTATGGAAGGGAGCACTGATTATGTACGGAAGGGAGCTCTGATAATGCACAGAAGAGAGCACTGATAATGTATGGAAGGGAGCTCTGATAATGTACGGAAGGGGGCACTGATAATGTACGGAAGGGAGCTCTGATAATGTACGGAAGGGATCTCTGATAATGTACGGAAGAGAGCTCTGATAATGTATGGAAGGAAGCTCTGATAATGTATGGAAGGGAGCTCTGATAATGTACGGAAGGGAGCTCTGATAATGTATGGAAGGGATCTCTGATAATGTACGGAAGAGAGCACTGATAATGTACGGAAGGGAGCTCTGATAATGTACGGAAGGGAGCTCTGATAATGTACGGAAGAGAGCTCTGATAATGTACGGAAGGGAGCTCTGATAATGTACGGAAGAGAGCTCTACGGAAGAGAGCTCTGATAATGATAAGGAGCTCTGATAAATACGGAAGGGAGCTCTGATAATGTATGGAAGGGAGCTCTGATAATGTATGGAAGGGAGCTCTGATAATATATGGAAGGGAGTTCTGATAATGTACGGAAGGGAGCTCTGATAATGTACGGTAGGGAGCTCTGATAATGTACGGAAGGGAGCTCTGATAATGTACGGAAGGGAGCTCTGATAATGTATGGAAGGGAGCTCTGATAATGTATGGAAGGGAGCTCTGATAATGTACGGAAGGGAGCTCTGATAATGTACGGAAGGGAGCTCTGATAATGTATGGAAGGGAGCTCTGATAATGTGCGGAAGGGAGCTCTGATAATGTACGGAAGGGAGCTCTGATAATGTACGGAAGGGATCTCTGATAATGTACGGAAGAGAGCACTGATAATGTACGGAAGGGAGCTCTGATAATGTACGGAAGGGAGCTCTGATAATGTACGGAAGAGAGCTCTGATAATGTACGGAAGGGAGCTCTGATAATGTACGGAAGGGAGCTCTGATAATGTATGGAAGGGAGCTCTGATAATGTACGGAAGGGAGCTCTGATAATGTACGGAAGGGAGCTCTGATAATGTATGGAAGGGAGCTCTGATAATGTATGGAAGGGAGCTCTGATAATGTACAGAAGGGAGCTCTGATAATGTATGGAAGGGAGCTCTGATAATGTATGGAAGGGAGCTCTGATAATGTACGGAAGGGAGCTCTGATAATGTACGGAAGGGAGCTCTGATAATGTATGGAAGGGAGCTCTGATAATGTATGGAAGGGAGCTCTGATAATGTATGGAGGGGAGCTCTGATAATATATGGAAGGGAGCTCTGGTAATTGAAAGTGATGCCGGCTGCAGCTGGCACTCCCATCCTGGAAATGTGAGGAAAAACCTTATTTTCATTCCCTAAATCACTAAATAGCTCATCCACCTGTGCCTGGAGGAGGAAATGTTCAGAAGTCCACGCATAATCTATACCGTTATTTTCTCCCTTGTGTTGCAGAGGAGCTGGAGCCTATCCCAGCTGATTATGGGCAAATGCAGGGTCACACCTTGGACAGCTCGCCCATCCGTGCACCTATCACTCACACCTATGGACATACATGGCTCTGGATGTGGGAGGAAACCGGAGTCCTTGGAGGAAAACCACACAAACACTGAAGAACATGCAAACTCCACACAGAGAGACCCCAGGCTGGATTCAAACCTATGGCTGTCTTACAGTGAGGCGGCCGTGCTACCGACTGCACTACTGTACCAGCCGTGTACAGAAATGCATTTTCAAAAGGAAAAGAGACGCTGCAACAATAATTAATGCAAACATTTATGATCGTGAAGCCAGAACCTCATCCAAACTGACTGAAAAAGCGGAAGCAAATTCTCCTTGTAACTAACAGGCAGAAACGAAATTATTAGAACAGTGGCTACGACGATCATCAAAACTGTGTGAGGAAAGTAGATTTTCTCCCGACAGTGTTTCTCTCCAAAATAATTAGTCGGGGAGCAAGATTTCAGACTTACTTATTCTCTAAAGAAAGTTTTAAACCCGCAGTGATTCTGGCTCTGCTAATTCTGTACTGAGAGATACCAAAAAAAAATCGATCTTGTCTTTTCCAAACAAAGTCGAGATCAATATAAGATCAGCAACCATGACTGGGGGTAAAAAAAAAAAAAAACTACAAAATAAATAAACAAACAAACAAACAAGATGGATTGAAATGTTATAGACAGGTGTCATAAAATTAATAAAATTACACTATCCATCATTGTCAGAGGCCAGAGGGTTTTTTTTTTTTTAAACCAATGAGACGTAATCAGGAGCATAAATCATTACCCTCCATCTCGAACAGGTTCATTCTCTTGTCAACGATTTCTTTCTTTCGATCTAGCCGAGACCAGCCATGGAGTGGTCGCCAGCCCTTATTTGATTGATGGCACGGCGTTGGTTTTAATTACACCAGCCCTCAGCATTTGTGCTTATTATTACCAGGACTGCAGTGGCTCTCCGCCACTGACATTGATGTTCTTATTGAATACAGTGTAAAGGACCTCAGAAACCTTCATAGCGTGATGTGTCTTACAGCGCCTAACCGAGCACCATGGCGGGAATTATTTTAGTGTGATGTCTTCACACAGACATATTTCTCGTATGTTTCCCACAGATTAATTCTCTCCTTTATTGTCTCGCTGAGGTCTTTGTGCTTGTTCCCCCCATTATTTCCCCTCCAGCATCTTCGCCACTGATGCTGTAATAACTGTCTCTAAGCTCTGGCAGCCACGTAAGTCACAACAAATTACACAGCCTGTCAAATGAATACATGTGAAAATAATACTTAACTAAATTTATGACTAACTTTAAGTCTTATAAAAGCAAAGCATAATTTTAACCCTGAAACAATCTGTGGCCAAATATTTTTCTTAAAAAAGTTATTACATCTATGATATAAAAGGCACTTCCAGCACCTTTTATGCCAAAGGGATTTGTGAACACACAGTGCTTCAGCAACAGTACGATCTGAAGATTAGGCCTTGGGCTTCAACAATACAACGCAGTTTACATTTGCCAGCAAATACATGTGCAATGTACCGTAACACTTTTATACTAGCTTTACACTTATACTATATGACTGCGACAAATCAAATAATATGTGTTCAATATGTGGTCACATAGCAGTCTTAGAGCCATTTGATTAAATGTGGTATTAAATATGGGTGGATTCAATTATTGATGCTCTGAGCCCTGAGGGGGATGAAAACAACAAACTCAGTATTACTTAATAACACTTTATTTTATTGATAGCCCTATATCTTGGCTTTATGGAATGGTTCATCCAAGTCACCAACTCCTAACGGGTCAGTTTTTATCGCACGTGCCGTAAAACCTTCCAAAACGCATGAAACGCGAGTGACAAAATTAAATGCAACATCAAAAGTACAATTAATAATTGTTAAATCTACACCTAGATTTTGTTAACAAACTACTACAATATGTTACTTTAAGTGTACCAAAAATCAAAAACCAAGGTTGAAAACTTATAGAATTATGCACTGTCGAATATATAGCGCAAAAGGTAAAAGTTGGAAAAAATTGACTCGCATTCTTAACTTTACCCTCATTTCCTCAAAACTCATCAGATACTCTTCAAAATCACTGTACTTTGCCTAAAGTGTGTCTATTATACAAAACAGTTACCCTTTGCCATCCATAAATGACTTAAACAGCTCAGTCAGGCCCTGCATTGACCCTCGGAAAACCTCTCGATCGTCACTCGCGTTTCACCTCTGACAACATATTCTAAAGTCCACCTCAACACCACTATACATCATTGGATTGTATCCATATCACTCCTACATACACAAAACATGTTCTACTATTAAATTAAGGGCATAAATACACATATCTGGCCCATCTAGGGTTCCTACTATGCCTTTAAAAATAAAATTTAACTTTTTTTTCGCAACATCGCCGACTCCGTGCGGGCCAGGTTTTAGATAAAAATACCTCAGGATAACTGATATACTTTTTTTTTAACCAGCCACACATGTCTACTAACCATTACAAAAGAGATAAACACCATACAAGATGATACATTAAGCTGGTAACCATTCTACTTTAACCATGTGGAAAAATCACTCATTCGTCACTCGCGTTTCACCCGGTAATACAATAGGGAAATCAGGTGATATGAGGCCATAGGAGCTGGTACGAATGAATTTCTCTTTATTATTCTACGTTTAGGGTTGCTACATATACCCTGTAACTTTGTTTGGATTGTAGGAAGTATAGAAATTAGCAGTAGTTTGCGCTATATATAGGTAAATGTCAGTGAAACCCGAGTAATGAGGCCGGTGTTGAAAAATAGTTTTTTCAAGCTGGCAGAGGCTCAGGTCAATGTATGTAAAAAATATTTCTATGAACATAACCCTTATAGGGACCCTCTTGGCTGGATGTAATATGAACAGTGGGACTACCTTCTTAGTATGCTGGTTGATGGTCTAAAAGTTTCGTCACTAGCGTTTCTATGGGTGTGTTTTAAAACTACTAGTATTTATTCTATGTTTCAGTTGCAGATTAATCCTTCTTTGATTAAGTATCATTATTCTTTTTTTATGAAGAAGGCTGAAAATTCAGTCAGCACGTTCTGAGAGAGTAGTGAGCAGCACAGGGTCTCCCAAAGATGGGTCAGCACACCCTTCCTGTTTACTCTGTACACAGCTGATTGTTTCAGCTCCCAACCTGATCAATATGTTGTGAAATTCTCAGAAGACACTGGTATCCTCAATTTACTCACGAGAGACTCAAACACTACCAGCCATAATAGTGGAGTGGGCAGGTTGAGGACTGGTATGGTGAGCATTCCTCGCACATTAGTGCATGTAAAACTAAATTATGAGAGACACCAGATGAATTAGAGTGCATGGTTCTGTTGCGATATATGGCCATGACATCAGACAGATCACATCTCACTAATATTTTGGGGTCTTTACTGATAGTGAGCATAGCTGACACACACACACACACACACACACACACACACAGACATACGGCAAGTGTCTGTAAAAAAATCCATTAAGCACCTCCATTTCCCGCAGACACTCTGAGCTTCTGGTGTCTGCAGGAATATTATATTAATTTCTTAACTGGCGTCCATCTCAGGTTATGGTATTGCCAGCTGGTTTGGAAACTTAACGGTCGAGTCCAAAGCTCAAATATTTAGCCTGGTTAAGATGGCAGGGAGGATTGTGGGAACTCTTACCCAACATGACATTTCTGAACGGTCCATTATTCAACAGACCATCAGCATCCTCTCTGACCCTCTTCCCATGAGCTGAACTCTGAGTACTATATGTGCTAATGAATTCTGGGAGGAGGTAAAAGGTCCTTTTGTGTAAGCACAATCATTATAAACATCCATTCCAACATCAGTTCTCAAAGAAAAACAACAAGCTTATGGCAACAGAAAGGCCTGCGGTCATTACTAACGATTCTTTTAGTATTATTCTTCCCGAAACACGCTGCTTGGATCAATCCTGAGACATGGTCTTTCTCAGTAGGATCCAGAAAACCTCATCATTCAATTAGTCAAATGATATCTTTACGACCACAGTCTTCACAAACCCATCCATTATCCACACATAGGGTTCCAGGGGAGCTGGAGTCTATCCCAGCTGACTATGGGCAACAGAACACAGGCAGGATGCAAACCCACAACCTTCTTCCTATGATGCTACAGTGCCACTGTGCCGCCCCAGTGTTCATACAAAGACTGTTTTGTGTGATCTAAGAGCTGAAAAATCATCGTGACTCGACTCCTAGGGATTTACGCAGCAGAAAATTCTTTCGAAGACCATAGCAATTTATTTTGATTGGAAACAGATAGTCTAGATACATGAATCCTTCAAAGTGAGCACGGTTTCTCTCAGCAGAACAGAATTTAATCCTCAGTTATGCATGAGAGTATAAGAGTCCTCCTCATGTAACTCAACTCTAATAAAAGTTGCTTCAGCTTTTTGTGTCACACCTGGGACCGCACTGTTTACACTCGCCTTCTCCATTTACCCCAACATTTTCCATTTTCCTTCGCAATCACATTCCAATCTGAGAAAACCATTCACATTTCTCTCAAACTAGATGACCAGGCATTTGGATGTGGTGTTTTATTCAAACCACAACACTGTGTTTTTCTCAACTGGAGAGTAGATGGAGACTGAAAAACACTGTTATTTCTCTCTTTGGGATATTTCAGGGGGATTGATGTCAATATAGAAACAATGAATTCAGGGAGCACTATTCATACTGCTAATATCAATTACTAATGGTGAATATGAATAGACTGGGTGAAGATGAAGCATGGTGTGACAGCTTGGATCGCTCCACTGATCTCTCTCAGGGAAAGGAAGGTTTGACTGATAGTTCCTAGTATTTCAGAAACACACACACACACACACACACACACGCACACACACAGAAACACGCACATGCACACACACACACATGCGCACACACACACACGCACAGAAACACGTACAAGCACACACACATTATTCAGGAGAAAAAGCTTCTAGCAGGAAGATACACACACACACACACACACACTGGTGTCTGGTGAGCTGAAAATGGCTGAAGCACAGAACATGCCAAGAAAAGTAATGATTTGTCTTCACTTGTTTTCGATCGTTTATTTAAATTAAGATTTGCGTTGTAGCGCAGAAGTGACTATCACGTCGCGGGTTCGAGCCCCGGTCGTACCAACCGGCAGTGGTCGGCAGCTTTTTCAGAGTAGCGCACAATTGGCCATCGCGCTACAGGGTTTCAAATTGGGAAGGGACTGCCGGGAAAGGAAATAAATAAATAGCTTTGTTCGTTGCTCAAGCGCCTCCTGTTGGCCAGACGGGCGCTCGTCAGGAAGATTCTAAGTCTGTTCATGTCCGGGTATCCTCCGCCCTCGTTCTGAGCTTGCGAAGATTCAACCAATGAGTGTATAAGAAGCAGTGGCTGACAGGCACGTGCTTCGGAGGAGAGCCGTGAACTGTCTTCACTCTCCTGAGTTGGCAGCAACGGGTCGCATACGAGCAAGCTTTGTACATAGTTCACCAATTGGGCATTCCAGATTCGGGTGGGATTGGAGATGCCAAATTTATTAAAAAAAAAAAAATTAAGATTACATCAGCTCCGAGAACACTCAACATTATCAGATGTGACCAGCTTTCCTTGTTACCAAGGAGGGGGGGGGAAAAAACCGCATAATTTTGACATGAAATTAAACTTCAATTAACCTTATTCATTTTGGGCATTTATCGCTAATTTTGCTAATTTTGCTTATTTTTAGAGCATGGTGCTCTAAAAGCAAACACAGCAGTTTATCTTTTTCGTATAGTGAAAAAAAAACATTATTGCTGAAAGCTTATTCTTATCACTGGAAAACTTCTTAATCTTGGACAATGTTTGAAAATCAATCAACACTCAGTACTTCTCATCACACCTGAACGAGGAGAACTGACCACACCTGACGGTGGTGGATGTTTTTGAGGATAAACCTCACAGGCTTTCTTTGCAGTGGTGCCAATATTGTACAGGTACAGTATTATTTCACTGGAATGTAGTAGGATTTTATGCCAAACTCTGAGACAATGAGTCTCTGGCACAGATTTCCACAGTAGGTCTGACTGCTCGTCAGGATTTAGATCATATCTAGAGCTGTCAGGTTGCTGAAATACTCGCCCTGCTCCAGTCGATGACTGTCGCCCATAGTCTTGTATGTAATCCAACAGCAGCATCCACTGTTTAGTAATAGGCTGCAGTATAGCCGTGTCACTTTTTCCTAAGTCCGCAAGAAATGTTTCGGCATTTGGAAATCCGGAGGTTTTAGTCCTCGTTGTGTAGGCTATAAGCCGAACGACTCTCAGTCAAGAAAGCGGTGACTTGTGCAGTCGGATCAAACGGTTGAACTTAAAGTGTGCTTACTTTTGTCGCCTTTTACTCATAATTTGAGAGCTAATCTCAAGAATAAACTTTGGCTGCTACCAACAAATTAACGCGATAAAGCCCTTCTCAGTTGCAAGTGACATGGGGTAGCACGGATTAAAAACTGTTCACAGCGGGACTGATTATGTTTTCACATTTGTGAGAAATGATCACTTATCCGCCTTAGGTATACTGTGTAAAACATTTATATTCAGATCTAATGGTAGCTATAGTTATCAATTTGCGAACTGTGTGCAAGCCAATGTCTTACATTATTTAGACCAATATTTCGCCATGGCAAATTATCGACATTAACAGTGACAGCCAGATTTAAAATTTTGGGCATCCAACGAGAAATTATAAATGTATTAATAAATATTTTGTGACAATAAATGCGTAAGTTGTCATCCATAAGGAAAGCGTTTCTACTTCATGACTACTCCTGCTTCTAACTGCCTCTTATAGAATTTGATATTTTAAAACACTAATAACAAAAACATTGATTGACTTGTAAATAAGTCGTATCCGAAACAGTTGCGATAGTTTATTCTTGCCAAATTTCAAGGCCTGTAATAACATCTGGTACACACCAGTCATACCCAAAAAACGCTCCCCCCTATCGACAGTCCCCCCAAGTTCTGCCTGCCGGGACTACACCCACACCTGTTGTAATCCTACGCCACCCGCCAGGCCGATCAAAGAAAGGTAAACGAAAACGCGAAGGCAACTTCTCGTTAACTTTAGCGGTACCTTTATCCACGCTGGTACTGTAATTGTTATAGTGGCTTCCTGTTATGGCCACTAGTGCACACCAGACACATGATTTTGGGTCATAAAAGTAAGCATACATAATGTTACTTCTGTATTTCTAATAATACATAATATGATATGCTTATTATCTGATAAATTTGGGTAGGGTTTCAAAAGCAACTCAAAGAAAGGAAAGCAGTTTTTTTGAGGCCATAGATGCTGCAATATTAAAAGCACTTGGGTAAGCCTAAGTTTCTTACAAATCCCAAAAGTCTATTACATAGCTAACCCCTCCTGGGACCACTCATTTTTAACACAAGACTTCTCAGGAAATGGCAGAGTTATTCCTGGATATAACAGAGGTTTGCAGGCACCATTTTCACACAGTAAAAGAAAAAAGAAAAAAAAATCACCGTTCGGAGTTCATCTCCAAAACCAAAAGTGCCCCCCAAGGTGTGTTATTCTACATTGCACAAATATGCTGAGTGGAGTAATCACATGGTAAAGCCATGTCAGTGGAACGTGTTATTACTTTACATTGCACATTCTAAAAATCAGCAGAGTGCGAGAAGGAATTATGCTCAGTGAAATGAAATGGTCTCATGAACTGCTTTTCTTCCTTTTGATGAAATTGCAACAAATTAAACAAGAAATAAATCAAAACCACACAATCCAGAAGAGCAACACTATTTGTGTTAATTTAATAAGCATCTCATCTCAAGAAGTCATCACAGGAACTGTAATATTCTCTACCAGACTGAAACACTGAAAAGGCAGGTCTGCTGATTAAGTTTCAGTACTCTGCCTCCGAAGCGTTACTCGCTCAGTACTCTCGGTGCTTCGGGTGCGTTTCAGGAGAAACTGTTGTGATGAGCCTGGAGATTCACGATTCGATCAGTAAATTCGAGATATTTGAGGTTTGCACATCGCCACTGCTTAATGAAAAAAATATTTCGCTGCACTCAGAAATACGAGAGCTCTTTGAAGGAGATTAAAGGGAATGCTTTTTGATGTACTTTGCGTCATTCGGACTCTGAGAGTTTCAGACTCAGTGCCGCTTACTGAATTCTGATTTCAGGGTAGACGGGACGGTCTTTTGATGAAGACATGTTGGAGGTAACTGAGGTGACTCAGTACCAGCGCAGCTATAGTACCACAAACCATAATTTTCATTCTTTCACTCTCCAAATGAAATAGAAATGGCTGGTTCCACACACCCCCAGGCCATTCCAGCCACATCTCAGAACAGAACTGTGATCGATTACATTTCATTATACTCCAGTGGATTAAACCTCAGTTCCTCAAATACGAGGATTTCTGCTTGTTGTATTTAATGACTCTCAGTACTCCACAAGAGGAGTGCTTCGCTCTGTAGGCTCATAAGCCATATCTCCAGGGAGATAAAGAACTAACTGAACTCTTGTTTTTTTGACTGCAGCCGGTCGCTTGATGTTCTACAGTGAACATCGCTCAATTACATCGCTCATACAGTCTTGCAGATGAGTCAGCAGTTAAATTGAGCCCACATTTAATGAAAAAAGAACAAAGTTGTGTGTTTTTGAGACTGACTGGCATGAAAGTGGTAACTGGTTGGTCAGCACGTCAGCCAAGCACTGACATAATCACATCATCACATCAGTGTCTTCTCAATAACGCCTCAGAAAACAGCAAACAACAATCAACTGTCCAGACGCTACGCACAGAAGCACATGCACAACTGCGCAATGTTTTTTTTTTTTTTAATTACGATAATTGTAGCTATTTGTCATTTTCCTTCCAAGTGGAGAACTGCTAAAACTGTTGTGCAGCCTAAATTGTTATAACAGTTAAAATATAAATAAATAAATAAATAAATAAATAAATCAACAATGTGTGATTGTCACAGCAGGCTGTGTGGAGAAGAAACATGTAATTATTAGGAAAGCGAATGAAGCCGTTTGCACCGTGCTTAATTAGGATCTGCGTCAGGCTGCAGTGGCTCATTTGGCTTTTCATGACCCCAGAGAGGATGTTTTTTTTTTGTGCTGCTGGCACAGGTTTGTCAAAAACAGGTGATCCCCCCGTAGCCGCATTGTCGACTAACCAATCCCACTTCCAGGCTCGCTGCAGTTCATTTCATTTTTTTTTTTTTGGCAACTTTTAATGACTGGACCCTCTGCCCTGTTTTTTTCACAGGGTTCAGACTCTAATTAGCCATGTGACAGCGCGGTACGCGATTAGGCAGCAACTGAGCCACACTCATTATGATGCAGGAAAAGGAAAGTGTGAGAATTTAATGATAATGCATTCGGTTAATATGTGACAAAAGAGAGGGACACTCTACACAGAATTAGCTCTCAATTACAAGATAGCAGAAGACACGATGCCAGGGTGTTCACTGTGCTGCACTGCCATGGAGAATATAATGATAACATTCAAATGAACTCGCAGTCAAATTTTCTCCCCGTGTTGAGATATTAATGGTACTCATGCGACAGCACAAGACTGCCTGCGCTAGGTTAATCATTATCATGTCACAAAGCAGCATGGTAAATGTATTAGCTGTTAATGGTGAAATATGGTATACTTGCCCTCTCATACCATGATGTGTTCACCATGCCCACTAACTGAACAAGTGCAACAATGTGTTCTTGTTCTGCTATTTTGTACAATGTGTGTATACACCAATGAACGAAAACATGATCACTCACAGATGAAGCAAATAACATTAACTCCAAACAATGGTGTATGTCAAGGTCTCAGGTGGTACGCCAACAGTTGGTTCTCATAATCGACATGTTAGATGGGGGAGAAATGGAAGATCTTAAGATCCGAACGAGGGCCAAATCGCTGTGGCCAGATAACTGGGTCAGAGTATCTCTGAGGGCTTGTGAGTGTTCTTTCTGAAAGTGGTTCAAGGAGGGATAAACCCCAAACGGGTGGCAGTGCGTTGGACGCCCGAGGCTTAGTGACAAATGAGGGCAATGATGCTCACCCCGTGTGGTCCAAACTGATAGGATGGCGACTGTGACACCAGTCCCCAAAAAAAACAATGATGGTTACAGGTCACACTGACAGAGCATTACACCATGTATAGCCACAGAACAATCATATCACCAATTCTGACCTCTGAAAACCATCAAAAGTGCCTAAGACGGGCACGCAAACATCAATCTCCACTATGCAACCATGGCAGCAGGTCATCTGCTCTGAGTCCTGTGTTCTTGCTCTGTACATCGAGTCCATCCTCCAAATGCACGTGCAGTATTCACCCGGGGAAAGCTACTCAGTGGGAGGAAAACAAGCCGGAGGAGGGAATGTCATTTTCAGGGAAGTGTTCCACCGGGAAACATCAATTTATTTGATGGAGCTGTTTTTGCGGTACATGGAGGTTCAAAAATGTTAGGCCAGTGGTCATAATGTTTTGGGTCATCAGAGTTTGTCTTTTCACTGTTTGGCCAAATGTATAATTAGTGCTAAATAAATCTGTTGAGATTTCTGTATCATTACTCATATTTAGTCATAGTCAACATAATCATTTGTTAACACATAATCAACAATAAACAGAATCAAAAAATTTTATCCGCAGTACGGAAATTGGTTTTTAGTTATGATTTGAAAAAAAATGTAAATTAGCTTATTACATTTAACTAAAAAGACTGCGAGATATTAAGACTTCCAACATCACAAGTGTGGCTATAGCAACAGAAGTTTAAGAGCCATTCCGTGAGAAAATGGCACTTTTTGAAGAGGTTGAGGAGTTGACCCCCCTGGAATTGAATGAAACATGGCACATAGGTACACTACCGCTCAAAAGTTTGGGATCACTTGGAAATTTTCTTGTTTTCCATGGAAACACACATGAAATTAGTCTGAATAGGAAATATAGCAAATGAACAGAACATGCTGACATTGTCTGAGTTAGAAATAATGATTTTAATGGAAAATGATGAATATGTACTACAAACTTTGCCTTCATCAAAAAAAAAAAAAAACACCTTCACTGTTGATATTGAAACTGGTGTTTGACGGGAACTATTTAGCGCAGCTGCTAGTTGACAACCTGTGAGGCGTTTTTGTCTTAAACTACGCACTCTCAGATATTTGGCTTCTTGCACAGTTGTGCATCGGGGCCTCCCACTCCTTTTTTCTGTCCTTGTTTGTGCTGCTGTCTGAAGGAGTAGTTGACAGCATGGTAAGAGATTTTAAGTTTTCAATTTCTCGCATTGAATAGCCTTCTTTTCTAACCACAACAATAGACTGACGGGTCTCTAAAGGAAGTTCTTTCTTTCCGGCCATTTTGAGCCTGTAAACAAACAAACAACTGCTGATGCTTCAGGTACTAAACCAACCTCAAGAATGCCATGCTCCCTTTTGCGCTCCCTTATTAGTTCAACGGTTTTCAGCTGTGCAACACATTTGCAGAAGGGTTTTGTAATAATCAATTAGCCTTATAAAATGCTTAACTTGGATTAGCAGCCATACCAGGAGATTGATGCAGAGGACTGACAGTTGCTGATAATAGGCCTCTATGCAAAAATGTAGATCATTCTTTGAAAATCATCTGATTAATTTTAAACATTTGTGAAATGGATAAAAATGTTTGTGAAATGCATGAAAATGTATTTTTCTTTGGAAAACAAAGAAATTTGCAAGTGATCCCAAACTTTTGAGCAGTAGTGTAGATCCGAGTGTCTCACGGAAAAAGCCACATTTTTAAGTCCATATCTCACTTTGCCTGCCGGTGGCGCCACCTGGAAGCTACTAAAGTGGCTCAGTTTTGCTGTTGACACCACATTTTATATAAACTATTATGACTTAAGCGTACACAGTACCGAATAAGTTATACTTTTATCATGACCTTAGACACTTCAAGTCCGGATTGGACATCAGTACCACATCAGCGCCATGCTGGGTAACTACATTATTGAGCCAGAATTATTTGAAAAATAACAATTAAAAATTGAAAATGGAAATGGAAATAAAATAATATCCCAGACATATACCAGTCTAGAATACTTTATCATGTGTTTACTCACAACAAGACTATCATTTTCAGTGAATAGTACCTCGGTATCTTGCTGGGTTAGTGCAATGGATGGCCGGAAAGATGGTCAAAATTGATTTTGGTGCATGTTTGCAGTATATTTTCTCAGTGACCCAGATATGTACTGTGGTGGTAAATGCTGTTTGTTGTGCTTTTGGAACTCTATTTTCAGGCATACCAAGCATTTCTTTGGTAGTATCTACAGTTTCAAGCTAGACAGAGCCAAAGTTGGAGGAAAACTCAAAACGGACCATTTCATAGCAGATTGTGCCTATGTTTAGGTGACATTATTTTGTTTACCCAGCAAGATAGCAAATCTTAAGTTCTCTGGGTACATAGTCCCTTTGGGGTACGTTAAGCATTTGTAAAATCTCAATGGTAGTACTTTCAGTGTAGATGATATTCAACATCAAAAGTTGGAAAATTTCACCCCCAGGGGGCGCTGTAGGTTGGATGCAAATACTGGCTATCCCCAGCAATGTACCAAAGAAATTGTTATACCCTCGACGACGAAATGTCGGGGGTATATAGTTATATACCAAGAATTCCGTCCATCCGTCATTCCGTCATTCCGTTCGAAGACATTATTTGTCCAATCGATATCTCGAATATTATTCATTGGATTCTTTTCAAATTTGGTACACATATTCTCTACCACAGGGAGAGGTGCAGTGCAAAGTGTCGGCCATCTGGGATGATTTTTCACAAAAATATCGCCGTTTTCCTGTTTTTGGACTTAGAAATTTTCAAGTGGGTTCAATGTCAATTTGTCCGATCGATATCGCAAATATTATATATTGGATTCTTTTCAAATTTGGCACAAATATTCTCTACCACAGGGAGCGGAGCAGTGCAAAGTGTCGGCCATCTGGGATGATTTTTCACAAAAATATCGCCGTTCTCCTGTTTTTGGACTTAAAGATTTTCAAGTGGGTTCAATGTCAATTTGTCTGACTGGTATCTCAAATATTATTTAATGGATTCTTTTCAAATTTGCCACACATAGTTTCTAACATATGGAGAGGTACAGTGCTAAGTGTCATAGATGCGTTGCTATTTTTGTCAAAATTGATTTTCGGAATGTGATAATTTCTATAATCACCAACGGAAAAAGCATGTTTGGGGACGTCGAGGGTATTAGTAAGCTCTGCTTACTTTTTCCCTTGTTTTTAAATTGCGATACACACAACTAGTTTTCTCTGAAAATGAAGAGTTTAGCTTGGCGCTATGCTGGGTGGATAGCTATCTGACCAAAGGTGGCACTCTAAGGAACGAAACTTCCACTGACCTAATGTTCCATATTCCCAGACATATAACAAAATTCTGTCTTTTGACATATATGAAGTACATGCACAGTTATAAATAAAATTTGTAATCTCTTTGGTATAAAGCTGGGTTGGTTGTAAATTGGAAAAGAATGCTGGTGGTGATTGTAGCATTGTGTCAACATGCAAGAATCTTACCAGTAGTCAGTATAGTGCACAGTTTTGTAGTGTTGGTGCATTTTCAGAAAATAACAAATGCTCAGCATTTTTCCTTTGCTATTAGAATTAGTGAGCAGGCTTCAGCGTTAATTCTAAGATTTCCCAAGGGCAGGGTGCTTAGGTAAGAAAAAGGGCACAGCAGTCGCGTCGAGCAAGTGGTTGTCCTGAAAAAGACCACAGAGTTCATAGTAAGCAAGCAGCAACCTGCCAAGATAAGGGCAGTTCATTTGTAGTGGTAATTTGCATGCCCTCATTCCCAACACCAGCCCATGATGTCTAGCCTACGGGATGCCTGCTGGGTGGGACGGCAGGTTTCTTTTTCAGACTTCCCATTTTGGTGCGTACCAAGCTGCGGGTGTTGATGCAACTATTGCGCCATATAGGCTGCAGCCAGCTATTTAATTCAGAGACAGACAAGCTCACTATCAACGAGCCGTAAACCGCCCTGTAGAGACCCATGATCTAGTGTAGTAGGGCTTGCCTAGGGCTCAACTGGCTCCAAGGGTAACATCGACCCAGATCGAACGAAGAAGGCCTTGGATAGCTGCTCAGGGCCAAGGCCAAGGAGCACCTCTGGCGCGCACCACCAGGTGCCACCAACCCACAGTCCAATTCCAAAAACAGACTGAAGGATAGAGCTAGTCACATGATGGGTTGACGTTATTTCACTGTGGATAACATGAAAAGTACAAAACAGTTTTAACTTTTGTACTAACACATTCTGTCTTCATGTACACGGTTGTGTGACTAAGATTCTTTTTCAGAGTTCAAATCATGGCCTGTTATTTTATACAAGTGTACATATACTGTTGATGCATGTCTGTATACATAATTATGGTGATACTCCTTTTACAATAGTTGTTTTTTGGCTTTTTTTTTATTTTTGGACTGGTCATGTTTTATAACTTGCCGTACATTTCTGACTGGGCTGTACCCGTACTTGGTAATAATACATGTATTGTGTGTTTGTAACGTTCACAATCACCACCAGTTTACAACCAATAGAGTTTTATGCCAAAGGGATTACAAATTTTATGTATAACTGTGCATGTACTTCATACATTTAAAAAGGCAGAACTTTGGTATATGTCTGGGAATACGGAATATTAGGTCGGTAGAACATTAGGTCTTTAAAGCGACACCTTTAGTCAGAAAGCTATCTACCCAGCATAGTACCAAACCAAACTCTTCATTTTCTCAGAAAACTAGCTGTGTGCATCACAATTAAAAAAAATTCTTTGGTACATTGCTGGGGATAGCCAGTACTTGTATCCAGCATACAGCACCCCCTGGGGGTGAAATTTTCCGACTTTTGATGTTGAATATCATCTACACTGAAAATACTACCATTGAGATTTCACTAATGCTGTAATGTACCCCAAAGGGACTGTGTATCCAGAGAATTTAAGATTTGCTATCTTGCTGGGTAAACAAAATAATGCCACCTAAACACAGGCACAATCTGCTATGGAATGGTCCATTTTGAGTTTTCCTCCAACTTTGGCTCTGTCTAGCTTGAAAATGTAGATACTACTAAATAAATGCTTGGTATTCCTGAAAATAGAGTTCCAAAAGCACAACAAATGGCATTTACCACCACAGTACATATCTGGGTTACTGAGAAAATACACTGCAAACATGCACCAAAATCAATTTCGACCATCTTTCCGGCCGTCCATTGCACTAACCCAGCAAGATACCAAGGTACTGTTCACTGAAAATGATGGTCTTGTTGTGAGTAAACACATAATAAAGCATTCTAGACTGGTATATATCTGGGATATTATTTTATTCTCATTCCCATTTTCAATTTTTACTGTTATTTCTCAAATAATTCTGGCTCAATAACGTACTTACCCAGTTTGGCGCTGATGTGGTGCTGATGTCTATTCAGGCTTGAAGTGTCTAAGGTCATTATAAAAGTATAACAAATTTGGTACTGTGTATCCTTAAGTCATGATCGTTGATGCAAAATGTGGTGTTGACAGCAAAACTGAGCCACTTTAATGGCTTCCAAGTGGCGCTACCGGCAGGCAAAGTAAGATACGGACCTAAAAATTCGGCTTTTTCTGTGAGACACTCGTATCTACCTATGTGCCAAGTTTCATTCAATTCCAGTGGGGTCAACTGTGCACCAAATGTCAATCTCTCGTGGAATGGCTCTTCAAATGTTTTAAAGGCTGACCTTACAACAGTTGGTATGATTATGCAACTAAACCAGTTCTCATCACTACCCTTCTCTCAGGTACATTAATACATCAGAGATGACAATGTGTAAGACAAGTATGGATTGAGCTGGTCTCAGCTGGACAGTGTGTGTGTGTGTGTGTGTGTGTGTGTGTGTGTGTGTGTGTGCGTGCGTGCATGCGTGTGTGTTTGTGTGTGTGTGCAAATTTTTATATATATGGGTATGAGATGGATAAATAGACACACAACAATAATGTAACTGGCTTCTATCAGATATTCTTTCAGGGGTTTTAAGCTGGACGATATCTGACCTTGCATAATTGATCAGGACCCAAAAGCACAGTAAGACAGAGTGGGTTTTAGTTATCATCTTGGGGTGTTTTCACACCGAAATAGTCCTGTAGACTCGGTTTGATTGGGGACACGGTTCAACTGGATCTGCAACATTCAGCTGGTCCGAGATTGCGTTCAAACTGCACTTTGTCAAACGAACTGAACTTCTTGAATAGCGTATTCCCCTCCTCGCCTGTGGCGGCGCTGTATCAAGAATTACTGAAGGACAAGACAATACACAGAACGAAGAAGAAACATCGCTCTTCTATGCCCTGCATTGTAGTCCACTTCCGGCATTTGGTTCGCATGAAGCGGACCGAGACCTACGTTTTTAGGCGGATCAGAGTCTGCTTCTTTGATCCGCATCAGAGTTCGATTGCACATTCACACCTCCCCAAACAAATCGGACTTTCCAAGCAAACGAACTAGAGTTTGATTCAGTAGGGCTGGTGTGAAAGCACCCTAAGAGGCAGGAGAACAGAAACTCCGCAGTGCACTGTTGGCTCGTCACAATGTCCTTATAAAACACTAGAACAGTGAAGTGAAATATGCTCATTCTGTCATGTACTTAAGGCATTTGGGTTTGAAATTAAAAGAGAAAATTGAGACCAAAAACCAAGCAATTCAATGTAATTTATATGCCTCTTTGTCTACCGATTATAAAGAAATGGCTGATTTTGCGTTGAGAATGTGTTGATATAGTGACCCATTACATTCAGAGAGTATGAAGATGAACATATGCCACAGAAACCATGAACTCACAATTTTAGTATGATATGGACTCACAAAAACCAACAGACAAATCACGCATTGACCTGTAATGTGAAAGGGAAATGTGAACATGCATACTAAATACTGCACATGCATTTTTGTTTTTAGGAGGGACTGTTTGTACTGCCTTGTATACGGCAGTTCATATAATCCGGTGAGAAATATTAAAGTATTCAGAATACACCCACTCGGAAAGCCAAAAATTGCGCCCCCCACCATCACAAATCTTGAACTCAGGTGTCAGGAAAAATCGTGTGATGGGATCTAAGGGGTTAATCAGGATCTGCAGCTCAGAGGTTAAAACCAGCCATAGCCCGCCTTGTGATGGCTAATCCACAGTTACTAAAAGAGTCACGATTCCTCTCATTTTAAATTACACGCAAACTCATAAATCAGACAGTAAATGCATAATCCTCCCTTTTAAATATTAATAAGAACTTACACATCAAGTCTCCAGGCTTAAGATTTACATTTGAATGTGGCCTTCGATCTGCACAATTTCTGCCTCCCGATATTACTGGTGCTTTTAAACCTGTGTTGTAATCTCCTATCAGCCGAGTAAATGGAACTTAAATGAATTTAATGGCAGGTCAGGGGATTTCATTAGCAGCTGCTAACGCTACAGAGCCACTTCCTGTCTCCTGGCCAGGGCTGCAGCCGGCAGCTTCATTCTGTTCTTCAAGTGCTGCTCTTAATGTCAGTGCTCCTTCCAGCAATTAGGACAATTATTTTTATCTAGCCAGAAAATTCGTAATAAACAAACGTAGATCCAAAGCCACAACTCAGAAATGAAATCTAATCTCTGAGCCAAATGTCATTACCTTGGCCATCCAGATTCCTGTAATAGGCATATCCTGTCTTAAGCTGCAAAAAAAGGATACGAACAGTTCAAAGCTATGAGTGATTCAATATTTTTTAAGAGCAGGAACATGAATATGGAAACTGTAATGATAAAGGATTGCCTGCTCCCAATCATAAAATAAAAACCTTGGAGAAGGAGACAATACCTCGAGACGACTCTGGTCTGAACCTCAGTGATTGGGAAGCAAGGGCAGCTGAAAATCTGGAATCTTGCCTCATTTTTCATTGGTTTTATCTAATAGGCCCATTTATCCATCCATCCATCCATCCATCCATCCATCCATCATCTTCCGCTTATCGGGGGCCGGGTCGCGGGGGTAACAGACTAAGCAGAGAGGCCCAGGTGCCCCCCTCCCCTCCCCAGCTACTTCCTCCAGCTCTACCTGAGGGACCCCAAGCTGTTCCCAGGCCAGCCGGGAGATATAATCCCTCCAGCGGGTCCTGGCCCTGCCTCGGGACTCCTCCCAGTTGGACATGCCTGGAAAACCTCTAAAGGGAGGCGTTCAGGAGGCATCTGGACTAGATGCCCGAACCACCTCAACTGACCCCTCTCGACGCAGAGGAGCAGCGGTTCTGCTCTGAGCCGCTCCTGCATATCTAACATACTGTATCTCTCACATATTTGCTGTCAGCAAGACTTCTGGAATAATTTAGAAAAAGATCAGCCAAAGACTGATCCATTCATTTCCCAGACTGTTACAACTGTTACATCAAAAGTAATCCTTGATCATTCTCAGCTCTTGATGGATTTTATATTTATTATTTTTACTTTCTGTAATTATGTTCATGGTTCTTTCAATCAACCAGGTCATCAACAGACAAAACAGGACTATATATGGAGGGGAAAAAGGAAACTTCTTTCATGCAAGTAATCGGAGTACAGTGTTTATTCCTTACCTATCCTGACCTCAGTATTATACGGTTCTATCATGTATGTGTTTCTGGGGCAGATAGAGCCTTGTAATACTACGGTCACGCTACATCATTGCTTAATTAAAATATAGTGGGAAACACTAATACTGGCAACCTTGGTAAATATGAAAGGTGGTTATGAATTTTTTCTTTATTGTTTATCCTTTAAATATTTAATTGAAATATTAAGAAAACAAAATTTCAAAGTGAAATACAACCATTGAAAGAAATAATATCATCATTGAGCAACTTTTTTTTTTTCTCAAAATCGTGCCACAATTATTGGGTCCCCTTCAAATAATACTTGTCGCTGCTTCCCTTTGCCAAGATTAAAGCTGTGAGTCCTGTACAGTGTATCTTGAGGCAGGAGAAGATATAAAGAGGGATCTGAAACCATCCCTCCACGCAGAGATCTCCAAATTCCCAGGTCCTCCGACATCGACTCTCCTCTTCAGCTCGTCCCTCAGGTTTTCTTTTAGATTAAGATGAAATGACTCAGAAGGCCAGGCAAAATCCTTGATTCTGTAGCCAGTGAACCATTTTTGTATTAATTTTACTGCACGCTTTGAATTATTGTCATGCTGGGAGATTAAACCATGGCCCAGTTCTGTTACAATCCAGACAAGGAACCAGCTGTAGACACAGGTTACAATCCAATGACGGCATTTATTGATTGGAATACGGTAACAACAAGAGCAAAGCTGAAGCCCAGAGCAAGATGAGCACAGTCCAGTTCAGGTGGTATTGAGTGATGATGTAATGGGCGTGTCCGCACCCAGCCAGTGGTTAGCTATAGCTAAGCAGAAAGCAAACAGAAGTTTGCATGTTTCCTGAGCAGAGTCCAAATCGAGAATGTATGTCAAATAGTGGCGGGGGTGGGGGGTGGGTGGATAATTGAATAGAAGTGTGGAATATTTGCATATTCATAGATCCACACATGCTAAATGAGGACAAAGGTGTAGAGTCACACATAAACCATTTTAAGGCATGAATAAATTATTTTCATGGACAGTGGTCTCATTTGCATTTGTCATGATGAGCCATTGGAATTGGGGTTGTACATAATCTGACCCCAGAAAAAAACACTTTCTACTCTTTGAATGAAAATATTATTGAGCGTATTCATACCCAGGCCATGCACATTCCTTTTGTTTTGCCTTCATATAACTAGAGGTGAAACTTAATGCAAAAAGCCTTCCAGGAATAAAGAAATATACATAATTCTGAAGAGATACAGAGCTATCTGAATACCTGTGCTCAGAGATAGTGCTCTTTCATTTCCACAGCATTTGCGCATTGAATTTCAGCACTGAAAGCCACAGCATTCAGTGAGAGTGAAAGGAAGTAGGTATGCCTTTATGCAGATGATATGGGCCAATAGCATACCAATATACCTGCTGCATTTATGCACACTGACTGCATAAATGTGTGACATTCTTATTCAATTTCAGTTTCCTTTTCATCAGAGCACTTTCACATTTCTACTCTCGGTGAGGTACGATCCACGCTAACGATGGTGTTTGATAGATCAAAACACCCTTCAGATTAAACTGTCTGCTAAAATCTGCCGAAAATCACAGGTGGTTAGGCAAGAAGAAACTAGGATGAAAAATACCCTGGTAATTTCTACTGACAATATTCACAGACTTACAGTGAAGTCAGTACGTGACAAACCGATTTAGTGAGGAAACACATTTGATGTCTAAAAACCTACAGGTCTGACAAAAAAGTAAACATAGAAGAACACAGATGGAGAATAAAAATTGCTGGTTACCTCCGTCTGCAATGACCTTTTCACTCTTGCTCGGGAAAATGATCATCCTGAAGCCCATTTTTTACAGCGCACATACAGCCTCTGGCTGGTACTGTGTACTGTATACCTCTGTAAGCACCGTTTTATTTTCCCTACATACTGTATACCACTGTAACGACTATCGTATTTTCCCCTATAAGCTGTATACTCCTGTAAACTTGAACAGATTATCAGTAGTTTTAAAAACATCAATCATATATGGCGAGATCCAATCACATTTTTCTCTTAAACCTAATGAGGTTAATGAGCAATCTGTTCTAAATAACTGGTTGAATTCAGTCAGTAACTGGACGGCTGACAACTTCCTAAAGTTCGATGCAGAAAAGAATGAAGTATTGATTATTGCATCAGACAGCATTACCTCCAAAATCAGGAAGAATATTTGGTCTTTATTCTTTTCTGCTCAGTCAAGCCCCAGTAATCTAGGTGTCACTTATGTTCAATCCTTGTGTTCTGATGCTTATAACAAGATGTTGACCGAGGCATTTTCTTTCCATCTTAGTAAGATAGCCAGACTTATGACGGATCTGTCAACGGCTAAAATTGAGATGCTTATATAGGCCGGGGTGATAAAGCTATAATGATAATAATCACATTAACTTCAGGGCCTGAAATTCACTGCGGGATTGCGGGTATCGCGCATAATATTATCGATTCCCGCAAATTAAGCTCTTATAATGTGGGCGATTCCCGCAAACAATTACAGCAATGTGTAATAATGTTCAGTGAGCGTTTGTATCGGAGCTGACTGCAGGCCATCTGATCAGACTTCCACTGATCACCGCAGTGGGCAGTAACGCACCTGTTGCCGCTCGGGGCCCGCCATAAAACTAAAACAAAGAAGAAGACTTCCACTAACAAAAGACCATAGCAACAGACTTGGCGGGCTCTCTCCTTCTCTCTCTACAAAGCGATGAACTCCATCTGCCGTCACAACATCGCTCTTGCGAGCAAAAAAAAAGGTTGCCGTTCAACTAGGGATTCAGTGATGTGACATTACAAACATGGATCGATGGTTTAAACGTAAGTCCAACCTTACTTTATCTGAAACGGAACCTGCTCCGAAAAATGCACCAGAGGAAAGGACCAGAGCTAGCAGCGGTGCCGGTGCCAGTAACGTTAAGCAACCGAAAGACACATTTCAGTCTAACTGGCTCTGCATATATCCGTGGCTTGAACATAACAATGGTGAAATGAGCTGCTCAATTTGTAAAATGTATGGTGCTGTGCCTTTTACTAGCCGGTGTTACAAAACGTCAACTTTGCATCGCCACTCAGATGGCGTTTCTCATACAGCAGCCGTGAAAAGAAAACGTGAGGCAGATTCAGCGAAAAAATGTGATGGCTAAAGCTATTGAAGGGCGCAGTTGCAGGGAGACGAGGAAACGAAGGGGCTTCTCAAAACCGCCTACTTTATAGCACAAAACGAATTGGCTAATGCAAAGTTTTGTAATCTGGTTCAATTCATGAAAGAGATGGAGTGTCCTTCTTTCAAAAAGCTGAACACAGACACACCAAGCTATGGCAGCTACATTAATGAAAAAGGTCTGTCAGAAATGCACCAAGCTATTGCAAGTGCACTTGTGGAAGATATTGACAAAGCTGTGCTAAAAAGTCCAGTGTTTTCCTTAATACTGGATGAATCCGCAGACATAAGTAACACCAAGAGACTCATTACCTATGTAAGATACATAGATGACAACAAGATCAAAACAAAACTGTTCAGGAACTCTGAAATTGCAGATGGAAGAGCAGATACTATTTTTGAAGATGTGAAGCAACTGTTGACAGAGAAGAATTTGGATGGAAAAAACTTGGCAGCAGTTTGTACTGATGGAGCTGCTGTTATGACAGGATGCTGTCAAGGAGTTATTAAAAAACTTAGAGAGGAATACAACTCAGACTTGGTAGGGGTGCACTGTACAGCTCATCGTCTTGCACTTAGTGCTAGTGATGCAGCCAGCTCTGTGCCACAGGTGAAAAAGTTTCGGCAGGATTTGAGATCAATTTTTGTATTTTTCAGTAACTCTGCTGTGAGAAGTAACAAGCTGCATGAATTGCAGAAACAGCTGGATGAACCCCAATTGAAGTTCACCCAGCCACATACAGTGAGGTGGCTGTCAATTCACAATGCTGTGTCGGTGGTGTGTAGATCACTGAAATGCCTGAGAGATGTCCTGGAGCACATGGCTTCCTCAAACACTCAAGACGCTGACAAAGCCAAAGGTCCACTGACAGCTGTCAGACAGTTCAACTTCGTGGCCCTCTGTCACATGATGAAGGATGTACTGATGCACGTGGTCCGTCTCTCAAAACATTTTCAAAGAGAAGATCTGGACTTCTCCACAGCCCAGCCAATGGTTGAAGGCACCAAAGACGCCCTGAGAGAAATAATAGTCCACCCTGGCCCTGCAGAGGAGGAATTCTTTAGCTCTCTTCAAGGCAACAAGTTTAAAGGAGACAACGTTTTTGACTGCCACATTCAAAAACCAGCCTTTGACGACATGAAGAGCAGGTATGTTGGATCCTTGATAAATGAAATTGACAGAAGATTCCCTTCTGACACACTGGATGTTCTGTCATGGTTCACAGTTTTGGAGCCAAAAAAAGCCATTGTGGCAAAGCAGTCTGAAGATCTTTCTCACTATGGTGCAGAGAAGCTTAACAACCTACTGACAAACTTCTCATGTAATGTAAGTGCAGAGGATGCACGATCAGAGTTTGCGATGCTGAAACGAATAATGGTTTCCAGTGACTCGTATGGCTCATTTTCCTTTCAGCAGTTTGCAGAGGCTGTCTTGCATGAACATAGTGGTGTGTTCACTGAAATGGAGAAGGTCATTAACATTGCTATGGTCATCCCAATTGCAAGCGTGTCATGTGAACGTGGATTCAGTACACAAAACAGGATCAAAACAAAATTCAGAAACTCGCTCAACAACAAACCTCGCCAATCTGATGCTCATTTCAGAGCTTGGCCCTCCCCAAGAGCAGTTTGACTTTAGTAGAGCTCTCATCAAGTGGAAAGAAATGAAGCAGAGGAGACAGAGAACAGAGAGGACAGAGCATGGAAGAAAGGGCCACCAAAAAGACTACTGATGCAGTTCAAAGAGTCAACAAGTTAGATGTATATAGTTTAGATATTTTTTTTTATACAAAATCAGCAAAGACTGATGTCATGAGAGCAGTTCGACTTTTTTGTTAAGTAAGTTGTTACTGTGAAGAGAGATGAAGTGGAGGAGACCTAGGACAGGCAAAGAGTAGAGCATGGAGACAAGGGAGAAGAGATAGCCACTGATGAAGCTCAGATGACCACTAGCAGAGAAGAGGAAAGGGACAGCAATTAACATATCTGAGGTAAGAACAGGACAATGTTAAGGCCTATTGTTAATCTTCCAAGTAGTATAATTTCCTCCTGGACAGCTTTTCATGGTTCCAAATATTTTTTTGCTTTAACCCCTGTGTCATTAAGTGGAAGGAGATGGAGCAGAGGAGACGGGACAGGGAAAGGGAGCATGGAGACAGGACAAAAGAGAACCATCAATGCAGCCCAGAGATGATAACTAGAACAGGAGAAAGAGACATCAAATTGAAGCTACAGACAGTATTAATCTGAGGTACGAGTAGGACATTGTAAGACCTGTAGTTATGCTTGCAAGTAATATCCCCCCCAAAGTGTATAAATCCCCCCTATGTGGAGCATGTAAGGGGGGAATTCCCCCCATTTTGAAAAATTAATTTCAGGCACTGAACTTCTTTGGTAGCATTAAAAAGGCATTCAATACGAAATCCAATAAGTTGATGCAGCTGACTCAAGTGCCTTGCATTGTCAAGCCGTTATACAGCGAATCGGAAAACAATGCAAACTCCCTTCCAGACTCAAAGACCATATCATATCAATGTGGGGGGGTTTAGAAGGGAAAAGTGACATGCGAACAGCCAATCAGTCAGCAGCTCTGATGATTGGCTGCGCTGTGTACATACCTGGGCACACATAAAAACAGAGAGAGCGTGGCAGAAGTGAGATGAGGAAGGAGGAAGACATTATTGACAAGAAGAAAACAGTTTCCTGCAGTCTTCTTTTTTTTTTCAAAAAACAGTTTGCACACAACTGTGCTCAATTAAGTGGGAAGTCCATTCCCACTACCTGAGCTGAAATCAGCCAATCAAATGTCAGACATGTCACAGCCTGTTACAGTGCGAGCAGCTCTGAAACAGACGAACACCATGAGCTTCGCAACGGCATGGGTTAGTGGTGTGACGATGTAGAATCACGACATTTCTTTTTTTTTATGCAAAACACGTCTAACTGCCACCAGAGTTCTTGAAACATGCTTTCACACCTGCAGCTGTGTAAAATAAACAGCAGCCAAACCTCAGACTCCACAAAATGCTTCTAGGGAAAAAGTGTTGAAATGTTCGCTATGATTTGTCAAAAAAAAAAAAACAGCTTGATTGTTTTTCAGGCAAAGTGCACAGGAACAGGTGGAGGGAATAGGCTATGTGTTAAAGGGTGACAAGATGTGCAATACCATTCCCAAAAGTGAAATGAGTAGGATTTTGGATATTTCACCATCAACAGTGCATAATATTAAAATATAGGAGGAATCCGTTCAAAACTCAGTGCGAAGAGCAAGGCCGAATATCACCTCTGGATGTGTGTCATCTCTGATCCCTAAAACACCAATGTCTTAAAGGGCATCTAAAGTCGATTCTCCGACGGGACGTTGAACGTCCAATGTTTACAAACAAATCACTTGCTTTTGTTGATATCTTGCATTGTCACATGACCAATTTCATTCATCAACCAATGTTTTGTGTACACGCATAGATAATCCTTCTATTTTGGTTCGTTTGCGCAGGTGCCTTTAGATGCCGTTTAAGAACCATTGTCCAGCTGTATTGGATACCATGACATGAGCTACAAAATACTTTTATAAATCTCAGTTAGACAACACCATTCGCCGCCGTATCCACAGATGCAAGTTAAAGCTTTTATGCGCAAGGCTGAAGCCAAACATCAACGCTGTCCGAAAGTGTCGCCGAATTCTCTGGGCTCGGTGTCATCTGAGATGGATAACAGCACAGTGAAAGCATGTTTAATGGTTCAATGAGCCAGCATCTAATGTGTCTTTAATAAGCAGCTGCCATGTTTTCTGGATCAAAGATGACAAGGACAACCCAGGCTGTGATCAGCATCAGTTTCAAAAGCCAGCATCTGCCAAGGTATGGGGTTGGTCATTGGACTTGCACATTTGGAAGGACACCATCAATGCAATAAGATATGGAGGAATTTTGGACCTCAAATGTTGCCATCTAGATATCGACTCCAGGTACGGCCCTGTATTTTCCAGCAAGACACCATGAAACCACATACTGCAGAGATGTCAGGTGCTCGGCAGCTTAAGCAGTGTGCAGGTGCTGAATTGGTCTGCCAGCAGTCCTCATACAATTGAAAATGTACCACACATTATGGAGCAAAATATATGGCAGTGAAATCCCTGTACAAGAGCCCAGCTGAAGACCTGCTTACTGGAGGAATGGGAGAAAATTCAGATTACGAGACATTCTGACCAACTGATGTCTTCAGTGCCAAAATGCTTAATGAGTGTGATTAAAAGATATGATGTCACACTGTGCTAAACAGGAGACTCTGCCAGCTCTTTTAGATCCTGCTTTTGCCATCACAAGCAGCATACTTTCAATAAGCGAGTCAATTCACGTTAAATGAGCTACTCAATTCATCAAATAATGTGTCATAGTACTTCTTCAATACCGCAGAGATTGAAATGAGTTTTCAGCGAAGTCCTTTTTCATTTTATTTTCAAATTCCATGACATGCCAACGCTTACGAAATTGGGGTAGTGTACTGCTCATTCAATCTGGCACTTATCAAACACACAGATGACACGGCTCGGGTGAGTTTGTGAAGGACAGTCAGAGACTGGGAAATTATCTCATCTCTGAGCACATCCTCACAGCCTGGATTGAGAAGAGCTCCCATGAGCTCAATCTCAGCATATTGAGGGCTCCCCGGAGCTCAGTGTCAGCAAAATCCAGGCGTAACCCCCGTCTGTCCTCTGCCAAGCACAGAGATGGTGCTTTTAGAAAAGCCCCAGCCTTCCACAAGCAGCTGTAGCATTTTAATTTCAGCAAAGACATTTTTACAGTCAAACCTTTACTCAGCTTCCACATCTCACCCTGGTTCAACTCCATTCCAGTTTAATGCAGAAGCAGGCTTTCAAGGACCACAAACCAAGCTAGCAAAATAACAAGCACATGCCAACTCTTTCAGATCCGTATGGACGGGCAGCAAATTGGAAATCCCCCATTGCAACAGACCGCCCCCCATAACACTTTTCAGCCACCCCCATCAGTAATACGGTACACACACACACACACACACACACACACAAAGAACATTCACAAGTATACTCTTATCCCAATGCTAATAGCACTCTACTACCATTTAATAGTGTTTGAAATAATCAGCCAATATGAACTTTAACGTCACAGTTGTTAGTGCTTTTTCAGAATCCTGGTCTCTGTGTCGTGTTGCGTGTTTTGAATGAGTATGTGTGTCCTTTCCCAAAAGGGAAGGCTTTCTTTTTTTTCTTTTCTTTTGTTTTTAATGGAATTGAATTCCAGGTAGATTAATAAAAAAAAAACTGTTGTGTGGAAAAAGAAAAGAACATCAACACACTGTCTATTCTGAGGGTAGAACCGACATATACAGAAATGCATACTCTCTACGACCATCAGCTGAAAGCATTTTGAATGTTATCATGCTCTGAGCAACTAAATGTTGGCAGAAAAAATGTGGTAATGTTTTAAAGGTATGATTTGATTTTGAGATATTTACAGTGTTTTGGTAGAGACTCATTCTACACTATTTTGCATGCCGTGAACACAATATTTAGAAGCTAAATGTACGTTATATGTTACCATCAGCTGTGGTTTATATCACAGTAAAGCTTACTCTTTGGTTGATGCATAATTATACTTCAAACACAAAAGATTTAAATAAGATATTACTGACAATGAAAGCTGCACTGTTGTGGAGAGGACATCAGGGAATTGCATTTTTTTTTTTTTTTTGGTTAACAATATTTGTTCTGAAATATCTCTGAATTGCCAGGTGATGTGGCCTTCTTGCAGTGACTGGTTCGCACAGTTGATTACTGTGGATGTGAATAGGGACAGGACTCCTCCTTCCTTTGCGCAATTTTAAAAGTAATCAGAGTAGTTCTGTCACAACGACACGGTTTGTTCAAAATACCATGGAATAACCCCAGAGTTATATCGTTAACTCTGGTGAAAATCGTTTTTGACCACTGCATCCACATAACACACGTCCCATTAGCACCGTGGTCTATGCGCTGAGCGGTCTTAAAAAAAAAAAAAAGAAAACAGCTAAAGACCCATCTGCACAGGCATGTGTTTGGGTAGCGTGTAGTTTCATGTTTTTTGAGTATTTTCTGTCTCAAAGTTCTTCGTGATTTCTCCCAAGCGTCCTTCGCTTCATTGGCTGCTTTTTAATTTTCCTGGCTGTAATTGATTTGACTGGGACGCGCTTTGTGGTGCACATTCGAGCACAAATTCACAAGACAGGCCCACAATCCTCCAGCAGGCTGAATTAAGCCATATTCTATCCAGCTGTCACCCAAAGCAATAACTGTTTTCAGGGTCACATGCCGAAGTCCTGCCATGTGGCAACGGCAAAGTCCGGCACATTCTGTGTTTCCTCTCAACACTGACCGAGGAGAGTGAACACGTTTGAACACAGTCATGTTTAAATACCTCAATTTCATCTTAGTGGTCGGTTGCTGACCAAACTATTATGTAATGTACATATTTTGTCTCACCAGGGGGGCTAATTACACAAGTAAACTGATGAAATTATGAAATGACATATGTTCATTCAAAAAAAGAGTGAAAAAAAACAGCAGGATGTGTGAAGATTTAACAAAAAAAAAGTGTGAAAACAGGTGTAGATTTCTGCAAGGAATCCTCATCTCAACATATGCATCAGCAGTGACCAGAGCAACAGAATTTCTCGTGACTGACATCGCATTCCAGCGCTGCAGATTCCGGGAGGACAGTGGTTCGATATCTCATGCACGGTTTTTAATTGTTCCGCTAGGAACGTCGGTGGTATGTGGACAGACAGGTGGCAGTTACACGCTCCACAGGTCCGCTTTAATTGGGTTTCTGAAGCCGTGCGGTTCCAGGCAGGTGAGCACAACCCATCTGTTTTCCAGAAGGGCTGAACACACCTAGTGAGCAGGATAAAAAATGTAAATAAAGCGGATGCTCCATATCTGAAAGCTGAATTATCTATGTTATTTATGTTACTGTCGATTATCGTTATTCCTGACAACAATGTTTTTGCCCTTTGACCCTTGTGGTTATTCATTGCCAGTGGGTTAGCAGGTGGTCCCAGTCCTCCCCGAGCAGTTGATTTATGGTGACATGAAACACATTGGGCGCATGCTATATATTACCAGCTTCAAGGAAATAGACCATTGGCTACCCACATTGTTTTCCTGTTGCACCAAAGTCTTCAGCTCACTGGGACAATATTGCAGTGGTTGTAATTATCCAGAGCTATTACATGGCTTGGTTGAATATGGGAGTCTTATTGGTCAAATTATTTGATGGTGTGTTATTTCTGAATAACAGACCGTTACTATAGCATGTTAAATATTCCCGAAGAAGTCCCGTTCACCTTGTCTCACCGCACCATTAATGGACATGCCCAGTTGAACAAGAATTATAATGCTTGATAGGCTAATGTTGAGAAGGCTACAGGGATTACATTGTTATTGACACAGCTCCAAAGTTAGTATCTAACAGAATATTTTTTAGAGGGAGCAATGAAATCATTTTTAAACCAATAAAAACATTTTAATCAATATTTTGGGTCAAATTACTGATTTCTTTAGTTAGTAGCTATGTAATAAGTGATATACTGTACAGTGAGTGGGTGATTATTGTGAAATAAACCCATTTAGGGTGATTTGAGGTGATCCTGGATCACTCTGTCAGGGTTCATTTTGCAATAAAGACCTGTTTGTTGTGCATTAGCCCTGACTTGCTTCATGGAGTGTTTCTCACCATACAAAGGCAGTGACGGACTGAGAAAATAAACAGGAATCAGGGACAGTGGATTTTAGTTCTATCCTGTAACAGCCTAAATACTAAAGTGCCACTTTTAGCAGAACACTGCACTTCAAACACACACAAAACGGGAGAAGGTATGGCATTTATAATGTCAAAAGCCCCGTCGCAGTCTATTCCAGGACATGTTCCCTCTCTGTCGCTCACATTTTGAAACAACACAAAACACTAAGCCTGCCTTAACTATAATGAGATATTTCTCAATCAGCCTGGGGTCAGTCAGGTTTCCTCATGTGTGCATTTCCTTATTAGGTTTTTAGAGCCTGCGGCCTTGAGACAGTGTCCTATCTCCCGTTCTCCTGCTTCTGAATCAGTCGCAAGCACCACTCTAAAATATTAATGAAGCCAAACCATTAAAGACATGGATCTCCCATATCAACAAATGCCCACATTCCCCTCGCAGCCATTATTTTACTATGGTAACCAACAGCAGTATGCAAATCATCGCATCTCACTGTGCCGGAGACAGAGAGCTCCACTGGGGCAGGTTAGCAAAATACAGATTTACCCTTATTAAAAATCACATTCAAACAGACCACTCACCCAGAAGAAGAGGGAAAAAAAGAAAAACTATATTTAAACTCATTAACTCCTAAGTGTACATAATTCATTTTCTAATTTCTTCTTCACCTCTGGGAAAAAGGCCATTCTTACCAAGAATTAAGTATTGCACATGAAATGAAATTATTTATAAGCACAAAAATGAAGACAGTAGAGTCATAGGATCATTACAATCCATTCAGACTGCAGCAAAGGGTGTCCCAATAGGAGAATAAAACCAAGCGTGCCAGGGCACCATTCCCTCTCTCTCTCTCCCTCTCTCTCACCCCCTCCCTCCCACTCTCTCCATCTCTCCCTTCTCCCTATCTCTCTCTCTTTTCCTCACACTCTCTCCCCCTCCCTCCCACTCACTCCAGTTCTCTCTAACTCTCTCTCCCTCCCTTTTTCTTACCCTCTGTACCTCCCTCTCTCTCTCCCTCTTTCTCAGACTCTCTCTCTCATCTTCCCCTCTGCTGCCATCATTGCTTTTTTTCCTGCAATAAAACTGAACTGGATTATCTTTAGGGCCTCATTCTCCAGTACTCTGGCTGGCTCTTTTAGAGACTCGTCTGAGCATCTCACATTTACCATTCAGCATGGGCTGACCAGTCAGCAACTAGGCGACCAGGTCAGGTGACTGTAATTGGCCAATATTTTTCCAGGGACTTATGGGCAGGCAGGAGTAATACAATGGCAGTCATTGCAAGCCAGGTGTACTGTATGCTACTTTGAATTAGAAAGCACAATCCCAATTTTGCTTGTCCCACCCCCTGCTTATACAAGCCCAGAACTGAGGTGCTGACATTAGCGGCTGCCGTGCACAATCACCCTTCCCATTACTCTCACTGCTCAGGGCTGCCCTGTCCTGGTGCGTCAAGGTGTGAAGGTGCTGATGCCAAACGCTAGAGCATCGCAAATAATCAGCAACATCTCCTTCCTCACTTCTTTCCAAATGCCACATACAGTCCGTACAGTATATGCTACACACAAAAAATATCCTGTACACACACAGCATAATGTGGGCACTATAATTCATTGGACTATGATAAAGTTTCATTATTAATTTGGTTCTGTCGTCGGAGAAAATCACCAGATCTGAATCTATTTGAACTTGCATTTCGCACACTGAAGAGGAGACTGAAGGCAAAAAGTCTCCTAAACAAGCAGGAAGTGAAGATGCTGCAGTCCAGGCCTGGCAGAGCATCACCAGGGAAGATGCCCAGTGTCTGGTGATGTTTACGAATCACAGACTTCAAGCTGAAATTGAATTCATATTCAACTAGATTCTTAAAATGATTACTCTATTGTTCTTCAACTACAGTACATTAACTTTGCATTTATTTATTTTTTTACGCCCAAAAATGGGTGGAGTTATGTACACAAGGTGCAGTCATTTCTTTCTTTCTTTTTTTTTTTTAAATTAATTTGGCATCTCCAATCCCACCTAAATCTGGAATGCCTAATTGGTGAACTATGCACAAGGCTTGCTCATATGCGACCCCGTGTTGCCAATTCAGGAGAGTGAAGACAGTTTGCGGCTCTCCTCCGAAGCACGCGCCTGTCAGCCACCGCTTCTTTACACTCATTGGTTGAATTCTCGCAAGTTCAGAACAAGGGCGGAGGATACCTGAACATGAACAAGCTTAGAATTTTCCTGACGAGCGCCCGTATTGGCCAACAGGAGGCGCTTAAGCAATGAATAAAGCAGCTATTTTATATTACCCTTCCCGGCAGACCCTTCCCAATTTGCATCCCTGTAGCGCAATGGCCAATTGTGCGCTAAGCTGAAAAAGCTGCCGACCACTGCCGGCTGGTACGACTGGGGCTCGAATCCGGGCCGTAATAGTCACTTCTGCCTTGAAGTGCGATGCTTTAACTGAGTGAGCTATCCGACAGCTAAGGTGCAGTCATTTCTAATTGGTTCATCTACTATGGATTAAAACACTGTGTAACTAAAGTTGTCAGTCAGCATCTTAACCTCATAGTCATTGTATCCTCCCAAACTCAAAGTGCTAGACAGCAGAACTAATACAAAAATGCATCACTGTCCAATGAATATTGGTGCTCACTGTATATGCAAACATATTAATTAATATATCAAAAAATGATTTAATGATATAAAAGAAATTCCACAATTGAATAAAAAACAGCGGTTATAAATTTCATAATCTTATGAATTCTGCAATTTTGAAATGCAACATTCAGAGTGGAAATGATATTTATGTTTTTCTTCCTCCCAGCATGTTGCAATCAACAGATGTCAGAGCTGCTTAACCCTTTTAACTCTGTATCATATAAAGGGGTCGTTACCCCCACCTATGCCGAAACACAGCTGACTGTGATGAGGAAACCACTTGATTGTAAACAAGGTCACATGACAACCAAAAGTCATGTGCTCAAAGTTGCATGATTGGAGGTCGGTTTTCCGGCATTTTGGGTTCTTGCACATTCTTCGTGCGGCCACTGAACCGGGCGATAGGGTTCAATGTTAAAATATACAAAACAGTGATCTGGCTCATTGGCTCCGTGGCTCAATGCAGCCCAGTCTGCCCTATTCCCCTCACCAGGTCACGGGTGCACATGCAGGTTCCAGCCGGTTAAGCCATCATGGTTTAACCCGGCTCTACACCCCCAGTGACCCATGGAGCCCTCAGGCGGTCCTTGATGGTGGAACTCCTGTCAACCACTGCCGCCCCACCACTGTAAACGCTTTCTTCTCGAGCCCCGTTATTACCCGAAAATAAACACCTTTGTGAGTCGTCTTTGTGCTGTCAGTCATTGAGGAGCTCCGACACGGCTCTATTGTCACGCCAGAGAAGCCGACGCTTTGCCTCCACTGTTTGTTTGAGCCAAAAGCTTTTGTGAGACTCCGCCTGCATATCCACACGACACAGGAAAAGAGCGCAATCGCTTTAGCGCAGCACCAGCCACCAGGCGCCCGGTGAGTCTGTGCTCTCCTGTCAGACCGGGACAATAGCAGCCAGCAGCGCAGTGACGCTTCTGGATAACAACAGGTCTGTCTGCTAGCGGCTGTTCTCCTCTGAACAATGAGACAGCTCAAACACCAGCCTGTCCTGCTGCTTGCTGTGTTCTGAGCTGCTCTCCCAGTGAGCTGCTTCTGAGAACAGAGCCCAGGTATACCTTGCATCGAGAAACCGAGGCTGAAACATTAGCCCTTACAGCGCTAAATACAAATAGCGTTGCTCAATGATATAAGATATCAAATTCAAAGCTTCTGCAGGGGAACTCTTTTAAACAAGTCACCACATGATAGCACAGGATAATTTAATTTTTAATTTTTATGTTTTCAACAGCACAAGATAATTTTATGAAAATTTATTTCAGCGCTCTGAGGGTTAAAATGTTTTTTTTTTTTTTTTTTGCTTTTGGAGTAAGACTGTGTGACAAAAAAAAAAAACATACATGGAAAACGCAAAATCTGAAGTTATTATGCTGTACTAGATGAAAGCACAACTGTAAAATCTTCCAACAATGGCAAAAAAAGAACCTGCCATGGATACCAGCCATTGATTTTTATAGTACTAAACTTTTTCCCTGTACATTCAAGGCAATTTCAAACATGGACCGTGGAAGACAAGAGGTCAGTTTTCTCCAATGTAGAATAAGAACAATATCAATCATCCTGTTTCCTGACTATGTCTAAAGTTTACTATATTATGAAACAACTGTGGAGTAAGATTACCATAGCAGCCAGTTGTTTGTTTACCAGCGCGCCATTCCCTTCAACAATCTTCCTCCCAAAACTCACCATTGTGCCATCTACCATTAACTGCAATCAATATATGTGCAGCATTAGCCAAATCAACTTTCCACAGTTTATGAGGAAAGACAAGACTATATACCCCCTTCATAAGGCAGATAACACGCGACCTTGAATTCCACAGCTGTCCCTAAAGGTGAACTATAAATATTAACACGCTCTCGTATAACACTATATGAATACATTATTATGCTGATAAAACACAGAGCCTGCTCTGAGAGATGTGTTTTACGGTCTCATCGTCGTCCTCTGTGCCTGGTCGAGGTGCCAAGCCTACGATCGCAAACGAGCTCCGGCCAGATGCTATTACCAGCGCTGCGCCCCTGGGCCGGCGCTGCCAGCACGGACTCCATCCCTAATACATCACTGTCGCCCCTCATTCCCCACCTCCGCTGGCAGGTGAGAGCCAATCGATGAGCCAGCCGCCATTAGGATTTCGCTTAATGGGCCCGTGCTGACAGCTTCCGCCACCGCTGCTAAAAACGTCCAAATGAAGCCAGAGCGAGAAAAATAAATTTCTTTAAAAAGAAGTGAACTGAACAGACTCATACACACACAAAAAACACATGCACACACACATACACACACACACACACACACACACACACATGCGCACAGGAGAGATCAGCATTTTTACTTATCTATTTACAAAGGATTACTGGAAAAGTTACCACCCTATTTGTCAGCACTTTTGCGCCAAAGCCATTCAAATCACAATACCCGTTCTCAGGACTGGCTGACACTGTATGTTCCACCAGTAAATACAAATCTATGAAAGACGGCCTTCAGATATTCTGCCCCACTAGCATGGAATAATTTGCAAAAAAAAAACTTAAACTGGACAAATTGATTTCACCTGGGCAATTCAGAGATTTGATTAGAGATTTTACTGATCTTAAGTGTAATTGTTTTACATAATTATTTTATTTCTTTGTTTTTAATGTTTTGTTTTTTAACATTCTTATTTTTACTGTACTTTTACTGTACTCCTATTCTGTACTCAGGTCTCACTTGCAAATGAGATCTTGATCTCAATGTGACCTCCTGATTAAATAAAGCATATATACACACAACCTGACACAAATAGATTTCATCCACACCTCTGCCATAGTGAATCTGAACAGCCATCCGCATACTCTAATTCAAAACTATTAATTGCGTAAAACCACCATGTTTAACAGAAATGTTTGGATTTCCCAAAATCCTCAAATCAGGAAATGAATGTAATCTGCCCCAAAATGAACACACACTTCAGCAACATGTACTGTATGGTATAATAATGTATAGTAACATAATGAGTTAAGAGTCAATTGGATTAATATTCATACTGAAAACAAACAAACAAACAAATAAATAACATCATATCGACGGACCACCAAAACCCTACATACACAAAAATTCCGGCTCCATTAATTATTCATCATCGCTTTGATGGTCTATGCTGTAGAGGCTAGAGGAGAAAATGCAAATACAAAATTTTAGCACGTGCAGAGTGACTTATCAAGCCGTCAGGCAATTTCAGTGATGGTGATTGTGTTTGCATTTTAATACCATTGAAGGGTAGGTACTAATTGGCTCCACGTAATTGCGCATAGACAAGGCTGCAATTATTGCCGCGAGGTGAAGACACAGACGGCGAGTATACCGAGAAAGGGTGTTCTCAACCCGTGTGACAATGTTTGGGATGTCAGAGGAGAGAATAATCCAGACATATCGGCTGTCCAGCAATGTCATTCTGGAGCTGTTCGATGAAATAAGGGCTGATTTGGAACCAGTTACAAGAAGAAGTCATGCCGTACCTGCAATGACAAAACCTCTTGCTACTCTCCATTTCTCGCAACTGGTTCATTCCAGTGTACAGTAACTCTCACTGCTGGGATCTCCCAAAACAGTTTCTCGTGTGTACTGTCTCAAATACTGGATGCCATGTTTCGCAGGATGGGCCGGCACATAAAGTTTCCATCCACACGGGAAGCACTGAATGAAACCAAACATGAGCTTTATGCAGTTGCTCGCTTCCCAAGAGTAATCGAAGCGATTGACTGTACTCTGCAAATTGTTCCTCCCTCAAACACTGAGCATGCAGTTATAAACTTGCACCTTTTTTGCTAGTTATTTTAACCGGCACTTTTTTTGCCAGTTATTTTAACAGTAATTTTACAATCAGTTTATAACACAGATTTCGCATATGTTAACTGTAAACCACAATTAAATGCCTAAGGCCTAAGGGCCTTATCTACTAAGATCCCAGGTAAAGAGCGCTAAATTGCGTGCTCGTGGTAACATTTTGCGCGTTTGGTTTGCTTATGTTTTGTGGGTGATCTACTAAGAGTAATTGCCTAAATGACTGCTGGTGCAAACAGCATTATTTAAATGAGGACTTTGCATGCTGCAGCCATTTCCACCATGGACAGTTTGGAGAAAAAGGACGAACGCAAACGCAAGATGAAATTCGACTCGATGGAGTCGGAGGTGCTTGTGGAGGTAGCACATACACTGTTATAAATGGACTGAATTTTACAATTAAATTGAAGCATTGTCTTCGTGTTATTTTAACTGTAAGTAGAGTACTGCGCACACTTAATTGTGGCTTACAGTTAACATATGCGGAATTTGTGTTATAAACTAATTGTAAAATTACAGTTAAAATAACTGGCAAAAAAGGTGCAAGTTTATAACTGCGTGCTCAGTGTTTGAGGGAGGAACAATTTGCAGAGTTCAGTCACTCGCTCCGATTACTCTTGGGAAGCGAGCAACTGCATAAAGCTCATGTTTGGTTTCATTCAGTGCTTCCCGTGTGGATGGAAACTTTATGTGCCGGCCCATCCTGCGCAACATGGCATCCAGTATTTGAGACAGTACACACGAGAAACTGTTTTGGGAGATCCCAGCAGTGAGAGCTACTGTATGCTGGAACAAACCAGTTGCGAGAAATGGAGAGTAGCAAGAGGTTTTGTCATTGCAGGTATGGCATGACTTCCAAATCAGCCCTTATTTCATCTAACAGCTCCAAAATGACATTACTAGATAGGCCATATGTCTGGATTGTTCTCTCCTCTGACATCCCAAACATTGTCACACGGATGGAGAACACCCATTCTCGGTGTACTCGCCGTCTGTGTCTTCTCCTCGCGGCAATAATTGTCTTGTCTATTCGCAATTACGTAGAGCCAATTAGCACCTACCCTTCAAAGGTATTAAATTGCAAACGCAATCACCATCACTGAAATTGCCTTAAGGCTTGATAAGTCACTATGCATGTGCTAAAATGTTGTATTTGCATTTTCTCCTCCCATATTTTGCACGCTAGGATAGGCACGCCCCTTATTACATATTCATCAGGGCCAAAAGTACTAACTGCATAGAATAAGCAAATTTGCTCACTTCAAAGACGCAATCCTCAGTGCACACCCTTAGCAGATGAGATTGCAGGTTAATTTGAGGGGGATATGGCCCTTTGCATGCGTTTTTATACACGCAAAGCTTTAGTAGATCAGGCCTTATGGGCCTGATTTACTAAGACCTTTAGCACATGCAAAATCTTTTTGCCCGTGCAAAATCAGAAACCTTGCCTCTGATTGGTGCAAGGCAAGTACCCTGGCCAATCATGGGCAATGTTATAGGTTTTGCACAGGCAAAAAGATTTTGCATGTGCCCTCAGAGTTAAAAGGGATTTGCAAATTGCTGCTTGTTTTTTTACACATTGTCCCACTTCTTCCAGAACTGAGGTTGTATTATCTCCTGGATTAATATCCAAAATTACTACTCTATTATTCTAAAGTTTTTTTGTTTTTTTTTTGCGAGAATGTTTGGATTTTAAGCAGTCTGTCCCGTGGACTTTACACGACATCTGAAATGTAACAGACGCACAGGGCGGCAGCAGCAGTGAATGAATGATTTAGTTTCCTTCAGGCCGAACAGCGAGGCAGAGCTGTGTCCTCTGCTTTACGGTTCATTCATATTATTCACATAAGACTCAACACTCTTCAGTAAAATTCATTTCTGCTCCCATACATACAGCCTCATACAGAGGAATATATGAAACAAAATCAAATCAAAGCGCCTTTCTTTTTCAAAAATACCTTTTCTGCTCCTCTCTTATTTCTTGCATCTTTCTGTAACAATACCTTCTGAGTTTTTAATATTGATGAATTCACCTCAAGATTACCACATAATATAAATATCATATCTCCTGTGTACCGGTAGTGTGACTGTATAAACCTGTTTTTTTAATGCCAAGGAAGTCAGTGCCATTGAAAATGAATTTGCAGCACCTTGTAGCTAATCAGTGTTTCCATTACATTTTTCCCTCTCAGGTCCTCATTAATCAAACAGTACAAAGCTGCCACGACTGCAAAGGCCAGGGAAGAAGGTGCTCGTCTTTTCAAGAATCCTTACATGCAAACTGGTTAAAAATAGATGATCTGCTCAGGTAGACTAGCAACAGATCAACCCTGACAGGAGGAATATTGCAGGTTTGTATGTGATGCTATTCTTGTATAGTTGATAACAATGTTTTAGTCAATGTCAGTTTGTTCTACAACCATCCATGGGTATTGTCTGAATAAAAAATATACTGGATTTGATAAGGAAATTAATATGATTTAGCAGTCAAATCATAGTCTTAAAATTAGGCGCAGTACAACAAACAAAGTGCACACTCAAATCATTTCACACCAGCAGAACACATGCAGAACATAGTTGAACGTTCTGGTGTCGTTTTCAGAGACGAGCACAAGGGTATGGACACCCAAACACCGATATAGAGTTTTGTTAAAACGTTTGGAAGACCCAAACATTTCAATAACAAATGTCTTCGAAATAGTGTAAATTGAAGTTTTAATCAAAAGGTGGCATTGGATTGATAAAAAAAACTGCCACTACATTGATACATTGACATTTTACAAATCTTGAGTACTTTTTGAGATCTGGCATACACACACTTCCAAACCACCTTTTCAGCCGCCAGTGTTGAAGTCCAGGAGCCACGGCCTCATCGTCTTATCTATTGTTCAGATGCTGATGTGCTGTGCACAGTGCAGTGAAAAGGTATTTTCGCCCTTCCTGATTTCTTCTATATTTGTACATTTGTCACACTTTAAAGTTTCACATTAAACTAAGTTGAATATCAGACGAGGATTACCCAAGTAAACACAAAATGCAGTTTTTAAATTAAAATGATTAAATTAAATGAAGGACAAAAGCTATGTAACCCCACCTAGCCCCATTTGGAAAAAGTAACCCTCCCTTTTGTCAATAAATGATCAAACTAAAGTATTGTAATTGGAAATCAAGTTTAATTTCACAACACACACCCGAACATGATTACTGCCAGCTCTACTGGATCAAAAAAAAAAATCACTTAAACCCAACCTGTCTGAGAATGTAAAGTATGCAAAAAGCAGAACATGATGCCACAATCTAAAGAAATTCAAAAATAAATGAGAAACAAGGTGGTTGACGTCTACCAGTCAATAAATGGTTGCACAGCCATTTGTTAATCTTTGGGACTCAAGCAAAACACAATAAGAGCCACTATCTACAAATGGAGACAACTTAGAACAGTAATGAACCTGCCCAGGAGTGGTCGTTCTACCAAAATTCCTTTGAGAACCCATTGAAATCTCATCCTGACCAACACCTAAAGAACTGCAGGGCTCGCATGCCCCAGTTAAGGTCGGTGTACACAATTCCAGGATAAGAAAGAAACTGGGCAAAAATGGCATCCATGGGAGAGCTGCAAGCTGAAAAGCACTGCTGACCAAAACAAACACACAGGCTCATCTCACATTTACAATAAAACATTTTGATGACGACCGAGACTTTTGGGATAATATCTTCCGGACTGATGAGTCACAGGTAGAACTTTTTGGAAGACTTGGGTCTCGATACATCCAGCTTAAAGCTAAGACAGAATTTCACTATAAGAACATCATACCAACAATGAGACACAGGGGTGGTAGTGTGATGGTCTGGGGCCGTTTTGCTGTTTCAGGACCTGGGCACCTGGCCTTCAGTGATAGAACCATGAGTTCTGCTCTCAACCAGAAAATCCTGCAGGAGAAGGTCTGGATATCAGCTAAAGCTGGAGCACAGTTGGGTTATGGAGCAGGACGCTGATCCAAAGCACAAAAGCAAATCCACCTGAGAATGGCTCAAATGATTAAATAAATGAATTACATTAAATAATAGATAAACAAATAAATAAAGGTTTTGATATACCCGTGGACCAAATTTCCTCCACAGTGATGTGAAAGAATAATTTGTTACCTTCAGTGAATGAATGATCATGTAGACATTGCATATTTCATTTTATAAAAGATTGTTCCATTCCGAAACCAGTAAAATTCATCTGTGCCTTTGGGTTGGGTTCTGAGCGGCACCTCTGTAAGATCTGCAAACGCCGATGCGTGGGGGAGCCCAGCGACTGTATGCGACAAATGGCTGATAAGCTCAGTCCAGAGCCATGCCAGATAGCAATAAAGCTTTTGTGGACTTCCTCCCCAAGATGCTTACTAAGGTGTTAATGGTCTTACTGTTACTTTGTACGGGGGTGTAGTTGCAAGGGTCTGGCTGACACAATGCCCCTGTGGGAGTCATATTACTATCCTTATTCTTAAGTTGAAGTCCAGTTATATTAATCTGTTTAAGATAATCTAAATCTCTAGGAATTTCATAATATGTTTATATGTTCAATATTCTGGAAAGAAATCACTTCTGGACTTATAACCCAATTTACCTACATATTAATTCATCTTAAGACTTCTTCATGACAACTGCATCATATTCGTACATATTCATATCATGTTTGGTCTTGTTATTCTCGGGAGAATCCAAGGAGTTGAGTGGAGTATGTTTCATTCCCATTGAAATTATGGTTCGTTCCCTTTTGGAAACTCCTGAGAATTTGGTCAGAATACTCTCTGGTAATCACCCTATTCTCCTCTCTCTGCTGAAGTGTTTTATTACATCCTCCCGATGGTGGGAACCCAAAACCGGATTCGACCCCCTTCCAGGTGTTTTATGGCCATGCCGCCCGGATCAAAGACGTGGTTTGGCTTAAAGCAAAGAGAAACAATCCTTTCGGGGAAGATCGTATCCGATCTCTCCCCACGCACGTTAGTGCGTGAGTAGCCTTTTCAATGATGTAACATCGTGTTTCGAACTTCCCGCGCACGTTAGTGCGTGTATCCTTTCCTCCAGGTATGACTTTATTCTCCTCTTCTAAATTATGTGTAACTTGTAATTGGCTTAACGTGGATTTGTTTGATTTAAGCTTTTGCCTACCTGGTGAATAAATTATTGTCATTCCTTTAAGCTTGCGTGGTCTCCGGGACTCTTAACCCTTTTATTCTTTCTAGCGCGTTGCGACGGATACCTAGGGTATAATCCTGACCGAGGTACGACTGGCCAGCGTCCGGTATGGGAATTGGTTTTATTAAGTTGGAGAGACAACCATGATCTACTTACATAAAGGGTTTATGTATTGCGGTTCTGGGATTTTAGCCTAAAGGAAACCCATGGACGAAAAAGTCGGTTATCTGTTAAAATTCCTGAAGGAACCCATGGGCTTGCATAGATCTGGGTTCGCTGTATTCAAGCCAAAAGATGCTGTTGCAGTGATGGCTGACTTCCAACCTCTAATCTAATCAACGAACCTAGGATCCGATAACAGTACTAAAAACCCGGGAGTACATGTTAGCGACAGCGGTAGTCTCCTAAGAGTTGAAGGTGTAGTCACTCGAGACCCACGCAGGTTTCTCTAGATTATGAATTCTAATTCTAATTCTAATTTGGAGTCAGATATTTAACGAGGGTATAACTAAATTCATTATTATAAATTTATTATGGAGTCAGATTAATGGTAACCGTTGTGCTTTTGTGCCCGTCCTTGAACGGAGAAAATGTATCCATTTTATTGTGATTCGCACCAGCCAGGACGTCGCGCGTGCTAATGCTAGGAATCCACACGCATATACCAGTCAAAAGAACACGTTGAACCTTTGCCCTACAATTTCCGCCGTTGGTTATTGTTTTATGGGTTTTACAATCATTTAAAAGCTGGTTTTTGTGTTCACTAACATTGTCTTTGACATACCTTAAAATTAGTATGATGATCTGAAATATTTAAATATGACTACTATGCAAATATAGAAAAATTAACTGCGGTCCTTTCAAAAAGCCAGCGTTTGTGTAAATAGACACTCACACGCAGACTTGGAGTGCAGATGATTGGTTTCAAACCCAGAGTATGAAAGCATTGTAGGGTGCGTGGCAGGGTGCAAATGCTATAGCAGGGTGACTGAAAAGCTACGACAGCCTTCAATGCCAAAAAGTTGCTGAAAACATGATGCAATGTGCTTGATAATGATTACTGCCTCAGGCCCAAGCCCATCCACTTCCCTTACAGCAATAACCAGCACTTCTGGGAGGAGTCTGCTGGAACAATGGGATTCTGTGCAGCTCTTTTGGTTCGTCAGCTCTGCACACACTCCAAACCCAGCTAGTGCTGACTCATGAGAGGAACTGAGTCGTGTAATGTGTGAATGGCCTGAGGAAAAGCAACAGCACAGTATTCACACCGCTGTGTCTCCACCGATTCCATATCCTACAACTTTAAAGACTGTGGGCAGAAGCCCACCCATAATTTATTTCCTCCAAAAGCGAGAAGTTGTGTGAAATTGCCCTAATTAAGTTACTAATTAGGTATATTAGCAGAAAACAAGGTGGGCCAAGAGGGCACATCTCTACGGAAGATTCTGGTTGCCCTGCTGTTCCTTATGACTGCACATTTGCTGTGTACCACACAAGTGGATGCACAACTGGATATACACATAATTTCTTAAATTTATTTATATATTTTAACAGAAGTTTGTTCCCAGGTACACATAATTGAATTACACACAGCAGTCCCTACCCATATCTATGCACCAGTTTACTGGTTACTGCTGAGGAAGTTTCAATGCAAGGAAATGAAGAAACTAATCAAAAACATGATCGGAGTTCTGGAGTTTGAAATGATAAAAATGAATAATGCATATCTGCTGCCTCAAGATTCAATCTGACAAATATTTTCATGAGAATTCCAGTAGCCAAAAGGTTGTTTACATTACAGCACATTCATTTTGCAGATGCATCCCAGCAAACATTGAGATGTTCAGCTTGTCTCCCGCTAACCGGTGCAATGCGAATCGCGGTTGGAGCAAGATAATGCTAGAGAATATTCTGAAACATATTGTCTTTTGAAATGTGTAGGTAGCAAAACATGCCATTAGCAAGCAATGAAGCCGTCCAAACTGAGGCATCCAGCAGGGTGGCCAATTTCAGAATGATCTCACTTAACAAACAAGCTTTTGTGGTCACCCCGTCTAGGATCACTGGCATGCTGTGGCTAAAGTGAGTGCGGGAAAGAATAGCAAAGTGCATGTCCAATTGCACAATTTTTAGCATATTGCTAGCAGCTAGCAGCTACACAAAGATGAGCCATGGCAAGCATGTGTTATGGTTCTGCCTTGTGTGCTTGTTTGTGCTTGTGCGTTTTCCCCCTTGCCTCTCTTGATTTGTTTTTCAGCTCCATTCCTGCAGTCTGACCATTGATTCCCTCTTGCCCTGACTCCTGTGGTGTTGTGTGACAGCCTTCAGTATGCCTGAGTCTCGTGGTCCAATCACGTTTCCTCTTTCGGTTTTGGCTGTGGTATCTCATTCATTGCTTCCACCTGTGCTTATTCTGGGTCTCGCAAAACTCTGAGTGAATGCATTCTCTGATAGGGCTATTACTAACCCATACTAACCAGCACTTGTTTAAGGGTGTTTGTATATATATTTCGTCACATAGGGTGCGTTCGAGCGTGTCTGCAAGAAAGCCGGCTGCGCGAGATTCCCGAAAAATCACGCAAGAATCTTGCCGAAGTTGCACGATAAACCCTCCAAACCATGCGATAGCTGCAAGATCCTGCAGCTATCGCGGGGTTTGGAGGGCTTCAGCAACTTCGGGCGAGATTCTCGCGATTTTTCGGGAATCTCAAGAGCCGTTTTCTTGCAGACACGCTCGAACGCACCCATAGTATTAACCTTATTAACGCGTTAGCGAGTGCGAGTGTTTCTAGCTTTTGTAATTCCTGTTTAAGCTTTCCCTGATTAACTACGTTTAAAGCTGCACTTTGCTTTGCTTCTCTTGTGGAGCTTTTTACTCGTCAAGTTTAGATTACCTCATTCTAAACTGTCTAGCTTGCGTGATTGTCTCGAATCATGATTGTTAAACTAGTTCTCGTGTAATTGTTCATTTATCCCATGTGTTTCTGTTTCCACCTGAGATTGCCTTCCGAATCCCCGCCTCCTCCCACGCATATATCAGGAGGGAAGAGAGTTGAGACCGTCAGACGGGACTTTGTTTTGCTTTCTGAGTTTTCCCTAGCCTCGTGTGTTGCTGTGCCCACGTCTTGTCTACCCTTTGTCTAAGTCTCCCAGTGTATCCATCAGTTTAGTTAGTTCTAGTTTTTGTTTCCTTAGTCTAGCCACTCCTTGAGTGTGTATTTCTGTTCCCCCCTGCCTTGGGCAGTGTACCTTAGTTTCTCCTGTTGTTCAGTGCATGCGCACATGACTACTTCCTAACAGCATGCATACAAGAGTAACAGGTATCGACTTGCCAAATCCGGCAGCTGCATACGGGAAAAAAATGGATGTGGTCGAGCCACTGGTAAGCAGAAGCAGGAAACACTAACAAGCAGCTGACAATAATTCTCACAACAGGCAACATTAACTAGCAGCAGCCGATGCTAACCAGCAGCAGCAGGCAAGCAGCAGAGTGAGACAATGTAGCAGTAGGCGGAGGCCTGTTTGCTGCGGAGGAAGAGCAGGAGGGCAGCGTAAACAGACGAACTGTCTGCCAGAGCTAACTCTGCAAGCTATGCCCCATTTCCACTCATTCAATTGATCTTACTTGGGACTCAAGATTGCCATTCTCCTTGCCCCCCCCCAACACATCATGTTGACGAGAGTAATCTACTGTTTTGTGTTCCTGTTTACTATTGGAGGGTATTAGTGAGGTTTTACGTGCTTTAATTGTTTAGTTCAGGTTCCTCTTTCCTTGTGAAGCAAATTGCTGGAACGCGAACCCCTCTTTAAGTGAGTGAATTATTTCAAGAGGACATGCTACATAAAAGAGAGAGAATAAAAGATGGGAGGCTCCAATGAAAGACAAAGAAACAAAAAACACACAAAATAGTCATGCGGGCTACATCACTCTCTTCAATGTCCTTCAAAAACCCATCAGTCAGACCATCTGGCACATTAACGGTCATTTAATACAAAGTGTGGCAGTCACCTAGCAATCTGATATTGTGGTTCATTTATTTCTCTCTGTGACTTTTATATTGCATTCTGTTTCATTAACTGTTTCTGTAGTTCTTGACTTTTTATTATTTTTATTAGAATAAGTTTGGAAAGCTATACCTAAAAGCAGTATTTTTTGTGTCAGTATTCAACAGAAAACCACTTCCAGGTTCTACATCAGTGTTACAGTCTAAATGAGGAAATATAATTAATCCACACTTCCTTATGGCTAGTGTCCAAGCAATATGAGGATTGTGATGACATATTGTCATAATTATTCTTCAGTACCCATTTACAAATGCAAGCAAGGTATTTATAGACTAAAGAATGTTTGGCCCAAGGACGATAATTTCATTTCTCACGAGAAGAAAATATAAGCATGCCCTAAGTTCCTTCTTGCCAGCCAAGTGAAATTATTCTACTTCACTGGTAAATCTTGAAATAATCTTCAAATTATCTCACCTCTTTTTATTCAGGAAAAAAGTGGTATACAGTACAAGGCAACATATTTTAGTAAGATTTTTTAAAATATTCCCAGTGTAGATATTGCAGTGTTGTGTGTGTGCGTGAGAGAGAGAGAGAGAGAGAGAGAGAGAGAGAGAGAGAGCAATAGCATGTGTATACATGTGTGATTTACAGAAAAAAACTCATTTGTTATGTTCATCACTGGTTATTCCTTCACCAGCTTCATCTATTAAATGTGATTTTATTTTGATGAGAACAGCAGTAAGAGTAAAATACTGCGTACACAGAAAGTGTCTCCAGGCAGTAACAACTTTATTGATTCATATTTTAAAGATTTCTACTTCCAGGCAGTGAATGAATGAATTCAAAAGTATCACTTATCACATGCACCAGTAGTATATTTACTATGTGCATTAAAACACATATTGGATGTCCGACAGGAAACAATCAGTTTATCAGAGGTGGTGCTAGTTTAGGAACTGCACTTATGCACACGCTCTGACTGTGTCCAAAATGTTTAAGTTCAAACATCCCTGAACTTTAGCATATCCACTTAAACGATTATAAACCCTTTCCCGACGACTCTGCCAAATCCTGATCAGACATGACTGGTGAAAAAGGTCATCAAACTTTCTGCTATCATAATTTTCACTGAATTACAATGGATTACTTTGTTTTATACATCAAACGAAAGCAAAATCTGCTCTTTGATGATACTCGAACATGGAAATGCTCAGTGATCACTGCAATAGTTAGACTCCTCAAAGCACATGATGCCATTTTCTAAAAAGAAAAAAAATCTTTTGTTATTAATCACTCGCACATGGCAAAAGTCATGTATGCATTGCCATGCATTTCATTTTCGCTCCTAATCACTCAAAAAACAGAGACCAAAATGATAGAAAGTGACATTGAAATGCTATTGGTTATGGGTGCTGAGAAGGACATAAGTTGGGCCTGAATAGCAGTCTAGAAGGGGTTTTTTTTTGTGGAAATCTTTGGAATGGAGTGGTATTTCCTCAAAAGATTAATAGCATACAACATTGACGGCTTGCCCATAAAATGTTTTTATGATTTTTTTGTGTGTGGCTGTGTCTTCAATGAGCCATTTTGGCTTCATGAAGGCCAGTTGGCAAAGAGTTACACTGAAACAATACACTATTGAACAGGTCAGGACCTTGGACAGCTCCCCATCCAGCACTTGAACTGAGAATCACTCCAGACCAGCCCTGCTCTGTGACAGCTGTCTGTCTGTGAGCGCACAGGAGAACCTCGCTGAAAAGTGACTCTGATCTCAGCTGATCGTCACAGGCTGTTTCAGGTCTCTTCTGCTCCAGTTACTTGAACGCTGTATTATTCATCAAGGGGGAGAGAGTCAAACGTCACATCACTGTGTAATGGGGGGAGCTTATTCGAGGACTGATGGGGCATTATTTCAATCTCATTTATTCAGGTGAATCTAATTTATTCATTCATTCATTCCTACCTTCAATTATTTGCAATTTACCGGATTAGTTGCCAATGTGCTCTGTGCTCTTTTCCAAGTATTATTCCTCAGGAGATAAGGGTTTTCTCTGTGGCTCACTCCAGTCCTAGATCCTTAGATTTGGATTCACATCCCTTTCCTGACCGAAGACGCTCAAGAATTTTCTTTTCCATTGCTTATACAATTTATGTATGTCTCTGCATTATCTGTCACTCGATCAGACATCAAATTACAGTAACTTCCCAACTTAAGTCCCAAGTCAACATTTGAAAAGTAAATATAGGATGTTTTTTCCCACAAATTCATATTACACAATCAAATCTTATCTTACCTAAGGATTCCTATCTCATCTTGTTACATCTGAAGTTATCTCCAGTTTAGATTTCCTGAACTACTTGTTGGCATTCGATGATCATTTATCAGGCCTGTTGCTAAGCAACTGAGGACGCACACACAGCTGTTCTATCAAGATGACTGGAAGAATACTGCTTTCATAACAGCTCATCCCTCCCCTCTGGGAAACCACATATATCTTGGAGCTGAAGTGCTTATTCACAATGCCATCCATGCCAGATTTCACGACATTGCAGGTTGGGACATTTATGCTCCATCATCAACTTCGCTTCGATAGCTGCATTTTGTAAAAAAAAAACAGAGCACATCGTTTGCACACTGCGTTAATTCCGCCAGGGCAGGGGGCATCCCATGATGCTTCAGTGTTAGTTCTCCTCTCTCATGCCGGTCGCTTTATTAGTTCTAATATCATGGCTCAGAGAGAATTGTAGTTAATAATTCATATTATATCTTCAAACAGCAATACATTGTTTGGTTCTGCATAAGCCTGTCATCATTTGCCTGTGCTCACTGTTTTAAAAATTATAAATGCATTCAATGCCATGCAAGTACGGGCAAACTTATGGAAAAGCTATGCTGCTTGTCAGCTAGCTAACTGTCAGTATCTAAGGACAAGAAATATCATAATTTTATTCACAACAAATATAACTGCAGAGAATGTAAGTTAGAAACAGCATTTGGGGTGTCCAAAGGTCTGGAGAATTTTCAAGATGTTTTGGGCAGTTAGGGCACATCTGCAATATCGTATTCCTGTCTGGAGTTAAGATCACAAACTTACGAACTGTTGTTCTGCGATAGCTTTCGCCTGAAATGACATCCTAATTGAAATGGCCACGGTGTCTAGACAGTTAAGATAGGATTTCTGCGGTAGGAGGTTTCTGTAATACGGCCCCTGAGCTGCACGCGTGCACTGCTGCGCCGTCATATGTTCCTGCCCGTTAGCTGTGAGGCGAGAATTATGGAGGCCGCTTGATTGGTTAATCTCCCAGGCTGGGGACTGTAATGATGAGCATGATTAGGGATGCGTCTAAGCACCACCCGGTGCTACACAAAGGCACAGTTTGGTCAGGGAAGATCATCTCCACTTCCTCTCTCCATAGGCCATATCCTGCCCTCTGTACAATACTCACTGATTACTAAACAACCTCAACGCTCAGAATGATTCAGCCTCACACATAAACGCACGCACACGCACACGCACGCAGGCACGCACACACACACACACACACACACACACACACGTGCGAGCACACACTTCAAAATTTAGCTTAATCTTTGCTAATGATCAGAAATCAAGGTGATCATCAATTCCCTATCCTGCACAATCGCAGGATTTACACAGGAGAGCCCAATGTAAAATGGCCCATAATTCCACAGGTGAAGATGATGTTGATTGCAGGCAGCCTGAGCAGGTCTCTTCTACTTGTGCACAGTCAGTGCATGGCATTCCCTCCAAGGGGTGATTTATAGTCAGCAATTCTCATTATATCTTAAAGACAAACAAAAACACAGCTGTTTCAAATGTGCGGGAACATTGAAGTTTCTCCCAAATGAAGCTCAGGGTTTTTTCAGTGTTTTTCTCCATCAGTTTGTTTCCCTAACGTCTGTCCGAGCCCCCATCTCAACTCTTATCACTCAATTCCTCTTTCTCTAATTGCACCTTACAACAGCAAATATCTGATTATTCGACAGTTAATAATCCTTTATTTGTCCGCTCGTGCTCGGCCATACTTTTTGTAAGGGAGTTTCCAAATTCAGCGGTTACAACCACTAACACCCTTGTGTAAAGTCCAACACACTGAATACTGAACACAAATGTGACGCTCGAAACCCCTGCCTCATCCAAATGCAAGGATTCAACTTTACAATTATTTAAATATACCAATTATCAAATTGCCAAATCTTTTGCTAAGCAAAACAACCTAGTGGTTTAACCTTGATGAAATTGCACAGCTCAGAATCCAAATCAAAATGTAAAAAAATGTATTGCAGTCACAACAATCCTCAACGCCTTTGTCAAAAGATGAGGATCTACTAACTAAACAAAACTGAAACAGATATGAACAAACTGAGGACAGCAAAGCAAGAAAACTCAAACCATTTCTTATTTCTCCCAACAGCAAAATCATCAGAACCAAGAAAACAGCCAAATCTACTGATGACATCAGCAAACAACACCAAAATGTCCTCTACACGGGTGTTACAAGCCCCTTGTTGGTTTTAGCATGAAAAAGCCGTGGAGTGAAGAAGAGCCAACAATTTTATGTGGCTGCAAACACAGGGAGAGGAGAGGACAGTCAAAGACAGGGAGAGGAGAGGACAGTCAAACACAGGGAAAGGAGAGGACAGTCAAACACAGGGAGAGGAGAGGACAGTCAAAGACAGGAAGAGGAGAGGACAGTTAAACACAGGGAGAGGAGAGGACAGTCAAAGACAGGGAGAGGAGAGGACAGTCAAAGACAGGAAGAGGAGAGGACAGTCAAAGACAGGGAGAGGAGAGGACAGTCAAAGACAGGGAGAGGAGAGGACAGTCAAACACAGGGAGAGGAGAGGACAGTCAAAGACAGGGAGAGGAGAGGACAGTCAAAGACAGGAAGAGGAGAGGACAGTTAAACACAGGGAGAGGAGAGGACAGTCAAACACAGGGAGAGGAGAGGACAGTCAAACACAGGGAGAGGAGAGGACAGTCCCCCTCTTTATTACCAGAGGGAAAGGTCCTGACCCAAAAGCTATAAACAAACTTTGTCAAAAAGTTTCTTGAACATTTGCAGAAGTGAAACCCCACTGAACACTCAAAGTTAATGACCATCTCTGTGGCTGTAATGACCCTTAGAATGTCTCCTTTGATATCTGTGGTGAAAAGAGTCGGAACGGAGACAAGACACAATTACATTTGAGTTGCCGGCACAAGTACCTCTTTACCATATCTTATAGTTCTGTCCCCATAAACTTAGGCTAAAACTATCAAAATTATGAAGTATAAACTGAGTTCCTCGCATTTCGCTTATTTAATCCTTTGTGTATTGCGAAGCTGAGCCATAGAGAATAACAGCCAATGCCCTAGAGGTTCTGAGATAAAGACCGGGCCACTCCACCTCACACTGCCCTCGGGAAATAAAACCAACGACCCAGAGAGGTAGAGAGGGAGGAGAAAGAGGGAGGCAGGAGCAAGAGAGAGGAGCAGCAGAGATGGCCGGAGGAGATGGAGCTCTGTCCCTCCCAGAGCATCTAATGAGGCTTCTCAGTGTAATGAAATCACTCTACCCAAGCTAACCCCAAACGGTGACTAATTCACTGGTTTACCATCTCACGCTGCCAAATGCATTCACTGGCGAGCCGCTGGGGAAACCTGGCTTTAGAGAGCGCCTCTTCTCAAAGCACAGAGAGATCGATACGCCAGAATTAGCTTAGCACAACAGCGCTCAGCTGACACCACAGAGACTCTTAATGTGGCCCTTGAATAATGTAGGTGGGTCTCGCCTCTGATCCAGTTTCAAAAGAGCAATGCTAGAATCCCTCGGTGTCTGTTGGCGGAGAGAGGGTGGGCATCAAAGTTAGCCTGCCTCTGTGGTCTTACAAGCCCTGCTCTGCCACCTTTGAAGCATCAGACTGTGCTAAATTGTGCAAATGCTTATTTTTCCATTGGCAAGACGCTCGCAATCATCATGTTTGTGTGCCCGTTTTACAGAATATTGTTTGGTTTCAGCGAATGCCTGATCGTTTAGCAATGCGAGGGAACAGCTTGCGAGCTGAAATAGAACAGGTTCCCCATCAAAACATCAAAGACAAACACCAGTGAGCTAAAATCATTCCCATTAGGCGCCAGCTGGCAACATTCAGAAAAATTCCCTCGCTGCTGAATGTGCTGATATGAAAACCCAGAGTCAGTCATCCTCAAAAGCCTTCTTCTCCATCCCTGCCATCGCATTCATGCGCTGCACACCATCCTCACAGTATAAACCCACTAAAACTCAGTTATACAGAATATTCAGCTCTGTAGTGTTAATCCAGTTTTGAAGATTATATAATTTCCAGATCTATTACATCACTCACAGATGCAATGACACTGATCCTCATGAGATCTCCACATGAAACCCTCTGCAGGATATACCCTCATAAATACAGCGATGATGCTTGCATTCATGGAGGATTCTGCTGCAGATATAGACTAATATCTCCACATATACGTACAGGATAGGGATTGGATAAAACTGGGGGATCCTTACCATTAATCCATCGCGGCTCAGGGTTGTGAACTTCGAAGTCCGGCTTGAACAGATCCTCCACGGTCAGCTTAGTGTCACTCCCAGTGGTGGTGTCCGCTGAAATAACATCACCCCCATTATTACTCTTATCATTGTTAATGTTATAGTTAATGTCATTACGTCAGAGTTTTTTTTCATGGTTATGTGTCAAGTTAATGAAATTAGAAAAAAGGTCGCACTTTGCATAAACACATTTATTATAACAGGCGTCTCCGCACATGAGATGCCTGTTATAATAAATGCGTTTATGCAAAGTGCGACCTTTTTTCTAATTTCATTATTGCTGATTTTGGTCCTGCACTCTGAAAGTCCGGGAGTGAGGCCCGCTTGTGCATTTATAGTTTATGTGTCAAGTTAGCAGTATTGTGCAGCAAGATCAGGATATAATTTCATTAAAATGGAAGCCTAAACTGAACAAACTGTCATATGTCTTGCTTGCAACTAAGAATAACTAAATAATTTTGGCTCTGTATTTATTATTGCGTAACAACGTGCAACATTCATACACAATATTAGTACAGTGGAAACCCACAATAACTTGTTAAATGTGTCAGTCTTACCGCGTGAGAAATGCTTACATGAATAAGCTCCCTTTATCACATGTCAAATGATCAAAATAAAGTTTGAGTTTAATGTTAAACCTCACAGGGTACACACACACAGTCAGCCTACGCACACACGGAGAGTGGACAAAATTCTGTGAGCATCAATAAAAAATGCCTTTGACCTTGGATCTCCTTGCCATAAAAAAAAAAAACTTATGGACGATACTGAAGTGCATTTTTTTTCCACGAAGCAGGCACATCACTCGTCTTATAAGATTTAATTTGTTTGAATTACTTTATACAATATCACATAATTAGTATTTGATTGTAGTTTCCTGTTTATATTCCTGTTTCCGGTTCATGGTTCTTCGTGCTTGGCACTGTTGTCCACCAATCTAATGCACTGTCTATAAGAATTTTTGCCCGACATTAAATCTCTTCAGTTCAGTGGTACAGCACTGAACAGATTGCATCACCAGTTAACACACAGAGGGAATTAAATGTGTATTACAGAAACCCGTTGCAAATTTAATAAACATATTTGCGAGAACAGATACTGCAGAGCCGAGTGGTTCCCAGACCTCTCCTCGATTAACTGCAGTCAGATCCAGGTGTTTGTGGATTCTGATGCAACCTGATGCAAATAATCAAACCCCTAATCAGTTGCATCAGGTCTGCTTTCAGTGGAGCACAAACGCCCGGATGGTGAACCCCATGTGCCCACGAGGAGGTGTGAGAACGGCTGCCGAAGAAGCATATTTGAGGCCTTTTTACGTCTGTAAACAAAGTCTAGAGCAGGGGTGGGTGATTCCAGTCCTAGAGCTGGCGTGTACGCAAGTCTGTGTCTCCACCGATTACCCTCAATACATTAGCTAGTTGGCTCTTCAAGCAAACAGATGTTTACTCAGAGATTAGATCAAAGTAAAATTTAGGGATGTAAGAGGATTCTCTGCCGGTCATTCGAGAGCTTTTCAAGAAATGCAACTAAAATGTAAGATTAAACCAATTAAGCAATTAAAGGCCAGAAGTAGTTGCCCAACTTTAATGCAAAGCTGGGCAAGTCAAGTCCTGGGGCCTGTTCTGCAAAGCAGGATTACTCTGTTAGCTGGATATTGTACCAAGTAAAACCTGGAGGTTTCTGAAACCTGATATATGGACTGACATAAAAAGAGTGCGTTGGGTTTTATCTTTGAGCTGTTATCTGGGTAACACAGTAATCCTGCTTTGTGGAACAGACCTCTGGAGGGCCTCTGTGTCAGCAGGTTTTAGATTTTTTCCACACGAGTGATTAAGTCAGATGAGCAATGCAGAGGGGGGTGACTGTGGAGGTTTGGGTGAGATTCAACAGTGTGTTATTCAATATTATTATTCATGTGGAATCACATGGACACACTGATTATTTAACAGGAAACAGAAATATGTGTGCTGTAGCTGTGTAATGCAGAAGTTACAGCTCATATCTGCAACCTATAACCCCACTTTATACAGCCGCACACCGCGTTATTCCACCCATGCTAAAATCAAGCCCACGCTACCTCTACTTCTTCTGAATTTGCATATTACTGGCGTACGGTCACCCCCCTCCACAACAGCACACAGTACACCGTCCCCCGGTGATAACCGCATGTTATAGGAACTCATGCTCTGGTACCTGGTGTGAGCAGGATGACAGACATGGTGATCAGAGAACAGACCACCAGGATGACGAGCAGAGCGATGGCGATGCCCTTCCAGTTTCGCTGGGGGGGGCTCCCGCCGCCCAGATCCTGAGAGAGAGAGGCGGAGACAGCCATGAGCAGGCAGCCAATCACATGTCAGTATGAAGCAAGTGCAATCAAAGCCCTCCAGATCTCAAGAACCGATTTTGCTTCATCAAGCTGGATAATAATAGCAATACTGTACCAATATTATAATGAACGTACAATCACATGTATCCTATTGCAGTATAAATTCCATACTCTACCTATTCAGGAAAAACACTCCAAAGACGTACACATGAAACTTTACCCCATCCGATAAATAAATAGATAAAACGTCTCAAGGCTCATTTATGCTCCCTTTACGAACAAAAATAGATACGTTCGTTCGAAACGGTGTAAACGTCCCCGCCCACAAACTTCCATGCGTCTTTTGCGTTGGTATGGATGTTCAGCTATAAATCCACTAGGGGGCAGCTCACAGTGAAAAGTTTTGGACAAAAACATCTTCGTGGAGTTTTCTTCTTCGTTCCTCGCTCATAGATCTATATCTTTACCATCAGCTACCCTGCCCCCATGGTTGACGGTGGTACTGCTCCGTTTCATCCTTAAGCTGGATTTATGGTTCTGCGTTGACTCCACGCAAAGGGCACGCCGTCGCCTCTACGCCGTCGTGGAGCTTTCGAAGTTCTGCGTTGAGGTCGTTTGCGTTGTGCTGGGCCGCGAAGCAATTCACCACTAAACCGCTAGGTGGCATCAGGTTTCGAAGGACCTGTCGTGAAATCACGTGAGAGTGAACCAATCAGTGCCCTTGCAGCCTACGTCGCTTTGACGTGCAGTTAGAAAATTTTCGAGGTGCACGGCAGGCGACGCAGAGGCTCTGCGGGGGGTGTTTCACGTCGTTCGCAGAGGCTCTGCATCGCGATAGTGTCATGCAGAACCATAAATCCAGCTTTATCCGTAAGCATCCTGCAAACGTGCAGAAATACGGACAAAATAAATGCAGAGTACGGATAGAAGGCTCCGTCCGTATCCGTATCCGTAGTTACCGTTGAGCATAAATGAGCCTTTAGAAACATAATCAAATCAGGAGGCTTGGCACATACACGAGATTTATTTCACACCAGCCAAATGCATAGACTCAATTACAATAAAAACTGGTCCATCCACATAAATATAGTTCGATATAGCTTATATATTTATTACGTCTCATTTAAATATACTTCCTTATTTCCCTCAGTCCTTATTTTGATTATTTCAGCCGAGAAAGTACTCCCATTTAAAGCTAAGAAACTCCCTCTGCCTGTGCACTGCATTTCAAAATTGGTTTGAGTTTTTCTCAACCAGAAATGAGAATACACACATACGCACATACACACACACACACACACACACATACATATTTCTCTTAACCTCTTTCATTCAATTTCTTTTGGCCTCTCTCATGCAAACGCACACACACGCATATACTCACACACACACACACACACACACGAAAACATACACGTGCACACATGCACGCACATACACGCATGCACATACACACAAGCACACACACACTGCTGATAAATGACCTGCCCATATTTTTTGACATTGACCCTCTGAACACCAGAGGAGCAGCGGTTTATTCCTACATGACATCAAGGGACTTTCTCCCAATGGGGTCACATCTGTCAACCTTCAGGACATTCTTTTCCTTTATGAAATGCATATAATACAAAACGTGATTGACGGCGGCGTGCTCCCCTGACCCTGTGAAACATAAAAATAGACAATCCGATTGGTGGAGACGGCGAGTCTCGCAGACCAATCATTGATCACTCCAGAGCAGCAGTCACACCCGAGGGTAACCATCAGCCCCATGACAGGAGAGTCGAGACTGCAAATGGATCCCATGTTCAATTGAAACATTTATATCGGAGACGAACAGGGGAAGAATGCACCAGAATGCCTGAATTTCAAAGGAGAATCACTGATAAATATGCTTCATTTTATGGACCAGGAAAGGGTGAGCAATAACCTTGTCAATAACAGCCATCTTTCCATTTGTCCAGCTGCATGAATCGATTGTCCTCCCGGTTTCGTTTGCGCAGTGAGAGTGCTGTACTCTGTTGACCCTTTCAGTGCCGTAAGATATCAAAGTCAGATGCTGTTGAAAACCTATCATGTGGCAACTTGTTTAAAAGAGCTCCCGCAGGGGAGCTCTTTTAAACAAGTTGCCACATGATAGGTTTTCAAAAGCTCAGGATCACTACATTTTTAATTCCTTGAAAATGTATTTGGCGCTGAAAGGGTTAAAGGACAGGTTCGCATTCAGCTCTCACAGTCTCACTGGCAGAGCCATCCACGCAGACCTTTGAAATGAAAATTGGTTTCAAAAACCTCGATTGTTGGACAGAATGTTCTTTCTTCCTTACCTGCCGCACATTTTTTGATGGAATGCGGCCACTAAAATGCCCCTTTTTTTGTAATCAAATGAAAGGAGCACATTTGGCACTTTCGATAAAAAGAGGTAGGTTCCCTGGCACCCTTAGCCCGGTTTGGAATAAGCCTTATTTGTCACTGTGCGACAGTGCAGCCATCAGCTGCAATGTAAAGGTCACAACAAAGCCTGATGCTCAATTAAACCCACTGTGGCAGCGAGCCAAACAGCAGAAAAATGAAACTGAAGTATTATTCAGGAAAGACGGCCCGCTCTAACATAACTCCTCAAACGTTGCGTTGACAAGCGCTGAGCACGGAGGGATTGTAAATTCAATAACATTCGGTGTAATCATTTAAAGTGTCCACGCCGCTGCCGCCACTTCACAGCTGTGGCCACAGAATTCTCCTTTTCTCAAGTAATCAATGCTGCTTGGATGCGCCTCACATTCCCTCACACTCAGCCTATCAGTACAGTGGAGCCGGGTAAACAGGCACCCAGTGTGTGGAAAATAAACCTCTAAATATGTGCAGCACTGGACTGTAACGCAGCAACATGAGCAGAGCAGCCAATGAACTGATGGACGATGCACAGATTCGTCTGTCTAAAGGGCTGCTTAAAGGTCTTTTTATTTATTTATTTATTTATTATTTTTTAAATCCATAGAAGGGATTTTGGAAAATAATTCAAATCTCAACATGAAATATTTTTCATGACTGCAAATTTCACGCTTTTCTTTGGTCATGCTTATTTATTTATTTATTCTTTAAGCTAAATCAAGATGGTAGAGGGTAGAGACAATAAGTGTTCCTTAAGGACTTTAAGGCCCTGTCCCATACTGCCGTTTAACGATTCCGTCTGCCTCCGTCTAAATATTTACGTCAGACGGTGTCATACGGAGGCAAATTCAAATTTTTTGGCCATGGACGGTAGATAGAACAGCATGAGTAACGTCTAAATACGTGTGAGAAACGTCTGCTTAAGCATGAGTAACGTCTTAATTGAGCCCAGCTTACGGAACATCGGACGCCTGAGTAACGTCTGCTTAAGTATGAGAAACAAAAGAAGGGCCACCTCATCAGGAACATTATCAGGAAGGTTAAACGGAATGTCACCCATTGGACTTGGAAGCAGAGGAGCAAATGAGGGGGGGTACGCAGGGCCCAAGCTTTTTATACCAGCTGGATACGTCCGTTTCTGCCTATCTGGCCGTTGCCAAGGCGTTTCTCGCACTTATCTATAACTTTTACATGTGTTTTGACCGTTATTCAGACATGATTAGACGTTAATAGATGTTCCTCTATCCGTATCCATCCGTTTCTACTGTTAAGAGGACCGTCTTTGGCCCGAGATCAGGCACTCATGTATTCGTTAAGTGAATGTTTCTTTGACGTTATTCAGCTGTTTTCTTGCCGGTTTCACCGTTCCATAGACGTATGGTGCGTTCCGTGGCAGGAGGCAGACGAGCTGTCCGCCTGCCCAACAGCCATAAAAGTCTAAAAACCGGAAAGATTCCGCCCGAGTAACGGTGAAAACGTCAAAAAAAAAAACGCCAGAGTAACATATGAGAACCGCCAATCGCTACCCAAAGCTGGCCGTCGGAAATTTTGAACATGTCCAAAGTTTGGAACGGCTAGCACTGTCTGTCAACGTCTAGATACATCTGTAAACCAGCTGAAAAACGAATAAAAAAGTCCAATAAACGTACGCCTTCATTTTTCAGACGGAATCGTTAAACGGCGCAGTGGGACAGTACCTTTAAGATTTATGCAAATATAAACATTTTTCCTCACAAAATCCATTTAGAAAGTTATGCATTGAAAATTAATGAGTTCAACATGATTGAGTTTCTAAACAAAATTTGTGTTTTACTGCAAGTGAAAGGTAAGGACAATGTTGACTAAATCAAAGCTACAGTCGCACTGATCAACAGATTCCACAGCATAGGCATAAGACAATCACTGATTTTACTCTCCAAACACATGACTATGTCCTTCCTGTAAAGGCTTGCCTCAGATATAATCTAATTATCATCCCTCCAGCATATGCCTTTGATAATCTGATTGAGGTATCTGCTAAACACAGGCAGAATAGAGGTGAGTATAACCCACGAAATCACCTGAAGATCTCGAAGATTTCCTTAGCTACTTGAAGAATACAATGTACTCGGTGACATTGTACCTTGACTTGTCAACTGAAAAGTACCCAATTTATGTTTTCATTATAATGTCATAATTTTACCATACATCACACATTAAACTGAAAGAATGTGAAATAAGAGTTTTAGTTAGTGTCATATATTACAGATTTTAACCCTTAGAGTGCGGAAATATAAACATATATGTTGAAAACCAAGTTGCCACATGATAGGTTTTCAACAGCTTTGATTTTGATATCTTACATCATTGAGTTACAACAGTTGCCTTTAGCGCTCTCAGGGTTAATCACTATAGTACCAGAGAGTGTTTATTAAATCTTTTCCCCTCATTATGATGGTTTTTGATTGAATGTTTTTGAAATGGCTGTGGGATATGAGGTCCAAAACCACTTGGTGTGTGCATGGTGATGGCATACAACAACAGAGCTACATGTCCTGGAGAAAAGATCTCCTCACTTTTTAGAAGTGTAGTACGTGACTCCAGTAGAATAAAACAATGTATTATATATGTCCAAATGTACCAATCACAGGTTCCACAAAATCCATTCGCAAGGTATGGCTTTTCAAAGCGAACAAAAAGCTCGTCATTCACTTTTGTGGAATAATTTGTCACTAGTTGGTGCACCTGGTAATATTCATTCTGATGCAGCTCTGTCAGCTGTAGATGACATCACAAGGTTTTGCAAATAACACAACTAGCAATGAATGATGGGAATAATTCAGGGTAATTTAATTCAAGCTTTTTTTTTTGCAAACGTGCTAAAAGTACAAGATATGTAGCCGGCAATTTTTCAGAAAGAAAAAAAAAATATCCAATATGATCCAAAAAGTTGCTACAGATAGCAATAAAGCCAATACATTGGAAATCCTGGCTCAGCCATTTTGAAATGTGTATTTATTGTAGTCAGCAGCTGAATTCTTTATCCCTTTTCGGTTTCCATTGCAGAAAAAACTCATCCTGTCACGATATAAACCGAGAATATGAGACATTAAATTGAGGAGCCGGATGATAAGGAAATAATGCCGGCCTTTTCCGTCTGTGTAAAAAGCACAGAGCCGACGTTTACTCGCTGGTCAATAAACAAACTCCAGCAGTTATTACTGTGGGGTCAGGGACGGTGTTTTTAGAGCCGATTTGGATCCTGCGTGGGTAGTCCGTCTCGACAAAGGGGGTGAGAAGGAAAAATAGTTAATTTCAGAGTTCTACAGTAGGGTGTGTGGGGTTTGTGTCTCATGAATAATTCATGCTTAATGTAGCTGTTTCATATGAAAAAAAAATCAAAAGCATGAACTTATAACATATGAAACGATCAACTGCATCGCACCAAATCACACAATACTGGGGAACATCAGTTCTAGAAACAAGTAGGACCTTCTGTTTTCATCTAACCAGAGCGCGGTATTCTTTTATCATGTCGAAACATGCACTTTATTAACATAATTAACATAATTATTACCACGGACCCTGTATCTTGTAAGTATGACCTGTGTTGCGATTTCAATTTTTCAAACTTCTCTTCCAGAATTTAAATCCATTTTGTCTTGAGTGAATTACTGTACATGATCACGCATGCACACGGTGCATGGCAGTATGCTTACGTATTAACACCTAAATCACACAAGTATGCGCAACATTTAATACTGTTACAAGGATACTAATGTAAAAAATGATTAACTCTGTATGCATTCAGTATATTAAATCCATATTTTAGAATTTTAAATCTGTATGCTTGTTACCCAACAGAAATCCTGCGTTCGCTCGATTTTAGGGTCAAAATAAACCTTACCTCTTTAAGTTGCTATTAATCATGTACCGCAGCTTTTTAGAATTTAATATTGGTGCTGGGTGGTTTGCACAGGACATCTGAATGCAAGTGCCAGCTGGTACCACAATCTGGCAACAACAAGTACAGATTTCTGTCATTTACAAAGCAGGACACCATCCCTCCACTGTCCTTCGCCTAAACTCTCAAGACAGAGGCTTTATCTGTTCACTGTTGTGCTTTTTGAAATTAATTGCTCATTTTTTGTGTGAGAAACACAAGTAATAGTACCACAAAAGCCCCATTTATAAATCACACCCCAGTTTGGAAGCTGTAAAAATGTAGGTTCTGCTTGGACAAAATGGACTATTGAGTTATATTTATGATATAAACCGCAGTTAACACACAATTCTCAGTGTTTTCTGGCTTGATACATGGAGGCTGTTTCGCATGATGAAAAAGCCTTCGAGCAACACAGCACAGCTCTGTGATATACACGCAGAGAGGACACCAATAACCCGCTTTGCCATTTGATGATGCTGCAATCAATGGAAACAAGATCAAGGTAAAATGGCTGGAGGCGGAGAGACAGGTCCTGAAAGGGAGGGAAAAATAATTGTGCTCCATGTGCATCCTGCCTGCTGCTCGATCCACAAGGACTGAGGAGTTAAATAAAGAACAGAGGAAGAAGAAGAGTACTAGCTGCAATTGGTGACTGTTTAGTGGTGTAAGCAGAGAGCATCATGGGAAGAGCAGCGAGTGGGGAATCAGTCATGCTCTGCAATGCATTCTGGGAAGAGCAGTGAGTGGGGAATCAGTAACTCTGCAGCTGTTTCTGGCTTTATCTCTGATACTGCCCTCACCGTTAGCTTTTCATGGGTCACGACTGTTCTCAGTACAGTGCAGCAGTGCTCAGCCCTTCTCTGCATCTCAGCCCTTCTCCTCTCTCCGAGCCCTTCTCTCTGGGTTCATGTTCGGTTATTTTCAGTGCTTGGTAGTTCTATCTTTGGTGGCGTTTGACAGTTCTCCATGTGCTGGTGCTTGGCTATTCTCTGTGATCTTGTTTGGCTGTTCTCCATGTGATGGTGTTTGGCTGTTCACTCTGTGGTGGTTTTCGGCTGTTCTCTGCATAGTGATGTTTGGCTGCTCTCCATGTGGTGGTTTTTAGCAGTTTTTTCTCTGTTTGTCTGTTCTCTACTTGCTGATATTCAGCTGTTCCTTTCTAACTTTGTTTATGTTCAGTTGTTTTCCATCCACTGTTCTACTCTGTTGTGCTCAATTATTCACTCCATGCAGCCAATATTGATCTACTGGTATCCATCTGTTCAGGTAGTCTCTATCTTTTTTGTCTCTCTTATTCTGTCTACCTCTCTCTCTCTTGCTTCCAAGTTCTGACTAAGCCCATCACATTCTTTACATCCATATTCTGTTTTGCTGAGTTAGAGAGCTTGGATGTTCTTTGCACTGCATTGGTCCTCCACACCAGCAGGTGTCCCATAGTGACTACCATTTCCCTATGCAGCAAGATATATGTTGTATCAACAGAGGGACTTGTGATTAATGACAGTGTGTGATTACTACTGACTCCCACACAGAATCCGCACAGCTTCGGTCTCCAGAGATGAAGCAGTCTGATGAAGCTCCCTCTAATGTTCCCTTCGAATGCGCAGGGGAGTAGGAGGAGACATTTGTTCTGTTCTGTCAACTCAATACAGATTCTCCATGGACTGCACGTGTGGTGTAATAATTAGACTTTTTCATTTACTTGATAGAAAGCTAAGGGGAGTTATACAACCTCCAATCAGAGAAAGTTGGGACAATATGTTGATTTAAATTAAAACTGAGAGAAGTGATTTGCAAAGTATGCTTGACTCGGATTACATTAAAAATAATACTATCGCACATTGTTCGACCATATTTACTACTTTGTAAAGTTGCCATTCCTTCTCACAACACCTAGCAAATGTAGCCTGGGACTGAAGACACCATGTAATCAAGTGTTTCGGGTATAATTTTGTCCCATACTTCTGACAAACAAGTCTGAAGGTAGCGCAATAGTACATGATCTTCATTTTTGCATTCTGCATTTCAAAATGCGCCACAGGTTTTCTGTTGGGGACACGTCAGGACTGCAGGCAGGCCAGTCCAGCCCCTGCACTCTCTTCATACACAGCCATGCCTTGGTCATGCGGGCAGAATGCGGTTTTTCATTTTCTTGTTGAAATATGCGTGGGAGTCCTTGTGAAAGAGATCATCTTGTATGCAGAATATGTTGCTCCAAATTCTCAGTACTTTTCACCATTAAAGATGCCTTTCGCAGGAGCGCAAGTCACCCATGCAAATGACACGGACAAGATCCCATACCATGACAGAGCTTATCTCATGGACTTGTCCTTGGTAACAGTCTGGGTAGTATGTTCTTCTTCAGTCTAGAAAACAGGGACTCCATATCTACCAAAAAATACCTGAAATATAAATGTGTCTGACCACAATACACTTCTGCACTGAGATGGTCCATCTCAGATGTCTCAAAGCCTAAAACCCGATAGTGCCTCTGAACACTGTCAACATAAAGCGTCTTTTTTGCTCAGTAGTTTTAATTGGCATTTGTGGATGTAATTACCCACTGTAGTATTTGACAAAGGTCTGCCAGAGTAATCCTGAGCCTGTGTAGTTACGCCTCTTATAGATAAATGACAGTTCCTGATGCACTGCTCCTGGGGCAGAAGTAATTGTATAATTTTAAACATGAATGCACGCACAATGGAATATTGCTGTCTTTTTTTTTTGTAAATACCTGTGCACCAAGAAGTTATTTGTCCTCGTGCATAAAAAACAGAAGAGCCCAGCCCCATCTGGCCTATATTACCATGACTACCAGCCATTGAAGAGTAAACAAGAGGAATGAGTAATAGTTGGAACCCTTCCCAGCTATTTACTGAGCAGATTCTCATAACCCGGCCTGCTAATACCAGAGTCACAGCACTGTACAAACCTCATTTCCCTGTTTATCAGCACGGGGCCATCTGTTACTCTCTCTCGAAAGGTGTCCAAGTCTGATTTATTCTTTTGTTTTTTCAAAGGTCTCTCTGCTCTAAGGAACGAATGATGATCCATTAACCCCAGACGATAAATAACAAAATTCTGTTAATTAAGTAAGGGAACAGAACACGCTTTGACAAACCCTCTGAACAGAAGAGTCAAGAAGGCAGGAGTGAAAGAAAAATTAGGAGAAAAATTTTGACAGAAAATAAGGTGTTAGACCAGGTGCAAGCCCTTGTTTTCCTCTCATTGTTCTGTGACATGATCTACCTGCTGAATACAAGAGGCCACTTTTGCAGCATCATCCAGAACATTCTTGCATCATCCTGTCCTCTAGCAGGCTGATGGTCACAAACCTGTCAAACATCGATCAAAAGAACTCCTGACGTAAACAAACATCCATCTGCCATCCATCTCTTCACAGCCCTGCGGCGAGGAACTGTGGCCGTACCTGAGCTGACCCCGTGTGTCCCGTCCTACATCAGCATGAAGACCCCCTCCACAGGTCGCCGAAGTTCATGCCCTTACAGAGACCCAACGCAGGGGTGAATCAGTGGCTAAAAGGTGTTGAAAGGGACACTAAATGAGCTGTTGTCATGTCACCTGCACCTGCAGGCTGGCAATAACAGTGTGGAGGGGTCTCATCCTCCCCCAAAGGCACTGTGAGTGACCCACTTTATTTTTGGCCCCGGGACAAGCCTGCGGCTCCCCTGGATGAGATGACAAATGGCCCCGCGCTCATCCCCTCACTCCACACCTCTCTCCCCCCACAGTTCTGTCACATCCTGTCCTCCATCTCTCCCTTCTCTCTCTCCATCTCTCCTCCCTGTCTCCCTCTCTCCTCTCATTTATTCTCCTTATTTCTGGCTGTCTGCCGCCGTGTCCCTGGAGAGGAGCCATGGCTGAATAATTCATAGTGGCCCAGCACCCTGCTGAGCTTTATTATTAGCTCCTCTGGCAGTAGTGCTCCAGCGAATCCTCCGGCCCCAGCCATGGAAGGCTGCCCTGTACCCTCGGCCTTCACATCCAGCCAAGGACCACATTCACACTCCTACATATGCACACTGTACATTATCACACTTCTGCCTGCAGGTAAGGAGGCCAAGGGCCATTCATCATGTTTCCACACAATCTTCCAATGAGTATATGCAGGCTCCGTATAAAGATAATTTTGCTTTCATGTAATGTACATATATTTCGAATGCGCTTTTTCATCCACAGAAAATGAATATTTGTCCAGCATCTGTCATCTGTCACCTCTCAGTTTAGTGCCTGAGCAAAAACAAGGAGATTTTGAAAGCATTAATTTCCTCAGGTAGCTGTTAGTGCTGAATTGACCCATTTCGAGTGCAAACATTTCACAGGCGACCCAGCAGAGGAGAGCGGGAGAATTTACCGGGCTGGAGACGCTGCCCTCACAGATGTACATCACAGAAATGTCTCTGTGCATCTTCACAAGATACCTCCACTCCACCGATGGGCTCAGCTGACATAAACCCTCGGTGCACACAGGTCAACAAAGATGCGCACTTGATAAATAATAACTGCTAATTATGCGGCGTGCCTCCAAACAGAGCCTGAGTGGAGAGCTTTCTAAGGTTCCAGAGAGGGCAGCCGCTGTCCTGTGTCATTACCGTTAATCATATTTACTGCACCATCTTCAAGAATTACTCAGACAGTTTAGCATCTCACCAGAAGGACGCAATTCTGCAGTTTCTTCCTTTAGCCCGATCCCGCCTTTGTGTTACAGTGCTTTCAAAAAGTATTTTTCCCATTCCTAATTTCTTGCATTCTTCCAATTATTAGTCATATTTAAGTGTCTAAGATCTTCCAACTAATCATAATATCAGACAAAAACTTGGGTTATCTCTGCATGATATTAAACTGAAGACCACAAAAGAAAAATGATCAGTCTCATTTTCTCGTTGTGAAGAAATGATGAATTAAAAATTCAAAACGATCTTAGAAACAAAGCACTGAAAAAAATATGCAAAAAAATAAATATATAAAATATATTAATAATATATAATATTATATATTATTATAATTATAATAATAATGCATAATATATAAAACATACAAAAATGCAAAATTTGGACTCTGATCATTTTTCCTTTGGGGTCTTCAATTACTTTCATAATCATTTAAGAGTGACAATGATGAAAAATAGAAGAAATAGAGAAGAGACAGATACTTTTTCAAGGCTCTGTATTCCTCCATTGCCAGAGGTAAAGCTACTTCAGTGTCAGAGTCCCTTTCCAAACGAGCCACCTGTGCTCGCTGACCCCAAGATAACAGGCCTCACCTTTTCCCCACAGCATACTGTTGCTGATCATGTGACTAACAGGGCAACACCAGGAGAGCTGGGACAAGCCTCTGTCTTAGGACTGTAAGTCAGGCACAAACACATCTGAATAAATACCTCTGAATCACCTATGCCTGCCCTGACCTTGATTCCAGATTGATGCTCTCACTAAAAGGAGCTGAAACGGGATGATCTTGTTTTGGCTTCCTTCGCAGGTTACGCAGGGCTACAAAAGGCCAATTATGCTGATTTCTCAAAAACCCTGCAGAGGATTGTAGCACACTGCTAAAGAACCTGAGCTGAAATTTAAAAAATGCAGGTGAATTGCGAAGCCACTTCACACAGTGACTCTCAGCTTGCTTTCCAGCCGGGGAGTTAAGTCTTTCTGAGCTGCATTCTTTTACTACTTGCATGCGCGTTGTTTCTTGTCAGAATAAGAAAATCTTACAATGTAGTTTTGAGCTCAGGTTGTTACGTTTTTGGAGATTATTGAAGGTCATCACTGAATGAGACTCTGTTGAGTGTTTAAGCGATGAAATCAACACCCTCATCTCAGGCTCTTGAATCTCATGGTTTGATAACTTCAGCACAACATCGTTGTGACATCACAGCACCTTGTGTGATGAGTGTGTCTTTTTCACAGAGTACTACAATGAAGTGAAGATGAGTTGAACTTGCAGAGGATGCCCCTTTGAACACTGCGGGCAGACCAAGATTGGCGAGCCCACGCAAAGGGTTCTTTTCCTCAAACGCTTCTTGCTTCAGTTTGCTCTTAAGTGCTAGCTTACTAACTAGCAATGTCCACTCTTTAAATTACTATGACAAGTGTGTGTGTGTGTGTGTGTGTGTGTGTGTGTGTGTGGGGGGGGGGGGGGGTAATGGTTTCAGACAAAAGCCCAGGAGAACATTTTACCTCCAGTGTGAATGATTCTGAATGTGGTGCAGGTATTGAACTGACTTTTAAAGTGTGCACATCAGGGGACCAGACACATAGCAAAGAATACCCAACTTCATCCACAATTAAAAAAAAAAATGCACAATTCGGCTTAAAATGTCAGGCAAACTGACACTGATGAGAGACCTCAGAATAATGAGCGAGACTCTCTGATGCCGAGATGAGTCCTCTGTACTGGACCCGTAATGCAGGTCACTCAGTCTGTCTCCGCAGAGCCCTCTCTTGCACATGCTTCTGAGGGGTAAGAGGCTGTCTTACAGGGCAAATGTGTGATAAGAAAATGTGTTTTACGAGGACATGAAAAGAAAGATTGCGTAAAGGCAGAGGATTACTCAAAATCTTGCTCTCTTGTGCTCTCACTCTCTCTCTCTTACTATCTCTCTCTTTTTCTCTCTCTTTAAAAGGGGGCTTCAGTTTCAGAAAGAAATATTATTGAATACCAATTATGATGCTTATGGTGTAATGCTCTGTAGCTGCCATTTTCCAAACCACACTACAAACTGTTTCAGTGATGCACAGATGAAAATGAAGTAAGGATGTCTTTTAGTGACTGAGCGACACATCCAAATCGGTGAAAAAAGAGCAAAAGTACCAAATTACTTTTTCTGAACCAAGGCAGAAGGTTACGGTGACATGGCTCAGTGGAGACTACATCTGAAGGAGTTTAAAGGTCACAGATTATGAAACTCAGCTGAACTGAATGTCGCCCTATAATATATAATCAGAGGGATGTAGCATGTGTTAAGGAAATACAGAATCCTCTAATATGTGCCAAAAAAAAAAAAACAGCCTTGATCTGGAAGCAATAAAGCAATCAGCCAGTACAATCACTGGAATAAATTAACACCCCAGAGTCACAAAGTAAAGATAATCCAATTAAAATACAAACGTTAAAAACACTGTCATAATTGGTTTTATTTGCTGCTTGTGAGTACTGTATTTGATGACTATGTTTTGAATTATCAAGACCTAATAAGCTAATTTACAATACCATACATTAAATACTAGCCCAATTTAGCACCTTGGGGCAGCCAATTATGTCTGGCATTCCTTAAGAGGAGCTGTGTACTATACAGGATTCCTTAGCTGTATGTATTACACTACATTGAATTACTGTTTTGGCTACGGCTAACGGTTATATCTGGCCGGTTCCAACTAATTGGTTTGAATTGGTCTAATTGAAACACTAACCCAAGTGAGAAGATTAATATATTATGTATTAGCGGCGATCAGATTAGATCAGATCAGCCTCCATAAAATATTTTATGAGCGAGGATCGTGCCAAGTCTTATCTTCTCCACTCTAACAGTTAGAGGCCGTGTCTCATCTCATTTATGCGAGCACAGTTATTTTCCTTAAACAAAACCTGGGTCTCCATGTTATCACAAAATGCACAAAAAGAGCAAGATGTTTTTAGCAGAAACTGATTCAGTACCACACATTGGACACCTGCCTGTTATTTATTTTCAGGAGGGGCGACTATTGCTGTAAAATCCTTTGTCCCTTCAGTGGCAAGACAACAATGCAACCTGATCCATCGCAGTGTGGAACCAAGATGGAGCTCGAGCTAGGAGGTAGAGTTCTGAAATTGAACTCTAAAGTGCCCCTGTGCCAAGTGCAGGTCAGCTGGTCTTTCGCTGCTTATATCTGATTGGCTTGCCATTGTGCAAAGTGTCAATGTATCAGGTACCCAGAAAGTACCTTGACAGTCCTTACCCACACAAATCTGACTATAAACTGGAACAGCATCAGTCAGTCCATGTCTGTCTCATCAGCAGAGGTCAGAAAACATTTTTCCTCCTGCCACTCTACAAACCTATAGCAACTCTTTAAAAAAACTGGCACTCAATAGGTGAATTACCAAAGCTTGAGATTCCTCTCAACTTCTTCAAAATCTCCTCAGAATCATTTCAACACCTCTGTGTTTAACTATGCCAAGAAGAGTGTGTTTTGTGTCAGTGTTTGTCTGCTCATCTGTCTGATAGCAACTTTACAATAAAAGTTAAATACAAATTTTAATGAAATTTTTTTGGAGGGATAGGGAATGGCCCGAGGGGCAATGCATTAGATTTTGGCAGCGATCGGATCTCCATTCGGATCCAGAAATTTTTTAAAGGATTCGACACCATTGCAGCACTGGGGCAATGATGGTGTGTTATTGTGGGGAACTGAGCAGCCCTGGCAGAGGTTTGTGCTCTCAGGGTGCCATTTACTCTCAGCCTGCTATAGTCGCCAGACCAATTTCGGTAATATCACACCAAACCAGACTGCCGGGAAATGTCCAACATAGGAATCAAATTTTTTGACACACTGACTAGCAAAATTACAGCAGCGTAAGTTACTGTGCACTATTACTATGGCTAAACATTGAGTAAAATTGTAAAGGTCAGCAGTACACACGCCCCTTCATGAAAGAAACGAATGCTATATACCTACGGTATTTGACTATGCCAAGGAAACCGACTTACCTCTGAGAGAATTCTCAACAAAGCACGACAAACATTCTCCAGCGACAAGATGCCTATGCCTCTAAGTCAATGAATCAATAAATTCTTCAATCAGTGAAAGTATTGTTTTATCTGCATCGATACAACGTACACATTAAAATGCACCTATGCACACGTAAGTTCTCACTACACTCGCATTCATTTTGCAAACACAATCGCTCATTTCTCTAACATTTCAATTGTTCTCACAATCTCTTTCTCACTATCGCAGAAATCACGCATAATCTTTCACACTCATGCATACAAACTACCTTTTCTGCTTCCTCTGTCTAGACACTGATTTCAATTTTAATTTACAGCCAAAACAAAACAACAAAGCTATAAAACTCATATCACGGCCTCACCATTTTCGCCCATCTGTTCTATTGGCCTTGATCTTCAATGACAGGCTGTCATTCGTCATCCAGACATTTTCCTTCTCTCCGTTTGAATGTTATTGTGTTTCCCAAAGAAGTACTGAAACAGCCCATAAATAAAGTATTTGGCAGAAAGAAGCGATGGCTTCCACAATAATCTGCACACAATGAGTGTTCTAATCCTACAATGTCACAAACATAACATAACTCTCACGTTTCAAATGAACTCACGTTCATGTATTCCTGCTCAGTGCCTCATGCTTACAGTTCAATGACAGTGTATAAGAACATTGGTAGTTGATAGATCAATTGCTCTACACAGACATACCCATAACGGCAAAAGTACAAGCCTGTGTGGATGGCGTTTCTTCAATTATTTAATCTCAATTCAAATATCGGTAACACTTCATTTAGATATTCAGCTACTGATAGTTCATTGACTATTTGTAACATTTCAACACTAAGGATGTTGAACACATATTAATACAGTAGTTTACTGTTTGTTGAATATTTGTATATACATTGTTGAACATTTGTATAGCATAGGTTGAGTGAGCAGTTCAAGTTCAACTAAATTATTCTGAGAATATGAAGGTATGCTGATGAACTGTCACATATACTCCGTTGATAATCTCTTCAATATCTACTGAAAAAGTCAAACACTTGAATTGTTGAATATCAACTAATAAGCCGTTGAAATGTTACAAATACGTTGTACTTTATGAACTATCTGTAGCTGAACATCCAAGTAGTGTTACCCAAATATCTTTCACAAGCACTCACTCGCACCCATATCTGAGCGTTATCTCACAACAATATAGTTCGAATGGCCATTTGACATCCCACCATCTGGCTGACGTCAAATGCTGCTCAGCCTCTGTACATTCAACAGGTTTGCCATGGAAATATGAATGCATTAGAGTAGTCCCCATGCATGCATTAGTAACAGACAGGATAAGAGCCTGTGACACGCTCTCTCTCACCGTGGGGAGCATGTGCACGCTTCGGAGGGGACGTTAGACTGATGGCCCCGGGCCGAGGGATGTGACAGGCTGGATCTCAGGCCCACCCACCTCCATGCATCCTCATTAGAGGAAAGCTGTCACCTCCTTCAGTGGCAGAGAACACCTCGCTCCTCAGACACCGACAAAACATCATGCACTACATCCCTGAATCTGCTCAACAATTCCACAACAGTGTAGTTGCTGGCACCATTACACACCAGTCTGGTAATCCTCTGACGCAGCTACAGCCAAGTCCTGTAATCATCTGTATTTGTGAAGAAAACCACTGTACACATGAGAAATAAGGTTGACAGAATACAGGTATGCATTCCTAGATTGAAAAAAAAATACTTGCTCATATTACAAAGCATATTTTCTCATGGTTTAGAACCAGACTCTTCCATTCACTTGCCTCACTTATATGGCATACACACTCATTCAGAGCCTACTACAACCTAACTAGTGCACTGCTGTGATCCAATCAAAAGTCAAATATATCAGTCTGAGTTGTGAGTTTGATTGATTCTTTGGTTCTAGATTTTTCTATGAAATGCCACAGTTCATGCAATATGATACTTTTATATTTCCTTAATAGTGTTGCAGGGTATAGTTTCATCATGTTTCTGAACATTACTTTCAATTATGCTATTTTACTCCATATTTATCTCAATGTTGATTCCTATTGGGGTCAATGTCTTCAGTTGTTATTTGAACCTGGAAGCAGACAAATTGCCTCACACAGACCATAATATTCTATTGATTTGAGCTACAGAAAAGCCATCTCAGAGCAGAACCAATCACGAGCGGGTGATTTGTGGTCGGTGGCGGAGAGAAAGAGCCATCAGCCCAAAAACAAAGAGAGGCAGCCTGGAGAGAGACCTCGATATAATCAGCCTTCGAACAATGACCCCACACGGGCATGAGAGGAATGCAAACCATATCCATAAACACATGCAAATCGCTTCTTTTTACCTGAGGACAACTGAATCCTGCAGTAAATATCCTGTCACAAATCTCCTTTGAACAAAAAGCTACTGAATTCTCGGTGTCACCCTTGTGTGACCTTGTGTGAGTGTTTAACTAGAGGGACGAGGATAATACTATGCCACAAAAGTACATGCACACACACACACACGCACATGCACACGCACACACACACACACACACACACACACACACACTAATGAGGGCTGATGGTTCAGCCCATCTACACTTTTAAAATTTCGGGGAGAATCCAGGACACCCCACTTACAAACCAGGGGGTTTATAGCACTGAATTAAACATGAGCAAGGAAAGCTATTGAGGCTATTCAACACAATAACAACTCACTGTAAAGAAATACTTCATGCAGAATTAGACTCAGGCCAATTTCCACATTCAACTGAAGATTACATAATTATCGCGAGCTGTATGTCCGTCCGAGTGGTGCTCTTGGTTATGCTTTTTATTTTATTTTTTAAGCACTGTTTCTCGGATTATTCCGTTGTTCCGAAGTGGACTCGGACTCTGCTAATACTTATCACTGATGTTTTCCAACACAGCTCTCATTTGCATTTCAGCATGACAGCCTTGTAGGTGTCTCCAGGTAAGGGCTTCCACTCAATAAAATAACACTACTTTGAGTTGAAAATACAAGACAAAAGAAGAACTTAATTAAGAGCAAGAAAATGCTGATTTTCACCAGATAATTTAGCTTTATCATTTGCATTCCGCAGCAGAGATACGGTATGTGATGAGCATTATCAACTTACATTTCTGTAATGTTGATAAGACCACTTTAGACATGCATTAAAGCAACGACTTAATTGCCTCTATAACAGGCAGGTTCTGTAAGAATGGACTGAAGAACCGTCAAATGCACCATCTGTTAAACGTTAACGTGACTGTCCTAACAAGCACTTTAACCTTCAGAGCACAAAATACAAATGGTGTTGCGCAGTGATGTAAGATATCAAACTCAAAGCTGTTGAAAACTTATCATGTAGAGACAGGCGGGAGCTCTTTTAAACAAGTCGCCACATGATAGGTTTTCAACAGTACAAGATAATTAAATTTACAATTTTTTGAAAATTTATTACAGCACTCCAAAGGTTAATCTTATAATGAGACTTAACTTCTTACTTTTTTCTCTTGGAAATAGAAAATATTGGTTTATTTTAAGTTACCATGTGCTTGACAAGTGAGTCAAAATTATCCCACATCAGTGGCAGAATTTTTGTTTTACTGAGGATGAAGGTAATACTAGCAACGCGTTTTTTGTTTTTTTTTGTTTGTTTTTTTTGCAGTGTAGTGCTCAATGCACTGTCATGGCTAAGCAACCAAACTCAACTCAACTCAACAAAAATGAGCCCTTTTCCGCCCAAATTTGTCACGTGTGGAAATAGCTAGTTCATCATTATGTTGTGGTTAATCCTTACTGCTAATCACAGCTGTTCTTTCCAAAAACAAATCACTTGCTTCAAACAGAACTCATACTACATTGAACTGTAGTGTTTATAAACATCCTTTTCCATGTTGGTTTGTGCACTGCTATGTCTGCCCATTGATGCAGACAGAAGAACAATCTCTCTGGTGACCAGTGAGCATCCACTCCAATGTCTGGCCATGACAGTGCCCCTTTAACAAACACCATGCAGATAACAAAGACAAAAGACTGCAGAAAAGTGATAGAGATGCAACAAGTCCATGGTCAGGCCAGAGCCACAGGCTTAACATAATCATATTTCAAACTTCACCATCATCCCATCACAGATTCAGCGTGCTGACAGTGATGACAGGGGTATGCTATCCAGTGGGTACTACATTAAGTCTTATCTCATAACGTGCTCATATTAGCTAATAACTGCAGTGGGACACTTCTGAGGACTGTAATGTATAAAACTGTGAGCAAGAGAGCACATCTAGTACGCCTACAGTGGGAGCAGGACAGGGGTGCGTGGGATCAGGTTTGTGGTGAAGAAAAAGGGTCCAAAAATTGCCCATCAAATTCTGTCCACACAGTTAGAAACTTCCATGCTTTTTGTACTTGATATATTTATATTCAATTGCGATGATGAATTTCCAATAGACTTGATGAAATAAAATGCTTTTTGAATTGCTGGAATTTCTACAGTCACAAACATACAAACATAAGAACAATGAGGTGTGTGTGTGTGTGTGGGGGGTGTCTGATAAATATACATCCTGCATTACACAGTATATACTGTGGAGAGTAGAGTGTACATTTCCATGAAAAAATATTTGCACCTTTCCTATTTATTATTATTATTATTATTATTATTATTATTATTATTATTATTATTATTATTATTATCTAGCAGGCTTTATTGTTTTAGATTTCCAAAGAAAAGTCAATCTGAGAGAAAAAAAAGAAAAAACAAGTAAACACAAATAAGACGGGGAAAAACATTACCCAACACCATATGGCCCTGTAATTGCCCCTTAGCAAATCAGATGGAATTTAATTTGTGATTGGACTAAATTAGACGAGACAACCTTACATCCTTACAGCAAACCGTGTTGAATCTTTTAAATAGAAACTTCTAGCACAATGAAGTTGGCCCAACATTAGTGATGCCACAATCAAAATGAACTCCAGAAAAATGGGTGAAATTTATTGACCTGTATCGCACTGGAAAGGATTACAAAGCCATTTCTAAAGATTCTCAGTCTTCTAGTGAACCAGCGTGAGAGTCATTTTCTCTGAAGGGGGAAACTTTGAACAGTTGTGTATTTTCCCAGGAGTGTCTGATCAACAAAAAATCCTCGAAGAGCACCTGTATGAATCATCCTCAAATTCACAAAAGAACCCAGATGAACATCCAAGGAACTGCAGGCCTTGCTTGCCTCAGGTAAGTGCAGAATTCACGATTTCTGCATTAGGCAGATTGAGCAAAAATGCTATCCACGGTTGCGCTGCAAGGCTACACCTTTGCTGAGTAAGACAAACATAAAAGCTGATCTCAGATGTACCAAGAGACACCTTGATGACCCCTAAACCTTCCGGTATAATATTCTATGGACTGATGAGTCAGAAATGGAACTATGAGGAGGATAATGGTTCTGTCACATTTGATGCAAAGCTAACAGAGCAGCAATAAGAACATTGAGCCAACAGTCAAACATGGTCGTGGTGTTTGATGATCTGGGGCTACTTTGCTGCTTCAGACCCAGATAATCTCCCATAACTGAGAGCAGAATTGAATTATGCTTCCAACCTGATATTCCTGCAAGGTACTGTCCAATCATTAGTCCGTAATTTCAAGATCACGCGCAAATTACTCCTGTGGGGAGACACAAGACAACAATCCAAAGCACTCACTCCAACTCTAAATGGCTCAAAAATAGCATTTGAATGGTTTAGTGCAAGTCCTAGTCAGACCCCTCTGAGGACTTGCGGCTGGACCTTTAACAGGCAACTCATGCTTATGAACCCTTTGGTGTGGCTCTGCGGCTTTATAAAATACTGCTGCCCAGTCATCAGAAGCTTTTAGCGGCAGCTGTTGCTGCCGAAGGTGGCACAACCAGTTATTAACATATTCACATCGGCAATACTGCTTTTGAATAACTTTTTTGTTCCTCACTAAATGAAATTATCATTCTAAAAGAGTTTTTTTCTTTTTTCTTTATATGAATAACTGAAACCATTCCCATAGTGTGACAAATACTCACAAACAGAAAAAAGCAAGAGGGGATAAATGTATTTTTCAAGGCACAGTATATGGGAATAACGTCTCGAGGTTGCGAGTTTAATTTTCAGCTCATGAGTCTGAGATGATGAAACTAAATTTCCATCTTCAGATTAAATTTAAACAAAATCAGTTAAATTGATATTTTTTACCCAAGTACAGCTCCAGGAAAAGTAATGATACTGAGTCCAATCATCCTCCAACTTCTTTGCACAGATATAAAAATGAGATAAATTGAAGCAGATTCCTCTGTCCTCTACCACCAGTCGATGAGCGATAACGCTGTCAGTTCAAAAGAGACAGATGTAAGTTGACCATCAGAAGTGAGGTAATGTGTTATAAATCATTCATTAACTTTTACACTGCCCTGCATCATTTCTGTTGAATAAAATCCAATGCTTGTTTCTCACTAATTTAGGGGTGCTAATTCCAAAAATAGTGTCTGTTTTGCACCAGCACATGACTTTCTCTCAATGTATGATGTGCATTTCATAGCATTGTCACTTTTGACTACCTCTTCTAAGGTTAAAAAGTCTTGTATCATCCCTTAATCACTATAAAAACTGCCACAAAGGCATAATATCCATTTTCCTCTGAGCCAGTTGAGGACTATTAGTTCAATTTTCAGCTGATTTTTACATGAATGAATGATTGTAAAAACATTATTTTATACCTAATCCTGCTTTCGGGCTTAGTAATATGGCCCTAGACAAGAAAATTCAAACATGATCCAGATGTTTCATGCTAGATCTGTGGGTGTTTCACTATACCCAAACAGTGGCAGAAGAATGCAGACTTTGTGAAAAAAGCTATATATGAGAATAAGAAAAAAATTCATTCTTATTGTGTGAGAAACAAAAAAAAATTTACATGATAGAAACTTTTTGCTTGCATTTTTGTTTTAACTCCGCATCCTCAAATTAGGTAATATGAGGCCTTTTAGGGAAATCAGCGGAAATTTCTTTCCCAAAATCCTGGGCAGTGTTACTGTAAAGGCAATTGAGGCATAGAATGAAAGCAGACTGAATACTAGAGCTGCGCTCATAGAGCATAAGTACCTCCGCCAATGTACTCAATGTTATTTTTGCCAGTATTAGCAAGCAACTAGCATTAGCTAATGTTTATGCAGTCCTGTAGTCTTTGTGCAAATAAGTTTTTAATGTGTTTTTGACCTTTTGCATGCCCTTGACCTTGACCTTTGACCTTGACCTCCCAAAATTGAATCATCTCTTCCTTGAACAATACTTAATCATTCCAAAAAATTTGAGGGAAATCCATCCATAACTTTTTGGGTAATCCTGCTTACAAACAAACCAACAAACCAACCAACAGACAAACGGTAATGATCACATGACCTCCTCCAACTTCATTGGGCGGGGGTAATAATAAGGAAGGTTTAAAGGATGCAAGAGTCTATTGTCCCCACATGACGTGCGTTCAGAAAGGTGGTAACAGAAGCAAAAAAAATAATTCAAGGAATACAGTTCAAGAATCGCAGCGATTAGTTTACAACCATAAAATTACTACCCCCATAGAAACAAACTTTTTAGAGTATGAGATTTGCACAAATACAGCCTCACTAAGCAGAATAAAGAAAACCAAGAATCTTGTATGTATGGAACCAAGACTGGATAAGAGTGCTGTGGTCCCCTACATTTTGACCATGTGTAACATCAATGAGAACTCTTACAATATTGCCAGCAGCCATACCACCACCCAATCTGCTCAAGCTGTGTGGCTGAAGCTAAGCAGGTGTGGGCTTGGTTAGTACTTGGATGGGAGACCAGCTGGAAAAACTAAAGGCGCTTTCACACCAGAGCTGTTTGGTCCACTTTAAACGGACCAGAGTTCATTTCCTCGGATAATCCGATTCGTTCGGGCAGGTGTGAAAGCTCATCCGAACTCTGGTGCGGACTAAACAAGTGAACTCTGGTCCGCCTGAAAACGTGGGTCTCGGTTCGCATGCAAGCGAACCCTGATGTGGTTTGCTTACAGTGGGAAATGCAAACGGACTATCCAACGAACCAAAGAGAGGAAATGAGGTCCTGGCCAATCGACAAGCTGAGTTTTCTTCTTCCTCATGCCTTTTTTTTCTTCCTGGCCAGTGCTCGTTTCGGGAAATACTGCCCCAAATGAACAGCTGTTGTAACTGCATGATATTGTCCAGGTGCAGTGTGAAAAGTGCAGTGTGAAAGTGAACCAAACCAAATGAAGGTGTGAAATTTTTTGGCATTCCCTGCCGAATCGAACTGAGTCCCCCTGACTATCCTGGTGTGAAAGCGCCTTAAATTGCTGCTGGAAGGAATAATCCCCAATGCCCCAGTGAAGTGATGGGACACTGCACTGAACGAGACGCCGTCTTGGGGATGAGACATTAAACCGAGGTCCTGACTCACTGTGGTCACTAAAGATCCTATGACACTCATCGATAGGAGTAGGGGGTTCCCCTGTTAATAGTCTAAATTTCCAACCTGGCACCTAATCATCCCCTGACCTAATTGGCTGTGCAATTTATCCTCTCCCTCCCCACCTCAACCCCCAGGGCTCCTTTGAAAAAGTGATTTCGATCTCAACGGGACTGCCCTGGTTAAAAAAAGGATAAATAAAATAAATAAACGCTAAACCATGAGGAGTACTGCATACCTGCAGTCAAATACAGGGTGGGGAAGCAAAATTTGCAAAATAAATCACCATCCATAGATTGTATATTATTCATTTTAGTCATTTTGCAACCAAACGACTAAATAACAGACTCAGATTACAGTTTATAGTCTTTGCTTTTTCAAATAACAGGTGCACACAATTCAGGGGAGTGGTTGTGGGATTGTTTGTACTTTAAATGTCAGTGCAAGTTTTGCTTCCCCACCCTGTATAAAGGTGGGGTGATTTCGGGTGTGTTTTGCGACCAGTGGACCGGTGACACTACTCAAGATCAATGTTTTTTTTTTTTTTTTTTTAAATTTGGCATCTCCAATCCCACCTGAATCTGGAATGCCCAATTTGAGAACTATGTACAAGGCTTGCTTGTATGTGACCCCCTGCTGCCAGCTCAGGGCTCTCCTCCTAAGCATGCGCCTGTCAGCCCCTGCATCTTTACACTCACTGGTCGAAACTTTCGCTAGTTCAGAACGAGGGCGGAGGATACCCGAACATGAGCAAGCTCAGAATCTCACTGATGAGTGGCCGGCTGGCCAACAGGAGGCACTTGAGCAACGAACAAGGCAACCGCTTTTAATATCCCTTCCCGGCAGTCCCTTCCCAATTTCCATACCTGCAGCACTATACTCAATCATGCGCTGTTCTGAAAAAGCTGCCGACCATCGCCGGTTGGTACGACCAGGGATCGAACCCACGCCGTGGTCGTCACTACTGCTCCGCAAATCCGGTGCCTTATCCGAGTGAGCTAACCCGGCAGCGCAAAGATCAATTTTTTGATGAAGTCTACCAAGTACGCGCAAATTTAGGCGCACAACTAGGATGTCTCAGCTAGAAGGCTGAGAGATGGTCATAGATGGATTTTCCAGATAGATAATGACCACAGAGATATAGTACATCAGAATCTGCACAGAGATGGTAAAGGAAAACTTCATGCATGCTGTGTCATGGCCACCTCGGTCACTGCAATAGAATCGTATAAAAATCCTGGGGTCTGAGCAGGAAAGGACAGGCTTTACGTACAAACCCCAGGGCATCAATCTCCAATGCATCCACGTGGAGCATCGGTTAAAAATCCAACCACAAATGTTCCCTGACCATCCATCCATCCATCCATCCATCTTCTTCCGCTTATCCGGAGCTGGGTCGCGGGGGCAGCAGTCTAAGCAAGGATGCCCAGACTTCCCTCTTTCTAGACACTTCCTCCAGTTCTTCCGGGGGTATCCCGAGGCGTTCCCAGACCAGCCGAGCGACATAGTCCCTCCAGCGTGTCCTGGGTCTTCCCCGGGGCCTCCTCCCAGTGGGGCATGCCTGGAACACCTTCCCAGGAAGGCGTCCAGGGGGCATCCGATATAGATGCCCAAGCCACCTCAGCTGGCTCCTCTCGACGTGGAGAAGCAGCGGCTCTTCTCTGAGCTCCTCCCGGGTGACAGAGCTCCTCACCCTATCTCTAAGGGAGCACCCCGCCACCCTGCGGAGGAAACCTATTTCAGCCGCTTGTATCTGAGATCTCGTTCTTTCGGTCATGACCCAAAGTTCATGACCATAGGTGAGGGTAGGAACGTAGATTGACTGGTAAATTGAGTGCTTCGCCTTTCGACTCAGCTCCTTCTTCATCACAACAGATCGGCACAATGACCGCATTACTGCTGCCGCTGCACCGATCCGTCTGTCAATCTCACGCTCCATCCTTCCCTCACTCGTGAACAAGACCCCAAGATACTTGAACTCCTCCACTTGAGGCAGGAGCTCTCCTCCAACCCAGAGGGCGCTAGCCACCTTTTTCCAGTCAAGAACCATGACCTCGGACTTGGAGGTGCTGATTCTCATCCCAGCCGCTTCGCACTCGACTGCAAACCGCCCCAGTACATGCTGAAGGTCCTGGTTCAAAGGAGCTAACAGGACAACATCATCCGCAAAAAGCAGAGATGAGATCCTGTGGTCCCCAAACTGGACTCCCTCTGGCTCCTGGCTGCGCCTAGAAATTCTGTCCATAAAAATAATTAACAGAACCGGTGACAGAGGGCAGCCCTGCCGGAGTCCAACATGCACCGGGAACAGGTCTGACTTACTGCCGGCAATGCGAACCAAGCTCCTGCTCCGGTCATACAGAGACCGCACGGCCCTTAATGGAGGACCCCGGACTCCATACTACCGAAGCACCTCCCACAGACTGCCATGAGGGACACGGTCGAATGCCTTCTCCAAGTCCACAAAACACATGTGAACTGGTTGGGCAAACTCCCATGACCCCTCAAGCACCTTGCAGAGGGTATAGAGCTGGTCCAGTGTTCCACGACCAGGACGAAAACCGCATTGTTCCTCCTGAATCCGAGGTTCGACTATCGGCCGAATTCTCCTCTCCAGCACCCTGGAATAGACATTACCAGGGATGCTGAGGAGTGTGATCCCCCTGTAGTTGGAGCACACCCTCCGGTCCCCCTTCTTAAATAGAGGGACCATCACCCTGGTCTGCCAGTCCAGAGGCACTGTCTCCACCTGCCACGCGATGTTGCAGAGACGTGTCAACTAAGACAGCCCTACAACATCCAGGGACTTGAGGTACTCAGGGCAGATCTCATCCACCCCCGGTGCTTTACCACGGAGGAGCTTCCGAACTACCTCAGTGACTTCAGCCCGAGTGATGGATGAATCAGCCTCTGGGTCCCCAGCCTCTGCTTCCTCTATGGAAGGCGTGTCAGTGGGATTGAGGAGATCCTCGAAGTATTCCTTCCACCGGCCGACAATATCCCCAGTCGAAGTCAATAGCTCCCCACCTCCACTGTAAACAGTGTTGGCAGGGCACTGCTTCCCCCTTCTGAGACGCCGGACGGTTTGACAGAATCTCTTCGGGGCCAACCGATAATCCTCCTCCATAGCCTCCCCAAACTTTTCCCATACCCAAGTTTTTGCTTCCGCCACCGCCTGGGCCGCAGCACGCTTAGCCTGCCGGTACATGTCAGCTGCCTCAGGAGTCCTATGAGCCAACCAAGCTCGATAGGACTCCTTCTTCAGCTTGACGGCATCCCTTACTTCCGGTGTCCACCACCGGGTTCGGGGATTGCCGCCGCGACAGGCGCCGGAAACCTTACGGCCACAGATCCGAATGGTCGCGTCAGCAATGGAGGTGGAGAACATGGTCCATTCAGACTCAATGTCTCCAGGCTCCCTTGGGATCTGGTCAAAGCTCTCCCGGAGGTGAGAGTTGAAAACCCCTCTGACAGAGGGTTCCGCCAGACGTTCCCAACAGACCCTCACAACACGTTTGGGCCTGCCAAGTCTGTCCAGCTTCCTCCTCCGCCAGCGGATCCAACTCACCACCAGGTGATGATCAGTGGACAGCTCAGCCCCTCTCTTCACCCGGTGTGTCAAGACATACGGCCAAGGTCAGATGACACGACCACAAAGTCGATCATTGACCTCCGACCTCGGGTGTCCTCGTGCCACGTGCACTGATGGATGCCCTTATGTTTGAACATGGTGTTCGTTATGGACAAACTGTGACTAGCACAGAAGTCCAATAACAGCACACCACTGGGTTCAGATGGGGAGGCGTTCCTCCCAATCACGCCTCCAGGTAACACTGTCGCTGCCCACGGGCATTGAAGTCCCCAGCAGAACGATGGAGTCCCCAGGCGGAGCACTTTCCAGTACCCCTCCCACGGACTCCAAGAAGGCCGGGTACTCTGCACTGCCATTCGGCCCATAAGCGAAAAACGACAGTGAGGCACCTGTCCCCCGACCGACCAAGGGGCAGGGCAGCCCTCCTGCTCACCGGGAAAACTCCAACACATGGCGGCTAAGCTGGGGGCTATAAGCAAACCCCACACCAGCCCGCTGCCTCTCACCGCGGGCAACTCCAGAATAGAAGAGAGTCCAGCCTCTCTCGAGGAGTTGGGTTCTACAGCCCAGAGTGTGCATGAGCCCGACTATCTCTAGCCGGTACCGCTCGACCTCCTGCACAAGCTCAGGCTCCTTCTCCCCCAGCGAGGCGACATTCCATGTCCCCATAACCAGATTCCATGTCCAGGGATTGGGTCTTCGGGGCCCCCGCCCACGACTGCCACCCAAAACGCATAGCATCGGCCCCTTCTCAACCCTCCCGCAGGTGATGGGCCTACGGGAAGGTGGGCCCACATCGCTTGTTCGGGCTGTGCCCGGCCGGGTCCTGTGGGTGGAGACCCGACCACCAGGCGCTCGCCAGCCAGCCCCAACCCCGGGCCTGGCTCCAGGGTGGGGTCCTGGTGACGGGAATATATATATATATATATATATTATTATTATTATTATTATTATTAATCATGTTGTTTATTATATGTAGCATTTTTTTCCTCTCAAAAGCAGAAAAAAACTCTAAATTTTGAGTACAGATTTGTCTGTCTTCCCAGTGACTCTATACTTACTAGATTCCCTTTATCTCAGAAGCCCGGTGAGAATGTACTCATCATTAGCATCTGTCACCCATATCAAGCTGTGTTAGCAGTGCATTCTTCACATAAATAGATCATATAGTACACAGAGAATACTGCACATTGTCTTACCATTTTGGAGGTAAATTCGAGTTTTACTTGGCTGGAATTACTTGGTTATTTCAAGGGCACCGTGAGAAACAGTTTGAATTTAACATTATGAAATTGTTCATTTCTGACCCTTAGTGCATGCTATACCTAATGTGTCTTCAACACATGCAGCAAATATCCTTTATCTCATAAGCATCATTTCAATAGCATGCTGTACTACTTTGTCAGCACGAACTGTAATTCTGCCAGCTCACTCCCATTTAAATTGTCAATATTATTATTAGTAAGTAGCAAATAAATACAGTGATAGTTTGACAGCAGGGAGTGTCGAGATTCCCCCTCCCCCTCCCAGGTGGATGCTGCGATGGATGTGGGATGGATGTGGCATGATGTTAAATAGTGTGATGTGTGTGATGCAGCAGCAGAGAGTGATGCAGCGCAGCAGCAGGCAGACACACACTCACACACACACTCACACACACAAACATTAAGGTGGAGCAGGAGAGCTGCTGATATAGCCCTTCTGCCAGTGGGGTGGAGTAAAGTGGAGAGTCTATGGGTCGGTGGGCATGTCTTGAGTGGTCCGGCAGAACTAGCTCCACAGGCTGTGTCATATTAAAAAAAAAAAAAAAAAACACTGAAAAACAGTTTTACCCTCTGTAAGCCATCCGATAAAGATGATGGGGTTACACACATGTACAAGTACTATGCGAAGGCAACTCAGAATTTTCTGTACGGTTACAGTGCTTGTAAATTATAGTTGCAACAGGTATTTTATATGAATGGTTTCTTCTTGCTGTAGTGCATCAGGAATTTGCTGATAATTATATCATGCATTGAAATAAGGCCAAATGTAATTCAAATATTAGAGTGGAGAGAACACTTCAATTAAACGTAGTGACACAAATGTCATAAGGTAAGACATTTATTCTCACTGTGTGACACATTTCATATTTGGAAAGGTTCTTGTCTTGAACATTGTGCATCAATGGATTAATGCAAGAACAATCACATCGATTTAGAAATGATTGTTTGAGAATCCAGTGAGAACATTTGTGAAAATACAGCCAATTTCACTCTTGGCCGGCCCACAGATCTTGCATGAAAAACACATTACAGTCTCGTCATTGTTGGAATCCCAACACAATTGGAAAAGCTCCACTGACCCACCGATCATCAGAACACAGACAGCACTGATAGCAGTGTATAATATATATACACACACATTCAGCTATTCATGTTCATTTCACATGCAGTATTTTTAGCGCGTCTTCATGCATTTAACCCCAAGAGCCGTAAATGCAGCCATTGCTGTTCAATGATGTAAGGTATCAAAATAAAAGCTGTTGAAAACCTATCATGTGGCAACTTGTTTAAAAGAGCTCCCACAGGGGGGCTCTTTTAAACAAGTTGCCACATGATAGGTTTACAATAACACAAGATCATTTATTTTTTGAAAATTTATTTCAGCGCTCTAATGGTTACTGTACTCCAAGCCATATTTTTTTTTTTGTTTGTTTGATTTGTTTTACAATAGCTCCGTTCGCATTTAAAATCAAGCCGAACATAACATCCATAATCCCTTTTTTCCCCATTTTCTAGAGTATTTTACCAATTGAACTGCCTTTATCACACCAACTGAAGTTCAAACTTTTAAAACTTAAGTTAAACTTCAGGATTAGTCTGTTAGACCAGCGTCAGTGGCAGGGAAACAGGATGGTGTCGCCACAGGAGCAGATTTCCTGCTGCTCAAATGTTTGCATCAGCTCTCTTAGATATTGTAAATTACACTAATTGGCTGCCAAACCTTCAGTTACTAAGCAAGCGCTTGGCCCTGACTCAGTCTATCACTATATGGTACAACCAGTTCCATAGAAAAGATTAAAATTGTGCATGACTGAGCGCTATTAATTAGATAGAATTAGATAGAGATGTTCATGCACCAACACTTCCTGTGAAACCACACAAGAGTTTTGCATCCTGGGGGAAAACACAGAAAAACCAACGAGCAAAGAGTCAAATCAAAATTCAAGTTCCTGCCTGAATAAGCTTAATACAAAGAGAAAGGGTTCAAATTAACATATTCCGAAAGACACTTCAGTGAGTGCGCCAAGATATTACAGTTACTTTGTTCGTCCAAACAAGGTACTTCACTGCAGTTTTCTAGCTTCATGATCAAGAATGAATATTTAAAGGTCAATACTAACAGATTAAGTGCCTCTAGAGCTGTTGAAGTGATACTGGTATTAGCATTTAAGATTACAAATAGTTCTAATAACAGGATTTACGCAGTGTGTGGATAATGACATGCGGGTAAGAATTTGTATGTGCTTTTGTTTTATTGCATACATAAATATAGGGAAACCTGTCCTCTTGAAACAAGAGCCAACTAATGCAAAGGTATCATGAAAAAAAACTTAGGAAATGTTAATCACAGCAGGTATGTTCTGGGAAGGCAAAATAGTCGTTTCATTTTTGATACAAGAGGGGTACCGACATAGCAGTGATTCCCAAACGCAATCCTGGAGGCCCTCAGTTCATGCTGGTTTAATTCCATCAGACAAGCCTCAGACTCAAATCACGTGCAGACAGGAAATCAGGCCCATAGTTTATACATGTGCTTAAACTGGGCCATACAGGCCAGCTCTGTGTCAATCAGTAAGAATGCGCTACAAACAGGGCAATCCAAATCGTAATCCAAAAACAGTCCACAGGTCAAATGCCAGACCTGAAGACTGCAGAAACCAGATGAAATCCAAATCATTAAACCAAAAGACAAGCTGCAGTCAAAGCAGATACCAAGCAAACACAGGGACAGGCGGACAACATCTATCCCAGAACCCTCACAGGAATCAAAACAGGCTTACAGTTAAACAATAAAGAAAAAGACAAAATGCAGGGTTTATAAAGCAAAAATCAAAGGACCAGGAGAGTGATTGCAGGTGTGCTCAGAACAGAGAGAGAGGTGAGGGGTGTCGCTATAAACAAGGAAATGAAGAGGACTAATTAACACACAGAACGGGGAGGGCGTGTGAGGGAGTGAATGAGAAACTAACACACGTGAGGAACTGAGTCGGGCATGAGAGTACAAGGGGGCAAACGTCTAATGACTGAAATAACAATTAATATTAAAATCAACAAAAAATAACAAACTCAGCACACTAACTCCGACACCATACTGGCAATCATGAAATTATAACAAGCTACACTTTTTTGATTTTTTCAAATTACTTAAAAACCTATCCAAATTATGTTAGAAATAGCTATGCACAAGGTGTACAATAACATTTCTGTGCTCCTAGTGATATTGGGTTATAGTGCAAAACATGTACTAACATTAATGACTTTAAATTATCTCTAACTGATATCATTAAAGACTGAGCTTAACGAATGAGCTGCTAATTGGTGAAAATACAGACAACTGGCGACCAGTTGAAACCACGAGGGAGATCATGAAGAATTAATGGTAAGACAAGGCAGTAATGAAGAAAACCTGCATTGTTTTCATATGGTTATCAAAAAAAAAAATATTAATGAGAACCAAGTTAGGAGCCTATTAACCCCAGTCTTTTCATTTCATGTGTTTGCCATATTATAAAGCACAATATGAACTTGAGAACTAAAAGAAGACCACAATGGAATAAATTATCAGTCATATTTTCACGGTGTGGAGAAATGATGACTGAAAAATTCAAAACGATCTTAGAAACAAAGCACTGAAAAAATATGCATAAAATATATAAAATATTATAATAATATATAATATTATTATATATTATTATAAATATTATGATAATATATAAACTATACAAAAATGCTAAATTTGGACTCCGATAGTTTTTTCCTTTGTGGTCTTCATATTCTTTTGGGCATTGCAAAGACATAACTGACATAATGTTGATCAAGAATGTTAATAATTCCACTAAATATCAAAAGTACCAACTCAAGAAAAATTCAAAGCTCATAAAAGTTATTTGATTGCAGTTGTGGTTAGAAAGAAAACCAGCATATCATCCCCCAGGACTGAGTTTGGGAACCACTGCTGTATACAGTTTAATCATTCCTCTCTCTGCCCCAGCCGATATATCACACACTTTAGTTTATTTGGTTAAGTCTTAAAAGCACACAAAAACAAAACAACAACTATGAATGATGAAACTGGCATTTGTGTAAAATGACAGAGGCATTCAGCAGCAGAGGCTGTTTGAAACTGAACACAGTGCGTTTGAAGCAGCTTTCAAGTATACCAGGCCAGGAGGCTTCCAGACATCGCATTGATCTTCTAAAGGCCTTTGAAATTGGCATGAACGCATTTTAGTTTAATGCGCAAAGAACAGTTCGCAAGATCCTCCGTAAATCTGTTTTCAGTTAAGGATTGAACTGTTTTACGCACCGATTTGGCACCATATGAGAGGAATTACAGGCGTTTATGACTAAATTTATATATGTGTGCAGCATATGTACATAATGTTCCTCAATCAAGTAGTTACCATGCCATTACATTGATATACAAGCGTTTATAGTAGAGCGAGAAATTTGTGAAACTAGATATTTTCAGAGGAAAGTTTTGTTTTTTGGTCAATATTTTGCATTGGGCTCCAGGATTATTTTAACCCATGACTGGCATCTGAAAAATGCCAACAAACTTCATTAATATTCCAATGACACAAACCATTATTTACTAATTTCATAACAAATCTGTTAACTCCAAATCAAGGTTTCACAATTAACAGCACCCCTGTTTTAGTATTTGGTGCAGCCACCTCTGGCAAGGATAAGGGCATGGATTCCTCTCCTGTACTGTTTGAAAATGTTAAGGCAAATATTGGGCGGGATTTTGGACCATATCAGTCACATTCCTGGGTTTGCGTTTATCAGCTTCCCCCTTGAGTTCAGCCCGCAGGTTTTCCATCAAACTGAGGTCTGGTGACAGAGATGGCTACTGCAGGACAACGATTTTGTCCCGGAACCAATTCTGAGGTGTGATTTGCGTCAAAGTCTCGCTGAAAAGTCCTCCAGCGGCTACGTCTCCCTTCGAGCAGAGGATATGAGATTGTGTGCTAAAATTGCCTGATACCGGGTGGAATCAATTAAGCTAATGATCTGGACCAGCGCCCTGGACCAGTGGAATTAAAACAGCCTTTAGTCATCACTGATCCTCCGCCCTATTTCACCGTGAGTGCGAGGTGCTTCTCTTGGCACGAGTCTCAGTTTCAACACCAAACATGCAGATGCTGGATCAGACAGAGTTCCTCAATTTTTGCACAAATTAATTTTGCTCCAGCCATCTAATTTGTATAATTTGCCCAGAGAGAAATGGATTATAAACATAAACAAACAGACACAAGTGCAGTTTCCTCGCTTCACTGTCAAGGATGTCAATAACAGCAAATTTTATATGGACATATAACTTTTACAGAGATACTTTTTACTATCAGAAATCAAATCTTTGAGCCATTCAGCAGCACTGTGGATAGCAGATTATGCAATTACTGTTTAAATGCAAACTCCTGAGGACTGGCTGAAAACCCTGCAGGAGGATCGCACAGGACAACAGCTGTGCGCCATACCTTTATTATTATATTACTACCAGTCCTGGGAAAATTGCACTTGCAACACATTTACCCCCTACCCCAGAATCCTGGACACTGCACCTGCCTGACATTGTGCCCCAGGACAGCAGCCCCAGGTTTGCGAAGAATATCGCTCTCTCTGTCCCAAGCAATATGTGATATAGTCATCTTAAGTCAATCCTTTTACCTAAGATTACATTTCCCATTTACGCCCACTGAATGCAGCTGTGGGGTGTTTCACAGACGATTAACGACTGTGGCTTAACCGTGCTCTTCAAAGAAACTTTGTTTCCTTTCTTCATTGAATCGGCTAGCATTAGCGCTATTCTCAGTTTCGATTAGCGCTCGATGGCAGTCACAGCGCATGCTGAGTGCCAATTGATGTGGAGAAAGGGAAGGTAGCAAGGAGCCGCTGGTGAGAATTTGCATCGGAAGCCAATATCCCACTATCTCCCATTGATTAGACACTGTCAATACCAACTACCCCCGTCCCACCCCTGGCCAGTTAGCATTACAACGCAGCTCAGGCAGGTGAGGGAACAGCAACATGGAATTGACTTATCTACTCCGAAAGTGATGAAACAACACATAAAATAGAGAAATTGCATTAAAACTGATGTAATACGTGAACAAGTCGAGTAAAAATGGACATTTGTGATTTCCAGATAAAGGTTGTTAAAGTTGGGCACTTTTTACTTGATCTGCAATAGCGGTTTACTTCTTACATGATTCCATTGAAACAAATCAGGGAATTCCTCTAGTTTTTTTTTTTTTTTTTTGTTCAAAAATATTTTATAGGTACATAAAACATACTATAGCAAAAAGTAAAAAAAAAGTCTGTCATGCAAAGTCTGTTTTTACTTGATGCAGTCGCAGATATGAGAGCAGAGGAGACTGGGCGGCCTGAGGACAAGGAGCTGATTTATTTAAATGTGCACAAAAGATCACAGCGAGTCCAGCATCTGCAGAATTTGCCTTTAAATTAAGGTCAGAGTCTAAATAAAGCAGCGGAAAAGCACATGCAGTCTGAGCAGAACTATGGAGCTAATTTGCCGTTCCCAAGTTTCACTTCCTCCATAACAACATTAACTTCTGGCAAGAACATGCATATACTTAGCAAAGATTTACATGGAAGGAAATATTACTAAATATCTGGGATAAAATACATAAAAATAGAAATTGAACACAGCTTGAAAGTTTCGTTCAAAAACAATGAGAACTTGAGCTGCAAGAATCACTCACTCGCCCGAGGTTATTCAAAACAACAATGGTCTTTATCCCATTCACTGCTGTGCAAGCTTCCATTTATCAAATATATGCTTTCATCAGGATGTCAAAGACAATAAGATATTATGCGAAACACCAGGCCTCGGTAATAAAGCCAGGCAGGGCAATTCAACGATAGCTTAAAGGGTAGAGTAAATTATTAAATGTTCAGAGGTTGTTTTATTTTTAATTCTTTTTGGATAAAACAAAACCATTTTCACAAGAATGATCCACAATGACAGTAGCATTCTGCAAATGAAATTATATGTGAAAGCTTTTATAATACCCACTTGAATACAAATCTATAAAATTGATGTGAATGAATGAATATGCAGTGTAATCCCAAAATAATATTTTGATAGCGTAGTGTAGGGTTACATAAAACTGAGACCTGAAGTATCACTTTTCCCCTCACCTATGAGTGGAGATAGAAGCGAACAGGGGTGCGTTTCCCGAAGGCACAGAGGCTAACTTACATAGTTGGAACCACAGACTTTGAGTGGACGGACTATGTTAGTTGCTAACTTGATTAGCAACTACGCTTTTGGAGAACGCACTCCAAATCAGTGGTGCTTACTAATCAATGACTGGAACATAAGTAACCAACAGTAACACTGAATTTAGGGGCCTGATTTGAATATTTGATCTGATTGGTACTTTGATAATCTAGCCACTACTCCATTGGATCAGCAATCTGTAGTGACGTGCAAGAAGCCCATTTTAATGCATAAAAATTCTGAAGGTCATGCATCCTGCAAATTAATTCACTCAATAAACTGCCCCCCTATAAGCTCTTGAATAATACAAAAATAAGACTGAAGACACCAGCAAGGCCTTGTAAGCGAACGTCAGCTCAGCAATGACATCACAAAGGGAGAGAAAGAGTTAAACCCACAGGGTCTCTCTGCTTCAGCCCCTCAGTTCTGTTCACTGGTGCAGGCCTGTGCAAACTTCTGACTACAGCCCTTACTCGAGCCCATTCACTGTCCGCAAACTAATGGACACAACGCAACTATTACAATGCACATGCAGCAGTGGCGGACATTAATCTGACCTCTTCACTTGTCGTACACTTTGTGCTATGGATTTATTTATTTATTGCAAAATAATAAACAATCAGAAAATGAAATATCTCATTAACATTCGGACCCTGGGCGAAGGCACTCCAAATTGTGCTCAGGCACATCCCGTTCGCATAGTTTATCTTGAGATGATTATCAAGTTCTGTCCCTAATTGGAGTCTAATTATGGAAAATTAAATTGATTAGAGATGATTTTAAGCTGTGCAGCATGGAAAGAAAAAGATAATTCATGAAGTCCAAAGAACTCTCTGTAGACCTCCCAGTTTGAATCCTGTCAAGAGGACAGATTTTGGCAAGAGTGTGTAACTGGTTTGGACAGGTCCTGTTCATCTCTCGATGAGCTCTATGGCCACTTTAGCCAAAGCTTCTGAAGTCTTTAACAGAGATGGAAGGAGAACCATCTCAGAAGCAGGAATCTGAATATTTATCAAAATTAAATCTTTCAGTGCTTTTATTATTATTTCTATTTTTTTAAAAAAGTTATTTTAGCTTTTCCATCATGGAAAAGCATTAAAATCAATGGCCAAAAGTACCTTTAATCCCAATTCAACCCTTAGAGCGCAAAATTCAGCTATTGTTGCTCAATGATGTAAGACGTCAAAATCAAAGCTGTTGAAAACCTATCATGTGGCGACTTGTTTAAAAGAGCTCCCGCAGGGGAACTCTTTTAAACAAGTCGACACATGATAGGTTTTCAACAGCAGAAGATCATTAAATTTATATATTTTTAAAGTTAATTTCAGCGCTCTAAAGTTAATTAAATATTTACCTCAATAAAGGACACGAAAAGTGAAGGGGCTTGAATATTGTCCAAAGCCACTGCGCGTACGCACAACACCAATTCACAGAAGGTGGGGACGGTTTTGTTATGATTCTGTTATGCCTGACCATGTTTTCGCTATGACTCTGCTTCCAAGCCATGTTTTTTCATTTAGTCCATGCCATGTTTTGTATTTTGCCTGTCTTTCTTTGCCATGTCTTTTGCCTGCCATTACTCATATTCACAGTTTAGTTATTATTCTGGTTTATATATTCCTCATGCCCTGCATTGCACGTTGTCTCCCCTGTCTGGTCATATGTGATGTGACAGTTTTATTCCCCAGTATTGTGTGCCACGTTTTCAGGTGATTTCATGGTTTCTGGGTTTTCAATTATTCCTTCCAATCTCGTTTGCTTCCTTCGCCTTGCTGTTCTGTCTTTACTAACAAATACTAACAGTTTGTTATTTTGGATAAATTACTAACAATAACTAACATTGTTTATCGTACTAACTTACTAACAAGCACTAGGGATTGTATAGCTGCACATTACTAATTGACTAACGAGCTCTCAGCACTTGCTCTGCTCTAGTCTCCGCCCCTTGCCTTCACTCACTTTACTTTGCTGCAATTCGGCGGATTCTCCACACCTTGCTAAACACTGTTCTGCCTCTCACTCTCTGTGCACTTTAGAAATCCCTAACCGGAGCCGTTTGTTTGTCATAGGCTGTCTGTGTAATCCCTGTCCGCGTTTTGGCTTTCGCCAATTTCATGTGGTTAGGAACTTCCTCTTGTTCATTCTTTTGTAATTAGTCTGATCCAGCTCACCTGTTCCCTATTATAGCATGTGACTTCCCGTATGTGTATTTAAGCAGTCAGTTCACAGCCAGCCCTCATCAGAACGTTTTCCTTGAGCTGTGTTGTTTATGCCTTGTACTCCTCGTGTTATACTTTTGACTGGAACGTCCCGGATTTTGATTTTGCTTCGTCTTTGATATTCTTGTGCTTGTGTAACGAACCTGCTTTGCCTGACTTTGAGTTTTGTATTTGCTGCCCTGTTTACGAACTGGATTACGACTACTGGATTCTAATTTTGGATTGTGGACTCTGTACCGTCGCCTACTGCCCTGAAGGGGTTTCCACCCCAGAATTAATAAAGAACAAGTTTGCTGAATCTTTTGGTTCTCGCTTCTGGTTCCTGAACGCACCCTCACAGATTTATTGAATTGAAATTAAATCTGATTGCAATACATACCACTTTGTAATGCTGTCATTCCTCTTCACAACATTAAATAAACATTTAGGATCCATAAAAACTTAGTGACTATTTGTCCCATTCTTCCTGTAAACAAGTCTTGAAGTACAGTATGTAATGGTACAAGGTTGCCAGGGGTTGTGTGCAGACTCAGGTGTTAACAGTGCGTAGAATTACTTAAGTTTATTCAGAAAGTAGGGCAGCCGAGATCTATAGTCAAAAAATCAGCAGGGGTCAAAACCAGCGAGACTCAGTATGGGGCGAAACACAATCCAGAGGCAGGAGTCAAAAAGCAGGTGAATGTGTCAAAAATCAGGCAGACAGGGCAAACAGGGTTAGATCAGGATCCAGAAAATGCAGTCAAGAAAAACAGGCAAAAACAGGCAAGGTCAGAAGAGAGCAGGCAGAAACAAGTCAGAAACCAACAGGGACCAGCTTGAGAGGAACTGAAGACAAGAAGAGTATAAATGCACACAGACAAGCAAGAAAAAAAGAAACAGTTGCGGGGAAGGTCATGAGGGATGCACAGAGGGCAACAAGGTGATTAACCAATGAAATGACACCATAACAACATAGAGCCAAGAAAGGAAAAATAAACTGAAGCACATGAACAAGGAAACTGAATGAAAATGGAAACAAAAAACAAAAACAAACAGAAATACTAACATAAGAGAAAAATACAAGACTACTGGGGAACACTGATAGTGGTCTGTTTTACTCCATTTTGCATTTAAAAATGCATCAGTCATTTTCTACCGAGGACAATCAATTCAGGACTGCAGGCAGGCCAGTCCAGCACCCGCACCCTCTTCACACTCAGCCATGCCTTTGTAGCGCATGCTGAATGCAGTTTTGCGTTGTCATTCTGAAATACGAATGGACGTCTCCGGAAAATGTGTCGTCTTGAGAGCTGCATATGTTGCTCCAAAATCTCAGTGAGCTTTCCAGCATTAATGGTGCCTTCATATAAATGCAACTCGCCCTTGACAAGGGTACTGACACACAACTCCATACAATTACAGAGCATGGCCTTAGGACTTGCCGCTAGTGACAATCTGAAAAGTCATTTTCTTCTTTGATCAGGAGCGAACTGCATCCATTTCTTCCAAAAAAAAAACCAAACAAAAAAGACCTGAAATTTCACTTTGTTTGACCACAAAACACTTTCCACTGTATGATGGTCCAGGCAGGTGCTTTAGAACACTGTTAACATAGGCTTTTTTTTGTGTGGGACAGATTTCTCAGGCATTCATGGATGTAGTACTTGACAAAGCTGTAAAAGTAATCCTGAGCCCATGTGGTAACAGTAATTGTAGATGAATGATGGTTCTTGATGTAAAACCCTCTTAATGATCACAGCTTCTCAGTTTGGCCTTTGTCCTTTATGCAGATATTTTTTTCCCAAATTCCTTGCATCTTTTAATTACTTTATGCATCACAGAGGGTGAAATATCCAAATCTCCTCCTGTCTTTCTCCAAGGAACATTTTGCAGCCTTTCAAAGATTTTCTCAGGCATTTGTGGGCTAGTTGGCACAACAACCCCCCCCCATTTCTGGTCCTAAATTGCTCCTTTCCCAGCTTTTTTGGAATATTTTGCAGGGCTGAATGAAAGGAATGGATGTACAATTACACATAAAAAGAAGTTTACCAGACTTAACATTACATGTCTTTAGACTGTCAGCAATGAGCTACAAGTGAAAGAAAATTAAAACATATCAAGTTTCCATTTTTATGAACATTTTCCATTTTGTCCCAACTTCTTTTGGACTTGGGTCTGTAATTGAATTCTGGATGTATTCAGCAATAGAATTTTAATTTGTGAATTATGTATGCCAGTTCTGTATTTTAACACAGTTTAATGCATGCATAACTGGGTATTTTGCATTCAAGTACTTCTGAAATGATGCAAATTTCTGTACTTTGCATTCATTGATAATGGCAACATAACTCTTAGCTCGTGACATCTTGTGCATGGGAATTCTATTTACTGATTTATTCCTGTGAATAAAATATCTTTTTCTAAAATTTTCTTGAGTATTTCCTGTGAATTTATCAAATTTGACATGGAACTATGGTTGGATAACATGGAAATACAATCTACACTTACTCAACAGGAAAGGATGACAGTGTCAGGACAATTACAGAACGGTGACGAGCCGGGCTTCAATCACATTCTGTCAGAGTGATTTAGAGGAATCAGAGAAGAGGGACCGGTCAACTCATATCCAGTGTCTAGACAATATTTAACCATAATCTTACACATTACACTTAAAGTTTAATTGAACCTGCATGTTGGGTTGTGGGAGATAGAAACTGAAGTATTCAAACACAATCAAACACAGCATTAGAATATATCATTAAGCCAGCATTTGACCGAGGCAGGGCATCTATGGGACAAACAGTTAGGGACACAGCAAACCACCAACTTGAGTTGTGGCCTGTCTGAGAACTTACTGGAACAGTCAACTATTTTACAGACCATGAGTGGAACAAGCTTTTGCAATGTCAACAGTATTCACAGAGGCTAAAAATGCTCAATCCTGTTATAAAATGGGTTTGTGGTCAGTTTAAAAAGACCATACCCTGTGTAAACTCTCTGATGCTGCAACTGTCAATAAACAGGTGTGAGAATGTAAAGGCTTCATCAATGCTTTGAGGTGACTGCCCTCAGGTATAAAGCCATATGTTATTTACAAGAGTAATGGTATTAAGTGTTGTTTGTATAAAGCAGCAAAATGTATAATTTCGCAAATTTTCCTCCGCCATCTCCTTTCCAGTAGTTAAGCTCAGATGCTGCTTTTAATAGTCCAACAAGCGTGACATCTAGCACTGTCCTTAATGACTCCACAGTGGTTACGCACGTTTCTTCTACATTCAATTTCTGCCAGCATGGCCGAGGCTTTTATAAATGCAAAACACAAACACACGCGCGCGCGCACACACACACACACACACACACACACACATACACACAGACGCGCGTGCGAACGCACTCGCATACATACATATAGCTACTTCATGTGCTCTACACAGCATATGCGCGTAAGGAATGAGTTCTATTTCAACTGTACTGCTAAATAATTAAAAATATTTTAATCTGACCACTTCAAAATGGATAATAAATCCATGATATTCGCGTCATTGTTTGTCACATATCATGGCAGTAAAATGGCAAAATAAACACATTGTCTCGATCGACACTACATGCGCCGGTTTTAACTGAAATATGAATAAATGCGTGATCCATTAACAAAGAGCATTTGACCGAACGTCAGGCAGTCATTTTGTAACTTTCCAGCCAATGTTCGGTTATTCATCTCTTAACTCCTAATTAATGTTATTCCATCCGATAGCGCCCGTTTAAAATTTAAGCGCTGGCATTAGGCGAGGATAATCGACACCAACACTTGAGACAGGTCGTCGTGCCGCCGAGCCCGCCAACCATTTAGGGATCGAAAACGTCTGTGTTCCCTGCACACATCAGTGTGGGCGAAAGAGTAATCGTATAAAACAGCCAGCCAAACCAGCAGCACCACGACCATCGATAATTTTACTTCACACACGGACTGCATCGCAGCCTTAGCCAAGTGTCTCGCCATAAACTGCAGAATAACTGTTCAATAACAAAACGGCCGTGCACCACGAATGGCAAGAGGTGAAATAAATTAATTAATAATCCGCAAGAATAAAGCAACCAGTGTTAAGCGATGTTAAAGGCATTACCAACACGAGATGATTCAATATCTGACCTGGACGGAATTACAATGTATTCTGCGAGCGCATAGCCCCGTCTCTGCCAGCGCCGGCCGTATCCATCCTCTGAGAGCACTAATTATTCATTGTCCCGACAGCTGACAAGCTACTCTTTGAGGGGCTAATTGATACAAGAATAGCGGGAGCATTCCAATTGCTGGAGTAGTTCTCGATATTCTCATTGGCCGTGAAGAGCCTTACTTGGTGAGCGAAGACTGATACACAACCAAAAAGTCTCTACATGTCGCTAAAACAGCGACTTAAATTGCGATTCGGATTATCAATGGCGACGCGGTCTATGACATAGGCTGTATAAGAACAGGAACAAAAGGTACCTTTCTGGAGATTTAAATGAATAAGCACAAGCATAACTCGGATTCTATAATATTTAAACATTTTCAAATGCACAGCTGTACGCGCTGATTATTTCTTCCACAGATCCAGTCCACAGAACCATTTGTTTAACTATTCCTGGCGGTATGTGCCGAAATAACGTACCTATTGCTAAAAGCGCAACTCGCCATAAAATAATAATGACAAATCAATCCACAAATCATTCAAATTATCACAATTTCTGAAGTGATACTGCGATTGTATTTACCTCATCTTGTTGCGATTGGGTCGGTCGTTGATTCTGTTGCTCCTTCGACGCCGTCATTGTGAAATCTTGGAAATAAGACGAACCTTCTGAATAAGTTCTAACTTAAATACGGTTCATGCATTCAAATGCCGCTCGGCTATAGATGAGTCAAACGCATAAGGTAGAGATGCGTTTCTCAAAAAGCGCCAGGTGTTCAGAATATAAATTGCCAACCCTTATTCGGACGTAAACGGCAATGGATCTGTAACGAATCCGAGCGGTCTGAAGACGCCTGTGCAGATACTTCAAGGTTGCACTCTGTGTTTTACGATAGCACAGCACATAAAGAACGGAATCTATCGACAGTACTCTCCAGCCAGCAGCGAGGAATATCTATTCTAGCCCTCCTGATGTTCTGAAGCACCAAAACAGCCACAGTCCGGACACTTCGCCTTTACGTCGTCACTGCGACTCCCACATCTGGGCAATCAAATTCACTTTCCCTTCCCGGATGGGGGAGACTGTGTTCTTACGAAGATTGCGAGCAAGAGGAATGACTCAGAACTGGAGTTCTGATGAAGATCAGAGACATGATGTTCAGTCTCTCCCGGATTTTTTTCAACCCATAACGGCAAGATATTAAAATATGCTGTGAGACAGAACACCGGCCAAGCCGAAAATAATGATGACTATTATTATTATTATTATTATTATTATTATTATTATTATTATTATTATTATTCCAGTTACTGTGATAGTCGCTGAATTACTCCAATTCGGAAAACGCATTGTTCATTACCGCTGTCCATGGTTCTGAAACCAATGTACGGAAACCGCTCACGGGGCCCTTTCATGCAGAACAACGCATGATGAGACCCATGTTTCCTCCCAGCTTTGGAATGAGCATCATCACAAAAAAATAAAGAAAAAATGTGCAATTATATTTGAGCAATAAACAATGAGATGCGTACGTGTTCCCTGTTTAACAAGCTTATAACGGAGCTTTCTGAAGCCTAATTGAAGTGTCAATACAGCCTCACACTGTAGATGTCTGTGGTTCAGCGTTTGGCTGCCATACAATGAGACCGAATGTCCATGCGAACAGGCGGAGGGCAAGTCACCATACCTCACTAGCCAGTGGTCATTAGTGCTCCCTGTCACCTGCAAGAATCTATGACCTCCAACCCCTGCAGTGCAGACACAGGACAGGTGCTGGTGTACAGCTGGACACCGTCTCCCCTCACTGTCCAGCGGTGGAAATGAATATAGACCACATTGGATATTTGGCAATATTGTGCTGCACAATGCAATACTGAGTATGACTGGCCTGAGATTTGAAGATTCGCATTAACTCCTGTTTTGTAGTATGAAATAAAACGATAGACATTCAATTTGGTTCTAAATAATTCAGAATACTGAACTGCTAATTTAAATCCCCCCCCCCCCCAAAAAAAAAAAGGGCAATAAACTAAAAAGGAAGTGATAATCTGCATTATTTACCAGACCTGAAAAAAAAAACTTTATTATTTATTTATTTATTTGCAGTCATTAGTTTCATATGTGGTTTTGGTGGTTTTATTCCAGGTGTACTAGCTGAAAGAATGATGCCAGATTGATAAATACCACAGGGGCAAAAGATACCAGGAAGTTACAGGAATCGCTGTAAAATTAAGTCAGGTTGGGTCGACCGAACATCGATAATGTATTTTCCGTTCAGACGTTTGTATTCAAATATTGACTGCATGTGTTTCTCCCCAGAGCATAAAAAAAGAAAGAAAAAAAAACCTACAGAAGTTTAGCGTGACCGGATCATGACAGTAGGAATTTGGGAAGGTCAAGCGACTGTTAGACTGTAATCTGTAAGGTCTATCTGTGTGACTTCTGATAAATGACAATATTTGCAGGAAAAACAAACAAACAAACAAAAAAAAGTATTACACACATGCAGACAGACACACATAGTAACTGGGCCCTCATGTGTTACTTTGCTGGTTATTCATGCAATCAGTTGAGGTTAGTGAAAAAGGCTGCAGGTTGAAGAGGTTATTTTATAATCTCAATTAAAGGAGACAGTTAAAGAACTTTGCATAGACCCTGAGCGACAAATAATTCCACCAATAAGCCCAACCCGATTAGTCTGAAATAACATCAAACCTTTAGCCCACCTGCTAGCTGCTGATGGCAAATATTTATGTGCTGAATCTGATCTCTTCACGGGGGTCCTGTCGGTATTTATCACAGGGTGGGTCAAACCGTGGAAGTTTGCTGCCAGATACTCTGCTCCAAGAATCAAAGGCTTTTCTAACACAATTCCCAGCTGAAGTCTATTTCTCCATCAAAGTTTGTCATTCAACAAGCCCTTAATGGATTAGCCATGATGGATTAGCCACGGTTTTGAACATTAAATAGCTTGTTCAAAAGGACTAAATGCATCCAGACTGTCATTTCAAATGACAAGTAGGCGCCATTTGTCACTCAATATTGGCTGAAGTAAAACAGAAATTTAGTTAGAAACTGCAGCCACAAGATCAAAGTCGAGGCTGGAGGGTGTCTGTAATCAACTGTGCAGCACATTACTGCCCATGTGACCTGTGGAGCCACTTGCAAATATATATATGAAACAAAAGAAAAATATGCTCAGTAACTGAAGTTATATTCAACCAAAATACATCTGGAGCATTATTCAGTATTTTTCACACTTCAGAATGTTCTCAATTGTCGCTCGGAGGCTTTGTTTTAAATGCAAACACAGAACAGACAGAGACTTTGTACGACAAAGATGAAGCAAGCATTTGATGTCAAAAAAATTAATAAATAAAAAATTCCGTCAGCGGCAGGAGTTGAATTCTGGCGATTCCACTGCCTACTGGCAAGGCCAAGCCTTTAGAGTTTAAAGGTGAATTTTTGAACTGAGAAGAACTATGTAAAAAGATGTAAACCCATCAGACTGGAAGGCTTTTTACATCATATGACCATGAACATCTATAACAGACTCCTCTTTGTTCAGTATAACATGCTGATATAGAGCCTTTTTGCCTGCATCCCGAACTACAGTATATACATTGAGCGTCAGTTCTGACAATAGTTAGGAAATTCCCTGTTAAACACATTTTTCTATTTACAAGTAAACAATATCCTCTCCACACCACTGTATGTTATACTCAGTTTTCCAAAGCACAGCACTGAAATACAGTGACTGACAATCATTCCATGAAATAGAACAGACTGGTTGCAGTTTATAACAGTAAGAAAGCTGGTCAGCTGTTAAACAGGGTGCTGACCCGGACCTCACCATGAGAGTCAAGTCTTGGCACAGGACCGAGGCCGGCACAGTATTGTACAACATTTAAGCAGCGCGGTTTGGATCTGTTACCCTGTGGCATTACAGCAGCTGGTATGCAATGTGATGCTAAGATGAATTCCCTGATTTTCCAAGCAAAGCAGAGAACAACTGCTCAAGAAAAAGAAATTTCTCGGGCAAAGTGCTGGAGGTTGTTAAAAAATGTCCACCTTCTTACCAGCAGCTTATTATCAAAATACTACAGCCGGATCAGTCTTGTTATATTTGAGTCCGGTCCATAGAGGGCCCTCCTCCGACAGCCCATCTCTGACTGCAGAATGAGCCCTTCATTACAGTCAGGGCAGGAAGGGTCACTGTTCTCACACACTCAACACACCATTAAGCAGAGTGTCCTCACTAAATTACCGCAGGATGTAAATCTTTGAAACCCTACTGGAGCTACATCTAACACTTTACCCACAAACCCTTGCTATGCTTTCCCAGTATCTTACCGTAAAAGTTTTCTTAATTAACTATCACTAAAGCTTGCAAAATAAATATTTGGCATTACTGCTACTGATTTCCTAAGTATGAAAGTGAGCAAGTAATCCACACAGAAATGCATCTGTTGAATATAAATATGAATTGACTTACATAAGCACGTGGTATCCAGCAAGAGGAAGTTTATAAGAACTGGACATCTTACTGCTTTTAAGACAAATTTTATATACCGTATGAAGTGTAACACATTCATTATTTTATCATGTTTTTAATCTGTTAAATTCAGTACATAAAAAGTGCACTACAATTTACAAATACATATATTCAATATTTAAATATATTCCCACCAGGCAATAGTGTCTGTTGATATTGTAAATCAGCAAAACATGGCATTTGTCCAAGAGAAATAAACCTTTGCATACTTGCTGAATTAATTACAGATGGTTGTACTCATGAATGTCTCTGGTATGACACTTATCGGCATCAGTCAAGTAGGGGAGAAAGGGGCATTTGTCTTTTTTTTTGGGTTAAGCTAATACTTTTAAAGTACACAACACGCAAATATTGAAAATTTGAATTAAAGATATAGTTCTGGGATCTCAATATGTACTCACTGAGCACAACTGGCTAATGATGAAGTCAGTACTTCTGAAGCATCTGAAAGCCGCTGGTTTCCCCCCTGCAGAGATGAAGAAGGGTAACTGTGGAAATATTGTTCAAGAGGGAAGTCTTTGGACGGTCACTGGTGCAACAGTATCTTACTCGTGCACTGCACAGGGACGAACCCCGTATATTCTTCAAAGTCAGCGATTTACAGTACTTAAAAGAACAGACTTGTGGATTACAACATAAATTATATATGCATCCAAGACATAATGTTTCCTTTAATTAAATTTAGTATGTTGTATCAGTATCTCATATTAGTTTGTATTGGAAGTATTGAATAATTGTGTGATATTGCTTCGCTCAATAATCTGTTTTGAAAAATTTATGAGTTCTAGTTTATCACCTGTTCCATTGCTTCAAACCAGTAAGGAAAATTAAGTTAACGAGTTTCACCTGGTCTCTGAGCATTAAAGGCCATTACAGGACACTTTGAAAAGGTGCTCATTGGTGCCGATAGATATATGTGCCAGTCAAAGGGTCAGTGAGCACAGTGCGCCAAGGGAACATTAACCCTTAGAGCGCTGAATAAATTTTCAAGGAATCAAAAATGTCATTATCCTGAGCTGTTGAAAATCTATCATGTGACAACTTGTTTAAAAGAATTCCCCTGCGGGAGCTCTTTTAAACAAGTTGCCACATGATAGGTTTTCAACAGCATCTGATTTTGATATCTTACATCATTGGGCAACTCCAGTTGCCTATCCCGCTCTAAGGGTTAATGTGAGCACAGTGCCCTAATACAGATTGGTTAATTAAGTCCATGACTGATGGAATGCACTTCATCTGTTCAACTGTGATCTACAATACGGATTGGAGAGATGTGTCTGTGCGTATAAGCAGAGACTGACTCTGCATTTAATGGGCCACCAGTTTAAACTGGGCATGCAACCAGTCTGAGCTCGGTTTCAGATGAATTTTTTCAGAGATCAGTGCGGACGAACGCACAGAAAACCTCTTCTCCTCCAATCATACTCCCCTCACAGAAAAAGGCTGAATTCCCTCAAGACTGAAGAAGAAGAACAGACAGAGGGGAAGAAAGCACATTCCATGTTTCCCACCAGTGTCACTGCTAAAGACGAGGCAACAACAAACTCATCTCTTTTGTCCTGGTTTAACCTTGCTGAAGTTTCCATGGATACGCAAACATACACAAACACACACAAATTGGAGCGATATTTCCTCTCGACATAGGAAATACAGCGCAGTAGACCTGTCGGTTTATTACCGTAAATACAAACTATCAGTCAGTTACCCTTTTAATAATAACTTCTCGGTCGTACAATTCCAATAACATGTCCTAAATCGAGCCAGTTGCCCGCATGAGTCAATCAATGCAGAGATTCCAGCTTCAGCTCCATATCGATCGCTGTATAATAGCAATCATTCACTCGGAACCTGAAATATCACTTCTGCTCAACAAGGATTTGATTTGTTACAACTTAACCGCTTAACTGTCAGCTGCATTTTCTCACATTTGGCCCAGATTGGTAAACCACATTTCAAATGCTCACTGCTCCCACATACAATGGCTCTATTACACAAAATACTGCGTGTCTGTTGTTGCTGTTATGAGTATTTATATTAAATATACGGCTTAATCTTCCATTTTGGGACAAACAACGTGAATATCTTGATTGCACCGGTTCTAAGCTTTCGAACAAGACCAAATGGAACGGATAATACATGGTTTGACCGTCACAACACAATTTTGAATGACAAGTTTCATTCCGCTCAAGTATGTGGTGTCTATGTTGAGAAATTGATTTATTGCATTTGTTATGACTGACATCGGGCAAAAAGGTGGGTAGAAATGAAATCCTGATCGTCTAAGCTTTCATATGGTATATCGTTTGCCTGGATTGGTTGAGGATTTAAGTCATAGTTCACATATGAAGGATTCAAAATTTGTTTGAAAATTCTGTAGGGCCCCAGTGACAGTTAACAGGTTAACATATACACCATTAAAAAAAGAAAAATAATACATGACTGTAACTGTATTTGAATGAGGGCATCCATCAAAATTAAAATATTTTTCCTATAATGATGGCCAACACAGCGAGAAATAAAATATTAATATGAGTAAGATGAGTAAGTGAAAACAGTTTGGTTGCATCGGCAGTTCCACCCATGGCTATATTGTACAGCGATTGTTTTGCGGAAAAAGAGTCAATAAAAAAACAGGCAGTCCGCAAATGTTGAGGTGGAAACAGGAAAGCAGTAGATAATGGAATTTTGTGTGTGTTTGTGTCTGTGAGAGAGAGAGAGAGAGAGAGAGAGAGAGGGGAAAGCTCAAAAGGCTGCAACAATAGAGACAGAGCGTGAGAGAGGAGAGAGAAAGTGAAGCGGAGAGAGAGGAGAAGAGAGCGCTGGACAGGAGAGAACACAGGGAGGTTTGTGTGGGGCTGTTTCAGAGCCCTGTGTGGATGTGCTTTGCTGAAGTGTCTGACGCTGATAAAATATGAATGACCCACTGCAGTTATGCACAGAGACTGGAAAAACTCTTCAGCTCGGCTCAGTTATGAAAGTTTCATAACCTGACGGTTCGTGGCGCGCTTCTGTGGAGGTTCATATTGCACTAGACACTCCACTGGAGAACACTTCACTGCTGCCAGGCAACACAAGTCCCTACTTTTCAATGCACTTTCATTTTAACAACACTGATTGTAGCTCCATAAACAGCGGTGCCACCTGCACCCCGCATAAACTGATGCACTGCACAAGTCCACTAGACATAGAAGCAGGATCTCTCATCCCATCCAGTGGAAGAACACAAGCTCAACACTTCTAATTCAGGGTCGGAAGAGCATCGCCCCAGCACCTTTCACTAAACTGCATAATCTGCTCTCATCACACAACATCCGCAGTTAAATTTAAGGATAGTATTTAAGCCTCCGAAGCACACCATCTCCGATATGGACATCTGCTCAGTAAATTTAATATAAATCCGCTGAGGCCAGCATCACTGAGGCCCTTTATTCATATGTCTATTACACTGATCAATGTCCTTTCATTCACTTTGACTGTAGTCCTTGCATACTCATATTTTAATTCCCTGAGGGCAATAATCATAAGGATTAATTTCATGGCAGCCCCAATTTGAAATCAAAGAGAGGTCTAAAATGTATGTATTGCAGTAAAATCTACATATGAAGTCCTAAGAGCAGAAGCAAGCCATCAATCAGCTAAAATATCACAGCAAAACATTGAGCAAAATTGAAAAAAAAAATCTCACATTTGGAACATTCCTAAAAAGAAAGAACACACAACTGAGCACAGGAACGCCAACAGGCCCAGAAGACCGCACACAACAATTGTGGTTATTATTCACAGTTCCTTCCCTGGTTAAGAAGAACCTCTTCACAACAGGAAGCCAGATGAAGAATATCCCACAGTAGGTAGGCATAGCTTTATCAATGTCAAACATTTAGAAAATACTTCACCAGAGTAAATATAGAGAACTAAATATCGAGGGCTGACTGCAATAAACAGTTATGTCCAATATATAACATCTGGACATAACTGTTTATTGCAGTCAGCCCTCGATATAATATGCAAACCATTGATGAAGCTTTAAAAATAAATAATAATAATAATAATAATAATAACAAAAACAACAACAACAACAACAATAATAATAATTAATATTATTCTTATTATCCTGCACTGATATGGAACAACAACCTCACGGGCAAATGAGACAAAGACCAACTTCTACCAGTAATATGGAGGCGGGAAAGAACAGCTCATAATCCAAAGTTTATCACCTTATCTGTGAAGCACGGTCATGGTCTCTCATATTCATAGATGGTGTGACAGCAAGCAAATTCAGCTCGATGAACTATGAATTGTATAGGCCATTATCGCCAATGTAGATTCAAAAAAATGCTTCATGACTCATTGGACCATGCTTCTAAAGACAAACTGAAAATGACTTTTAGCAAACAGAGACGGCAACCCAATGCTTTCTTAAGGCATTAAAGTGGAGTGTTTTACAATACTCAAGTCAAACACTAGACCTGAATTCAATAGAGCCCATATTTTGGAGGCAAACATGGCAAAATGCCCCAAGAACCTGCAGGAACTGAAAACAGCTGCAGTGACGGCCAGACAGCATCACCAAGGAAACAACCCCAAAGGCTGGTGATATCTGTGGATCCCACATTTCAGGCAGTCATTAAAAGCAAAGGAGTACCACGCAAGAATTAAAAATCAAAACTTCATTTATGATTATGTTACTTTGTCCAATTGCTATAGAGCCGCTATAATTTGATGCTACAGTTTGTATCAAAATTCTTGCCATTGTTGCATAGTTCATATAATATTGCTGACAAAACCTTGAAAATTAAAGCTGAGAAACTCTTTGCATACTTCTTGATTGATTCATTTAAAATCCATAGAGTGGTGCACAGAGCCACAATTATGAAAATTGTGTCACAATCCAAATACTACAGGACCTGTTTGTACATACGCGCACACATCGTGCTATTCTGTGGTATTTCAGAATTATGTTTAATATATTATTTGAGAGAATTATTTCAAAATAAGGAAAGAAAATTAAAACTTTTTTCTAGTTTTTACCCCCTTGGAGATTGTTGCCAATGGGGAATTGTAATCCCCTCTGACATCCGTCTGTCTGTTTGTACATCTGTCTGTGTCTTTCTATTGCTTGTTACTGCTCTGGCTGCTGAACTGTTGTAGGGACAGCCCTCAAATTTGAACAGCTTATGCATCTTGGGCGTCTCCAGAAGCCTGTATGATGTGAAGGTCACACCTCTGATTTTGATCTAATTTTTTTTGTGGTCAAAGGTCAGCCACGCCCACCTGTAAGACACGCCAAGGGGATATATAGCGCCGAGCGCAATCTATTTTAATTTAGTTCATATGCGTTTCGGCTCAAATAACAAACATCAGTTTTTGTGGAAACCTTGCATTTTTATTTTTTTCAAAATGAGCAAGCCCAAGTTTTCATGAACCTTTTCTACAGCAAATTAGACTGCAGTCGTCATTCAAGACCGGGCAAACAAGGCAAATGTTAACTGCATAGTATATTGTTTAGACAGGAATGAGTGACATTTTAAAATCTTTTAATTTCTGCATCGCTTTGAAATCACAGAAATATTCCCAGTCAATTTCACTGACAGAACAGTGCCAGTGGGGAAAAAAAGGTGAGCAGAACAAATGGGTCGACACTGCAACAATCTTTTATCAAATCCTCTCGATACAGTACTGACAACACACAGCAGAGCCCCTAACCCCACCTGCATTTACTGACCGAGACATACCGTATTGAGAGAGAGAGAGAGATATGCCCTCGTCACTTAACCAGCAGCATGCTCATCTGTTGTACATCTTGCAGTCTCTTTACACCACAAGACTACAGTGGTTTTACACACTTGGTTCAAGAAATATCCCTTCATTCCAAATGTTCCTTTATTCATGTCGCACACCTTATCTGACAGCCTAGAATACTGATCATGCACTATCTAGGCAGTGAAAAAAAAAATAGAAAAATGGACCAAACACTTTCATAAAATGAATGAATATACATTTACTGTGTCTACGGTGTCTTTAAAGAATGGTGCAAAAAAGATTAAAATCTCCCAGCACCAATACATAATAACCATGCCAACACCTATAAAAACTGGCATGAATGTTTAGAAAGCGTCCTTAATGTAATATAGAATAATGGCATAATATAAAATCCATTAAAATGTAAGAAGAACCCAGTGCTTTACACCACCTGTAAAATTAAAACTCGATACCCCACCGCCGTGTGCATTACAGCAAAAATATTTTAAGGGCTCCTACACATTAAGGGAGGGAAAAATCAATATTGATGAACATGAAAAGGGACCTCGGTGGAAAAGTATTTCGGTGAAAGAGCTGAACGCACTCCATGCCAGCAGCTCTTAAAAGGCGGACCTGAAGAAGGCCGATCGATAAAAATAAATGTGCTGCGAGGGTCTTCTTTCTGCAAGTTCTGAGCTGCAGCAGAACCAGACTGCCCCTCTGTTCTTCTTCTTCTGAACCGAAGACCAAGCTCACAAACCTCCGCAGGGAAATGTCATCCGTGCAGATACTCCCCAGAATAGACTCACTCTGCACGCACACTGTGAGTCATAAAGCCCCACATTTGTCACATGATTGGTTTCTGGAATGGGCCTCGGCTAACAAGATTATCATCAGAGATGACAAATTAGAGCACGATCCCCAGGAGCCTCTACCACTAGGCCTTGTCAGCACGAGAGGTGCATCCACAATGCTCTTTCCCTAACACACACATGTCTTTCACATCTAGAAGGGCTCACAACATTCTCGCGCCCCCTGCCATGCTACAAATAATTACCAGTTGCATTCAGCTCTCCCATAATTGCAAGAAACAATTTATGAAGCAATTTGTTTTCTTAAAAAAAAAAAATATACTCATACGCAATTGTCCTCAAATTTTATATCGAAAATCAAAAGTTAGTAAGGAGATTATATCTCTGTTGTAAACCACAACACACAGGATGAACTAACAAAGCACTCAGCACTGACTTGATATCAATAGGAAGAATGAGCTCAGATTGACAAAAAAAATTTTTTTTTTTTTTTTTTTTTAAATCTGTGTATGTAAGTTTTACCGAGGTTACAATATACTGTAGCTTGTGCAGTCACCCAGGGCTATGAATTCATGACAGATAAACACAGGAGGTCATAAGCAGACCAGTGCATCCAACATCAGTCAGACAAAATTCTTTATCTCGCTGTGAGTCGTACGGATGATTCAGAGACGGATGAATCTTTTGATTTCCTCATGCTGCTCTGCTAATTGAAAAGTACGACTCCCCTTCTACTTGTTCGTCAAACTGATCCTTTATTAATTAAAGCCCTTAAAAGCCACTCTTCTGGAAAGCACTCCATTTTTTTTGCCATTAGCAGCAACTCAAAAGTTTCCAAAGAAATTATTCATACAATGCAGTCTCCTGAACTCTGTAGGATTAATTAGTGTTGTAGATCGAGAGGAAGAAGTCTCACTGAAGCCTTTCCCAGGTTATCAGCACTGTGAATAACATAAGCAGCCAGGCGACTGGTTTGATAAAATGGGTAATTAACAAAAGAGAAATCATTTTAAAAAAAAGGATGAATTAACCGCATGAAAATATACTGACTTGATTAGTTCACAATTCACACATCTGTGTCACTCATGGGACTTAAATCAGTGGTAATGAAATATACTGACTCCTATTTTAGGGAAGATGAGCCTGACTTCTTCCTTCAGCCAAACCTATTAGCCTCATCACCAACCCCACAGAATTAACACTAAAAATAAGCTCCAGTTACACATTTGTAAAACACAGTCCTGTTCCTCTCGGTCTTTACAGATCCATGGCGATTGAAAAAGCCCCAGAGTGCGCTCAGGAGGGTAAACATCATGCTCGAGTGGACATAATGAACACTGCAAAGCTGGAGGTCTCTTTTAACAGAAAACTAGTGAAACATGCCAGTTGTAAACATAGATTCTGGCCCAGAAAAAAAAGACAGAGAAAGAGAAACCAGAATAGACATGACTTGTTCCCACATCGTGGACACCGTTCGTACTATAATGGTAAAAGCAGCACTCTCTGTTCCGAAAGAATACTCTGATAATGTGCAAAGATGGGCTTTTGTCCTTGTGGCAGCATGCTGTGCCTTGCTAGAATGTAAAAGATGACGGCAATTAGGACTACAATTGTACTAGAACCCTCTAAGAGCTCCTAACGGCCTATTCAACGCTTTACCAGAGCAGTATTTGACATAGAATAGACCCAGAGAGAAAGAGCATGAGACATAGAGATATAGAGCCACGAGAAAGAGAGAGAGAGCAAGAGAGAAAGAGGGAGAGGGAGAGAGAGAGAGAGAGAGAGAGATAGAAAGAGAAAATTCTCCCCCATATCTTTCCTACATTAACTCATGGACATTGGGATTGTTTGGTCCTGACACATCAGTGTAACAGAGAAGTAGGAATCAGGGATTTTCAGGAAAATCTTGCCATTTCACATGTACAATCCTGAAGAATCTCGGGCTTCAAAAAAATCCCTGGTGTGTTTCCAGAAGCAGAAGGGGGTAAAGCTCTCTCACTGCTCTCTGGTCACATGACTGCCTCTTCATAATTCCGTCTCCCAGCCGTAGACGTGCAGCGCCGTGGGCTCGCCTGCGTCCGTCCCACGTGTATTACATTACCGTCCTTATCATGATTTGAGCCGCTATTTGAACGTGTTCATTTGGAGAACAAAGGCCGAGCAGACAGCGCGACACTGAAAACTGCTATTATATCGAACGCTGTTTGACTTCTTTATTTCTGCCCAGAAATGTGCACATTTGAATAGATGATAAGCAGGAAGCCCAAGTGCAGAGACGCTTTCTTTCCGCAAAAGATTGTGAAAAGTTTCATGACTTAAATATCTTTCTCAGTGCCTAGCGGGGTATAATTAGTGGCAATTAGGCTACATTTTTCTTGTTACGCTGGTATTAAATAATGGAGAAGTAAGTCACATGCTTCTCGAGTTATTTTAGTTCTCCTCTACACAGTTTTAGAGTCAGTATCTGTCAGCACTGTCACTGGGCTAGCAGTAGTACGTCCGTCTTGAACGATGCAAACACTCTCATTTGTCACAATCAATTACCATCACTTGAGTATCCAGTAACAGACTGAAGCACGTAAAGCTAGCTATCGCATGGTCACAGTAAAAAGTAAAGCGGAGCACCATTTAGACATACTGTACAGCTACATGTTTTGAGTTACCTGATCCCCATCCCCCCTCTCAGCAGCTGGTGAATGTGGTCTAACACAGGGCTGTCGCAAATTCAGACCTACTCTCCGATAAATAATTAATGGAGACTGTCGGAAGACTGCAGTGACACGACAGAAAACGGCAGTCTTATTTGCGGTGTCGGGATCGCCTCTGCTGGCTTTCTCCTCGCCGGGCAACACACAGGCCCACCCCCCACCTTCATGTCTCCGCCCACCAATGGGACAGCCTCGGGGTGTCCTGCTTATTCATTATTCATGACCTCTGTCAGGCTCAGGGAAATGTTTATTTATTCATTTACTTATTGTTTGCGTATACTGTATAATGGAAAAGAAGTGCAGTTTAATAACCAAATAAACTATTGCCGATATAAAATTTCCTAACTGAAAGTTGATTATGCAAAGTTTTTTTTTTTCCGTTTAATATCCATCTCTGTAAAAATAGAAATTTTTTCATGGCCCAAATGGATTATTGTAATTCATTTTTGTCCTTGTACGTTGCATTTCTGCTTGCTGGTGTGAATGTTTTATTTTTTATTTTTTTTACAGGAAGCAACAGTCCAGTTTTTATGATCACAGGGTGGCTTTACGTCTGAAAAGCAGAGGTTACATTGTAAAAAAAAAATTCCAAAGAACCCTCCAGAACATGGTCTGTGTGTGGCCTTGAGGATCTGTAGTGTTCCACAGATTCTTCTGGAGGGATATAGCTTCATACAAGCTAAGTCGAGGCCCTGGTCCATTCCACAGTCCCCACAGAATCGGCAGATTTTGGTCTTAAGGAAGATCTCAACCAATAAAACCTACAGGCATCATTAACCCCGGCTCTTCTGGGCTTTAAAGGTGCTCTAAGCACGGTTGGGTGATGTCACTTCTGTTGACGTTTGACGTATTATCAAGCAAAACAGAGAGCTAGCTTGCCCCTCCCTCCTTCCCTCCCCCCCTCCCACTTCCGTGCTTCCTGAAACTGTCCAAATAAAAAAAAAACCCAAACCCCACCCCCCATCCCTCTTGTCGGTGATTGGCTGGATGGTCCAGGCTGGACCAGGTTGTTTTTGTTGCAGTTTTTGGAGCTTGGGCTGTCCACAGGGACCGCGGTTTTTTACAGCGTATTCAGGGGACAGGCAGCTAGCGGGTCGTGAGCAGATGTTTGCTGTATGTGACAAAAAATGTCCTAGCTTAGAAACCGCATAACAAGACTTGGAGCACCTTTAACATCTCAAAACAAGAGCAGGGGCATGACATCAGGGTGACAGTCATGTTCTTCATCTGAGTGGGTGAGAACCAGAGGCTACTGTCTACCGTTTGGTGAGAAATGAGTTCAGTGCATACAGTGCCCTCTGACTATGGTTAAATCGCAGAATACAAAATATGGCCAATTTTTTCCTGTTAAATGAGCCTATTTACCCACAAATAACTCAGTATTAATGTCACAAACATGGAAAATTATTCAAGTGAAGCAAGACATTTGGAAATTCAATTACAGAATTGTCTAGGAATTAAATTTCGGAATTTATGGACGCCGGTATCTTTATCTGCGCAAAGGGGTTAAATCATAAATACTTAACATCAGTTAAAAGCTCTTTTACCCACAAATATCAATAATCTGACAAACATCTGAATTTACAGTGAGCAGGAACTTTGAAGAAGGTCTTGCAGTTGGTGGGAGCAGGACACCCACACAGCCAGACAGATCGGAGAAGAAAAGCAGGTTAGAGAAACAGCACAGCCAGACAGATCCATTTTAGATGTATTTTATGTATTTATTTTATTTTTGCAGGTTGAGGCTTTACAATATGGACTAAAATCAAGACTGATAACTCAATCGGGAGAGAAAACTCTCTCAACAGCTGGCGGGTGTCTTAGATCATATTTATCCTGCGTGTCTGTGGCCAGTGCAATATTGGTATGGAGGGGAATTATAGGTCAGGATTTCTTATCACCCCATTTGGTTTGGCAATATCAAATCTGATGACCCAGTTATTGATGTAAAGTGACACTTTTGTCACGTTGATAGGTCAGACAAGGTGTACATGATGACCTGAGCAACTGATCTTCCAGACAAAAAGCACTTCAAATGCCAACTGTTTATAAATCATTTATCCACAAATGTACTGTATGTTTTTTTTTTTTAAATGTCAGTGTCCTTCCAGTGAATTTTCAACCGAATGACAAGTTTGCTAGCTCTTAGCACTGGTCTAGACAGCCACATTGTCTTTTATACACGACTTGATTCTATATGAAATGTCACCACAAATTCTGTAATTAACTTTGGCCTATATTTCATTACAGTGTGCTTTGTCTGTAATGATTCATGCTGGGAAATTCGAGCAAAGCTTGCATTTTCCATGTCAAGCTTTAAATTGACCATTTCGACTGAAAGCAAAGTTACACAAATGAAAAACAGAGTAAAACACGATAAAAACTTGCTCACAAGAATAAATTCATTACATACATTAAATAGAGAGGTACTGGAGAGTAATTTCTGACTATAAACCATGACCACTTTATACACCTCTGGTTTCAGGGCAGGGCATCCATGTTCACTTAAAAAAAATGTGACATAAAGAAATAATAAAAGAAGAAGATGTGGATATTTTGTGAAACAATTTTCAATGTTTTCTCTGCAAAACATACATTAAGACACTGTCTAGAATTATCAGCTGTGCATTCCCTTTTCATTCACAGGCCAGATAAATCAAGCCTCCAACTGTGTCTAGATCCTTTTTAACTCTAAATGAAACTCAGATAAAAAAGTCATCACTGCAGAAAAATAATCATGTTTTACTGCAAAAATCCCGCCCAGCTTCATTATACCAGCAGAACTGATTAAGGAGCCTTTTCCAGACGATTCCTCAACCCATGTCCCTCATGAGTGACGCACTTTATCTCAGATGTTATCATCAGACAACCAACACTCACACAGTCTTCACCTGGTGTCCCTACACTCCTCTACAGTCCGTACAGCTTTGCGGGGGTCGAGTTTATATCGCTCACTGATCATGGCAAGTAGCACGTGGCTAGTTTACCTGTCATGTCCTCACAAGTGACTGGTATACTGGTGACCTTGAGCCAGGCTAATGTTAATGTTCAATTCAGCAAAGCCCTTTGCAAGCCTCAGGCAAACCAGTGATATCCATGCTTGCGCATTTATGAGAGGGCCAGAGAGCGCGCTCAGAGGAATGCACTGGGATATTACAGGAGCACAGACTTGAACAGGATCGCTCAGCAGCTAAAAACAGGATTTTTCACCCGCTGTGAGAACACCTTGTGTGCACTTTCAGTTCCGTCTCCGGCCACATTTAAAGCCATGACTCCTTCAACTGCACGCCGGTGCAAACATAATCTCCACTCCCCGAGATAGGACGTCTCAGACAAATTGGCCGCCTCTGCTCAGCCAGAGATTTTGGAGATCAAGGCACTTAGAGGGTCACAAACTTCCTTTCTTTTGTCAGTAGAGGACATGCACACCGGCTCCATCTCTGTGCTCAGACAAGTGTTTACCAACTATAAAATGTAATGAGATTGTGTGCTCTTTGACAAGAGAGATAAGCAGCCTGGCTTTCACAGTCAAGCACGAATCGCAAGTAAATTCTTTCAGTTCAGTATCAACCCTTAGAGCGCTAAATACAAATAGTGTCACTCAGTGATGTAAGAAATCAAATTCAGAGCTGTTGAAAACCTATCATGTGGCAACTTGTTTAAGAGAGCTCCCACAGGGGAGCTCTTTTAAACAAGTTGCCACATGATAGGTTTTCAACAGCACAAAATAACTTAATCTATATTTATTGAAAATTTATTACAGCGCTCTTAGGGTTAAAGTAAACTGACAGCCAGAGGCATAGAGGAAATATTATCTGGTCATTGAATATGGGTCCAATGAAGGTTGTAATTTTTGCCTTTAGAAAAATCTCACCTGAAGCAGAAGTAAGAGAGGGCATTGGTGAGTATAAATGTGATGGAACAGAGAAAGCTGCCGTCTTGCTTTGGCCACAAATATCCCCAGACCCGGCAGTGTATAATTTGCATCAATCTCTTCAAAAGCCAACATGCAAATAAGTTCATTTCAAAATAACTGCAGAGACATTCGAGGATAAAGCTACACACTGACATTCATAATTTCTGGAATTTATCATTTTTCAGACCTACTAATAATCCAATTTATCCAGTAATGTGACAGTTTATTAGCAATTAGCGGTATAAAATGCAGTTCTAATTAAGGAAAGCCTTTGAGCACTGACATTTGGAATCCTTACTTCTAAAAATGCACACGCGCACTCACACATACACATGCAGGATCAGCTTAAAGAGCTCTGATTGCATTGAAATAATGCAGCACTCAGAGTAAAAGCGAGGCCTTTTCCTAAGAACCTGACTACATTCGGCATTACTTGGAATCTTTTTGAATTAGGCAGGTTTCAGAGCCTTTCCCAGAATCCAATGGGGCAGAGCAGGGCTCCTCAAATCACAATCCTCCAGGGCTGAGAGCGGCTGCTTTCACACCCTCCCTTTCCCTGGGAGTCAGGTGTGATGCAGTCTGGCCAATCAGTGGCATTAGTGGTTCAGTTAATTCCCTGGAAGCAAAGAAAACCAGGGCTGGATTTGCATTTGAGGGCCAGATTTGGGCAGCCTTAGGTTAGAGACGGGAACACTTCCTGTACAACTGACCAATCCATGGTAAGGATCACACATCAATCACTCGCACACTGTTATCTATGGTCTCAAATTAGCATGCGTGTTCAAGACAGTGGGATGAAAGTGTGTTATCCAGAGGGAAACTCGTGAACACAAACATGGACACTCCGCACACAGACGTCCCAGGATAGAGTCAGATCCACAGCCTCTATGGTGTGAGGCAACAGCACAACTAATGCACCACTGAGTCACACACAACATATTATTTACAATCAATGGCTTCAGTTCAAAATATGAAAAAAGCAGGCTATGCATCGTTGCGTTACATAATTTAATGCTATGTATTAATCATATACATAATAAATTCTCAGTTTGGATAAATTGTATTCATAAATTCTAGCAGTTTGTTGTCGCAGGACATACTACAACATTGCGGATTATGTCATCAGTGTCATTATTCACTGAATGATGCATAAAACATGTAACAGCTGCTAAAAGGTGTTAAAAATGCTGCTATATCCTATTGTCAAGGTCATGCTGATTTCTTACAGCTCCTGAAAGTGTTATAAAAGCAGTTCTGGAAAGGTTTTACCAATATGTGTTGAAGAAATCCAGCAGTGAGCGTGTGGTAGAGCAGTTGCTTGCAGACGTCATTTACAATATGTGAACTTATCAGTCCTGCTCGCGCGTATCATCGCTGAATCTAATGTAAACGAACAGTGCATCTCTCCTCCTGCAACTGTGCAATCTGTCACAGTCTCATCTCTCCGTCTCATCTCTGCTCGCTCACGCAATCTCTCTCACTCTACTGTACCTGAGCAGCTATCGTAATGAAATCTAAATTACAGAGCCTGTTTCAGATCCCCTCCACACTGCAGCCAGGCCATGCGCTCCAGAGCCATCTTAAGTAAGACTGATAGGAGAGCCTGACCATCCAATACAGACACATGCACTGCATGCTGGGAATGATAGATAGCTGGATGATCACTTCTGAATCAAATCATTTTAATAAAGGTCAAGGACAGAGGCAACACTATGAAATGCACAAAATAAAGTGTAATGTGATTTTTTAAAATTTACTTTTTCATCATAAATAAACGTGTTTGCCTTCATAATTTCAAGACAAAAATGGCCAATGCTTAAAAATGAAAACAATCTTCTGAAAAAGTTCAGTAGTAAAGCATGCGCCAACACATTTCGCAAGCATAAAATTGAATGATTTGCATAGCATAAGATTAGAAAATATTTGCCCTTAACATGATACGTATATAAACAAGAAAACTGGCCCCAAACATTGAACTTGCATGAAAAAAGAAACTGTTTTTTTTTAGGTTTGCAGTCTCTTCGTCCAATTAATGTCACAGGAATCTTTAACACCAAGTTTTATTTCAGTCAAACTCAAAATATACCTGTGAATATTAGCACATTTATGTACTTTTTTTCTTTTGGAAATCAGTCTATCTTCTTAAATGTGACGGGTCTGAATCCCCAAGGTTTCCTGTGTCAGTGAAATGATGGGGCCTTATCTGAGCGTCAGGAGCAGCATGACAGTGACGCATCGGCCCGGAGTGCCATCATTTCTGAAACCATCAATTCTATCTGACGGCCATGACTGATGTCCTAAACTGTTTTCCCTCCGTGGCATGCAGGTCATACACCATAGAGTTATAACCGCATAATTTATTCTCATGTTACAACCATCGATCATTCCCAAACAGAGGAAAACATTTTTTAGCAGCAGTAGCACAGATCAATAAAAATATTTTCACAGCATGTCTTTTTAACACAATGAGACAGACTCCAAATAATCATGCTGAGTCCACATCGTGAATATTCCAAGAATAAATATTTTATTCTCACCTCAGATGAACGCGCACTCGTCATCTTGTTTTATGAATGAAATTGTGATTTGCACTAGCAACAACACTAAAATTCAATTAAATACCAGAAGTGTCTTTAACAAGAGTTGTCAGAAGACTGCACAGCTCGCCGGAAAACTTTAACCTTGCTGTCCACGGACGCGGAGGGTATGGCAATAGCTCTGAGGACCCTTGTCCCGGCGAGCTAAAAATACAAACATGAAGTTTCATATATTATAGCCATTAAACTGAAAAAATTAATTAATTAATCATCTCGGTGCTTAAAACATCCCCAAACATGTCAAAACATTCTTCCCCCAACCACAGAAAATAGTGTATTATATTCACTAATCCTTAATCCAATCTCACCATCTCCACATCAAGCCAACTGATCATTCTTATTCAAACCATAAAACTATTGTAAAGCATTCTACAATTGTACAAATATATAATATTGATTTTTTTTTTTTGACATCATTAATAAATAAAAAAGCCGATAAATTCTACATGAGGTACGATCTCAAGACAAAGGTAGTGCAGATTTGAAATTAATTAATATAGTGAGAATGAGTCTGTAGCACCCAAATAAACAAATACTCATCATAAAAAGATTACATTAGTCTATTTGTGTCATAATGTTGTCAAGAAAGAGAGCATTATACTTGAATTAAATAAATAACGGCTTTGGAGAATTTAAAATTGCCAAAAGCTAAGCTCAGCATACTAATAGATATTTAAATTATCTCTTTTACAACCAGCATCATTATAATCATTTCTGGCCTGCACTTCTGAAGAAATAGAACAGTACTGAGAATGCTTTAGCATGGTAGCACAATCACAGCCGCTCTGCATTAATTATGTGCTGTTCGTCTGCTTCTTATTCAATGCTTTTCAGGTTATGGAGTAATATTAGAGTCATCAAGTGGAAAACACTGATGGAAGCATTCAGCTGACTGAAGTTTGTTATCCATCCACTGAAAACACCTACATGCGCTAAATTAGCAGTACAATGATCAGCAGAGCCAACAAACACACACTCTTAAGCAAAAAATAGAGGCCAAGCCCAAAACGGCAAAATATTCAGTGTTTACCTACCAAGGGGTCATTTTTATCCTCCTCAAGTATTCAGGGCCATATGATGACATTTGAGTTAAAGCAGTAGGCCTATATCTCTCAGGCTTTGACTTTTATTCATCTCCTCCTGAGTTATTGGGGTTGAAGAATAAAAAGAAAACAAAAAACTATGAGTATTTATACCAAGGAACACCAGAGAGTAAAATTCACCGCACCTGCAAAAACCCTCTATTAGCCACTAACAGTTGGAAATGGACTCGCATTCTAACATCTTGTTAGCTTAGCTACACCCATGGTTATTTTTAAATTGTTCAACCACTTTTTTTTTTTTTTTTTGTGATTCTTGGTTCATACTTTTTTTAAATTTCCTGATCTTGGGTCAGAATCTGTTTTCATAATTATTTGTTTTCTGGTGTTAGATTGCCATGAGCTACCTATACAGAGCAACTCAGTGAAAACCAAATATCCATACCATGTGTTCAAGTCTTTTTTTTTTTTTTTTTTTTGCAATGAAGCTCGCCTGCATGAAACAGGGAAACTTTGGCACCATATTGTATGCATATTATCTAATGTACATACATGCAAATAGCACCCATGCATTAAGACACAAGTGTCATGGGGGTGCATTTCAACCTTTGCAAATGCTTACAGTTGGTAATCAATCTGTAATACGCTCTTGGGTGTGGAGTAAAACTGACCACTTGGTGGTTCTAGGAATGCTTGGAACATTGGTGGTTCAAGTGCTAATGGTCTTAGCAGCCAAAATCAAACCCAGGCTGCTGCAGGAAGGACGTAGCCTTTACGGTGTGCACACTTCAGCCGATGTGCCACCAAGGCGCCCCAGGAAATTAGCGAGGATTAAGCAAATTCACTGCTGAGACCTTTTACACCATCATTTGCTCATCAAATTTTGCAGCACTGAACTGTTTTGGAAAAAGCTGTAAACTGCCTCACTGCAAAGTTGTGCTGCTTCACTGCGTAAAGTCAATGAGTGTTTTGAAGTACAAAGGAATATTACAGAGAGGCTGGATTGCCTCAATTGAAAAGTTGTTTTCTAAAGAAATGTTTGGATGAACAGGAGAATATTGCAGAAAGGCTTGCTTTTCACAATTGAAAAGTTGTTTTCTAAAGATGAATGATCAGTTGCTATTTTTCAAGGCTTCTTTCTGTAAAAAGCTGTCCACAAGTTTACCCACAAGACTTAAACTTTTAAAGAAATTAAGCTCTGCTCAACAGACCTCCACACATCACATGATTAAATTGAACGCAAGTTTGTTTACTCAGCCATTTTGCTAGTAAAGTGGTTGCTCAGAATGAGTGCCGCCATTGTGGATTGCAAGCTGAGCAAATCCACAACACTCTTTAGACCAAAGGACACCAAACGTTGCGTGAAAAAGCTCCCAAGCCAAAATAAATGTTCCTAAAGTGCTTTTAACAGACAGATGATCACCTGACAGATAATCTCCATCAAAACTATCTGATAAACTATACTTCTTCCCACTCTGATGACTATTTTTACTAAAACACACATGTACAGGCTCAACCAGCAGTCCTCAGGTAATTGCTACATAAGGCAGAAATGTTGCACAATCTCTTTAATAGAATTTACGACTGAAACTTTATCAGTTATACCGCTACCAGTTTAGGTAACACTACTGTGCTTGTACAGGTATTGAGAAGCGGGGTGTGTAAAAACAAGTTTAAAAATCCAAAAATCTATTGATATGAGACTGCAGACTGTAAAACTAGATCAAATTGGTAGAGTAAGTGGCATTGAGCAGTAGACGCCAGGGAAACACAGGAAGAAACTGTAATTATGAGTTGCAGCTAATGAGCTAGCTACTTTTGGCTAACAAAATAGGGATAACCTACGATTAAAGGTGTATTCAGTGATTCTGGAGTGGCCAACTTTCAAGGATGGCTTGACATGAACTTGCTGACACAAATTTTATTTTGTATGTAAGATGCATTTTATTGTTCAGAAAAGTTGTCGTGTGATAGTTTGAGAGTTTCATGTCAAACATGCTGACAGCTACTATATATACATTTTCCATTCTGACATACCTGGTGGACCCAAACAGTCTTGTTCGCATTGACAATGTCACTGTCAAAAAAAAAACCAAAAAACAAAACAGAATTGATTTACAACTTACATGCCCTCTGATACGTAATCCATTGTGATAATTTTAATAAGTAAACAGAAGCAGCACACCCTATATAGCCTATAGCCAACCTCTACATGACATATGAGTGGCTAGCGAGAGAAAGTTCACTTTATGAGTACATATGGAAGCACCAATGACACCCCTTAAAGACAATGCCACGCTGGCATCGCTTTTGCGGGGCATTCCAGCTGAGAACAGAAGTGATTTACCAATACTGTGATATTCAATAAAAGATACATAATCTGTTTTGCCCTGTGATTACTCTGTGTAATACTGATTGTATTGAATAAGAATCTATATGGCAAGGGATTTGTCCAAATAACTCTTTATTCCCCCAGAAAGTCCGTTGCAGCGTATTTGCTGGGCGCCCAATGGGAAGAAGCCCGACTCTCACACAGTTTACCCTCAGAGCGCTGACTACATTTTCAGGGAATTAAAAATGTAGTTATCCTGAGCTGTAGAAAATCTATCATGTGTCAACTTGTTTAAAAGAGCTCCCCCGCGGGAGCTCTTTTAAACAAGTTGCCATATGATAGGTTTTCAACAGCATCTGATTTTAATATCTTACATAATTGGGCAACTATAGTTGCCTGTAGCGCTCTAAGGGCTAATGGAGCGTGCGCATGAGAAGTGTGCTTTCACAAGCACAGCCAACACCATTTTTCAGCAGATATGTTTAGGCTTTTCTCACTAGTATGCAATTTGACCATGAAACAAAAAGGTGAGAATTAGCTAATGCTCCTGGAAAAGGGTTCAGTACCATTATAGTGTGCCTCATGTCTTCATCTCATGAACCAAGCAAAATATTCTACATCACACCCAAAAAAACTGCTAGGGCCCTTCAAGACGATGCAGAACAAGTAAGTACGCAGCTTTAAGCACAAGTGCAGAGAGCGGAGTATTTCCTTAATTTAAGGTTGAACTTGGCTAGCTGCACATTTCCTACATCCAAATGTCTTTAATAAGTTTCGACCTCCCCAAGGGACAAAGAGGCAGATTTACCCAAATCACCAGCCCAAGCATTTTCCATGAAATGTGAATAATTTGCAAAAATAAATATTTCAGTTTTTAATTTGTATGTTCCACTGACTCACTTGAAAGATTAATGCTCTCGGGTGCCAGCCTTGGATCGCAATGGCCTGAATAAGGGAACTTCTATTAATAAAATCCAATTACCGTCCTCTAGCTCAAGATCGTACTCGCTGAGTCGCGGCTGCAAACATGCAATGCCGTTCGGACGACCAGCTGCTCTGAGAATTCAGCTCTGGTACTCTTGGAAAAGTCTGTTTTTTTGCGCAGAGCTCATCTGCGCGCTGCGCATTTATAATGAAAAACCAAGACTAATTCAGCAACTCCATCCTGTCCCGGCCTCCGCACCGCTGTACGGACCACATTTAAATGTAAATTCCCGTCGCTCTGTCAATCAAACACAAAACAGACAGCTGACAAATTCTAACAAAACCGAATCACTTTCTTCAGATGACTTCTGCTCAGTCCATTTTAGTGCATATCCCAATTCTCCAGAACAGAAACTGCCTGAATGAGAGGATGAAGGAGGCTTCACACACCTGTGCCACCACACTCAGGAGAAATGTCTTTAAAAACCTACAAATCCATAAAAGACCCAGATGCAGTTCAACTGGTCTTTGTCAAGTAAGATAATTTTTGTCTTGGTGCTTTCACACACCACGTCTATCTCAGAGGGCTCAATACAGACCTGAGATGGTTTCTCTGTGGCGACGAGACAGTTGTAAAAGTGTACCGGAGGAGATGCCACTGTGCTGTCAATCACTGACTCATATGCCTCAGACTTTGCAGCACTGTGGCGCATTGTGATTGGTTCAGATCAGTCGGCCATGGAAAACATGGAAGCCCATTTTGTAAGTGATGCGGACACCTCGATCCTTCAGTAGCCTACTGCTTGTGTATATTGTGAGTAGACAATGTCTGTGAGCAGTTAAACTGAAGTCAACTTTTTGGAATGAACAAATTTCATTATTCTGACAATCTGATTTCTTCATGCAAGGACAAACATGTCAGGACTATATAAAATATATAGTTACTTTAAATTTGAAGCACCTAATGCAAATGTTGAAAGATCTGATGCATTGAATTAAAGTACATAATGTTGTGCCCAGCATCAATTCTGCCATTAGAGTCTATATAACTTCAAAAGGGATTAAGTGTCGTCTAGTAAGCTGATTTAATGCGTGAAATATTTTATAAAGTGACCTTAAAGTGGTAAAGTTTGGACATACTCCACAGGGCATGGAGATGCCTTATGGAGTGTTCAACAGCCATGACGCCTGTATGAGATACTTGTGCTGCTGTCATTGCTTATTCTCACTAATTCCCCAAATCAATTCTGCAATTTACACTATGTAGTAAGTTGAGAAATATAAGGAGATTAAAACAGAAATTAAATCACAGCTTGTCTCACCAAGGATAACACAAGCAAGTATTCAGCGAAACTGTACGTTGCATTTTTCTCGACATCATTGCCAGCGTTTTTCATCTCCTGGCAGAGTATTTTGGATTCGCTTTGCTATTCTGCAGACAGCTATGTGAGAAATGATTTTTCAAGGGAGCTTAAATTAGATAAATTACGCCACATTGATGGATGAAGCTTCTGAGAGATAAAAAGTGAGGAATGAGAGTGATAAATTTACTTTCCCGATTCCTTCAAATGAGTATTGACACCCGAGCGATAATGTGGCTCATTATGGACCACATCTGAAACGCATTCAGAACGCAGCACATCAAGAGCTCAGTCGCATGGGGATTGCGCATTACTGATTCCAGCTCCTGCTTATGTGCCTCTAAGGCCATAGTGTTGGTTTCCAGGTTAATCCTCAGTGAAGATTTGTCTTAACATCGGTAAAATTATCCCTGTAGCTGTTTTTTCTGCTAACCTGCTTCCCTATTACATGATGAATATGCTGAATTCAGCAAATTCAATGTATTTTGTATTCATTCTATTGTACAAACATCAAACAAACTGAACTATAAATGAAACTATAATCTCTCACAGCTCGTTTCTTTCCTGACCATAACAATGTAAAACTACACAATGAGGAAAAGAACATCATGGCCATAAAGTACACCAAAGTGTACAGTATGTACTGTGGAATTAATGTTATATAGGTCATGCGCATAAATTGTAGATTTGCAGCAAAGAGCAGCAATGCGCCTGGACATTTCTTGTTCTCTCTTGCAGACAGAAGTCATTAAAATCATATCACTGGGTTATTACTTGGATTTTGACGGAATGTCAAAGATAAGCCTTTCTATGTCTCTGTGACTGTCTGCCTGTAAAAAACAAATAAAAATGTTCTGCGGCCCGGGGAAAAGAAACTCTCTCCGTCAGTATACTCTGAGGAGGTTATGCCTCTTCTGCCCTTGATTCATTATCCGCATCAAACTATTTAAAGCAACCGCAGTCCTGTTATTCTGATGCTGATTTCCCTCCGCTGGATTTACTCAACCAATTTAGATGTTGCACGCAATACAAATTACCTGTCAAAGTTTCTCTCGGTTTGGAGTGTTTGTAATTTAAAGATTGCATCAATGAAAGATAAAATCTCATTGTTAGTTATTTCTAATGTGAATTAAGATGCGTCAGTCCAGGAGATATACTAAGTTTTATTTTGAAACTCCGGCAAAGACAACCGGCGCTATCGTAACCAGTAGTTACAATATAATGATGGAAGCACAGAACCCCCCAACAGCGATGGTGGTAGCAGCCTGTTATGATCAAGACTAGGAACCAAATGCAGCGTCAGAGTACAATCCCAGAGTAGGATTTGTTGATAGCAAAACAGTAATGACAGAGGGATGAAGCCCAGAGTAGAATGGCACAGTTAAGTTCGGATGGTAGTGGGCTTAGGTCTATGGTGTGTCTATGCCCGGCCAGTAGCAGTACAGACTCACCAGATTAGAACTGTCAGGTGGCAGTTTAGCAAGAATGCGGTCCAAAAGCTGACGACAGCAGAATGCATGGGAGGTGTGCCTTTTAATCTGGGCAGAGGAACAGACTGAGCGTTGAGTGATAGGATTGCGGTCCTAATCCTGGAGACCAAGAATAAGGCTGGGGAGCTTGTTCCTCTTAGTAGAAATTGGAAGAAAACTTCTGTAATTAACTATCATTAAAGATTACTAATAATTTTTGAAGAGGATAAACTTATATTAAGAAGATACTGACAGGTTGCTAAAGGGCATCTAACAAGTGGCAATACAGCACTTGCACAGTCAAAGTAAGGAATATATATACGCCAGCACACGTTAGGGAAGGGGAACACAAATGCATAACAGCCTTTGGGAGAAGCACGAGGGACGTAAACCAATCAAAGGAAACAAAAGACAGGCGAGCTGCTGGACGGGAGGAAACAGGAAAGGGATTCACACGAGGCTGGTGACAGAGGCCATTACAAAGACACAGGGGTGATGATACATGAAAGTAGTTCTGCCAAGACCCAGGATTTTAAAAAAACAAGGAAGAGATGCCAACTCCCCCTTGGAGTGCTGCCAAAAAGGCGGCCAACTGCTCTAGCATAAAATCAATAACAACATAATGGTCGCACCTCGAAAGCTAAAGTTGCTGACTTCTCTAATGACAAAATTTTAGCTTCTGTATGAATTTTAATTCATTAACTATCAGTGTGAATCTAACAGATATGGGCACAGCTTTGATGGAGATCAGGGACACACATCTCTGAATTGCTTTTCACAGCTGATTTTATCCACAGTTCATTGTGCCAGAGACGTTATTGAGGAGTGCTGTGGTCTGAGTAGAGAACTTCGTCCTAATGTGATAAACAGATGTGACATGATTTACTTGAAAAAAAATAAATTAATAAATAAAAAAATAAATCAGGTAAATATATTCAACTGATTCACTTCACAAGCAGTAAGACGTCACACACAACAAACTCAATTACTGTGCCAAACCAGCAGAGAAATTTATGTTTTATGCAACAAGCAATCCAGCTATTCATTAAAAAAATACACTGAAATGCCATTGTATGTTTAAACCATGAAATCTGTGCATGTTTGTGTGTGTCTATGTGTGCGTGTGAGTGTATAAGTGTGTATGCGCATGCATGCGTTTGTGTGTGTGTACACGTACGTGCGTGTGTGTGTGTGTGTACGTGCGTGCGTGTTTGTGTTGTGTGCACGTGCGCATGTGTATGTGTGTGTACAGTATGTGCATGTGTGTGTTTCTGTGTGTGTGTCTGTTCGTGAGTGCATATGTGTGTGTGCACATGCTTGCATGTGTGTATGTGCATTTGTGCATGCATGTATGCGTGCATGTGGTGTGTGTGTGCGTGCATGTGTGTGTGTGTGTGTGTGTGTGTGTGTGTGTGTGTGTGAGTGTGAGTGCGCGCGCGTGTGTGTGTAATTTGAGGGAGGTATGCAGCCACACTCTCGTGCCATTCAGGTTAGCATTGTTTCTCTTGACTCCAGCAGTTGAAGAGACATAAATTGGTCGATTGAGAGGCGATGTGTGGAAGGTGTTAATAGGATCCTCATCAGTAAATTATGTCACAGTTCCCTCAGTTCCCAAAGTTCCCTCCAAAACTCCAGGGTATACCTGTCAGCATCCTGCTTCTCAGCTTCAAAAAAATCCAGGGTTCACTCAATGCCAAGTCCTGGAGGATATACTATCGGACCTCTTGGATTTCTGATTTTTTTTTTTTTTGTCTTGTTCTGTTAGTTGATGGAAAATGATGAAAAAAGGCATCTCTGAAATGCAGGGCTTCATGCTCTGGTTCGTTTTGGTGGAGAAGCCATAAAGTAAAAACCTTAAATCTTTGAAAATAAGAATCTGAAGGTATTCCTGGTGAATAATTTGTAGCTGGGATTTTTGTATAAGCAAAAAAAGTAGAAAAGCTATATCTTTTGTAGAAATCTTGATGAGGGATATATGTTCGGCATATCTAAAGTAGAGGGTCGCGTGTCATTTCTGACAGTGGTTACCTGCCGGGTCAATACAGGTATGTGTAAAATAAATAAATAAATATTTAACTGTACCACAGGTCATATCCCAGCTAATGTTGTTACCAATAAGTCTGTAATTTCACAACGAGAAAAATGCATGTGGTAACCTGATTTACAAAAAAAAAAAAAAATTAGAGAAAATCTGTTTACTTTCAGAGATATGACCTCCAAAATTGGGCCCCAATAAAAACAAATCAATTTCTACGGGCAAATATCTCCAACAGAAAAATAGATACTTTTTATTTATTTATTTATTTATTAATGTTTATTTTGAGTCAGACATGCATTCTACGCATACACTGCTTTCCTTTAGAAAGTTACGGATATTTAAAACCACATTTCTAAGCAAAATGGAATATGATACTCATATCTTCAGGAATAAGATATCTCATTACTATCCGCTGAGAAAAAAAGAACAGCACAAAAGAGGTGCTGTGATACTGCCATCATGGGGTTGACTGAAAATGACCCCATGTTCCTTTTTTTGCCGTGTGAATGTTGACCACGTTGCCAATGTTTTTTTTGTTTGTTTGTTTGTTTGTTTGTTTTTTGTCTTAGTCTTTGTGTTTTATCATAGAAAAAAGACAAAAATAACAGCAATTTGATTAGCATTTTAATGCCATCCATTGCAGTGCACAACAGTAGGAGAAATACCTCTATAATATACCAAATGGCAACGATGGATAATTTAGACATGCTTATCTTACTAATCCTCCTGCAGGATACCAATGAGACCCAGCAGGACACCAGCAAATGCAGTCATCAGTCCCCTACAATTACTATTACAGCCAAAAACATGGGATTTTATTCATAATTAACAAGACAAATATCACTGATCAAGTGAAATATAATTAAACCAAAGTGTCTATTGATAACCTGAAGGCATTTCTGAGGACCGTTTGACTCGGCTTGCATGTTCAGGTATAAACAGACAGGCATCGGGTTAATTAAAGGAATTCACTGAACAGACAGGATACAGGGCATAAACGAACCAACGAAGTTGAGGAAAATAGTAAGGATAAGTGTGAGTGTGTGTGTGCGTGTGGTGTGTAAGGGTGAGAGAGTGTGAGAGCGTGCTTGTGCGCGTACCCGTATACATTCGCCTGCCTGGGAGAAACAGGGAGAGGGAATGAAGAGAGTATGATGGTTTTTCAGACGGTTTGCTGGAAGCACAGAAATCAGTAGTTCAGTAGTGTACTCTATAGCCGTGTGTCCCAAACTTTTTTCTCTCGCGGCACACTGTTTACTGCGAAAAAACCTCACAGCACACCGCTATGATATTATAGCGTTCCGCTCGCGCTACCTACCCCGCAGCGCGACCAAGTGACGAGACAACCGCTCGAGCCTTCCAACCAGATTTCAGGCTTTTATGCAATCATAAAATAAAGGCAGTTGCTACGGGTAGGGCAGTTTTCCAATGCATTTCAATGTAGAGAGGTACGGCAGTCACAATTTCAAACCCTGCCCTAACCTAACCCAAACCCTAACCCTAACCCTGACCCTAACCTTAACCCTGACCCCTAACCATAATCCCTAATCCTTATCCAAATCCTTTCAAATCGACTGCCATACCAATAAATACTGCCATATCTCTAGACACTTCGTAAAATAAATGACTCAATGCAGTCTTTTCCAGTTCAGCCCCAACTTCTCCAGATACTCAGATGTCACTCGAAACACTTCCTCACCTGTAGTTTTCTCCGGCAAAATTCGATAAAAAAAAGTAATTTTCTTTACTTGTCTCCCCATCGACATGCCTGACATTGGCCAATAATTGTGCATGTCAACTGACATCGGTTGTTTCATCCACCTGCAGCGCAAATTTGCCACTCTCTTTTATTTTCTCCATTACAACGTCCTCTATATCTGCCGATATTTCTCCTATTCGTCTGCCAATTGTATTGTTTGAGAGAGGAACCTTCGATATTTCATTGGCAGCATTTTGCCCAACATCGTCCCGACGATAGCTTTGCATGCTGACAGGATAAGAGATTCGGCAATTGTGTGAGACGTCTTTGATTTTGCTACTAGTTCTGCGACCAGATAGCCAGCTTCTGATGCTTTTTCTGACACTGTGGCGGTTTTCATCATGAAACTAGCTTGTTTGTTCGTCTGACTTCTCAACCGTATTAAATATTCACGGTCTTTTTTTTTTTGCGAGAGAAGGGTGTTTGGTTGAATGGTGTCTTCTTAATTTATTTGGCACCATAGCTTCGTCCGCCAGCTTTTCGCCGCAAGCAAGACACAGTGGTATTGGGGCAGTGGGATCTCCGGTGAATGTAAACCCATAAGTCAGATATTCCTCACTGTAAAGTCTGCTCACCGTTTTGATTTTCTTTATCTGGCCAGCGCAGCAAGAGTGAGGTGGTTCAGGGTCTTAGTCGGACGGCCTTTTCGAGGTTTTGTTAAGGAATTTATCCATGTTCGTTGTTTCGTTTCAACCATCCTACACTGCTGTTTTAGCTGAGTTTTACCGGGGAATGTTTAATTTTTCGCGTTAGATGATGTGTGATTGGCCAATCAGGAGAAGGAATTGTACAGTAGAATACATGATGCAGAAATATCGAGAAGGAATTTTAAATAGGCATTTTAATAAACTGAATTGAATGAATTGATAATGACATGAATTGTTATTTTTATATCCTGTAAGTTCAGCCGTTTTATAATATTAGGCTATCTGGAAAAAAAACAGAAAGTGGGTTTTCCCGCGGTACACCTAGGAAGCTCTCATGGCACAGTTTGGGAAACACTGCTCTATAGGGCCAGATGAGCTGATCTGAGTTCAGTAGTGTACTCTATAGGGCCAGATGAGCTGATCTGAGTTCAGTAGTGTACTCTATAGGGTCAGATGAGCTGATCGGAGTTCAGCAGTGTACTCTATAGGGTCAGATGAGCTGATCTGAATTCAGTAGTGTACTCTATAGGGTCAGATGAGCTGATCTGAGTTCAGTAGTGTACTCTATAGGGCCAGATGAGCTGATCTGAGTTCAGTAGTGTACTCTATAGGGTCAGATGAGCTGATCTGAGTTCAGTAGTGTACTCTATAGGGTCAGATGAGCTGATCTGAGTTCAGTAGTGTACTCTATAGGGCCAGATGAGCTGATCTGAGTTCAGTAGTGTACTCTATAGGGTCAGATGAGCTGATCTGAGTTCAGTAGTGTACTCTATAGGGTATGACGGGCTGATCTGAGTTCAGTAGTGTACTCTATATGGTATGGCGGGCTGATCTGAGTTCAGTAGTGTACTCTTTAAGGTATGGCGGCTGATCTGAGTTCAGTAGTGTACTCTATAGGGTATGGCGGGCTGAGATGAGTTCAGTAGTGTACTCTATAGGGTATGGCGGCTGATCTGAGTTCAGTGGTGTACTCTTTAAGGTATGACAGGCTGATCTGAGTTCAGTAGTGTACTCTTTAAGGTATGGCGGCTGATCTGAGTTCAGTAGTGTACTCTATAGGGTATGGCGGGCTGATCTGAGTTCAGTAGTGTACTCTATAGGGTATGGCAGCTGATCTGAGTTCAGTAGTGTACTCTATGGGGAGATGAGTTCAGTAGCTGATCTAAGTTCAGTTCAGTGGTGTACTCTTAAGGTATGACAGGCTGATCTGCGTTCAGTTCTGCTGAGTTCAGTAGTACTAGTTAGTAGGGTATGGGGAATGGCAGCTGATCTGAGTTCAGTAGTGTACTCTATAGGATACAGCGAGCTGATCTAAGCTTGGTAGTGTACTCTATAGGGTATGGGAGCTAATCTGAGTTCAGTAGTGTACTCTATAGGGTATGGGAGCTAATCTGAGTTCAGTTTAGGGTATGGGAGCTGATCTGAGTTCAGTAGTGTACTCTATGTATAGGGTACAGGAGGCTGATCTAAGTTCATAGACAAACCGTTCAGGCAAAGGACAAACAAAGATTCATATCAAACTCAGCAAAGGCTGAACAGAATGATACCAACAGCTTTTAATATCCAGTCAGTCTTACTGAGGTCAGTCCACATGTGGTATAAGACACTCAAAGTCTGCACCAGATCATTGTTTATCCGACCTCAGAGGAAGCAGCACAGTCTATGCTAGTTTCGTTTTAGAGGATATGGGTCAAGAGTTCAAAGAGATTTGGCCAAGAGTCTAGAGCAAAGACATTTGGTCAATGCTAAACTTTGAGATAGAAAACATGGGACACAACAGTTTTTTCAATGTTTTATTGTATGTTTTATTGCTCCCGCAAAAGCAGGTTCACAGTAACTGTGCGTCGTGCTGGGGGCAATGCGGTAAACATCATGTGTTTCCTGTGGACTGCTGGGAAATGTAGTTTCATCGTGCCTCCACATCGATCACCCACCCCCAACCCTAAAAACAGGCCACAATAAAGACATCTAGAACAGCGAATCTCATATCTATACTCCCCAGCTGTGTATTGATTCAATGGCCTACTTTTTAATGGCTTTCAGGACTTTTATGGATGTGATGTCTGTCAGCTCGGATTTTTCTCCATTTGAAGCTTTTAGACATTCCCAGCGGCTGAGTAAGTGTTTTCACGTCAATCTAACCATGCCATTCTACTCAGTGGCAGATAGACCGCGACACAGTGATGGAGAAATCATCGTCTTATAATATGTACTTCAATGATTGTCATCCTGGACAGGATTCATCATTATGAAGTCAAAGCTGATCAGTTATATAACAAATTTGCTGAGTACCTGGTGCCTATATTTATCTTGTGCTCGAAATGTTTGCTCCCAAGTGTCACTCTCTCAATAACATAAGTAATGCAGTTGCTAACTACAAGAATACAATGGCTTTTACTTTGTGGTACACAGCTGCCTAAACAAGTAATTGCCCCCTTCTTGATTCCCTATATCAGGGGTGTCAAACTGACCCATGAAAAGGCCAACAGGCTGCAGGTTTTCTGTGAGGTACCGTTCTGGAACCAAATGCGAGACCAGGAAATAGCAGCAAAAAGTGATTTATTGTAGTTGGGGGGGTGAACCCCCACAGGGCAAAAGACAACAGTACAGAGCCCACAATCCAAAATCACAATCCAGTAGGGCAGAATCAGAGTCGATAACCAGGGCAGCAATAACAGTACTCATGGTCGGGCAAAAACAGGTTCGGTACACAGACACAGGAATGTCAGAGAAGCAAAAAGACAAAATCCAGTGGGCGAATCCAAACCGTTACCAGGGCAGCAAACACGAAACTCGTAGTCGGGCAAAAAGGGTTCGTAAACTGATGCAGACAATAGTACCAAAAAGCAGAGCCAAAAATCGTAAGTCGGGCGGTCCAGTCAGAAGATAAACACTATGAGTACAAGGCGAGAAACAAGAGCAGCACAGGTAAACAAGGGAAACGTTCTGACGGGGAACTGCAGTGAGAAGACAGCTTAAATACACTCAAGGGAAGGCACATGCTATGATTAGGATCAGGTGATGAGGATCAGACTAATTACGTGGGAGGAAACACAAGGGAGAACCTAATCACATGAAGTTGGCAAAAGCCAAAATGCGGACAGGGAACACAAAACAACCTATGACAAAACATACAGCTCCGGTTAGGGAGTTCTAATGTGCACAGATAATGAGAGGTAGGACAGAGTGGAGCAGGTGCAGAGGATCTGCTGAATTGCAGGAGAGACAAAGTGAAGGCAAGAGGCGGAGACTAGAACAGGGCGAGTGCTGAGAGCTTGTTAATCAATTAGTAAGTGCAGCTATACAATCCCTAGTGCTCGTTAGTAAGTTAGTATTATATACAATGTTAGTCTGGGTTAGTAACTTTAACAAAAAATAACAAACTGTTAGTATTGGTTAGTAAAACAGAAAAAGAGAGGCGAAGGAAGCAATGCGAGATTGGAAGGAATGTTTGAAACCCAGAAACCATGAAATCACCTAAGCATGTGACACGCAGGACTGGGGAGAAGCTGTAGCTTAACAAAAGACCAGACAGGGGAGACTAAAAAGTGCAATGAAGGGCATGAACAAAGACATGGACCGGAAACTAACAGAATAGTGGATTGGGAGTGGCAAAAATGAAAACATGGCAAAATGCAAAAACTAAACAGAACATGGCAAAACCTAACAGACACAATCATAAACATAACAGGGACTAGGGAAAACATAACAAGCATGGCAGGAACAATAATGAACATGGCAGAATCAAGACAGACAGAGCAGGATCATAACATTTTCAATCGTACCAAGCAGAAGCTCACCTGAAACCGCTGATTTAATCAGCTGATCTAGGCCTGCACAACTGATTAGCTGTATCAGGTGTGCTTCTGCATTGTTGGAGTGAAAACCTGCAGCCTCTTGGCCCTTTTACGGGTCAGTTTGACATCCCTGCCCTATATCATTGCGAGTCATACTTAATTGTTTTAAATCAACCAGAGGAAACACAGAATACTGTTTCTTACTGACGGTTTCTTGTATTAAAGGTAAAAAGTTATCCAAAGCCAATTCGTCATGTGCAAAGAAGTAAATGCCCCTTTGGTGACTCAACCAAAACCTAATTAATAATCGGGTTACATTAAAATAAACATGCCCAGGCTTGATTACTGCTAGCGTTTGAAATTGAAACATCACTGAAATTTACTGTCATTACTGTCCTGTGGAAAGATTAGTTGAAAGTGTAAGAACATCCTTGAAGAAAATCCAAAATGGCGGAGGTTTGTGACAGCATGGGGATGTTCTGCCACCTCAAGGTCTGGGAGACGATCACTTCATGCAGTGAACTATGAACTCTGCTCTCTACAAGAACATTTTGAAAGAGAACGTTGGGTCATCAGTCTATAATCTGAAGTTCAAGTTCAATTTGTAGAAAGACAACTATCCAATATTTACTTCTGGACAAAATTTCAATTGATGTGGCTTAGTCAATGTCATTACTAGAATCCAATTGAAATGCTGTGGCATGACTTAACATGGGAAGTCCTCACTCATAAACAATGGGTCCCAATGAAAGAAGTTCAGCCAGGAAGAATGTGCCAAAATTCCTCCACAGTCCACCTGATTCTGCTGTTCGTAAATCCAGAAAAAAACAGAAAATATCCTGTCACACCCATAATTCGCCATAGAGAAATGCTGAAATCCTCACTAAAACAAATTGAAAAATTACAGCCACAGTATACTCATATGTAAATATCCAGGCAGATCATTGCATAAAACTTTTATTATTATTTATCATTTACAGGCGGAATGTTGAATGGGTAGGATTGTTGTCTCAAAGCAAGAAGGTTGTGGGTTTGAATCCGGGCTGGGGCCTTAATGTGCAGAGATTGCGTGTTCTCACTGTTTTGGTGTGGGTTCCCTCCTACAGTCCAAAGACATACACTAGAGGCTAATCAGAGACTCTATATGACCTGTAGGTATGAGTGTGTGTGTGAATGGTGTGTGTGTATGGTGTGTGCGCCCTGCGGTGGATTCGCACACTGCACAGGGTGGGTCCCTGCCTTTCGCCCTGAGTCAGCTTGTGACGGTGCGTTCAGGAACCACTCGCGAGAGCAGGAATTCCAAAAATTGTAAGCCTTTATTGAAAACAGGATCAGGACCAGAAGACACAAGAATTGCCAGCCAAAAACGAAATCCAAAAAGCAAAGTCGACTAGACAGGCAGGGGTCAAAACCAGTAAAGCAGATGTGCGACGGAACATAGACAGCAGGCCAAAATCGTAGTCGAAATCCAGAACAGAGGGTCATACACAGGGCATCCAAAACAGTAATCGTGGTCGTACAGAAAACAGGTCAAAAATCCAAAAAGACAAAACAAGAACAGAAGGGCTTTGGCAATATCAAGGTCGGGCGAAACAGTGGTGAAGAAACAATAATCAATTGGCAAACGAGGAGCTCTGCACAAAAGAATACTGATCAACGTTATGACAAGGACTGAACTACTGAACTGCAGTGAAGACTCTAAATAGACGCAAGGGAAGTCACATGCTATGCAGGGAACAGGTAAATTGGATGAGAACCAATTACAAAGGGAAGCACACATGGGGAAGTCCTAAACCACAACAATTGGCAAAAGCCAAGACACGGACGGGATCCACGCAGACAACCTATGACAGATAAACAGCTCCGGTCAAGGAGTTCTAAGTGCACAGACAATGAGTGCAGGAAAGCAATTAAGCACGTGCGAGAGATCTCGCGGAAACGCAGGGAGAGGCAGAGAAAGCAAAGCAAAGGGCGGAGACTAGAACAGGGCGACTGCTGAGATTGAATTAGTAATAATTAGTAGAGGTGCAGCTTTACAAATTAACCGAAGTGTTCATTAGTAAGTTAGTAATATATACATGGATTAGTTAAGTTAGTAGACTATGATACGCAATATAAATATTAGATTATTAGTAATCTAGGAAAGCAAGGCGAAGGAAGTAAACGAGAATTGAAGTAATAATATGAAACACCAGAAACCATTGAAATCGCCCGAAGCAGGTAAGCACACAGACTGGGGAGACGGACTGAACCAACTAGATCACAAGACAGGGGAGACAAGTGCAATGAAACCTAAAATGGCAAGAACAGAAAACCGGAATATATAAAAACCAAAAAGAATAAAGAAAAGACATAACCATAAACATAAGGCATGACATCAAAACACAGAACCATAACACAGCTGGGATAGGCTCCAGCTCGCCCCGCGACCCCAGTGAGGAAGAGGCAGTGTAGAGAATGGATGGATTTATCATTTGAATCAGTTATTGATAAATATGTGTATACTCTACTGATATAAATGATAAATCGCAAATAATTCCACAGATTCTTTCAATATGTACCCTATTATTGTACGACATAAGAGTAACACAGTCACACAGGCATATTTGTAGGTAAAAAAAGTTTTCTATCTCGTAAAAGTTTGTGAAAGTGAATTAAATAATCATGCTGAGAGACGCAAATAAAACTTCACGTTTCTGGACGTGAGAATGTACAAATAACCAAAGACAAAACCACTTCGGCAAAATAACAAAATGGCTTCCAGCAGTCAACCCCTGTCCCTCCCATCTCTCAGGATGGCTTTTATTGATAATTTATAAAGAGGAAACACCATGGCAGGTTCTAGGTGCACCTTGCTGGTCTGATGTTTGCTTTGAAATGGATTTATTAATTAAAGTCTGCAGCAAGTGATACAGGCATACAAGGACAGCCTTTAGAGAAGGTCTCACCCTTTATTTAAATGTGATGCATGATTTACAGAATAACACTCAGCATTTCGAGTTCAGTCCCTCAGAGCTCTCCGATATGCATGGCCGAGCATTTCACCCGCACTGCTAGTGTCTCAGCATAAAAAATGCAAACCTTCTCTTCAATATTTAAAACTACCAAAAGTGAAATGGCAGTAGTTTAGGACAAAACAAATGTCACTAAGTTCAGTGTGTGAGAGCACATGCATGTATTTGAGTGTGCGCAAGCGTGTGGGGGTGTTTTCATATGCATTAATCTCATTTGTCATTGAAGTAGACAGTTTTAATCACGTACACTGGTCATGTTGCCCTTTTTATTGTAGTTTTGTGCATGTGGGTAAATATGGATGTATGTGTGTGCTTTCATGCACGTGTGTGTGAATGTATCTGCGTGTGTGTGTGTGTGTGTGTGTGTGTATGTGAGTGTGCGTGTTCGATGTGTGAGTGTGTGTGCGCGTGCCTATGTGTGCATGTTTGCAGGAGTGTGTGCGTGTGTGTGTTTGAGTGTGTGTGTGAGTGTATGTGCACGTGTGCATTGGGACTGTAAGAGGACGATGATGCTGAGGTAGAGGGCTGAGATTCAGAGGGGAATAAAGGTCATGATTTTCTGCTAAGTCAGTGACATTCAGAAGCGCTGCATGAAAAAAGCTCCTCTCTCCCTCCAGGTGGGTCCCGTACTCTCGCTCGCCCTCGCTCTCCGATCGTGCTGCAGCCGTGCTCCTCGGCCCATGAAGCAGAACTAATAGATTGCATCATGGAGGCTTTTTGGATGAAAAGAGCGACTTTATTCAATTGCAGCTTAACTAACCTTGTTCACTGTCCTCCTGTACCATCTGCGGTCCTTTGGGGTCGATTTCTGAACAAGCGCATAAAGAGTCAAAGTAGCAGAAACCGGCTGAAGGTCACCCTCTAACACGGACAAGAGGACATCACATTCAATATGCTGAATTTTTATAATAAATTCTAAAGTAAGTTACATACAGTATCTTGCTTTTGCTGTAATTTTCTCTTTTTAATGAAATCTAAGCAGCTTAACTCCTGAAAACCGCCTCAAATTGCACAAGGCAAAAGGTAAAGACACAAAAACCTATTACACTTTTGTAACCACATGACTGCCCTTGTAGACATAAAATATACAAGTATGCTCAGCAATCTGCAAACAATTTGACATATCAGAAGGAGTCTTAGAGATTAGAATTAGGGAAAGCTCCAAACACGATGGGTTCACAGACATGCTCACTAACAGATACTCAGAGACTCCTCCAACATGAGAGATCAGCAGTAAGAGGTGAATGCTCAAACTCTGGAGCTGAACCTGCATTGTGTGGATCTGAAAGTCTGAAATTATCAATGACAAATGTAGCCAAGCAATACTGCAGATCAAATTTCTCAATCTAGAAACAGCACAGTGCTTGCATTGGCATAGTGCAAATAAACAAATACACCTAAAACACAAACAGAGAAATACACTTTCTGTAGTTTGGGGAAAACTGTGGCCCTACATTACTGTCGCAGTTATCACTGAAAATATACGGGTGGCAGTTAGATATTTACTGACACAGAACACATCAAGAATGCTCGCATGCGTACTAACAACACTTAACTAGGTGTGCTTTCACTCTCCAAATTACAATGCTGCAACGAATGAGAAACATGCAATGGTGCACTTCATATCCTGGCATTCTCTTCTGAAAATAGATTTAGAACCATCACTAAATGAACATAAAGCCATATAGATGGATAAGATGTCTGGAACACCACCATCATGCAGGGAAAAGGCTGTAGGACAAATCTGCAGGTGGCTCATTGTTCTACCATATCACCGTGATGCAGATGAATTGCTCTGACTGGGCCTTATATGGCAACAAAGACACTGCGTACATATTCAGTCCATCGCAGGTTATGCATGTAAGTTTGTTTCTCTGATGAGGCAACACCTCTGATTCCTGATTCCAGGGTGCATGTCCATCACTGTCTATCACTGATTTAACAGAATTTTTTTTTTGGAAAAAAACAAGTCAATCTTTTCAGAAAAGGAGGGTGGCCGTGTTCACAGAGCATAATGCTGAGACTATGAAGCCACTTAGGTTTGCAACTGTGTGATTAAATGTGTTCAATATCACAAGACCAGAGTATGGATATTCCTTTGAGCAGAGTATGTTTGCAAGATATGTGAAAAAGTATTATTTAATTTCCTGCAGTAAAAGAAAGCAAATATTACACAGGACTAAATTACTGCATTCACTTAAAACTTTTAACTCCAATTTAAGAGAAAATAACTTTTTTTTTTTAAATTCTCTGGCACAGCGAACGCGGAAGATCTACAGTTTCCTCCATAGCTAGAGTTCCTGCCAGCTACCACAACACAGCCAAAGTCATTTCACACATGGCTGGAAACCTCCCGATAGATCTGCTGCATTGAATTTCAATAGATGAAAATGTACAGCTTATATGTACCATCTAAAGGATCTGGTCAGCCAAAATCCTGCTGCGCCACACTTTATCGAGGATCACTCTCTGACGATGCCTTTTAATCATTCTGTAACCAAATAAATCTGACGGCCATTACCTGCCATCCACACCAGTCACGCAAAATCCACTCCTATGCAACATTGATGATATAAACTGAATATTTTGACTTCAATATGTATAATTTGCTATGTTAGACAATTCATAAAGAATTAACTCAAATAATGTGTAGTCCTAACTGTAAAAACCAAAATAAGCTGGTGCTCTTTCAATGACCCAATCACCAGGAGCATATTAACTTTTACAAATAAAACCAAATTAAAAACATGTCACAAGTTCTTCATTTTTAGAAAACCATTTAATCTAATTTTTGACAGGTAAAACATGTCAAATGTCAAGTCAGCGATACCTAGTATGACCATGTATCAACATTTCCAAATAAAGTAAGTTAGACAGTGACCATCTTATTTATGCCAGAAATATTCAATTGTCGTTGATAATTGAACTAAACTAATGTTGTCGGTGGATGCGTTTATCCCCAAAACTACAGCATTCTCCCTGTGAGAAAAACTCATAGTTTGGCTTATTGGTGGCCCTACAGGAAGGGATATAGGGTGCAAAAAAATCAACAAGGGAACTATTAAAGGCTCCAAGATTGTTCACAACAATCCCAATCAGAACTGTTAGACTTATTGTGATGGTTCTGCCCTGCAGTCCCTCCCCCTCCAGCTGTCTTCGCCTCCACTTCAACAAGCCACACCTGTTGCTGAGCCACACCTGTTGCTCGTTGAAGTGGAGGTGAAGTTTAGAGTATTTAAGAGCTGCACTGCCAATTGGCATTTTAGCTCCATGTGTGCTACTGCTGTTCCCCTGTCTCTGTCATTTTTTAAAGTATATTTATTAAATTTCTTTCTATTTTTTGTACCAGCCTGTGAGTGGGTCCCTTTATCAGTCTTTGGGTACATGGTCCAAGTGCCCGCCATATTGCATGTTGCATCTGGCGGGACTTTACCATGACACTTATGGCATGTTTGAAAAAGTTAAGCTGGGCCTAAAGGTGGTGGTACAGGATGTCATAGAGTCACCAGCACAATAGGATTTTTCTTTTAAAAACCAAGACATTGACAGCAAAGTTGATCTGATTTCCTGAGTACGTAGTTTAGAACATTTTCATGCATTGCATTTGAAAATGTGCAGTAGTTTCACCGTAATGGTAGTGCTAAAATAACAGTATATGTATATTTTATTTATTATCAGTGACATGTTACATTACAGAAATTTTAAAACAGACCAAATTATCAAAGAAACATAAAATAAGAGACATTAAAAAAAAAAAATCAGTGTTTGTTTTCTATACACTAGGAATATTGACAGCAAATTTGACAGGATTCCAATGAAAACTATTTGAGATATTTCATTTTTAAAAATGAAAAGTTTGGTCTGGTGGCTATGCTAAAGGGGAGGTCATAAGGTCTCCAACATCACTTCTGCGCACCAGGAACAATCACAGTAAGTTTGGCATGATGCCTATCAGTTACTGCATTCTGTATAATTAAATTTGGCAGATCGTTGGAGCAACAAAAGACATTACAGAGCCCCACAATCAAAAGTATCTTCTTCTGTGCATCAGGACCGTTAATGCAGATTTAGCATAATCCCATGACTGCTTTTTGAGTTGAAGCAATTTAAAAAAATGAAGTTTGAAGTGGAGGTGACATGACAGAAAGGGTTGTAGTGTTACACAAAATTATAGGCCTCATCCTCCATGCACCAGGAATGACACAAGAAGTTGCATATAAAAACTGTTCTAGTTACCGCACTAACATAGACGATCCGATGCGGCAACATTCATCTGAGGCGAATCCATAACATCCCCGAAAACTCTGTATCAGGGATATAATAACTCCAAATATGAGGTTATATGCCCTGTACTCATCCAGAGTATTTGTGAAGGCAAAATTGACATTTCAAAGTGGCGATTCTCTGCTGATGATGTGTGAGACTGAGAAACCAAAATAAATAAATAAATAAATAAATTTAAAAAATCAGCTGAATATTCCATTGTCCTAGCAACTTCAAATAATTTTTTTTTAAAATCTGCATATAAGAGTAAGCCTCTTTCAAAATAAAGTTTTTCTTCTTTTTTTTTCTCGAGGATGCCTGCTCATCAGTGTTTATTGGGCGCACATATTCAACATTCCACAGTTAATTGTTGCACTGCCTTGTACGTATAATATTGCTTTAAGAGACACAAGCCTAGACTGTTTCCAGCAATTTAAAATGAGAAATTTCTCACTGCTGTTGTAATAATTTTTCAGGGATTAAACCACCAACAAAAGCTCAGAATGGAGGTGAAGAATAACGTGTGAATTCCAGCTGAAAGTGTTATCGCCGAGGTCAAAGTTTGGAGAACAGGAAACACAATAATAGAGACATCTGACACTCCTGCTAGCTTGCATTGAGGCACTGGGAGCAATGTACAGGGTATGAAATTATTTTGCTAGACACTGAGCCGAAGTGAAATGCATTGAGACCGTTTAAATGAAAGTCCAGCCATGGTGGGACCGCTCGACAGCCTCTAATGAAAGGAACAATGGCTGGCAGGGCAAGGTCACAGACAGCAGAGCGGTCATAAGTCAAACCATTAAACTGCACAGCAAACTCCAGAAGGAAAACAGTCTTTGCTCCGCGCTGGCACAGAAGCAATCGAAGGGCACGGACTTCATCCAAACACAAAAGCAGTCAGCTTATGCCGAGAAGAGTAGAGCACAACTTTGCACAAAGACTCCCTCAGAAATTATTAAAACACGTTATCCTCTGAAGGAAACTCACAATATATGAAGCAGAATCGCTAAGGCCTGCCAATCAGTCCAATGCACAATACCTGCCCTTAGCCTTGCAGACTTCAAAAATACAAACTTTAACTTAGGATAGACAACAATGATAACAGGGGTACCATCAGACCTACATCCCCTAAAGAGTACAGAGCTGACATACACTATTTATTTATTTATTTATTTATTTTTTTTTTTCTCTTGCTTTTTTTTAAGAACATTGTGTAGCTTAGTGTTGAAAGTGGAAGATGCTTACAGTTGGAGTTTTTACAGCTGCATTACAACTTGCTAACCAAACAGTATACCTCAGAACCTTACATCATTTCCACTGGAGCCACCTTAGATTTCACCTTGGAGTTGTTTGACATTTGACGGAAAGTTAATTGTGATGATTTCTGTAAAATGACACCAGACCTTTGCAATCTCTTTGTGAATTTTAATGATTAAACCTGAGAAAAAGATTGCTATTTCTGTCTTGCCTTTTACTACAGCAGGAGTCAGACACACTTCTGTTGCTAAAAAGATGTTATATGGTTAAGTGCAGACTTAAGGACATCAAAGATCTTTTAAATATTTGCATGGAGGAACCTTGCCACAAAGTATAGGAGAAAGAGTCATAGCTGCCATCTTTGCTTGGACAGTTCGCACTAAGTAGAAAACCAGAGTTGTCAATAATAATTCTGACCCAAATTGCTTTCCCTAAAAAAATGAAATCACATAATAAAAACATTGAATCATGGGATAATAGCCAATAATTCTTGAATGGACCATAACTTTGAATGCAAAGTCTTGTTCTACATGACAGGACAGCCACTGAACCAGATTCGGGATTTGAGTCTCAAACTCAAGTCTTTCTCTCCTGAGCAGGACCATAATGTTGCTATACTTCACCTCAATCGCTTTATAAATGTCCGTCTTTATAGAAAGCCGGCAGAATATATTATCAGCCAGCATGTCTCAAAGAACATCTCATGCTGTGCCACAAACACGAGTTCACTGCGCCCCAATGGCTTCAATAGTCACCTGATCTTAATCCAAGAGAGCACCTTATGGATTCAGGAGATTCATAGCATGAATGTATAGCTGAAAATTCTGTAGTTACTGTGTGATACCATCATGTGAACATGAACCAGAAACTCTAATCAATGCACCCAGCACCTTGTTGAATCCATATTATCAAGAAGTCAGGCTGCTCTGGGGACATAAGGGGAGAAATACCAGCCTTAGAATGGTGTACCTAAAAAAGCTAAATGTGTTTGTTGGCCTTAGAGTGCTGAAATAAATAAATTGTTTGTTCATTCATATAAATTTAATTATCCTGTGCTGTTGAAAACCCATCACATAGCAACTTGTTTAAATGAGCTCCCCTGTGGGAGCTCTTTTAAACAAGTTGCCACGTGGTAGGTTTTCAACAGCTTTGATTTTGATATCTTACATCATTGAGCAACATTAGCTGCATTTAGCGCTCTAAGGGTTAATATACAATTCCTCAAGATGACAGTTCTATGCAGATCCATTCTACACTAAATGTCATCCATTATGACTGGCACACAAACATAGCGTGAGCTAGCTCCTCGCCCGAGGCACGCTGGAGCTCTGTCTCTCCTTCACAAAGGCCGGTGCCATCCATTTCAGGCTGCCTGTGAAACACAGACTTCTGGGTGTGCCGGCGGGCTCCGGAATTTTCCATTTGTTCTCAGTTTCTTTGGCATATGCTGCCGTGACACTTGCTCCAGTGCTTGGAGCGCTATGCGAAACTGCGCTTCGCCCGTCAGCTAACGGCCTAGCGGAAACAGTCACTGACGGGAGAGATAGTACAGGGTGAAGTTCCTAGCGCCCGTGCTAGCTCTCTCACTTTGCCCAACTGGCATCCCGCTATAAAGAAAATGAATGTCGTGGATTTTATAATGCCTTCAAAATTGCAAAGCTCAGAGACCCTGTTTTTCTATTCCATTGGATATATTTTTTGTTGACTCATTTCAGGAGTGTTAGAGTCTGGAGGGAGCTTTTACAGCCCGAATTCTGTAGCTTGGAAGAGTCAAGGCCAAGAGAAAATTTTCCAGAAGGTGCAGCCAGCCTCTGTGGAATTACACTGCTGCTGCAAAAAAAGCAAGATACAGAACATCTCCACTGGAATTTGTAATACCTTCATTGGAGGTTTTTCTTCAGTTCTTCTTTTGTGATTTGTTCTCAGATGTGGTGTACAATTTTCTGGGCTCTCAGGCACTGCTTTCTTTGGTCAAACTACCTGACCATGAATTATGATTTTAATATTACCCAGGTGTACAGGAAAGAAACAGAACAACCCTTGGAAGCTTAAGCATCTAAAATATAAGGGTGATGGTAAAGATTCTGCAGCCCCAAGCTGTATTGCGCAGGGGGTTTTATCAAACAGACCGCAGGAGTAAAATTATTTTGCTGATTTGTGGGCAGGAGGGTTTGGGGTGAAAGGAATTCAATGGGAGGGGAGGATCACAGGAAGCACATTTTGTTGACCCTCAGAGCATTCTGGGAAATGGAAAAATCAATTGGAGGAAGCGATCATCTGAGTTCACCGTCTGTGACCGATTGCCCAGGGAGTGTGTAGTGTTCAACTCAGTATACAGTCCATTAGCATTTGACCAAAGACTAAAGAATAAAGATTCATGTTATAAAGATTGGTTATGAGCAGAGATTTGGAGCACAGTGATACTCTACATGTCACAGATGGTCGGAATTCTACATGCCTGTGTTAGGAATGTCAGGTTGTGTTCTTTACCTGCCTGGCAAATCCTTCTCCTATGCTCAAGCACATCCACCGGCGATGACCTAAAATTGGAAGAGCAATTCCATGGAATCATGACACAGCGGACTCTTTACTGCATATGCATAGAGCCATTGTATAATTCATTCATTAACTGATGTCATGCGAGTCCACAAACATCCGACATTACAGCAGAGCTCCCAGTCCATCACGGAAAAAGGAAGGATCCGGAAAATGGCCTCATTTGTATTGCTGATTGTAAATTCCCTTCCCGAACGTCGGTTCATAGCGGGTCAGGCTGCAGAGGGCGTATTTTTAAGCTGTGGTGAGTGCACATTTAAAAACAGAGGCAATGGCTTTAATTTTATTTTTTTTTATATCCCATTTAGCCATATTGATTTTACCCAGCTATAAACATGAGCTTACCTTCATTTTTTGGAACAAAGATATTTTTTGCCCGGCAAAGGAATGCAATCTTTGCTGCAGTGTTTACAATATAGTGGGATTCTACAGGGGAGGTCGATTGCATTGTGAGAGCAAATATGTTTATAGCCAACACTTTCATGGCATTGATATTGACAGAAAATGCCTCCTTATAGCTGAAACTTTATGCTCTTTGTTAATATGTTTTATTATTGCAATTGTGTTAGTTGCAGTAGCTAGCAATGGTCAGTGTTTATTTTGGGAGTGTTTACCCGATCTTTGGTGTTAGCTGGCTAAAAGGTAAGGTGACAGGTCAGAGTCCACTACCGAGTATATATAAACAGTTGGGAGTTACTACCGCAAAACACCAGCATATAACTGTCTTAATTTTCGTTCAGTTTTAATTTCATTGCTGTTGCTTGTTTTCTTATATTTTAGAATAGTTTTCCTCGCCTCTCACTGATACCGTATACAACAATAATTACTATGCTGGGACCACTTGGATATTAAACCTCCCGAGTAATTTAAGTTTTATTTTTTCTATTTATTTGTTTATTTACTTATTTTTTCAGTCTGTATTTTTTGGTATATCACCTCGTCATGGTGGCTGTGAGGTACAGTTCAGGAACCAGTCACGAGAACCAGGAAATGCGAAGAATGTGATTTTATTAAGCGAGGGGGTAAACCCCCGCAGGATCAAAGGCAAAAGTACAAAGTCCACAATCCAAAAATCACAGTCCCAGGGGCAGAATCCGAAGTCGAAAAAACCAGGGCAGCAACACAATAATCGTAGTCAGACAAAAAGGGTTCGATACACAGGAGCAGATAACAAAAGGGCCATTCTTTGAGAAGTGAACCAAAATGTCACACACATGACCAGATGTCATCAAATAAAGAAATACTTTGAAAATTAATGAAAGGTATCAAATTTATTCCTTGCTATTCTCCAACCCCAAAACTATGAAAATTCTATGATTTTTTCAACTGAAGAGTTTTCAGACTAAATAGAGTTAGGAAAAAACCAAGGAGAAGTCACAACGTGACCATGAAATTGACCTCTGACCTTAAGTAGTTAAAGTTAATGTAACAAATAACATTTTGACTTGATAGACTTGGATAAGTAGTACTCTTATACAAGGTCCACAATCATGAACCTCCAATGCTTTTGTAATTGGAGGAGATTTTTTCTACTATTTGTTACATTTTTGGTCACACACGTGACTGAGAATGGCCCAAAACCAAATCAGAGCCAAAAATCGGAAGTCGGACAGGTCCAGTCAGAAAAACAACACTATGAATACAAGGCGAAAGTAAGAGCAGCACAGGTAGACTAGGGAAACATTCTGACAGGGATCTATTATGAAAAGACTGTTACACTTGGGAAGTCACTTTATGAAAAGGATCAGGTGAAGAGGATCAGACTAGTAAAATGGGAGCAAACAGAAAGGAGAACCTAACCACATGAAATTGGCAAAAGCCAAAACCGGAGAAGGGATCACGAGACAGCCTATGACAAAACACGCAGGACTCGGTTAGGGAGTTCTAACGTTAAAAGATAATGACAGGCAGGACAGAGCAGAGAAGGGCATGGGAGGATCTGCTGAATTTGCAGCTAAAAGAAATGTGGAGAAGGCAAGGGCAAAGACTAGAACAGGGGCAAGCTGAGAGCTTGTTAATCAATTAGCAAAGTGCAGCTATACAATCCCTAGAATCATTAGTAAAGTTAGTATTATATACAATGTTAGTCTTGGTTTAACTTTAACAAAATAACAAACTGTTAGTATGGGTTAGTAAAATAAAAAGTTAGGCGAAGGAAGCAAGCAGATTAGAAGGAATGTTTGAAACCCAGAAACCATGAAATCACCTAAACATTGACACGCAGGACTTGGGGAGAAGCTTGAAAAGACCAGACAGGGGAGACAAAGTGCAATGAAGGGCATGAACAAAGAATGGACCGAATTTAAAAAATGGATCTGGCAGGGCAAAAACAAAAACATGGCAAGGAACAAAAACTAAACAAAACATGGCAAAAAACAGAACAGGCATGACAGAATCATAACAGGTGGCTGTCCTGAATAGATGTTATTTATCCGTTTGCTGGTAACCATAGCGATTTGCATTAGCTCTCATGCACTGGTAGCGCTGAAGAATGTGCATGTGAAGCATGCGGCCCTTGTAAATGGGGGCCCATTTTGACAGAGGAAGGTTGAGGAAGGCAGCTCACCGAGGGCTCCCCCCCCCCACCGTAACTCGTCTATAAGCCGTTCATCGGGAAATCCGTTTAATCACAGATGAAACGGCCCCAACACCTGACAGGGCCCCGACGCACGATGGAGACCAGCAAATGACTCTGGAGTCTTTCTTATTATCTCATTTGTTATTATGGTGATAGGCTGTCCTGGGGGAAGCACACGCTACTGAATACTAAAAACAGCCTCGGGGCATGAGCTGAGAGATAATGAGCCGTAGTAACATTCTAGCACAGGCACATGCACAGTCAAACACACTAAACACACTCCTCTCCGAATAATATACTGTACTCCTATGCGTGCTCAAAACTATATGCACGCTCACAGTCACGCACCCTAAACATACTCCTCTCAGTAAAATGGACTGTACTCCTATGCATACTCAAACCTATATACATACTCGCAGTCATGCACCCTAAACATACTCCTCTCAGGAAAACGGACTGTACTCCTATGCATACTCAAACCTATATACATACTCGCAGTCATGCACCCTAAACATACTCCTCTCTGTATAACATACTGTACTCCTATGGGCAATTCCAGCGTTACTCGCGTTACATTTACTGCATTAGGCTATAGTATAAAATTGTTTCACGACTTATTCAATGGACAGAACTTAAAAACTTCCACTTTGAGGAAGACCATAATCAACTTTACTAGAGAAAACCTGGAATGAACCACTCAATGGTAATGCTGCCAGACTGAATTTTTCAAGCGTTACTCATGTTACTCAAAAGTAACAAGGCATGTTTTCACTTAAGTTGGGTCCAGTCCTCTTGATCAATGATGCATTACAGAATAAATTGGATTATATATGTTTGAACCTTAATTACTGAAAATTCTAAAACAAGCAGGATTTCAGCTTAATGCAACATTCATTTTCTGCAACAGGCCCTTAAAACAAAAAAGTCCTGTTACTCACGTTACGTTACTTGCGTTACAAGTAGGTTTTAAGTATCTGGAGGCTCACCATACTGCATTTCATTGATCATTCACAATGTTTCAGCCAAGTCAGCCATAATTCAGCCAACTAAGCAGTCTCCTCACAACTTCACTATGTGAATGTCAAACGTTTATTTCATATGCGTACCAAAAAATTTGGTTTGCCTCAGACCTTCAATTTCTTCTGAACCACACACCTGGATATACTAACAATACAGCCGTACATAAATTGTACTGCTATTTCACGTTTGAATTCTCAGTGGTCATGTTACTCTTCAGTTGGAACTGCCCCTATGTATACTCAAACCCACACAATAAATCTGCACTCTCATGCGGGTAGGTAAACATGGACCGCACACAGACACACACACACAAACAGAATATACTACGCATAATACACACTCACCGATGAATGACGCATAAATACATAAATGAATAGCAACCAGAAGATCCTCATACACCATCTAAAAAGCCAAGCAAGCACTGCCCAATCACGTTGTGAATCAGTGCCACATTTTATTTTGCAGAAATTGCTGCATATACAGCAGCCCACCCCATTATTCCTGTGGAGTCTTGATAGCATCACCTTCCAGTGTTCCAGCCTCAACAGATGGATTCTATTAAGAGCGTGTGATAGCTGTGTTTGCTTTTCTGAAGGGTTCGCACTCCTGCAGCCAGGCGACAGCATATCTCCCAGGCCCGGCGGAGGAAATGATGCTCGGCAGAGGCCAGCCAACGAAAACTTTAAACACATCAGGACGCTGTGGGCAAAGTCAAGAGTCTGCTGTCTCAAAGTGCCCTGTTTGAGAGGAACGGGATCGGAGAGAAAAGGACAGGAAGTACCGGCCATCCCCCAATCAAATACAATCAGGTCCACTCATCATCATCTGCCCCCCGTCAGTAAGATAAAGGATTCAAGTCGCCTGCAGAGAGATCCTCACTGCCTCCTGTACTGCTCGCCGGTCAGGGGACCCGGTTCAATTAAGGTAAGAATCGTTCACTGCACTTATAAAATATTCCACACATCATTTCCATGGAAAACAGGTATATTATTCAGTCTTTACGGAGCACCAATCCCATCAACCATACGAATTTTAAATTGTAGCAGAAAAATGAATCAGGTAATAGAATCAATCATTTGCTTTGACAGGTAGAGATGGGGTGCACATGGTTCAGAACCGGGTCTTACATCAAATCCACTTGGAAATGCACAACTGAGCACCAAAGCAATCTGTCACTTCGATGCTAAATGTCGTGCATTCTCCAGTTTCCACGCATGACTGAAAAGACGCGCCCGTCTCAGAGAAAACAAATATACGGATAATTCAGATCAGACCCAGTAAATTGGCTGACCGTATATTATCTCTGTGCAGTGCGTGTTCACTGTAAGCGTAGTCCACGATGAGCCGACGGTGATCGAGGTTTCTGGGCGTGAAATAACCGTCACACTCCGAAAACCTCGAGATGGATTTTCAGTACCTCAGGGGCGCACATTAACGCTCTAATCTTGGAGCCGGTACCCTCTGGAGCGACCCACTTTCTGCTTCCTCATGATGGAAAGATTTCGCCGCACAAAGCGCATGGGCTGCAGCCTAATTTCAGCTCAGCCATCTCCGCTGATCTATAAAAATAGTCAGAAACATCCTGTCATGTCAAGCTTCGTTTATGACCAAATAAATCACCAGAGGGAATTTGAAAAGTATGTTTCAATACCAAATCATATTTCTCCAGTCATTTACTTGATGCCTTTTTAAAGTGAAACTTGCAATGAAACGTGAGGACATCCACACTCAGTGGCATTAGGTACACCTGTATGTTGCTGCATGTATCCAATCAACCAATTATGTGTCAGAAACTCACAGCATCCATAGTCCATAGGTTCAGATGTTGTTTAGGCAAAACATTGCCATCGAGGAGAAAAGTGATCTGAGTGACTGAGGGGTTGGAATGATTGCTTGTGCTGGATGAGATGCTTTGACTCATAAACTGCTGATCTCCTGAGATTCTCACACAAAGAACTCTCTACAGCTTAGAGAGAATGGAGTGAAAAACAAACAAAACATCCAGGTAATGACAGGTACTGTATGTGGGCAAAACCGCCGTGATAATGAGAGAGGCAAGAGGAGACTGGGACGGCAGTGATGTAGCTGAAATAACTGCATGTTACTGCAGTGCGATTTAGAAGAGCATCTCTGGAGACACATTTTAAGGCTTAAAATGGACAGGTCACAGCAGAAGAAGATCAGGTTCAACTTCAGTCAACGTATTAGAGGAAAGTAGGGCAACAGTGGGCACTAATCTCGCCAAAACAGTTGGGCAATTTAACCATGCAACCAATGATGCAAGGTCTGATAAATCTCGCTTTCTACTGCAAAATGGAAATTGTAGACTAAGAATTTGGCATAAAGCACGGTAATTTATGGATCCATCCTGCTTTGTGTCAGCAGTTCAGGCTGGTGGTGATGTTGTAATGTTGTGCCTCATAAATCCAAGGATAATTTAAATGCCACAGCCTACATGTGTACCGTTACTGTCTCCCATCATGCCCCACAGTCTACCATCCTATAATGGCGACTTCCAGCAGAGAAACAAACCATGTCACAAAGCAGACACCATCCCGAACTGATTTCAGAAACTTGAACATGAGTTGACTGAACTCCAATGGCCTCTACTGTCACGAGATCTCAATCTGTGGTGCACCTTTTGGAAGCGGTGAAACAGGATATTTGTGGTTTGAATGTCCATGTGACAGATCTCTGTGATGATCATGCTATCGTGTCAATCTGGACCAGAATCTCAAAGGACTCTTTCCAGCTCCATGTTGAATCCATGACAGAGAATTCAGCACTAGTAGCACCCAAAAACCGAGAAAGTGCATCGTTTTCTGAGAAATTCCTCTAAAACCTTAGAATACACCGAGGTTTACTGAAGATTTGAGGCCAACTCGGTCAACCTTGGAAAAATTTTACCGAGGTATCCCGAAGTCTGCCCGGTTTACTTAAGTTTGGACAACACCTCAGTAAACCTCGGTTAAATTTTCCCAAAACACACCGAAGATTGTCTGGCCCACTGAAGTTCAGAGACCACATTGGCATTCCTCGGAAAAATTTCACCGAGGTAGACCGAAGTTTGTCTGCTAGGCCTATGCTCACACCAGAACAAAGGGGAGGTGTGAAGACAGTCAAAACACATGCCTCATTAAAGACCTCCCTCCAGTACTGCAGTCCAAACACCCATTAATTCTGCAAATTACCAGTACTGCCTGTTCAACAAGGTGCAGTGTAATCAAGCCAAGCCCTAGATGCAGTCTGGATGAAGTACAGGCTTAGAGTAATGGCCATTATATACCAGTGAGTTCGATGCGTACTAGTTCTAGGGCAATGGAAGGTCCTTCCCAGTATTAGAAAAGTGTATTTAACAAAATAAACACTGAGTGGACTATACTGTATGAAAGATTTGGACACATTTAAAGCAATTTTGTATATGCTTTGACAGCCCTTTGTTTAAAAATGAGCGACACTGTCTTTTAATGTTATTGTTTCTAAAGAAAATGTGCCACATTTGTCCAGCAGACTGGCCGTCTTACTTGATCCTGTGTCTCCAGGTAATTCCCAACAGCTTTCAGGACTTTAAAATCAGGACCCTGTGGAGGCTAAACCATGTGTCACTTTAATGAAATAAAAACATTTGTCTGCCACATCGGTATTATTTCTCATTAATAATTATTTGTGCTCTTTTCCACAGACATATTCAGGTTAAAATCAAAAGCTAAAGAATCTAAGAAATAAAAAAATTTTTCCATTTAAAAATGGCTTTTCCAGACATATTGTAGTAAATTTTTCCATTTAAAAATAGTCCCTGTAGAATCGCATAGTCAAAGCTTTCACCGAATGAATGAGTTTTTAAGTTGCACAGTGGGGCTGAATTCCCTTCAGACTGTAGCCTCTCTTCTCTCGGTCACGTCACCCATCCTAAGAGCTCTACAGCATCCGGATTCAGTCACGGCTGCACCAAACATCACAGCATAAAGCACAAGAGGCCTGCTTCACTGCCCTGAAGCCCTGACATTAGCACTATAAACATGTTATTGCTTATTACTTATAACACAGCCTCTCAAGTGTTACTTCTCTGCTGGCAAAGTATAATTTCTTTTTCTTTCATGTTTCTTTTTTATCTGCCATAACTTACATTTTCTTTGAAATGCATGGTGCAAAATTCTCTTTGATCATATTCATATGTTTTCATGGGCGTTCGCTGTTGCTTGGTGCTAATTGATGGACTGTGTGTGGCAGTGATATGCCTTAACTGCACAATAAGCCTCTGGGTATATTATTCCCTGTCCTGTGGAAGACTACTCCCACATTCTGAGCACAGTATCTCTTTGCCATCCAATAGGAGCAGTGGAAAATTTTGTTTGGTCCATGGATGAGGTTATGGTTATGTTTAAGATTAGTGTAGGTGGATCTTAAGCCAGTCCAACCCCAGAATCTCACTTCACAGAGCACCATGACAAAGGACATCGTTACGGACTGCTCCTTCTGCGAAGGGAATATTTCAGTCATAGATAATCGGACAGGATTAACCACACCCCAAATTTGGCATAGCAGCCCCCCTGGAGAAGTTTTTGGACTGGTTTCAGTGAACCGAGCTCTGTTTCAGAATAAGCTCCCTTTTGCACTTCCTGGAGCCCATTTTTGGGCCTCACCAAATGCCGGAGGCTTCTGGCACTAATCCCTACCCCATCCCGTCTGCTGTTCCTGCTGCAGGGGTAGATCAGGGTGAGGAGAGAGGAGGCATTTAGGAAATCCCCTGCAGTCGCCTCAGACCGGGCCCCCAGCGAGACGCTGGCTTGTGCTGCTCAGCTCGATGTCTGAGGCTGCTCCCGGCCCATTATATGTATTCAACAGCAACAACCCGCCGACACTGATGGATTCCAGCTGTATAAAGCTGCTGTAGCTCACAGATTGAAACATGCCTGCTCCCTCATTACGATGCTTCTGTTCATTCTAATGATGTGGAGATGGTAAGTTAATTAACGAGACTTTGAGAACTGGTCTCACAAGTTGGCAAAAGATTATGTCCAGTTATGACATACAGTTTCTCTGCAGCTTGCTTAGTGCACTCAGAAAGCGATGACACTATATTTGCCAAAAAAAAAAAAAATCATATTACAAGTAATTTCAGGAATTCAAAATTGCAAATGTCATTTCAAAGGACAGATATTTCTGATAAAATGTTTCAAGTGAAATAATATTGCAATCCATTGACTTCATTGCAGAAAACTGACATTGATGACATTCTGTATTTTAAACACAAGGAAAACATGAATCTAAAACTTAATTAGAATCCGTTCTTTAATTGGTGGTGGGAAATGAAGATAAAATACACTGTTCCAATAATGCTTGGGGCATAGCTTGCAGATTTAGTTCTGACAGATAACTCGAAACATGCCCACATTCCCATAGACACTCCCATGCATATCACACACTGCTCCGCCCCTCTTGTAGGTGGCTATATAATGGCTCAGTCCCACTGGGGATTTAGCATTTTGCGATGGTCGCCGATGGGGAAATTTGGAAAAGTTTGGCGATGCCTTGCGATTGCGCGTGACAAAATGGTCAAAAAAGTGGAGCAGTCCCATCATAATTTGCTCTTGGGATTGTTCACCGAAGGAAGGGATGACATTGTGCGATAAATCAGCGACAGTCACCGATGATTGGCGTTGCTTCAGGGGACCATCACCAAGAATGTTCGTCGACTGTTGGCGACATATCGGCAAATGTTCTGCGATGTTTGCCGAAGGTTCGCCGAATGCTCGGCAATAGTTCGGCGAGGGTCGCCGACACTTTTTCAGTTTTGAAAGTGTGGCGGATGGTTCACCGATGCAGCGCATACATTCGCCGACCGTCGGCAAACATTCGGCGAACATTCTGCGACAACTTTTGAGACGAAAACGTCGCGAATGCTTCGCAACAAAATTCAAAGCAGGCTCTGAAATTTTTTGCGCTTTTGCGATCCACTCATGATCCATTGCGATGGCTAGAATTTGCCTGTGACACTCGGCGAACGTCGCCGCACATTCTGCAAATGTTCGGCAAATGTGTTTGCGATGCATTGCGATTCTCACTTTTTCCATCGGGAATGCCTCGCAAACCATCGCAATCCCCAGGGGGACCCAGGCATAAGCTGCTCTCCTGCTCCGACTCCACGACACACGTCTCTGCCTGCTGCTGTGCTGCATCACACTCATCTACTGCTATTTAACATGCCACATCCATCCCAGCATCCAGGAAAGGGCTCTGAATTTCCCCCGTGGTGGGGGATACCCTGACACTCCCCGCTCTCTTGTCCTGAGGCTCAGTCGGCTGTAGGTTGTGTCAGAGTCAGAGACTGGATGCCGAACTACCATCGTATAATTGTTATTGGCGTGATTAATAGTTTGAGTTGGCTGACAAAAATACAGCATAGTTCATTTGCACCATTTTTGGTCGGAAAAATCATATCAATCACAAGACTTAAGAACAGTTAAGAGAACTCAAGCACAAATTTGTTTGTTTGTCACTTAATTTGTTTTTGTGTCACTCCACTGCGGTAGATGTGTCGTTTCAGCGGCTCAGACCGTATAGCATATTCTTCACTGTAACTCTTGATTTCTTTAAAGAATAGCAGCAAAACTCAGGAGAATGCATTCCTCATTCTGGGGATTACAGTTATATTACGTGAATGATAGTTGAAGTGATATGTGATGGATTCTGCACACTGGGCCTACTCCTCCTGAAAGCCTGCTGCAGGCCTTTCTTGAATGAAAGAATCTTCAACTGCAAGAATCAACACAGTCCCAGCTGGTGTTAATCAGCTGACAGTGCCTATATAAGTCTGACTATCATGGAGTAATAAGGTAACCAGATGAGCGAGGATGATTATGTGACAGTGGAAATGATGACAGTGCTTAAATGTCCAAAGGCTTTATTTACGGAACTACTTACCAAGCAAAAAGTTAACTTTAGATATTTTGCTTAAAAAAATACTGAAAACAGCAAATAAGCAAACTGATATTCACTCAAGAAAAGTTTGGGGCATTAAAACAAGTCTGCAGTTCTCTGAAAAGGACACTGAGGGTTTGAATCAAAGATTGAAAAAAAGATGAAATGATTTGAAAATGTTGCCCTCAGCCATGACTCTCAGTTCACTGAGGGAATCACATACAGACTCTGAAAATAAAATTGATTACCTGGAAAATCAAATCCGCTAACAATCATCGCTATCCAAGGCCTAGGGCCGGATGATAAACTGGAAACATGGACAGAAAGTGAACAGAAAGTGCTCAGTCCTCTCTCGTCTAAACTAAACAAGGACGGTAAAACCATGGAAATTGAAAGAACCTTTAGAAAAGGAAAGTACAACTTTGGTGAGAACAGTGGCGTCGCCAAAGGGGGGCCAGGGGAGCACGTGCCCCCCCATGGACATCTCGTGCCCCCCCATGTGCCCCCCCATTTAAGATATTTAAATACATAAATAGTATCTCGCGTCCCCACCGCTCGACGAAATGAAGACAACTCACCCCCTCCGATAAACAAAATAAACAAACGGCACCCCCCCCCCCCCTCGGTCAACAAAATAAACGAGACACAAATTTTGGTTCGTGCCCCCGCACCAAACTGTTGTGCCTCCCTTGTGCACCCCCAGAATAAAAGGTCTGTTGACGCCACTGGGTGAGAAACCAAAACTTGTGGTGGTGCGATTACTTAGCGCTAAGAACAGAGAAGTGATTGTATCCAAGGCCACCCTAAGGAAAAAATACAATAGTTCCAAGCTATAGTTAGCCTACAGTAGATGGATGGTATTTTCGCCGCCATAGTGTAGTATTACTTTAGTGATACTATAGTTATTCAAACTACAGTAATACAGTTGTGTGGACTATAGTAATATCATGGTACTGTTGACTGTGGTAATACTGTAATTAAAATGTGATGGCTATAGTACTACTTTCATTATACAATGCAAACTATAGTAATACAATAGTTATGCCAGAAATACTATAGTATAACTAAGAAATAACTGTAGGATATTTTCATAAAGGCAAAGAAGCAGTGAAGAAGAGCTCAGTCCACAGTAATGAGGACTTTCAGAGCTGCTTTGCAAACAAAGATCAGAACTTATTCCTGCCCTGAAAGAAGCAAGAGGGGAGAATCATGTCATCATCAGTTATGTCCTCTACTTCATCAAGCCCTTAAGGAATGAAGTAAGACTGCAGTTTTTACACAGTGCAACCAACTATCCTACTTTTCAACTCTGTTGTAGGGAATATACCATTCACTTTGCCAAAATAACGATGGACAAAATTCTTTCAAACCATGAAATGAAACCGCTTCCCTTTAACAGTGTAAATAACTCAGAGCTGGTTAATCTTTTGTTTAAGAACGGTTTGAGTTACTGTTGAGTTACGCATCAAAACTGTTTGAGTTATTGCATTTGGATATGAGACATTTGACCAGGTGGCGGTGCTATGGGCAAGGTCAAAAGGTCACTCTAAAGAATAAGGTCCATATGCCCCAGGATGGAACACAATGAGTTTAATGTGATTACCCTAAAAAACTGTTCTGGTTATTGTGCTAACCTGGATCTGCAGCGGCAGCAGAGGTCTCTGAGGTGAATCCATGATATCCGTGAAAAATTCTGTTACAGGGAAATAATTAACTTGGTAACATGTAGCTCAGTGCAGAGCTTTCTAGACATTCTATATTCTCACTCCGGAAAACCAGTGATCTGTAAGCCAAACAGTGTAACTCAAAACACAGCCACACTGTTTTATGATCTATTTACCAATGTGCTAGAAAAAAGGACATGCAGACTGCAATTCTATGTGTGGGCATCGCAGACCATTTTCCGATTCGTCTCATGTTTTGGCTTTCATACAGACGTGCACACAGTAGAAGACCATTATGCTCATACTGGAATCCTGATGAATTACCTCACAATCAATAGATTTAAAGACCAGCTTAATGAATATTCACAGGATAACATCATGACCGCCGCTGACCCGCAAATGCCTTCACTCTCTATATGAAGATAATGGCTTAATGCATATAATGGTGCCTCCCTGTAATGAATTCATTTTCTGGTGCTCACCATTAACCTGATAAGCCTCGGGTAGCCCTGAGAATAATTAAATCCCTGCGTAAGGAGCATAAAGTGTTCAAGAAATATGTTCTATATTCTGTTCCATAGCATCAATGGCAGTTGGAAAATATACAAATAAACAATAAAATAAACCATTAAAAAAAATCTAAAACATTACCTCATTTCTGAATTTTCCAAATTCAAAAATAATGTGAGCACATGGAAGACAAACTATGTCCTCTCTAAGCAAGATAAATGAATAAATAATGAAAGATATCTTCTATTTCATGTCAATTAAAGTTATATGGATCCAGCATGAGACCTCCTTCATTAATCGCTTTTAGATTTATCAAGTTTTTACAGATATTGGACCAGACCAAAATTTCTCATGTCAGTGACACCCCTCTTCAGTGCTCTGCAGCTCCCCCTAGTAAAGGGTTTAGTCTCTGCAGTATTTCTTAAAACGAGGTCCAGATGATTCATTCTTTGACGAAATCATCTCCGGGTAATGACTGAATTGATTCAACCTTAATAAGAGCTGTAGGCAATGCAATTTTGAAACCATTAACTCACATATTCAATTTATCATTTGAAAGGGGTATAGTTCCAAATTGGCAAAATTATTACCATCTTCAAAGAGGGAGATGGAGCCCTACTAATTATAGGCCAATTTCCGTTTTACCTTCTCTGTCAAGGGCCCTACAATGACTGGCATACATTGGACTGGAGGCATACTCGGAGAAAAATAATCTTTTATACAAACATCACTATTGGTTTAGGAAGTCTCATTCCCCATGTAAGACAATAACCCATGTTCACAACAAGACACTCTTGACTAAATACAGGAAACAAAGTACAATGTGAATATTTATAGACCAGTAAAAAACATGTGAAGTGGTTGATTATCATGCTGAAACAATACGGTTTCAGTCAGACTAAACTTCTGTAGTTTGGTAGTTATCTTGAACTTAGAGAGTAATATGTCTCCCTCAAGAACATCAGTTCCTGTTCCCTTACAATCAGATGTGGCCGGCCACAAAGGTTTGCTACTCTCATTGTGATCTGCAGCTTACTCATCTATCTGTTTTCTTGGTCTGATTATAGACGAAAATTTATCATAAATACAACATTATTTTAGCATTTAAATTCAGTGGATTTGTCTCTCCTGATGTCATACATCAAGAATCATGGTGCGTTTCTGTTTAAGATGGAGTGAATGCCAGAAGCTGTTTGCTTAACATTAAGGGTGCTATGTAGTGTGTCACGACTGGCCTTAGGTTACTGGGAATTTATGCAGAAACACTGTGAAGCATGAAGTTGCTGAATTGGTCTGTTGTTTTATTCTGAGGTGATAAAAGAGAGGCTACTGCCTTTAGTTAGAAAGCGAAAAACCGCTGTACTGGTGAAGTCAGGATGCTTTTTTTTATTAATGATTTCTGCCTCCACACTCATCTTGTCTTCTGCTACACAATCTATGTTTTGAAGCTTTCCCAGACCAGTGAGGGATGCATGCAAATAATAATTAGAGCAGCAAACCGATTGGCTGACTCGCATGTCACTTTTTAATGCTGCCTTGTTTGGTGTGATCTGATTGGCTCCTTAAGAATTGGGGCGGGAGCACATTTGTGTGACTTCTTCGATTCACCAGTGAGACAGCTCGACAACATATAGCATTGGAGGTGGCGGTCTAAACGTATCTGTATCCTGAAATGTACTTTCTGTTGTTGTCAAAGAAGTTGTTATTGTGATAATTGTTGTTATTGTTCTTTCATCCAGGCCAAGATTTATCCATTTATTAGTTATTGTAACATAGCATGGCTCAAGTCCATAAGCATAAACCACTCGCCTAAAATCAAATAACTAATGTTCAATTAGCCCAGCTAGTTTATGGCTTTATCAATAAACTCACCCAACCACCTTTCATGAAATATATGCTGCCAATAACCTCTTTCATCAATATGTCACCAGGAAGCCTTCTTATCTCAGAATATCCAATGCTTGCAAAACTGTTTCTCAGTTTATACTAACTTAAAGAGGGTCTGGAACACCCTCCAAATAAGCACTGTTTGTCTTTCTCCTCATTTCTTTAAAAATTATGTCCTTCTAAATATGGCTCCTATTAAATAAAAATACATCATATAATTAAATATTTAATTCCAACATTGTTAGTTCTGTAGAGCATGACATGATGATCCGTATGTGCATTGTACAGATGTGTGCCCATTGTATTGTTGGAAAACACGTGTGTTATTTATGTTTATGTATACTTATAGTAATGCATGTCTGTATGTGCAGTATTAATGAATATGTATGTATATAGCTACATGCATAAGTGTATGCGTGTATTTGTTTTTATATGAGTAATAGAATACATACATATTCAATCCAAGTAATAAATATGATCTTATTGTGCTATTACTGATATTCAAATCTGTATGCTTCCTCTAAATTACATTTCAAATGCCCCACGTACAATTAATCTGGGATTCACCCTGCAACGTAAGCAATACTGTATGTACATCCTTTTCCAAACTATCAAACATCCATCACAGAGACCTGGCACATTAGAGCTCTAACATCTAGTCAATTATTTTATGTATTGTGCAGTGCAGTTAACAGCAGGGAGTCACATTAGCTTTGCATTTGTGTTGCCGTGTTTCCTCAGTGGAGAGAGCTGGCTCTGCATTCCCAGAGCTCTTTCCACAGGCTGCCTTTTTATTCATGAGAGGTGCATATATCTCCCAGGAACATCTCTCTATCTGCCCCCTGCCCACCTTCCTCTGTCCTATCTCCTAAAATAGCCCTTCCCGTCCCGCCTCTCGAGGAGAAATGAAAGGCAGTGTCGCGAAGCGCCTCCTGTAGCCGTTCCATCAGGCTCCGGTCTTCATTACCAAAGGGCATCGCATTCAGACTGACAAGGACCAAAAAACTCACACCTCATTCACAGCCACAATTATTTTTGAGTGCAGTAATGGGAAACATTGGTGAGAGGACAAATGTGACCGATTAAACAAAAAAAAAGACGATAAAAAATGATTGTAATATAAAACATTACATATCAGCCCAAGAGTGTGGATAAGCCAATTGCTTCTTAAATGAGTAAATGTGCGACGTAATTGCCACCATGACGGATCGGCAACTCAAAATAATTGACTAATAATTCAGCGGAAATGAGGCAGCATTGCTCAGGGATATCTGATTTGCACAAGATTTGGAGAATTAATATTGACTTTGGGGTTGAGGTATGGTTACATTGGAACCGGCGGATTCTGCTCGATTGCAGTTTCCCGCTAAAGCACAGACACTGGCTATGAGCGGCTGTCGCTCAGGTCAGCTCAAAGGAAGAGCACCTGACCGTTTATCTATACATTCACTGAGAAGGAGAACCCATAGGAATCACATTCTAGGTCTGATCTGATCGGATATTATAACATGTATAACAGGTCGTGGAATGGTACAGTCTTTCTCCCCACCGCAACACTGAATGAAATAAATTAAGAAATTAATAATAATAATAATAATAATCTAGGTATATACAATTATACATGTATGAATATATGTTGAATATGAATATATATATATGTACGTATGTAGATATACTAGTGCATTTGCCTCTTCTGAAGCATGAGAATTGTAGACCACCCATGTTGTGAGAAACATAATTTGCAAATTCACCCAGGCATTGAAGGAACTCCGGAGGTTAAGCTCCCTGAATTGGTCCGGCTCACCACTCATTTCATTTAAAAATTGCTTCCCTTCTCCAGGGGACGGGTGATAATTGCTATGGGTCAGCAGTGATAATTAGGAGGGCTCCCGTCGGATTGGAAGACTATTAAATGGACTTATTTAAATCACATTATGATTAGGCCATCCCCTTATCTGTCCTCATATTCCTGTCCCTAATTAGCTGCAAGCCAAAAATAAACAAATAAATAAATAATATAACAAATAAATAAAGTATACTCCAGCCAACAAAAGGTCAGACAAGTTGTACAATGTTAGTGATAACACATCCTAACACCACAGCACTGTGTCGGGAACTATAATCGTTATGGCTGTAGCTTTTTGCACACAAATCTCTCATAACAGCATCATACCAACTGATGATCAAGTAGCATCTTCATGAGTGATAACAGTCTGTGTGGCTATTAATAGGTTGTTATCATGTGACTGAGGTGCCTTTCAGTTTACCCTGCCCAGGATGCCCTTTGATGTCAGACTGAAATGCCATATGAATAGAGTACGTATGTGTGTGTGCGTGTGTGTGTGTGTGTGGTTGTGCGCGTATGTGTGCATGCATGCATGTTTGTGTCCTTGAGCATTTGCATGTGAGTGTTTACGTGTTTGTGCACATGTATGAAAGATGAGTGTATGTGCACATGCGCATGTGTAATTACATCGCAGCAGAGAGATGGTTGAAGGCTAGCAAATTAAAATAGGAGTTTTAGGGGACTGATAAAAGCAAGGGAGGAGCAAAGGGCAGAGCTTATGGTGTTGGGAGGATAGAGGAATGAGTCTGGAAAAGAGTTGGAGTGAAAAGAGGGGAAGAGAGAGGAGGAGAGAAGAGTCAGCCGCCCGTCCTCAGGACAGGAGAGCTGTGATTTAGAACACTGCTCTAAAACTGAAGCCTGCTCAGCTAAGACCTGCCATCAGAGCTACGCCACATAAACCGCCATCTTTGATTTACCACACACCCGCCCTCACCCAGACCTGCTGCACGCAGGGCGTCCCCTCTGAGGCGCCGTCAGGACTCCGCACACGCGTTCCTCGCGTGAGCGGAGAGAGGGAGAGGGGGAACCCGGCTGTTGAACAGAAGAGGAGAGGAGGAGATTAAAATGCCCCTGGTGGGGAGGTCAGGCCCTCTGCTGCAGGAGACAGGGTGTGTGTGTGTGTGTGTGTGTGTGTGTGATCTGTATAAACAGGCACCGTCAGCACAGAACCAACACCTGGGGACAGCGCTGTCCAAAAACAAGACTCAAACTGGTTTCCCTTCTGCTTAAACCAATCTGTGCTGCATTAGAAGCTGACCTGCTGGGCGCGCTGGGACGTGTCGTGATAGGCTGTAGTGGGAATAGCGAACGGCAAAGCAAGTCGAAGGTGAATAAACGCAAGTCCAAACTCCAAATGTTTAATGCCGCCTGACACGTCCACAAATCCGCAGCGCCGCGAGAACAGAAACCGAAAACGAATCTCAAGTTTAGCCCGGTGAAAGAGAACGTCTAAAGAATTAAATAAAGCATGAAATAGCTGTCTGAGCAAAGCGAAGTCATTCACTTCCTGTCCCTGTAGGTCAAAGACAATATTACAGTATTCTGCACACGCTGCAGGCCGTATCAGGAGTTACATCTCGGACAGCATTTCCCAAACTCAGACCTGACGGCCGAATTCCAATAACGATTGCAATCCTAGGATTCGCATATGCTGTTAACTTGCCCTAATTAGGTGCATTTCATGTTTAAATCAGTTGTTTATCATCTTAAGCCACGTTACCACAGAAATATCCATGTGTGCCATGAAGAATGAAAGACCCTTGAGCATATTGGGCCCCACCTCACACACGGAGCAGAGCAGGACAATGTGTCTGAGTCTCTGCTAGTTTAAGGCTGACGCTGTTGTAATTTTCCCATCCAGCGTCCATGTTGTTGAAATAGCAAATGTACTTGCACCCATCTGAGCACCAATGTGCATGTTAGTATTCAAATGATGTTGGGCACATTGCTGGCACACTGCCATCTTGAGGCAGTGGGAAGCAATGCATGATTATCTATGTGACTTGCCACTACATTTTGAGTGACTTAAAAAAATGATTTCTTTACTTTAACTGAAGTAAATACAACAGAAAACGTGCGGAGTTATTGATCACAGACTCCTTTGGGCCTGATGTTTCTATCATATGCAGTTGTGGTCGTTTATGGCCCAGTTCACCTCACAGAATCAACAGACCCCTGGATACTTGTACACCTGTCTGTCTGGTCTCCTTACAGTTGTCTGTCTGCACGTATTCTATCCAAGTTCAGTATAGTGATCACTAAGGTTTGCATTGGCTCTGTCTGGAAAGGTTTGAAGTACACCAAAAAAGTAAAATAAAATAAATATCGGATGACTAAGGCATTTTATTAATTGTGCTTCTCGGTATTCATTTTACTAGAAATAGTGTGAATAAAAAGTTATTTAAAAAAAACATGTACCTGTTCAAATGTAGAGCTCACCAAATGATACGTTCCTTGAATGTAGTACTGGTTTCATTAATGTTGGTTCTTCAAACCTATCAAACCTATAAAGACTCATACTCTTGGTTATACATACTCATGAACATACAGTACTTGCTAGTAAATATTTTGGAGGAATATTATCTGTGGATACACGTGTAGCCCAAGGCACACAAAAAGGCTGACCCAGTTTTCACAGAACAACTGACCACAAATGTTTTCATGGACTTTTATTCCTCATTGTGTAATGTCCTCATGTTTACACACAACCACGTCTTGAGCTTAATTTTGTTTTTTGTAACTCTTCAATATCCCTTAATGTTGCACCACATCCAATCCCTTACGTTTTTGTATCCCTACATTACATCAGTTGTCAGCATGACTCTTCTCTATTGCCAACAGAAATCCTTACATCATCAACACCGCATCAACACAGAAGCACCCACAGGGAAAAAGAAAGAAATGGCCTTATTGGCAGCACATTATGACACATTAACATACGGACATCGGCTCCAAAGGGAACAATGAATCCCCAGCATGAGACTATAGATTATTTGAAAGCATTTTTGTTGACAAAACACATAGCTCTTGGCGTTTGTACTGAGCCAGCGTAAGGATTCAGGAGCAGCTTAGATCCTCTGGTCATGATTGATATTTCTACATTTCTATAACCCTCGCTGCATCGGCTCAATGACATAAAATCTGCTCTGCAGTAAAGGTGTCAGGCGCGTCAGCTGTTGGTGCCTTCCTGCGTCTGCAGCCGTGCAATGATAGCACTGCAGTGATGAGAAAAATGTCTGGTACAAAGAAAACAAAATAACAACATTCAGAGGAGTCACTCAAAATGTAGTGGCAGGAAAAGACGCCCGTTCCACTACTGGTGCAATTACCCATGACACCTCAGCGGCTCTCCTTTACAAGGCTCCACCACACAGCACCGCATAATGATGCGAACGGAGGGACACTGTCAAGCTCTGCTACAGCGAGATCTCACACGCAGCCTAATTTCCCTACATATGCCAGACACGTTGCCTTGGACAGGAAGTATGGTTACGCCAGACATGTTTATGTTACTATGATTACCTTCTCTAGTAAACAAAAAGTTCTCACGGAGAATAGTGGTAATGATAGCCACACTGCCTGAACAATGGCATCAGCCCTCTTGACTTGTGCAATAATACTGAAATACATATATATTGGTTCTTCCGAGAGCCAATTTAGTTTCAACCTCAGTCTAGGCTAGATTTCCCAAGGCTCTGACTCTTCCATCAAATGAATTGGGGGACTAATTACATCAAACAGGTGAACTGAAGAGAAAAAAAATGAATCGCTTTCAAACTTTGAGAGCTGCTCATAGATATTTTGAAAGCACAGTAGTTTCGAATGTGCATTGAAATTATTCACATGAATCTCATGTTAGACAAAATATCGATTTTCAAATGAATCCATCAGTATTTGCTTGATGGGAAGAATTTCAGCTTTAAGAGGAAAGTTTAGAGGGATTCAATGGTATTTGCTCAGACAAAAATAATCATAAACTCAGTTGTCATATTTAATACTTGGATGCAAATCTTTGGCAGAAAATGAGTGCTGACAGTCTGTATCCCACAGACATCACCAGACTCAGTGTTTCCTCCCTGCTGATGCTCAGAGCTGCACTGCAACAGTCACCAGTTTCTACTCATTCTTGAGGCTCTGCTGATTGACTCACATCTTTAAAACAGGCCAGTTTTTGGCCTTAACCCTTTTGTGCAGATATTGACGCCAACATCCATAAATTCCGAATTTAATTCCTAAATAATTTTGTAATTGAATTTCCAAATGTATTTCTTCACTGGAATAATTTTCCAGAGTCTCTGTGACATAAATACTGAGTTATAAAGCCTAATGGGCTCATGCATAACAGGAAAAAATTGGCATTATTTGTATTCTGCGCAAAGGGGTTAAACACATTGGGCCGTAACTACGAAAGGTGTCTATCTATTATCCACGTGTCGCGTTTAGACGTGTATAAATATGACTTAGACGCTTCTAGCTAAACGTGTGTTTTAATCACACCCTATGAAACACTCTAAACAGCTGATTTGTTATCTGTGTCCCCAATGCCCGTCTAACCTTGATGACCTCAGTTCAATCTGTTCAATGGGATTTGATTGGCAGCTGGATTGCTAACAGGAATATGCGTTCCGTCTATAGCACCAATAACTCCAGGGAAACCAGCTATATGCCGAAAACCATCCATGACATGTCGCTTTACATCTAAAGCTTCTGGGAATGGCAGAAACTGTGGCTTGTTGGCACATATTGCAGCAGCAACCCTACGCACAGCTTTTCCATAAGCTAGTTGAGAGATCCCAGATGTGTCGCCTGCAACAATCCGAAATGTTCCACAAGCGAAAAATCGCAATGCACACGCCAACTGTAATGCAGCTGCAGGAGGATTGCTTCGTCGTGTTGGGTGATCCAAGTCCCATCTAAGAATCCCAAGTAAATTGTTAAATATACTCTGAAACGTCTTATGAATTCAGTTTCGTTAAAATCTAACGGATTCATCCTGTCTCTGAACACTCTTGGAGCTCTAATATCACCATGTTCTTCAAGTTCATTTGCTTCAGCTTGAGCTATTACAAATACCTGTAACGCGTCCATTCTCCTCGGAGGTGTGTTATTTCTGACTTTGTCACTAGAATGCTCGCTAAACAACCCCCTGTCTACGTTTAAGTATTTCTATTGCTTGAGATAAGCACTGCCTAAATGTCAGTGTAATTTTACCAGCGTCTAACTTTAAACATGCATCGTAGTGTGCATCTAAGAATTTTAGTCATTGGCTAAGTGTTTACACGCGTGTAACAGCTGAAACACCTTTCGTAAGTACGGCCCTGTAAGTCTTAGATTGCTTTCTCAGGATGCCTTAGGATGCCCATCTGCCCAGTAAAGCAATGTTTAATGAGTTTTGAATAATTTGTCTGAATCTGAGCAAATATAAATACTATTACACAGCAGGGACAGCATAGAAGGGAACCAGTTCAATTGGCAGCCATAAATGCCCACACATGACCACACTTATGATGGTATGATTTTAATCGTGAGCAGTTCCCTCCCCTCTCTATACTCTACTCTTCCCATCACTCTCACTCCCAAGTCTCATCTGTCCACAGGATGTTGTTCTCGGACGTTAAAAAGCTTTTATAAAAATATTTTTTCATCAAGTTTCATGATTCTGCTGAGTCATGGTTCATATCTTGTGATAAACTCTTTATATTTACTCTGGTGAGGTCTTCTCTTGATTGTTGACATTTACACTGTTACATCCACTTCCTGGAGGATGTCTTGAACAGGCCAAGTATTGTGAGGGGATGTTTTATTTCTTTTTTTTTTATTTTTTTTTTTCCCAGGAGAAAATTTTCTGGTCATCCACTACAGTTAGTGTCTGTTGTCTCCCAGGCTTTTTGGTGTTTCTGAGCTCACCAGTACATTCTCTGTTTCTAAGAATGTACAGAATAGTTGATTTGTCCACACCTAATGACTTAGCTGCTACATTGCTATGATTCTCCAGCGAAAACAAACAAACAAACAAACAAAAAGAATGGTGTAATGGACCAGGTCCTCGCAATACGGCAGCCATCACGTATGGCATCATAAGTCAGAGGAAAAAGCTGAAGAATAGGCCAGTCTCATGAGTATGTACAGGATAACTGCTCCAATCCAATAATGAAGATAAAAAAAAGTGTTAGCCAGCCAGAGAAAAGAGAACAGCCATTCTGATTTCACCTCATAGACAGTAAGGGCCAGTCAACCTTTTCATAGAGCAGGCAGTGATGTATTCGGCTGTCACTTAACTTGAATGAATACATCAGTGAATCAGTTATCACTGGGCCAGATAGCATTCAAAGATGTCATTCAATAAATCTACTCGGTCTCTAAATGGACCTGCCACTCTGTTTTTCTAAGCGAGGTCACCATCTGAGGGGTCTGAACTATACAATTCATGATTCCCTGAAGCTTCTAACATCATCATCCATATGTCTTACGCAGTGAGGTAAGGACACGATGCCCCTTTCAGGAGGACAGCGTAGGTGTACTGAGAATTTTTTTTTTTTTAATCTGTACGGCGTTTCGTTTTTTTCATCATTTAAGTCATATAAAATTTTTCCTTGGCACCGCAATAATTTTATGTCTCAGTATTCAAATAAAGGATTCATAATATTACATCGCCAATTTGATCAAAATTTGAGCTGTCCACAATAATTTTGTTTTTAACACACATGGGCGGAAAAACAAGCGGCCTGAAGAAAGTGAGCCATATTGTGTGGCACCGTCATAGATCACGTGGGGGCCCCCCCAAAGTTGCTCTACATTCTGGGAAAGAAATTTAACTGGACTAAATAAATTCTGTTGACCGATTGAATCAACAGAAAATTTAGATGAAGATGCCAAATTACAGACATAACATGTTGTCAGCAATACTAAAGAGTTGTGTACATTTATTTTAAAACCAACATACCTCTGTCTGTTGCAGCAAATCCATCAGTTTGACAATAATTCAAGGCCATACTTCTGAGATTGTGTAGATCAAGTATACCAAATGAACAGAAATAGGGCTGGTCACAGGTCAGTTTCGAACGCCACGCAGGCGCAGACGTGCTTCCTCCTGCAGTTCGTCTGCACGATATGAACCAAGGGAGACACAATATTTGCCATGGAACTCCTTCAAACTAAATATGTTATTGTGATTAAAAAGGGCTGTTATTTTGCAGCATGTTACAAAAATAAACGTACATTATAATGCCTGCATTTCAAGAAGAACTAAATTACGTCAGTTTTGTGAAATGTGAAAGGCCATGTGTGCACAGCTTTAAGAATGCGTATGTTTGCTATATGATCTTGAATAGAGAAAAATGTAGATTGAATGAACATGTGCGGTGCCCTCCTGGGTTGCTGCACAACATATATCATAGATTTAAAACCACAGTGAGCTTCATAATTGTCAGTGGCAGATTTTTTTGCCCAGCCAATCGCAGTTGAACATGCATTTTAACCTTTAGATCGCTGAAATAAATTTTAAAAATATATAAATTCATCTTGTGCTGTTGAAAACCTATAATGTTGCAACTTGTTTAAAAGAGCTCCCCTGCGGCAGCTCTTTGAAACAAGTGGCCAAATGATGGGTTTTCAACAGCTTTGATTTTGAAATCTTACATCATGGAGCAGCAACAGCTGCATTTAGCGCTCTAAGGGTTAAAAGCTGAAGGTGGGACTGAAGGCGAAAGGTCCCCACAACAAGCAGGAACTGAAGACGGCCGCAGCGCAGGTCTGGCAGAACATCGTCATTGAAGACACCAATCTGGTGATGCCTATGTGTTTCAGACTTTAAGCAGCCATTGCATGCAAAGGGTATGACACCAAATATTGCATATATTATTTACATTATTTTAAACTGTCCATTTTTTTTGAAGCATCCAAAAATGGAGGTGCAGATAGGGGAATACGTTTTATGTCCAAGCTGTTGTCATTTCTGAACAGTTATCACATAATTGCAATACTTTTTTCATAGCCCAGTTTATGACGTATTTTTGACATTACCCAAGGGTAATATCACTTTTGCGAAAATTTCATTGGCTGTGGAAAAGGAAAAAAAAATAAAAATAAATAATAATAATAATAATAATAATAATAATAATAATCGCTCTATGTTACGTCAAGCTGTTTATATTTAGTAAAACTAAATGACAAGTGTCTTTATCATCTTTGGTAAATTTGGTTAAATCGGTAAGGCTCAGCACTATTGCAAGCTTACTAGCTGCCACTTACATATCTAAGTTCACTTTACTTAGCTTGCTAGCTAACATGTACACAGTATGTTTTCATAACCATGATGTAACAATAGTTTGTTAGCTAGTGAGCTAATGATAGCTAGCTACTCACTTAACTGAATTTACAAACTGTTACCAGTTCAGCCGCGAATGTCTGCGACTCAGTGACTGGCTTTGCTAGCAGAGCGATAGAGTTAGCACAGTGCTACCAAAACAACTCGCTAAAGCTCGCAACAAATGCAAAATTTACTCAACTTGTTTCATAACTTTCATATGACACGCCCACTCGTGTAAGATCCTCTGTATCTGAAATCTATATCTGATATGAATGAAAACATCCACAAATTAAAGCTGACAGTCTGCACGTCAACCTTCACCTCTAAGATTTGCGCATGCCCTAATAAAGAACAATGCGTTCAGTGTTCTTACTTGAGGACAACACGCAAACATGTGGACTCTTTCTGTGACTCTGGGTCCAGAGTCCAGTAGTACGAACTTGGTAGAACTATCTAGAACCCTCAGGTGAGGACATTTAGGGCTTCTAGGAATGACACAGCCTCAGGTGGCTCATTCAGATAAATCTCCCTCAAATCAAAACCACGAGCTGACGAAGACCGTCATCAGCTGGCTCATGATTAACTGAAGAGAGCTTCCCTAATCTTATTCCAATTCTTATTCCAAAATCATGACGAGACTCTGCCCTTGGAGATTAGGTCGTGTGTGTGTGTGTGTGTGTGCGTGTGTGTGTGCGTGCGCGCACACTTTCATGGTTATGGAAAAGAAATGTGTTTTAGTCGATGCTAGAGAAGCATCAGTCATGCAGAGCAGTGTATGGTACAGCCTTCTTAGTACAACACTGCCACCTGCTGGTTATTCTTTTTTTCCTACTGTGCAAAGACACACACACACACACACACACACACACACACACACACACACACATACACACACACACACACTCGCTGTCATGCATTGCATTTATGCTTCATTCCTTCTCACTTTTCATCTGTAATTCACTGCATCTCTTGCTTCCCACTGTCCCTTCTCTCACCTCATTTTTTCCTGTGACTGACATGCATATAAGTGTGTGTGCGTGTGTGTGTGTGTGTGAGAGAGAGCACAGGCACAAGCATAAGCATACGTGTGTGTGTGTGTGTGTGTGCGCAGGTGCGTGCATGAACGTGTGAGTGTGTGTGCGGTGTTTATATCTAAGTGCACATGCACACATACATGATGATGTATGTGCATGTGTGTGTGGGTGTGCACGCGTGCACGTGTTTGTGTGATTGTGCGTAGTGTGCGTATGTGTATGTGCGCACATGTGTACAAACAAGGGTGTGTGAGCACGTGCTTTTCTCAGAATCCAGCAGAGCAATAATGCTCGGTGCTAAATGAATGTGCTCCATGAATCTTGAATCCAAGAATATCCGAGCGAAAACCACATTCTAAATTGCAGCACTTGTGCACACTCTGGGCGGACAGTAAAACTGCGCTGAGGCTCTGTTCTGCACACTCTGGGCGGACAGTAAAACTGCGCTGAGGCTCTGTTCTGCACACTCTGGGCGGACAGTAAAACTGCGCTGAGGCTCTGTTCTGCACACTCTGGGCGGACAGTAAAACTGCGCTGAGGCTCTTCTCTCTGCACACTCTGGGCGGACAGTAAAACTGCGCTGAGGCTCTGTTCTGCACACTCTGGGCGGACAGTAAAACAGTAAAACTGCGCTGAGGCTCTGTTCTGTTCACACTCTGGGCGGACAGTAAAACTGTGCTGAGGCTCTGTTCTGCACACTCTGGGCGGACAGTAAAACTGCGCTGAGGCTCTGTTCTGCACACTCTGGGCGGACAGTAAAACTGCGCTGAGGCTCTGTTCTGCACACTCTGGGCGGACAGTAAAACTGCGCTGAGGCTCTGTTCTGCACACTCTGGGCGGACAGTAAAACTGCGCTGAGGCTCTGTTCTGCACACTCTGGGCGGACAGTAAAACTGTGCTGAGGCTCTGCTCTGCACACTCTGGGCGGACAGTAAAACTGCGCTGAGGCTCTGTTCTGCACACTCTGGGCGGACAGTAAAACTGCGCTGAGGCTCTGTTCTGCACACTCTGGGCGGACAGTAAAACTGCGCTGAGGCTCTGTTCTGCACACTCTGGGCGGACAGTAAAAAAACTGGGGCGGACAGTAAACTGCGCTGAGGCTCTGTTCTGCACACTCTGGGCGGACACTGCTGAGGCTCTGGACAGTAAAACTGTGCTGAGGCTCTGTTTCTGAACACTCTGACAGTAAAACTGTGCTGGACAGTAAAACTGCGCTGAGGCTCTGTTCTGCACACTCTGGGCGGACAGTAAACTGCGCTGAGGCTCTGTTCTGCACACTCTGGACAGCGGACAGTAAAACTGCGGACAGCTGTGCTGAGCTCTGTTCTGCACACTCTGCTGAGGCGGACAGTAAAAACTGCGCTGAGGCTCTGTTTCTGCACACTCTGGGCGGACAGTAAAAACGCGCTGAGGCTCTGTTCTGCACACTCTGGGCGGACAGTAAAAACTCTGCGCTGAGGCTCTGTTCTGCACACTCTGGGCGGACAGTAAAAAGGCTCTGTTCTGCACACTCTGGGCGGACAGTAAAACTGCGCTGAGGCTCTGTTTCTGCACCTCTGGGCGGACAGTAAAACTGTGCTGAGGCTCTGCTCTGCACACTCTGGGCGGACAGTAAAACTGTGCTGAGGCTCTGTTCTGCACACTCTGGGCGGACAGTAAAACTGCGCTGAGGCTCTGTTCTGCACACTCTGGGCGGACAGTAAAACTGCGCTGAGGCTCTGTTCTGCACACTCTGGGCGGACAGTAAAACTGCGCTGAGGCTCTGTTCTGGGACGGACAGTAAAACACTCTGAGGCTCTGTTCTGGACACTCTGGGCGGACAGTAAAACTGTGCTGAGGCTCTGTTTCTGCACACTCTGGGCGGACAGTAAAACTGCGCTGAGGCTCTGTTCTGCACACTCTGGGCGGACAGTAAACTGCGACAGTAAAAACTGCGCTGAGGCTCTGTTCTGCACACTCGGACAGGGCGGACAGTAAAAAAGGCTCTGCTCTGCACACTCTGGGCGGACAGTAAAACTGCGCTGAGGCTCTTGTTCTGCACACTCTGGGCGGACAGTAAAACTGCGCTGAGGCTCTGTTCTGCACACTCTGGGCGGACAGTAAAACTGCGCTGAGGCTCTGTTCTGCACACTCTGGGCGGACAGTAAAAAACTGCTGCTGAGGCTCTGTTCTGCACACTCTGGGCGGACAGTGAAAGTAAACTCTGGGCGGGCGCTGAGGCTCTGTTCTGCACACTCTGGGCGGACAGTAAAACTGTGCTGAGGCTCTGCTGAGGCTCTGAGGCTCTGTTCTGCACACTCTCTGGGCGGACAGTAAAACTGCGCTGAGGCTCTGTTCTGCACACTCTGGGCGGACAGTAAAACTGCGCTGAGGGCTCTGGGCTCTGCACACTCTGGGCGGACAGTAAAACTGTGCTGAGGCTCTGTTCTGCACACTCTGGGCGGACAGTAAAACTGCGCTGAGGCTCTGTTTCTGCACACTCTGGGCGGACAGTACTGTGCTGAGGCTCTGTTCTGCTGAGGCTCTGTTCTGCACACTCTGGGCGGACAGTAAAACTGCGCTGAGAGGCTCTGTTCTGCACACTCTGGGCGGACAGTAAAACTGCGCTGAGGCTCTGTTCTGCACACTCTGGGCGGACAGTAAAACTGCGCTGAGGCTCTGTTCTGCACACTCTGGGCGGACAGTAAAACTGCGCTGAAACTGACGCTGAGGCTCTGCACACTCTGGGCGGACAGACAGTAAAAACTGCTCTGCTGAGGTCTGTTCTGCACACTCTGGGCGGACAGTAAAACTGTGCTGAGGCTCTGTTCTGCACACTCTGGGCGGACAGTAAAACTGCGCTGAGGCTCTGCTTTTCTGCACACTCTGGGCGGACAGTAAAACAGCGCTGAGGCTCTGCTCTGCACACTCTGGGCGGACAGTAAAACTGCGCTGAGGCTCTGTTCTGCACACTCTGGGCGGACAGTAAAACTGTGCTGAGGCTCTGCTCTGCACACTCTGGGCGGACAGTAAAACTGTGCTGAGGCTCTGCTCTGCACACTCTGGGCGGACAGTAAAACTGCGCTGAGGCTCTGTTCTGCACACTCTGGGCGGACAGTAAAACTGCGCTGAGGCTCTGTTCTGCACACTCTGGGCGGACAGTAAAACTGTGCTGAGGCTCTGCTCTGCACACTCTGGGCGGACAGTAAAACTGCGCTGAGGCTCTGTTCTGCACACTCTGGGCGGACAGTAAAACTGCGCTGAGGCTCTGTTCTGCACACTCTGGCACTCTGAGGCTCTGAGGTTCTGACGGACAGTAAAAACTGCGCTGAGGCTCTGTTCTGCACACTCTGGGCGGACAGTAAAACTGAGGCTCTACTCTGCTGAGGCTCTGTTCTGCACACTCTGGGCGGACAGTAAAACTGTGCTGAGGCTCTGCTCTGCACACTCTGGGCGGACAGTAAAACTGTGCTGAGGCTCTGTTCTGCACACTCTGGAGGTCTGTTTGAGGCTCTGTTCACACAGGACAAAACTGTGCTGAGGCTCTGTTCTGCACACTCTGCACACTCTGGCAGACAGTGAAACTGTGCTGAGGCTCTGTTCTGCACACTCTGGGCGGACAATAAAACTGCGCTGAGGCTCTGTTCTGCACACTCTGGGCGGACAGTAAAACTGTGCTGAGGCTCTGTTCTGCACACTCTGGACGGACAGTAAAACTGTGCTGAGGCTCTGTTCTGCACACTCTGGGCGGACAGTGAAACTGTGCTGAGGCTCTGTTCTGCACACTCTGGACAGAGCTCTGTTCTGCACACTCTTGCTGCGCTGAGTAAAAACTGCGCTGAGGCTCTGTTCTGCACACTCTGGACGGACAGTAAAACTGCGCTGAGGCTCTGTTCTGCACACTCTGGGCGGACAGTAAAACTGTGCTGAGGCTCTGTTCTGCACACTCTGGGCGGACAGTAAAACTGCACTGAGGCTCTGTTCTGCACACTCTGGGCGGACAGTGAAACTGCGCTGAGGCTCTGTTCTGCACACTCTGGGCGGACAGTAAAACTGCGCTGAGGCTCTGTTCTGCACACTCTGGGCGGACAGTAAAACTGTGCTGAGGCTCTGTTCTGCACACTCTGGGCGGACAGTAAAACTGTGCTGAGGCTCTGCTCTGCACACTCTGGGCGGACAGTGAAAAAACTGTGCTGAGGCTCTGCTTCTGCACACTCTTGGCGGACAGTGAAACTGCGCACTGAGGCTCTGCTCTGCACACTCTGGGCGGACAGTGAAAAACTCTGTTCTGCTGAGGCTCTGTTCTGCACACTCTGGGCGGACAGTAAAACTGCGCTGAGGCTCTGTTCTGCACACTCTGGGCGGACAGTAAAACTGCGCTGAGGCTCTGTTCTGCACACTCTGGGCGGACAGTAAAACTGTGCTGAGGCTCTGTTCTGCACACTCTGGGCGGACAGTAAAACTGCTCTGAGGCTCTGCTCTGCACACTCTGGGCGGACAGTAAAACTGCACTGAGGCTCTGCTCTGCACACTCTGGGCGGACAGTGAAACTGCACTGAGGCTCTGCTCTGCACACTCTGGGCGGACAGTAAAACTGCGCTGAGGCTCTGCCAAGGCAAAGATCATCCCTTTAGCATCAGCAGGGGAATCACAGGCCGAGGCTGTGCTTTTATCAGTAAAACTGCGCTGAGGCTCTGCCAAGGCAAAGATCATCCCTTTAGCATCAGCAGGGGAATCACAGGCCGAGGCTGTGCTTTTATCACCTCCGTTTACACTGCGCAACCCCAACAGGCTACTTATCTCCGCAGAGGAGGCGTCCAGCTCGGGTCAATTTCACGGTCTGGCAGAGACCTGCAGCTGGGTTTGAGGGGTGCAGTGCGAGTCCTGTACTGGGATCAGTGTGAGCCATAAACTCCCCGAGTGTGTCCTTCCGTGCTGGGCCTAATTAATTTCACTGGTGCAGGATGAAATTGGATGTTGTGCGGTTCTAAATTAACCAAGTGTGGGCACTGTGTACAACGTATATGGATGCCAAGGTGTGTAAAGCTGTTGATAAATGTCTGGCATAAAGGGAGAGGAATAGCTTTGGTTATTTATCTTTTAAACTCAGAAAACACAAAAAAAAAACTTACTTAAAGCCTCTAAGCCAACACCTCCTTCTTTGAGCATACATAACCACAGTCTCTTCTCCTCAGAAGGGTGACGCTCAGGAGATCGCTCTCAAACAATCAGAAATAATATCACTCAAACTGAGCAGTGACACTGGAAATGTAAGTCTCCTGTCTGAAAGAAAAAGATTATACATTTTTCTCATGACCCCGTTGCTCTGTGACCAAAACTCCTCAGCTGCAAAACTCTTGTGAGCCGCAGATACCAGCCGGACAGACAGCAGATTCAAATACTATGACAGTACATCCAAAAAATCATATTATAATGTTTTTTTTCCAACAGTACAGCCCGTACATTTCGTTACTGTTGTCGTGTTGGGTCAGAAGTTACACAACCTCCAGTGAAAAATATTATTTCTGGTCTTTTACTCCATCTTTAGTCAAATAATCACTTCACTCTTCCCAATTCTGAGCAAATGCATGATCTGGCATGAGGGCCAGGTCACGCAGTAACGGAGTAACAAAACTGGTGTATTTTGTACCATTGCTCCAAAACTAAGTAAGATAGAGTTTGTAACTCCGTTACCAACCAGTTTTTTTGCCGTTTTCACCCAAAATAAATCAAATGAACAAAATTGGCTATTTTGTTTTTTGAAGTACTAGGGAAGACCTACACTAAGCCATTTAAATTGTAACTCTGTCTTCGAGTTTGTGGGTTTATCAAGCCCAGATTTACGATGTTAATTTAAAGGGTCACATGTTTTATACAGTTATTCACTTAAATCTCATCTGGCATGTCTGTCTTTTTTTTCTAAATACTTAGCACTAGATGCTAAATACATCACTGTGCGTTTCAGCATTTCACAGTGTCCAGTAAAAAACCCAGAGCAGAGCTCTTCCTGTTATCATTTCTTCACAGATCTCCAGATTGGCAAACAAAGATGATGGAAGGAAGAGCCTCTTGGCCTTTTAGCTCTGGGTCTAATCTGATTTGCCAGCACATCCAGAGGAATTAGACTCGCTGTGTGGGTTCGGAGGGGGTGGGAGGGGGTCAGGGCGAGATAAGAGAAATCACATTACAGAGCGCTGGGGTGACACGAGCGCTACGACATCACCACCATTTTACTGCCGCCAGGTGACATGACTCAGGGCGTCTTTTAATGGCCAGGAAAACACAAGTGTTCAGTTACTCTATTCTCTCCACCTTTCGGCAGCAGATAAAGGATGTCTGTGAGAGAGGGAAAAGTGGACAGAGAGAGAGAGAGCGAGAGAGAGAGAGAGAAAGAGAGAGAGAGAGAGCGAGAGAGATAGAACCACTGACTGAACCACAATGATACTGGACTGAGATACTTCAAGATCAGAATCTTTTCACGGGAGCAAAATCTTATGATGGAAATGTAATCGACTGCAATGCTGGCTGTGTTACACTCACTGGAGAGTTCACACATCTCTGTAATGCAACCTTGCTGGTAAGAAGATGCCATAAAACCATAATTTCCCTCAGTGGTTCAGCAGGAGTGCTTCTCCAGCTTAATGCAGTTCCACAGGTCGAATAAAAAGCCCACACAGTTATTAATCACAACAGTAAACCAATGAGCAGATTCAGCAATAAATGAGCCCGCTGTGTACGAAGTCAAATTTAAAACTAAATTGTTAATTGTTTGCATAATTGCGTGCACTGGCATAACAGATAGACAGCACATGATGTTTGTAAAACGGCAAAGTAATTAACGGGTTAGAGAGTTGCGAAGAATAAAGTTTGATTGGATTGCTAATTTCTCCGGACATCTCATTATCGTGCGTTATACAGCAAGAGCCTGACCTCACAGTAATGACTGCAGCACTAATGACTGCAGCGCACAGAGAGCACGGCCGCACACACACTCCCTCAACGACATGGCTGCAGAGTTTGGGCATTCAGGGGTGCATGTGTGTGCACCAGACAGTACATCTTTGCAGGTGTGTGTGTGTGTGTGTGTGTGTGTGTGTGTGTGTGTGTGTGTATGTGTTCATGTGAATGTCAGCATGTGTTTCAATGCACCCATCTGTCTGACTGCATGTTTACATACATGAATTCTGGCCATTTTGAACCTCACTTCAGTCGGAACATGAATGTAAATGAGCCCTGTCCTGCAAGAGCCCTTTACACCACAGAAGCAGAAAATCTTGATCTAAAAACCCTCCGCAGACTTGCCTAAATTTCCCACAAATTTGTTAAATCAATGGTGGACTCCTAACTGTATGCAGTCTCCGTTTGTATATGAGTATGTATTAATTTTATTATTTACAACAGGTCCTCAAGCATGCTGTACATGCAAGAGAATTTGTTGGAAAATCCCTCAAGAAGTAGCAATTACTTTATAAACAGCCTTAAAAAAATACGCTATCAAATGGCAGTAAGTATCATGCCAGAGGTCTTGCTCATATATTTTGCATCATCTCTCTGCATGGAGTCTCAGACAGTATAAAAGGACACTTTAAGTAACTTTGCTCATACAGTATAAAGTTTGTTTAAAACCTTACGATATTCAATCATAATATTTCATTGTCAGAGGTACAAAAGCTCTTTGTTGTGTTTCATGACTTTTGCACTGCATGACACTGAAAAGCACACCCATCTACCCTATCAGAGAGAAGCCCTGTTCTGAATGCTTCTAAACACTTTTAAATTAATCATAAATGTAATGGGTTCTAAGGATACATTAGGGCTTCTTTCTGCCGAGCAGATAAGACAGTGTGATATAACTAAACTATAATAACACCATAATTATGCAGCTGTCATCTGAAAAATGACTAGCAATTAATGTCCTATTATTGAAATCGCATTTTGAGGCTGCATTTCAGATAGTGTTTCATACAGACATGGTGGCACAGTGAAGTGAAATGTCTTATCATGTTACTGCACATGATAAATCCCTATCAGCCAATCCTATATATACACACAACTGGTTTCTCCACAGAAAAGCTATTTGTCATCTCATAATGCTACACTTATAAATTCCCGTTTCTTCAATATAGAGCCATGAAAAAGTATTTGCCCCTTCCTAATTTTTTTCTTATTTGTCATATTTAAATGTCTCAGATCTTCCAAATAATTTTAATATACGGTAAGACAAAGACAACATTTATAAGATCACTTCATTTATTGAAAGTAAGGAGTTATTCAAAACCTATATCAAGTGTGCAGAAAGAAAAAAAAAAATTTGCCCCCTAAACCAAATAGCAGGTTGTGCTGCCCTTGGCAGTTACAACTGCAATCAAATATTTGCAATACCCGGCAATGTGTTTTGTATGTCACTGCCGAGGAATTTGGCCTGCTGTTTTTTGCAGAATTTTTTAACTTCTTCCAACCGGAACTTGCCATCGGAAGGATTATAGCCCTGCTCACATCTCGCCTTAAAGCGCAGTACTTCTCGAAACCCATTCCCATTTACATTTCCTGATTAGCAACTAAGTGTCAATTCGTTCTGTTGCGAGGATCAGTCAGTAGAATTACTGTCCATTTCCCCTCATTATGGATTCTTGTTCATTGCAACAGTTATCAAGCATTTTCCAATCCACATTAATGGTGACATAAAACGTCAATGTCTTTTGAAACTTCTAAATTCCTATAGCTCACAAAATGGTATTTTTTTTCTTCTTGAGAAATGCTGTGTTAGCTTTATGTAAGATGTAACGGGATCCATGTATTTCGAGAGGTTCCACGTTTGACTCATTCGTCCACAGAATATTAGTTCAAAAGTCCTGGGGGTCATCAAGATGTTTTTTTGCAAAAATGAGATGCTGATTTTTGGTCAGCAGTGGATTTTATCGTGCAGCTCTCCCATGGATTCCATTTTCGCCCAGCCTCTTTCTTATTGTGTAATCATGAACACCAACCTTAAATCAGAAATTGGGGCCTGTGGTTTTTCAAATGTTTGTTTGGGATATTTTCTGACCTCCTGGGTGAGTCGATGATGTATTCTTGGGGGAAAGTTCGGAGGCTGGCCACTCCAGGGAAGGTTCGCCACTGTTCTGTTTTCCACATTTATAGATAACTAGCACTTTGCCCGTGGGGATCCACGGGTTCTAGATTCAACCCACATGGGTCCCAATTTTCAGCCCAAGTTTAACTTTTATTGTTTTATGTAACTTTGCTTTTATATTATAGTGAACAATGCACCATTAGGATGTCATCACATGCACCTCTATGATGTTATCACGTTGCTATGGTGTTTCCATAAACGCTGCGCTGCGCTGACATTCCGCGCTCAGTGAAACATGAAGTGGCCTGCAAGATGGAGCAAAATAGCGTCGCTCGCGCTATGCTGCAGATACACGCCCGGTGGAAGTCGCCTGCAGGACGGAGCAAAATAGCGTCACACGCGCTATGCTGCAGATACGCACCCGGTGGAATCTAGCACGGATTGGCCGGGGACACACACACACACACACACACGCACACAGAGTCCACTCAGCTATTATAATATAGATGGCTCTCACCATGGTTTGCAGGAGTCATAGAGCCTTAGAAATGGCTTTGTAACCCTATCTAGTCAGATGTCAAACACCTCGTTGCTCAACTGTTCTTGAATTACTTTAAACTGCAGTATCGTGTGGTGCTCTCTGACTCATTCATATTCAAAGACAGGTTCTATGTAAGTGTTGTTTAGATTCAACATGGTTGTCGTAATCATGCCCGGGTGTGTTTAGTGACATTGAATCCAGTTATCAAAGAAATCAGTCAACTCAGTGATTAAGAGGGCAATTACTTTTTCACATCGGGCAGGTAGGGTTGGACAGCTTTTATCCCTCAATGAATTTTTAATCATCAATTATAAACAGCCTTTTGCGTTTACTAGGATTTTCTTTGTCTAATATTAAAATTAGTTTGATAGTTTGAAATATTTAAGCGTTGCTACATATGCCAGAAGAGAATATAATAAATATATACGATACACAGGGCACCCCCGACCCCTCAGCAAAAAACATATTTCCGCATTTCATCAACAGTGTGTCCAACTGGCAGAAAGTGGCTAACACATTATAATTCTATTTACAAATTATGGATTTATTTGCAAACTGCTTTGACATTAAAATTACACAAATTGCATCTCATAAACTTGCTCTCAAGCTTTATGTCACACAGAATAACCGGGACAGGAATAAGTGACAGACAGAATTTCCTACTCCTTTCTAAAATAATCAGGCTTTGGAATTCTGATAGTCCACAAACACATTGTGTGATGAACAGTCTATTTAGCTATTCCAGAAAAATCTTAGCCTTAAGCCAATTCTTTGAATTTGCATTGCACTCAAGAGGACAGAGAATTGACAATGCTGAAGTACGACACATTGGGCATAAAAAATGCACTGAATGAAGCCAACGCTACCAACCATCACAGTGGTTAAAAACCAAAATGATGAATAAGAGAGAAGCTGACAGTTAAATTGGCAATTCGCCGATGCTTAAACCATGCACAGTTTCTCAGTGCAGACTCTGTACAGTAAATAAGTCGCACACAGACTATACACATTTTCCCAGATGCTAAAACTTCATACAGAAGGCAGTTCCTATAGAGCTCTCAGGTACAGTAGTATCATGGGAGACCCAATACACCGGTAACATCACCACAACTGTAATAACGCGGATACATAAATATCATGCAACTATTTATACTCTTAATCACATCCAAATATGAATTGTCTAAAATAAACTTCACTGTCGAGGAAAAATGTTATAACTTTACGCTCGACAAGAATAAACAGATTTTTAAATCATAGAAGAGTGGAGTATTGGCCTTGACAGAGGTTTGCGCTCTCTGATTGCCACTCTAGTCATTATTATTATTATTATTATTATTATTATTATGATTACCACCAACATATGAAATTATCATTGCAATCAGCAATCATAGCAAATATCATAGCAATCAATTTCAAATGGTGATTTACATCTCAAGTAATTCATGTAACTTTGAAACAGATCTTTTCCTGAACTATCAACAATGAAAGCACACAACCAGGCAATTTGTTATGAGTTATATAATGCATCAATACTCAAAAGAACATAAATTTCCATGCAGGGATAGAATCGCATCTCTTGGGAAAAGCACAGTAAGGATCTGGGGAAAATGTTCATGCTTTCGCACACTGTTCCTCTGATAAGGCATCACTCCCCGACTCTGCGTTTTGTACCGAGTGTGCAGTTGTGCGCTCAAACTAAATCATAAGCTCTAATTAATCAGGAATTAATACCCTCTCTGGTGCTTTATAAGGATTATAGAGGAGTTTATCACAGTTAGAAGGTCTTCGTGTCAATGCTAGACCAGCCTGGCATGATGCTGACAGACCTCCACCACTCCCTGCACCAAAGCATCATCTGAGACAGCCGCAGCATCCAGGGAAATCGCGACATAATTGGATACAGCTTCAAAAGATCTCAAAACACTGGGCTTATTTAAGCAGGGATCTGATGAGAATCAAGAATCAGTCTTCTTAAGTTACTTCTTTCTCTCTTTCTTTTTTCCTTCCCCAAACACACAAAAGATCAGCTAAACGGGGTTATGTTGGTGGATACTGCATGGTTGCTTGGTAAGTTCAATGCAAATTGTAAGCTAGCAAATTGGCAGGAGCCACAGCAAGAAAAAAAATGCTACATCAAAGACCAGTAACAGAGATCAAAATGAGGTCCAGAAAATCGATTTCATGTAAACAGTTAAAGAGAATTACTTGAACATATACATCCACCCCCTATTCTGAGAAATTATGCACATATTGGCAACAAAAGCACTGAACCTACATTTTGTGTCCCTTAGTGCATTATTAAAGCCTGCTATTTAAACACACATGGCAAACACTAATGCAGAAGTCAAACATACAGCCAGACAATCTTACACACACACACACACACACACAAACACACACAGCAGATGATACACCATGCATCATCTTCAGACTAAACATCTAGCAAAGGGCCCATCTGGGTGGACATTTTATTAAACTGACTTTAAGAACCGTCTCAGTGGATTAATGATGTTGAGGCCAGACTGACGTGACCCTGGTTCCCCGCGGAGCTGTACTAATTACTGCGCTCTGTCAGCAGAAGGCTTGCACCAGCAGAAAAGGGTTCAAAAGGTATGATGCAGTGGAGTCACCTCACAAAATGGCTCCAGTAATGAAAATAATAGCAGAAGGCCACCCACCGGCTCTCGATCGCCCACCGCAGACAGGGGTGGCAGGGCTTTGGGGTGCCCGGTAATTTAGAGCTGCCACAGTTATAGAAGTCAAGGATTTGCCCTTTTTCTTAAGACAACAGCAGTGCTAAGCCAGAGCCTTTCTTATTTTCAATGTCAAAGAGTTGCATGTGTTCGCATGCACTGAGGAAGACCGACTAGGCTAAAAAAACTATACCAAATCCCTCAAGAGATCCATAGTAATCCACTGAGTACAGATCACCCTATCGGTTCAGGTATTCAGCTTGTTCAGATGCTGTTGAGTGGCCAGGAACTTGAGCTTGGTCAGGAGATCTCAAAAAAGCAAACACTGCTTTTAATCAGAAAGCTTAAATATAACACAAAACAATTCCACACACGATGCATAAAACGTACCCAGGATTATTTACCCCTTCTTTGGCTCATGTTACCACCGTGGGACAGGATTCCCACAAGACATCTCGCTTACTTTCCTCAACAAAGACATCCATTGAGTAAAAAAAAAATAATTATCGGTGGAGAGCTCTTCAGTAATTCTGTGCTTTTAGGCTGGCAACAGAACATGGTGCCGCTAAGGCGTTGAGTGCTCATGTGAGCTATATTTACGGTGATAAACACTTCTAAAGGATGGGTCTCCGAGACAACAACACACCTCCTCTGTTTCAGGTCTCAGAGTGAGTTCAGACACTCAAATGGCCAGAGATACGAGATGATCACACTTCCCCTCATCACACAGCTCACAGGAAACGATGAGAACAGGCAGGAGACTGAACACAGGCTGTGTTCCTGTCACGTTTGAACAACAGGCTGTAAAAGTGCAATGATAAATACAGTGTGTTTGTAACACGTTTTTTAAAACTGTGAAAGAATGCAGAGATAAAACCACATAAACAGGACCTGATCGGATCGTGACGTACATGTGCAGGGCTTTTCCTGCTGTCGCTGTTTGCTCTGTAACTGTAATGTAAATATATTCACAGGCATGCGCAGAATTACTGGAAACCTTGATAAAAAGGCCACATACGTTCAACAACCTAGTTAATAATCTGCACTTCATGTTCAAACTTTCTGGGAAAACTCCATCATTTTAATTCACTACATTTACTCCAATGTTTCAATATTTTTTAACAATGTAATCTCATTTCTCTGTGAATTTTAATTTATCTTTGTGGGGACTAAGTCTTAATCACATAGAGGAAACAACCTGACGTATCGCAATAACTTTCCAGTACTTTGTGATGTTCATCACGCCACTGATCTAAACTACTGCTCCTGGAGCACTGATAGAATGGGAAAAAAAGCCCAAAATATCATTAACACGCCTCAGCATCTGTTTACAGGTCACTTCTTGAACACACTCTTTTGCCACTAGAGATGTAGAAGGTGTGTGGACAAATATGTCCATTTTAGTCTCACCTGACTATATCATCTCTCAGTCATAATTCCGTTGGTATTCGGCAAACTTTATTATAAAATGAATAAAGTAAGGGCTTTATTGTATAACCCTTCCAAAAAACATACTGGTAAGGTGGCGGTATGAAATGAATGTTTTCTTTAGACAAGGCAACCCAAAGATTCAATAAATTGCTGGAGTACTTAAACCTTCATCCTTGGGTTTTATATTGCCTCCGTCACCATCCTCCTCAACAGACACATTCATCCTTTTCATCTTCTATTGCCTGTCTGTATTCATTCCACAGGACTGTATTTTTTATTACTATCTTTACAGTGGTAAATAGTATTTCAACCATTTATACGATTCTTTGAAGCCTCATAAAGAAAAGGTCAATTTCCATCTAGACATCGAGAATTGACCGTTCTTTAACCCTTAGAGCGCAGTATAAATTTTCAAGGAATTGAAAATGTAGTTATCCTGAGCTGTTCAAAAACTATCATGTGTCAACTTGTTTTAAAGAGCTCCCCTGCGGGAGCTCTTTTAAACAAGTTGACACATGATAGGTTTTCAACAGCATCTGATTTTGATATCTTACATCATTGAGCATCTATAGTTGCCTATGGCGCTGAAAGGGTTAAGTTTTTGCGCGGTGACTGACAGCAATGGGAAACTGCATGAGCTTCAATTTCACCTCATCCTACAGAAACAGGGATTGATGGAGCAGCACAATATACTTAATGTAGCTGAAGATGAACTTCAGCAAGATCATGAATTTAACATCAGTATGGGGGACCAATCATTTTGACGCATCCAATAATAACACGTGTTGTACATATAAATGAGGTTACTTTAGGCCATACACCGCCGTCAATGAGATGATTTTGGGTCAGTTTGTTAATTTTGACTTTTGTTGATATCTTTCTTTTTTTGTCATCCTTATCATATAAGGGGTATTTTGTGCAGAAAAAGTGACAACTGCATTGTTTTGGCATAAATGGCATGTTATCCAGCATTTAAATAAATTAATAAATGAATAAATAACTTTTGGAAGAATATTGTTACAAAAGCTTTCATAAATTACCAGCTATTCCGTTCATGATAACAAAAGTGCAAAAATTAGCTCTCGGATCTTCAGATAATGTCTACGAATATGCAAAATCGGGAACACTAAAAAGTGTTGATTAATTTGCATCATTTAATAATCTGCGAATGAATATAATTTAGAAAAGTCTAGCATTTGGTTTTATGTTCACATAGCCAAGTTTCTTCCTGATGGAATGATTAGATTAGGTCCCCTATAGTGCTGTCTGGCCTTCAGAGACGGTGAAACATAAAAACGGGAATACTGAAATAAAAGCAGCAGTTTTGCCTGTACTGCCTTTGTGCTCTATACAAGCAGCCCTGTTTTATCCAAGGGAGCCAAAAATTCCGCCCAAGATTGTATATCTAAACTAAAGAGAGGGAAACTGGGATGCCGGAATGAATAATTTGGCCTCTACTACACCCTGGTGGTGAAAAGATATAGTACACTATGAGTCAAAGAAAGCATTTATGTATTACAAGTGGAAACGAGCATTTACCCTGACAGCCGCGATATTTCAACCGTGACAGAAAGGAGAAGCAAATGCACTTAGCTCAGTAATGCTACAATAATCAAACTCATGAGAAAAAAACATATTTCCAGCAGATTCATATTTCATGTAAGGATAATATATTTCCCTGAAAAGAGCCATTTATGGAAAAGAGTATTACTCATGTAGAATCCATAAGCCATAAAGTATATTAACATGCTGAGCATCCAATTTACACAAACTGCATGTTTATGGTGTATATTGTCTTCCTTTCAGAATCCATTGCCACAGATTTGTGTTTTCTGCAATTACCATGAGAGGCACACAGCCTTGGCGCATCTCTGAGGAATATTCATGAATAAGAAATGTCCCTAAAGATTTTACCCAGCTCCTGACATTGCTCTCGCAGAACAAATGCAATTCTCGTTCAGCATAGCGAACCCATCTCCCTCAATCCTCCCATCTCGCAAGTTGTCTGGTCAGCCCTAATGGAAAGGAGACTGAGTTTTGTATAAGACAGATTGAGGCATTACCCGGTTTGAGAAAGTAGTTTTGTTTCCAAGGTGAAGCTACACATGCCTCATTGGAACGTCTCATCAGATAACTCCGCCTTCACCAGCCCAATCCATCATGTCTGTTCTAGCGCGGGTTTGTGTCACAGGCTCCGACGCCGTTATGTTGACAAATCAAAGGCTGATTGTGGCACGTCCACCGCTTTCTTCTGCCAGTGACCAAAACATGTGTGGAGACTTGCCTTACCCACGATAAAACGGTTCAATTACCACACCTTACTGGACAAGGACACTTACTCTTTTTCCTTCTTTTTTTTTTTTTTGATATTTCCGCAACTTGTGTTCACGTGCAAGTTTTAAAATGCCGGCAGTCTGCCTTATTAGTACCATTTACCATTTAAGGGTGTCACTTGTGATGTAAGTGACCATTTGGCAGCTGAGGATTATTGTCTGCTTCGGGCTCTAGTTTTCAGTCTGAAAAGATTGACAAATGTTTACACGGGTAATTATTGCCATGATTATAACAGCATCCAGGCAAGGAAAAACAAGCCGAGAAACATTTCGAAATGAGCACCATCTGGTTCCTGAAAAGGCATGAATTAAATTGGATTAAATAGAGAGACAAACAGGGTTTCACATGCAGAGATCATAGTCACCGTTTTATGTGCTCTTGTAATACCGTTCCCAACTCAATATCATCTAGACCACATCGATAAAAACATACACTTTCACCACAGCCTATTATGAAGATAGACAAATCATTTTAAAATGAACCTACCAACCAAAGTGATTTTAAACTGCTGCCCCCACATGGATAAAGTTGGCACAGCATGGAAAATGCACATAAGAAGTGATTCTAAATTAACTTCAACTTCCATATTTCATTGCCCGTAGAACCACAGGCACAGGCCATTCGCCGCTCCTCAGACTTAACACCTGTCACAATTGGAAAAACTCAACATCACATTATACGCAGATGATGTCTTATTGTTTGTGGAAAACATCCCAAATTCTCTCCCCACACTACTCTCCATTTTTAATTACTTCAAGTAAGTTGTCCGGATACCAAATTAATCGGTCGAAGTCAGCCCTCTTACCTCTCAATGAAGCTACGATCAATGCCTCTTTGCCCCCATGTATACCAGTGGTGAAACAGTTTAAATATCTTGGTATCGATATTTACCCGTCATTAAATATCATTGTCAAATCAAACTATAACAATATACTTCAGAAAATAGTATTGGACCTTGACCGTTGGGCACACCGACCCAATTCATTGCAGGCCCCTATTTCGGCGGTCAAAATGAACGTTCTCCCGCAGGTGAATTTTCTCAGCGCTGTGCTTCCTATAGCTCCCCCTAGAGGCTATTGGAACAAACTACATTCACAAATCTCCTAATATGTATGGAATGGCAAACGCCCTCGAATTAAGTTCTTTTTTCTACAGAGAGAAAAATGTGCAGGTGGACTATCATTGCCTAATTTTAGATTTAATTTCTGGTCATTTGTCTTGCGCCCTATTAGCTCATGGTTTAGCTCCGAAGCAGCAAATTTGTGGCGTCCTATAGAAGAAAATATAGTGCACCCCCACAGGCTACAGGATATTGTTTTCTCAAATATTTCACTTGAGCAATGTAAATTGCAGTATGTGTGTATTTGGCTCTAATAAAATAAAAATTTGATCAAAAAAAAAAAACTTCCATTTCATTGCAGGCGGTAAGAGGACAAGATGTTCCATGTTTTGTCCTGAAATCCTTATTTATTTGTAAATTAACATCCATTCCTGTCATTCAGCCCTGCAGCGAATTCTAAATAAATCTGGGGTGGAGGCCATTAATGATAAGTAATGAGGTAAAAAATTTGAAGAATGGTATGATTTGAAAGAAAAGATGTCAGTAGGTGATTGTCATCATTATTTGGTACAAAAGCAGCATCTGGGAGTGCTGCTTAAAGCCCAGTGCTGCAAGAGCACATATGCGGAGGGAATCACCAATTTGCGCAAAAGTGCAAAAGAAAATCATTTAGAGGTTAAAAACAATGTTTTTCAAAGAAATATAGGAAGGGATTTGGATATTTCACCCTCTATGATGCATAAGAATGAAAAGATTCAAGAAATCAGGAGAAAATGTTTTGTGTATAAAAGCAAGGGCACGAGGCTTAGCTGAATACCCATGATCTCCAATCACTCAGTCAGCACTGTATAAAGAACCATCATTCATCTATGAGTGATATAAGTATGGGCTAAGGATTACATTGAAAAACCTTTATCAATTCTGCAATACGTAGTTACATCCATAAATGCCACTTAAAACTTAATTGTGCAAAATGGAAGCCTAATGTTTCCAGTGTCCAGAAGTGAAGTCAACTTCTCTGGGCTCTGAGGCATCTACAATGGACCATCACACAATGGACATGTGTATCGTGGTCAGGTAAATCAATATTTCAGAAGAAACTGGAAGGGCACTCGGTAGGGCGCATACCTCCACCACGCCATATGTCAGTATTATTGGTTCTTTTGGATCTAGAATCCAGAATATGTTCCAGATCACTTCCAAAATTGCATCAACTCATCCTTGGACTACCACCTACCATCCTACCTAATTTTATGCCAATCCGTTCATAACTTTTTGAGTTACCCTGTTAATGGACAGACAAACATGGGTGAACACATAACCTCCTCGGTGGAGGTAATGAATAACATGTGCTCTAGACCAATGAAGACAAGGACCATCCAGACTGCTACCAGCTGAAAGCCCAAAAGTGATGGTTTCTCATGGTACGGGGTAGTATCAGTGCACTTGGCAACGGAAACGCACAGTTTTTATGGCACTATTAATGCTGAAGAGTACAGAGATTTTGGCCCAACATATGCTATCTTCAAGATGACGTCTTTCCCTGGCACGCCCAAGCGTATTTCAACAAGAAAATGCAAAACCTCCTTCCACACGCATTACAGAGTCATGGCTGTGTGAGAAGCAGATGCAGGGGCTGGACTGGCCTAACTGCAGTCCTCACCTGCCCCTATCAGTGCACATATGGTGCATTTCGAAACAAAATGTGGCAAAGATGCTTTACTGTCCCAAACCTTAGGACTTGTTCACAGAAATAAGAACGGACAAAATTATTCCCAAAACACTCAATCACTCAAATCTTCAGTCCCTAAATCTTTTAAATGTTGCAGGTTGTGGAAAGGAATGGCAACATTACAAAGTGTCTCTTTTTTTTTTTTTGAAATATGTTGCAAGAATCTAAATTGTAATATATTCTTTAGAAACATCAATAAAATTCACGAGGTGAAACATCAAATTATGTGCTGTATTGTTTTTGACCGAATACAGGTAAAAGATTATTGACAAATCACTGCTTTCATTTTTAATTTAGCCATCCCTACATATTTTCTGATTAAAGGATAAACTAGTTTGAGCAAAAGTATTATCATATTTTTGTGAAGAATACTGCATGAACCCTGGAAATCCCCACAGATTATGACTGCGGGGATCATGATTGCTTAGGCTGATATTACTGTTCCAAATTAGAGATCTGATAACACATATTATAGCGCAGTAAATCAGTGTAATCGCCTCAATACTGTCCACACTGCTACACATGCCTTTAATTGAGGTTAATGGTTTTAATTACATTTGAAGCTATAAAGGTTTAACAGCACTTATGATGGGATGATTCCATGTAGCATAAATCCAAGAAGTTAATGGCCTTTGTCTTTCTGTGATTAGCTGGCGATGTTGCGGCCTTTTTTTCGGACAAGGCGGAACAGGAACAACGAAGTGAAGATGGGGGTCAGGCCTGAGAGAAGGATAGACACTCCATCAAATCTACAGCCATTTCAGGTTCCTTGTGAAACAATCATTAAATATCACATTAAACATTCCACCTGTCTTGGAACATCATACTAATATAATTCATTGTGTTATATTTATTCATAATGAGCTGTGAATCCGCACAGCCAGCTGTGCTCATGCAGCCTGTAAGAAACATTATATAGCATTTAAAACTCAGATCTACTTTTTGGGTCAAAGCAAGCAGTGGTTCTCTTCCCCTTAAGCACGGGAGAGTCATTCAATTACTGTATATAGTCCCAGTAAGGAACTGAACATATTTTATAAACTAACCAGAAAACCAAACATTGCCTTTTCTTCTGTAATGGGAAGTTCAGTAATATTCCACATGCATGTAGCCCAGAAAAATATTCAACAATAAAACCGACATATAATGCTGATTTCTGCATAAATCATCTCATTCCCGTTCAGTCTGTACGCCATGAATTGCAAATGTGTGCTACATCTGTTGATGGCAGGGTGCATCATAGACCAATATTAAAGCAACAGATGATCCATCAAAGTGTTCATCTGCATCTTCAGGAATATTTGGAAACCATATTACAGCACCATAAACTTCTGTTATAAATCAGAGAAAAATATGGTACGGCTATTGATAAAGGGAAATATTATGGAGGGGAGGCTTCAGTTGTTGGATACTTAAATTTTGCGACACTCCAAATCTAAATGGCTTTTATCTAAACCACCAGTGCAAGCTGAACACATCATATGCCTTTGTTGAATTCTGCATTTTAACCTTAGAGCGCTAAATGCAGCTATTGTTGCTCAATCATGTAAGACATCAAAATCAAAGCTGTTGAAAACTTATCCCGCAGGGGAGCTCTTTTAAATAAGTCGCCCCACAATAGGTTTTCTACAGCACAATTAAATTTATATTTTTTAAGAATTTATTTCAGCGATCGAAGGGGTTAAGCCACTTGCAGATGCAATCAGCTCCGCAAGATTTGCCGTTGTAAACCCGCAGCCAGTACTTTTTTTCATTTTAATGAAAAGTATTTGGCTGGCCTCATTTTAATCACTTTTATTTTATTTGTTTTACATCCTGCATGCTGTACTTGAGTAGATACTTCATAAGACAGCCAAAAGTGTTCAATTAGCATTAGCCAGTGGTTATAACAGACTCAGTGAAGAGAAGTCAGAAGTCTGTGGTCTGGAGACCAGGGGAGAAAAGAAAGCCGCTTAAAAAAAAGCCTTTAAGATTTTTCTTTTCTTTTCCTTGTATGTCAGCTCTCTCCCTCTCTATCTCCCTCCCTCTCTCTCTCTCTCTCTCGCTCTCTCTCGCTCTGTGTGAAGGGATTTGTCACGTATATCCATGGGAGCTGAAGCCACAGCCTTCCCTGTGATTAAGAGCCTGTTAGAATCAAAACACTGACTCACCTACTAATTGCACTGAGGCACTGGAAATGTTCTTCTTAAAGTGTGAAAAACAAACGCCGGGTCAGTCTGAGATTAGCGGGAGAGGCTAAACTTATATTTTTGATTAAATTTCAGATTTCAGTCACAGAATGTCAAGGGTGAACTGTACAAGTATCCATAACTTTGTTGGTTTGAATTAGGTAAGGTTAAAGATGTTTTTTTTCCTCTATAGATATCATCACGTAAGTTCACATGCAGCAACTGCCATAGCTGTATATATCGTACATTGAATCGGCACTGCGTTGCTAGCGAAGCGTAACAGTTGCTGTGTTTACCAGAAGTGCACATTCCGACACGGAAAACTGACCTCTGTTCATCTCCAGCTCGTCGGCCAATAACGCAGGAGGATTTGGCGAGAATTTCAGTAGCGCCACCACTGGCTATGTTTGGAAATGTAATTGCGATTCCTTGAATTAACCAAGAAAGATCACAGCACTGATATAAAAATCTGCCTCACCTTCAGATCTTCAGCATATTAAACAGCTGTTTTTATGGACTTGAAATCTATAATGGTCTGTACAAAGCATCATTCTTGTAATGCAGACTCTGTGTGATACTACCCAGTCAAAATGAGATGACAAAAATACTAATCAATCCCCATTCTTTTTATTTTAAAAACGCACCACTCACTGATAAATACAAAGAATGTTCCAACTGAGCCCATTCTCATTCCGACGCGTCATATATTGACGCTACCTGACCAAGCGTCAATATACGAGGCAAAAGGTCAGCTTTAGCGTCCTTTATCGACGCCAGTGTAAAACGAACCCTACCCCCTAACCCCTAATCCCTACCCCCTAACCCCTAACCCGAACCCTAACCCTAACCCTCAAATAATGACACCAAAAGCTTCCTTCTGCCTCGTATATCGACGTTTGGGCAGGTAGCGTCAAGATATGACGAGTCCGGGATGAGAATGTGTTGTCCAACCACAATTACAATCCCAGAATTAAAAGCCTGTTAATTTTGCCAAATTAGTTGTTTATCAGGCTGGAAAGAGGTTTCACCCTCTGAAACCATGTTGACAGGAATGGTTATGCATTCCATTGCCATACACAAAGTAGGCAAACCAAGCCAGGGTGGCAATATGTTGTGACAGATCAAATTCAACACTGTGCTGAATCAATAAACAGCGAATTAGGTTTCTGAAAGCAAGTGTTTCAGTTTTTTCCTAATGTTTTCCCTAAAACCAAATGCAAAAGTAACACCAAATAGGTCTGACTCATTACAGTTACCCACCAGAACCGCACAGGATGGTATTGTTTTCACCATGTGAGTCTGTGTGTCATTATGGCAATATGTGGCGCCAGAGACACCCTTTGTAGCGCGAAATGCCGCAAAAGTGCTTTTTAGTTCTTTAGTAGGTGTTTATGTGTCTTTCTGTCTGTCAGTCTGTTGACAGATATTGTCAACGCTATAACATCATAATTGTGCAAAATGGTGTCACAGACTTCGCAAGTGTGTCGTTTTGATCGTAATGAAGAACGAGTTTGAAGGTGGGTGTGGTCTGAGGGAGGGTGCTTGCGGTTGGGGAGGGAGGAAGAGCGGCTGGAGTGATCTCATCACAAGATGATCTCCAGTTTGCTCCGTCTCTGAAATCTTAACTGCTGGAAAAATGCTTAATTTTAGTGACCACGTGTCAACAATTTCAACAAATAGAAGTCAATTCATTTTTCCTCTTTTGCACAATAAAAAAATCACTAGCTATATAGTATAATGTGAATATGGATCTCACCAGTGCATGCATTACTATTTCTGACATTATGCGGCTAAAAAGGGTGAATAATCATGAGTAGTGAAATTACAAAAAAAATAAGCAACTCATTAAAATTCTAGGATTTGTAACTACCGTTAGAACACAACCCAACAGACACAGTTGGTCCCCAGGACTGAGTTTGGTAACCGCTGTACTACAGCAATACGAACTCCTGCAAATAATGTATTCCACTGCGCAGTGAGAGGCTGTCTTCCGCGGCTCCGTATAATTCCGTCTAATTCCACTAGAGGTCATTACTCCGACATTACCTCGCAACACTGTTTGCACGCTTTCTGTCACGGTGATCAAAGGCGTCTCTCCGTAAATATTCATCAAGCAGACACCCGGAGGCCTGCAAAGGATTCTGGGAATCTCAGATGAGCGACTATTCTCCAGAGCCATCTGCTAGCCTTGAAATGCAGCGAGCCTCGCTCGGCTTCTGACGCTGGCCTTTCCCTTCCCTCTCTCTCCTGTTTGTTTGCGAAAGCCGCCCACTCCAGTCTTTCAAAGCGCCTTTCAACATGACAGGTAGCGGCAGAGTTCAGATTGACAGCCCGAGGGCAGAGAGCGAGAGCAGGAGAGTCCAGTTGTCCTCCGTGCAGGCGCCCTTACCCGCTGGTCCTCCACTCACATTTTTAAGTAGCCCTGCCAGCCCTGTCTGATTTCTGTGCAGATTATTCTCTTATTTCTGATGCAGTCTGTTCCTATTTTTTATGAGCTGGGCCTGTTGAGTCTCTCATATGGTTATGAAACTGTTCTCACTGTGCTGCCATTCTCAATCTCGCTATGGGCTGAGATTGAATCAGTATCCTGTGCGAACTGACAGCACTGTTTACCCACGGTTACCAGGGATTGGGTTAGCAGGAGTTTGCGTCTCATTTGCATTTTTGCGACCCCTACTGGTCAACCGAGCACCTGAAGGCCATTAACCCTTAGAGCACTAAATGCAGCTATTGTTGCTAAATGATGGAAGATATCAAGATATCAAAATCAAAGCAGTTGAAAACCTATCATGTGGCGACTTGTTTAAAAGACCTCCCTCACGAGAGGTCTTTTAAACAAGCTGCCACATGATAGGTTTTCAACAGCATAAGATAATTACATTTATTTTTTTTAACATTTATTTCAGCACTTTAAGGGTTAATGCCTCTATGATGTGAAAAGTTCAGATCTATAAGCCCATTTTCAAGCCTGCATTAGGTTTCCTGATCCGTTCCCCCTCATAATATGAATCCATTTTTCAGCTTGGCGAACTTCATTTAAAATATGTCTACTGTGACCGAGCATTAAGCCGCAGCAGCAACCGTCACTGGAAAAGTTCACACCTATTTCTCAAAGATATGCGAGTTTGTCTCACTCAAAATAATGAACAAACCTAAGGAAATATACAAAAGATAATCCATTACAAAAACATTTGTGCACTTGAGGCGGACACCAGCTTTGCAGATGATCTAGTTTGAGGCTGGAAATGTAACATGAACTCAGTTAAAGTTTTGCAATACGAAATTCCCAGGCTGTTTGCTTCTCCCGAAGACTGCTTCAGCTTCCTGGCATGAAATATTAATTTATATGCCTCGTAATATCAGGATTGTGTAAATCACAGATGTCACAGCGCGTGAAGAGTGAAGTGTTTCCTCTGCTTCTGTGAAAAGCTGAGAAACATTCAGTAATGAAAAAAATGGAGAAATAAGTCCACCAGTAATAAGCAATATACTCTTTATGTCCCCCTTTAAATTACATTTCAGAATACTTTTGTGGCTGAAGGCATTTTGCAAAGACAACGAGAACAGAGTTGACATTGTTCAGTCAATAAATGTCGCCTTTTCTACCATTCTAATTCCCTTTAAGGAATACATTTAATATGCAGATTGAGACATCAGTTCAAAATGATTTTCTCCTCCCTAAAATCATTGTAAGCCTACCTTACCTTTACCTGTCACTTAAGAAAAGGTGGTTGTTTTACACTCATAACAGATGACTCAAATAAATTGTATAAAAAATACAATTTAAAGGTTACTTAGAAGCAGACACAATACAGTAGATCACATGCAGAATAGATAAATTACTATTGCAAAGAAATGTGATCCATTTTGTTTAACCTCTGATATTCATTGATGATTGGGGATTACCAGGACAGACAGACAGTAATGTACACTGAAGCATAAGCCCTGTTCCCTGCCAAAAGAGCTCTTTTAGCTGTACTTTTCAATAACACTCAGTATAATATTAGGCCCTTACAAGTGCACTCTCAAATTCCCCTCAACCTGTGACCCCTGGTTAAATTTCAACCCTCAACCAAACCCCACCAAATCAGCGACTGCATTCCTCCCCACTCCACAATCAGCACTTAAATAGCCATCCATCAAACTGTGCACAGCCCTGTTTATTAAAATATTACATTTGCATGATTTGTTTGTATTTAGTGGTGAATTTCAGCCAAATGTAACAAAATGTAAACCCAAACAGTCAATAAATTCAGAATGTGAGAGAGACACAGTTATTTTCCAAAAAATCCATTACAAGGCTCAATAACAAAAGCAATAAATCATGATATGACATGTTCTCAGCTAAATACTCCCAGAAATATAATGTGCAAACCATACAAGACACGCTGCCTGGGTCAAAATGGTAGTGTGGCCCACATTAGACTCGGAAAATGGAGGCAGATTTCAGACTTGTAGATTTGACAACTGCGCCCTCTAAGCAACATGTGAAGAATGAATTACACATACAGTGTGCATGTATCTTACAGGAACATGAATGCACTTACTATGCAGTGAGATGTTTCAACACATGGCAAACACGAGCAGATTTGGCACGCTTACTGCAATCATCAGGATTCAATACAGCAGTCGTGCACTCGCATGTCGCCAGAGAAATGCAGATGGTTTACATGGAGTTGAGCACTAGACATAGTGTGATTCGTTATTGAGGTGAAATCTGACAAGATTTGATTTTATAATCTCCTCTCACTTGTACACAGTACCTGTTGGCTCGTCGTAGTTCTATTATTTAGCGTTAAAGTGCAATCGATGCCCTGCTGGAACCTACCTGAAACCAAAGAGTTCATGCATTCGATCTAGCCGTGCCCTTTTTGAATGAACAGCTTGATCTTGTGCTGTACGTTGCTATAGGCATTGTGGGAGATTGCCAGGCACAGTTAAGCTATAAATCAGCCTGTCTAAGTCACAAGATTAACTCTGATTAGTTCTGTACCACACTGTGATGTATAGGTTTGTATATACCATTCATGTATTTATGTCTGTTAACATATTAGAAGAGCTGCACTGGCCCATGTGTGTATTGAGTGAGTGGTTTGTGAATACCTGTGTGTATTTGCAGGAAATTTTACAACACCACTCAGCATCAAATATTAAAAATTGATAAGAAATGATCGTTTTGAAACTGATATAATTGAAACAGTCATTAGCGCAGTTAATCTTTTTTATGATTTTTTTTTTTTGAGAATTACATTCCCGTGAAGAATTGAAGAAAAAAGAAAGTGCTCAAGCTTGTTCTTTACACTCCTGAAGAGAGACATTTCCCTTTTAAAACAATTATGAAAAACAAAAGCCCAAAACTCAATGGATCTCAACTCTGCAATAAGAAATCACGAGTGAACATTTGTAAAAGGCCCCCACATGCTGGCTGTGCCAGTATATATGTCCCAGCTGTCTTTGAAGCAGTAGTCCGGTTTAACCCAAATGTTCCCTTACAAACTGTCTCATAACATGGATAAAGCAACCAGCTGCTGCGGTTCCTGTGCGTACATTCACACTGAGGAAAACAATAAGGAGCCTTGATCCAAAATGGAGGACAGTAGAACCTTAGTCATCAAGCTGAGGGAGCGTAACCGAGGTCCATCTCATCTCCCACATCATTCCTAACTTAGAGACCAGCTCCAACCGCCGTTTTCAGGCTGGGAGACACAAGAGATAAGCGTGTGCTTGGTTTTGTCTCCGTGAGCCTGAAAGGAACCAAAAATATTCCCTTTCACTTTGAAAACAGGCATTGTTGCCAACCTACTCTGCAGATAGTCTGGCACAGACTCGCCCCACGGTGCCTGATGAAGGTGCGATGAATCCGACTTGGTGTCCAGCGAGAATTAAATCTGTCAATAGCTTCTGCTTACACAATGTGTTACAATATCAATAGTGTTAATATCAAATAACTACTAATGTAACCATGGAGACCCTGGTTTTTCAAGGATACTTCTCGCCTCACTCAGTGTTGGAGATTCAGAGAATCTTTTGTGTGGTGGTCGGAGTGTTTTCTTTTCTTTTTGAGAACTGTGAACTCAAACGCATGCACAACTAAGAGGTGTCTTTACGCCGATACAAAGATAAATTCTCTCTGCTCAAGTGCTGTGATATTACCTGTCACCTGCAGTTCCATTGCTCTTCATCATCCGATTGCTGCTCCAATCGGTATAACTGATGGGACGTGTTCTTTATGCATGGCTTCCTCACCCACAGTCGCGTTACTCTTGGTGTTGCTAAGTGCGCTACTTTGACACATTAGCTGAGGCACTTAATCCCAGAGATGCACAACAGGCATGAGATAAGCCTTAAACAGGGTGTCAAACGGAAGAAACTCTCAGGCAACATGCAGAGTAGCAAATGCTACTTGCGCTACAACATAACAACTAACTCCAGTAGCCTGAAATTATGTCATTTTACTCAGCATGCCTAGATCTTACCAACTCCCTATTACATGTATCCAGCACCACAGAGCAGAGATTTTTGGTGGCTAAGCTCATTCTTATCCCACCTTTAAAATGAAAAGGCCAGCCAGAGACAGCCAGGACTCACCTCACTAAGACATATGAAGCTCTAGCAAAGGTTCAGTCCAGAAGACTTCCCTTTCACATGCCCCGGCCAGTGGTTTATTTCTCATTCACCTGCCTTCACTCCTCTCAGCAGCTGTGATCATGTGGGGACATCAATTGAGACATTAGCCGTCCAGTTAACTGATAACATCTATCCAACACCACTGCGCCACACCTACGTCGTTAGCCTATCATCTCGCAGCTGTTTTTTTTTAAATATGATTTTATCTCTCCCTTTAGTACATTCATGCTTCTGTACTGCACACCCCCCACTGCCCAATCACTGCCCAGTCTCAACTGATTCATTGGTTTCATCAACCTATCAGTTAAAGTCATCAGCCTCCATCAGCACCAGTATCTGGACCCTGTGGGGGATTTATCCTGCTGCGGCTCAGGGCAGATACTCCTCAATTACAAAATCTCCCTGTTGAGTCCAAACGCCAATGACTTTGTAAAGGCTATTAGCACATCTGTTAGTCTGTATTCTCAGCAATAAATCATTATCTTCACATGATTGATTGGTATAAATTAAGTGTGATCAGGTGAGATCAGAACGGTCATGGTGTTTTTGTATCAGACACCTGTATCACTGAGTGACTTTATTCAGGCAGCACCACTACCTTAGTTTTTTAGTTCATTTATTACCTGCTGTTCCGAGATGTTTTTATCTCAGTATTTTCTAAATCCCTTCAGTACAGACACAGATGGCCTTACCCACAGATCTAGCCCAAGTCTTTTGGTCCGCCCGATTCAGCTTGAAAAATCACGGCTCAGAAATGATGCCGGCAAACTTCATGCTAAAAGGCGCGGTCAGCTTCATCAGGGCTAAAGTCAGGGAGGAGACAACCATCTAAAGCTGACCAATAGAAATCATGCCTTATGAAAGATGACGGGAATACTGACTTTCAAAGGAAGCAGAGCAACTCCCTCAGAGATTAATTATTAGCCATGAAGGCCCTGCGGCCCATAATCAAAGATCATTCCTTCATATTATACTATTGATTAATCAATTTTTTTTTTTTGCAAATGTCCCAGTTGCCTGGCAGGGCGGTGCTCAATTTTGCAAGTACAACAGTTTTGTATGAGCCTCTTGAACTTCAGAGACAAAGGACAGGCAATAGCAATATTTATGATTCATTATCCCCAGTTTTTTGTCCACGCAGCAAAATCTACAGGTAATCTGACAGTCACACTTTTTTAAAGGCCTGTATTTCTGGCATGGTTTGCTGCGTGCGGTTTAAAAAAAAAAAAAACCCTCAAATTAAAGCTGAGAATCTGCACAATTACACGATAATTTGAGGGTAATTACATACGCATGGAATGAACCCAACATGAACTGCAGTCCTCCGAAACTGAGTCACTGTCAAAATCCTTCCAATTTTGGATCTCACTAACTAAACATGACAAGCACATCGCCTTCTGAAATTAGTCAAGCCAAACGAGCGAGCAAAGGTGCTCACCAAAATTGGATCATCGGCCTTGGTCCATAACTCCCCAGCTCTGGGGCTGCGTTGGGAGTGTGTGTGGGCAGAGAGAGACCCAATCACAGGACTGGGTGGACAGAACTGCGCAGCTGCAGAGCACTGCTGTCACGTCCTGAGGAGCGTAACAGCTGTTGCCTCTACAGCAGCCTGACGGTTTCACAGAACTAGGTGTTACTGATCCTATTCGGCTTTCCCCAGGAAAACGACACGAGCTGACAGCTCTCTCCCCATGAAGTGTTATGCAACGGGCTAACAAAATCTGGTTACCCCGAGCAACCAAAGTAGTTGAGATGGAAAAAAAAAAAAAAAAAAAAACATACGTATTGTCCCGCACTCCTTAGCGGCCAGAAAGAGCGATACAGAAACGACAGGTCTGTAGGATCGTACCCATGCTATTGGAGAAGTTCGCAGAGCGTGTTGGGCTTATCTTAACCCTTAAAGCACTACACGCAGCATTTGCTACTCGCTGATATAATGAAATAAAATCAAAGCCTTTGAAAACCAATCAGGTGGCAACTTGTTGAAAAGAGCTCCCGCAGGGGAGCTCTTTCCAACAAGTTGCTGCATGATAGGTTTTCAAAAGCTCAAGATATTTAAATTTTTTAGCATTTGAAAATGTATTTGCGCACCCTAAGAGTTAAAGCGATAAGTCCTCTGCTGAGATTTTTCAGGTGCACTAGAGAGCGACAGCACAGTCAGCCCTGGATGCAGCTGTGTGTTTGTGTAACGGTGGCTGTGTTTGTGTGAGCAGGAGTGTGACTGTGTGAGCATTAGTGCGTTGGTGTCAGTCTGTCTTTGTGAACAGGAGTGTGTTTGTGTCAGCGTGAGTGTATTCATTCGAGTGTGTTTGAGTGAGCATGAGTGTGTTTGCATAACGGAGAGTATGTATTTGTGAGCAAATGTTTGTGTAATAATGAGTGTGTTTAAGCAAGGGTGAGTGCATTTGAGTATCACTAAGTGTTGTGTAAGGTTAAGTATGTTTATGCTACAGTGCACATAAACAAAGTAGGGAGTAAAATGCCAGCCCTTTTACAGATATTTTGCAATGACACAGTCTGATCAAAACACTGAAGATGCAGAGTTTGCAAGATGTCCTCCAGCCCACGGACAGGGCCAGGCATAAAAATAATGCATAAAATATCAACAATCTTGACATATCTTAAATATGCAGAGAGTGGGCGTGCAGGAGAAGAGCAGCTGAGACAAGTTTTTCATGAGGAGCGGAGCGGATGAGCATCATGTCAAAGCTGCCGTCCTCTCGCCCGCTCTCTCTCTCTCTCTCTCTCCAGCACAGTGCATGTGCCGCAGGTCTGATCTGCAATCATATGTCACCAAAGAAGAGACAGGAGTGGCCTGCTCCGAGCCGGATCACCACTAATATTTTATTAAATTAAGATGGCCGAAAGTAAGCCATCACAGTGATGTCGAGGACCTGTGAGCAAACGGAGACTGTAGGTCAGGGCACTGCTGATGTGGAGTCCAGTAGCATTAGCCTGTTATGATTACAAAAGGCTTTCGACAAAAACACCCCTCACATGCTGTGGTATTAGCCCAGTTAAGTTTTCAACACAGGCAGTGCATGCAGAACACAATGCAACAGCAAACAAGATGCCAAGTACTTTTTCAAACCGTTATTTCACTAGGGAGGTTTTGCTGAGAAAAAATATTTCTCGTTTTCAAACGCGCTCTGGGAGAATTGCCAGATAGAACTGTAGCAGGCGAGGGAGATGAAGAGGGGTAAAGCCCTGGAGTTGGCTTGGGGTTAAGGGCCTTGTGCAAGGGCCCAACAACAGAGTTACTCTAAGTTCATTTCTCCAGATGAAAGACAAAATCCCACACCCCACTGGGGCTCCAAACAGGAACTGTACAGTCGAGCAGTACACCCCCAGGCTACCCTGGTGTGTATCATTTCTTTTAAGTAAATTAAAAAAAATTAAAAAAAAGAGCAGAAAGACCAATGCATTTATCAAATCAAGTGCATTTATGAACATTCTTATATCAGGGCTGTCAAATTGGTCTTTAAAAGGGCCAAGGGGCGGCAGGTTTTCAATCCAAACAAGCAGAAGCTCAACTGATAAAACTAATTTAATCAACTGATCTAAGCCTGCACAGTTGATTAGTTGTATCAGGTGAGCTTCTGCTCGGCTGGAACGAAAACCTGCAGCCCCTCGGCCCTTTTACGGACCAGTTTGACACCCCTGATCTGTATTCTCTTAGAGTATTCTCTCGAAAGCTCCTATACCCATCAGTGTTTCATAATATATTCATATAGATTAAATTAGCCACGGGGAGTTTGGAGTGGAGCGTGAGAGATAGCGCTAATCCAGCGGCTGACGCAGGGTCAGACCCGAAGGCGCTGACGCACGGGGGGGGGATTAACGGTGATCCGCAGCTGGTGGCTTTCGCGCGATTCCAATCCCGTTCGGTATTGCACGAGGAGAACACGGAACACGGCGAACTGCTGCCTGCGCAGGAATGCGGGAAAATATTACATTCGGTATGATGAGAATCTTACACGGAGACCTTCATATGCGACCGGAGGACACGCTTTTAAAGAGACGATCGCGTCAGACCCCCACCCCAGACGTTCAGAAGCTGGGCAACGTCTGGAAAGCACGGGGACCAATCAGCTCTCTCTATCTCTTCAGTTCCGTACTTTTGGTGCAGACCTGTCCTCTCTCATCCACAGAAGGAGAGCTGATATCAGTGAGAAGATAAGATTGGGCTACTCTGAAGCTACAAATTAAATATCAGTGCAGTTAGTGATCGTTGGAAAGAGTACATTCAGTTCGCTCAAAAATCTTTGAAAAATGTCACTCCTTTCAATTCTTCTCATGTTCCCATTAATTGGACATGGCCATATTTGAGCTTTAAAAACAGGCCACCGACTGTACTTTTGCAGCAAAAAAAACGCTTCAGGGTGTATGAGCCTTTTTCAGCTTTGATTCCATTTTTCATAACATTTCGCCTTTTTCTCATTATTTCACACATGCAATACATATTTTTTGAGATGAAAGAACTTTAAGAAGAAAATGACTAACATTATTGAAACTCTGCTCGAGTTCCCGTCCAACTTTGAAGTAATTTTGCTGGATGCTGAAATTAAACTGTTAAAATGAAAAAGAAACTGCAGTTAACTCAAAAAAACTGAACAATGCCAGAATAATGAGTCACACCAATGTCACCTTAAAATTAATTACAGCCCAGTTTTAAATATGAAAATGTAGCAGTTCGGTTCAGAAAATACGGACTGAGATTCAAACAGCCTTACTCTCCCTCTCCGTATGTCACAACTGATCCGTATTCACAGCGATGGTACTACACATGTAATAACAGGATAATAATGACTATATATCCCTGAATGCATTCTTTAAGCAGTCATTTCTGAATGGTTTTTTTGTTTATTATTCTTTCTCTGGCTGAAGAATAGAGCACTCTGTGGTTGGTCGCAGTCACTTGATTGGACTGTTCCGAGTGGTAAATTAAGTTGATTGGCCCTCACGCCGCAGTTTGTCCTTTAAAGGTCAAGTGATTGTAATATCAAAATGAAATGTCATCAGTACGAAAGCCAACATCTTGGAGTGCCATGATTATGTGCAGTTCATGCCTTTTGCCACTGTCTGAAGATTTCTGGAGCAGAAATTATTAATAATCAAAGAGTCTGAGTGCAGGAGACAACCCAAGCTGTGCTTACTCACCGCTTCAGTCAGAGCTGTCAGGAGAGCAGGAGACAAGGGCTGTAGGAAGTATGTTTAAAAAGGCTCATACACACATACACACACACATACACACGCGCGCGTGTGCACACGCACGCACACAGGCACACACACACATACACACACACACACATGCTAACGCACAAAGTCATGCGCACCCATGCACACAGATATGCGCGCACTCACGCTCATGTACACACACGCACGCACGCACACAAACCCAGATAGGAGATAGGCTCGCACACACACACAAACAGACACACACAAACTCACACTCAGACACACACTCACATGCACACAGTCACTCACCCACGCACGCACACACATACAGATAGGCCCAAGCACACACACACACACAAACACGCGCGCACGCACACACATGCGCATGCAAACTCACACACACACACGCACACAAACACACCTCTTTCCACTCAATGCTCTTTAAATGAGTATTCACCGAAACAGATCAACAGCATGCCAAAACAATCATATCCGCAAGCTAAAGGCAGAGCCAGGCAGTATATTCTCCTGTAATGTGACCGGTGCAGCGCTGTAACACTCCATACTGACTGCACTGATAAGGGAAGCCTCACTGTTAAAACTGGAAATGGCGGAATAAGCTGGTAGATCATTCTGACAGAGAACAGCTCCTGCTGACGGACACAGTCTTGCCGTTATCTCCCGGTGTCAGTAATATAGAGACAGAGACTGTAGTGTCACCGCGTAGCTATCAGTCCTGTTCCTGAAGCAAGATCTGCGTAAGGGAACAGGATTCAGTGTCTCTCGCACATAGGCTGGAGGCCGGCAAGAGCACATCAAACCTGGGTACTGCTCACTCTCCAGAGCGTACGATGGAGATTTGCTATTCAGCATCATGATGCGATCAGACTGTGTACAAAACACTATTAAACCAGCTGAACCGGTTGTTCCTAAGTGCAGTAAACTCAGAATAGACAGGTGGTTAGATGTAGAGTATTATCTCTCCTTTGACAGCGAGGCAGTACTGCATTAACCTTAACAAAACACAAACACACTCTCTCAGTTCTGGCTGCCAAAAAACAGATATCAAGAGGGCGTGTGCTCAGTCACACTCACTGAGTCAAATCTGCACTCTTCAGTGTAAAAACATCCGTCACCAGCACAGAATACATTACAGGGGCTCTGACAGATGGTCCTGTTTGATATTTAGAGCAACCCTGGTGGATCTCACATTTGAAGATAACAGTGGGGAACTCACTGGCATTTAAATGTGAAGCATTGCAAAATAAAAATTATATAAATAAATTGAATGATAAAGATAAACATGGATAAATAGAAGATACCTCTATTATAGACAATGTTTTGTATATACAGAATATGTAAATAGAAGAACATACATATTCTGTAACTTCCAAGACAACACATTCTCATCCCAACTCATCAGATAGTGACGCTACCTGATGAAGCGTAGATATAGGACAAAAAAGAACGCTTTTGGCATCCTTATTAGACGTTTAGAGTTAGGATATGGGTTAAGGGTAAAAGGTTAGGGGGTAGGATTTGTTAAATAAGGACTCCGAAACTCTCCATTTTCGTCATATATTGACACTAGGTCAGGTAGCGTCACTATATGACGAGTCGAGATGAGATTGGGCTCTCCCAGATGCTAAATAGCCTATAATTACTGCTTACATCTTGCATACTTTTTATGTATTTGAAGGACCTTAATAACATTTGCACATACTGCATGTGGCCAGGTCTAGTGTACATTGTCTCCCATGAAGAAGGGAGTTTATGACAGTGTTTCCCATACATTGATGAGACTATAGTGGCCCGCCATAGTCTAATTTACCCCGCCATAGTCTCAATATGCGCAATTGCCGCGTGTTGAGAATACATGCGCACATAAAAAAAAAAAAAAAAACGGGAAAATAGGAAAGGTACCGGAAGACACGGAATTTGCGCAACCCCCCCCCGGCTCAACAAAATGAAAGTGACCCCCTTCCGAAAATCAGTCTGCCACCACACATGTGCCCCCATATTCTCCAAAAATTCTGTGGGAAACACTGTATGATTAGTGTGAAATTTACTTCAGGTTGCTCATGGGCACCTCAGGAGAGCTCCAATAAGGGAACCAAGCTTTCCTCAACAGCTGTGTTGTGCTCTTATTTTCCAGGTTTCAAGTCTCAAATTGAGAGGTGTTTGGGCCTGACGAGTACCGTTGGACAGTGGAACACCCAGAGCTCTAATTGCACTGATGAGCCCTGAGGTGGAATCAAAGATTGGCAGAGCCAGTGCTATGATTATGGCCACAAGTTCCACACAGTTAACCACGGCATCACACCCAGGGGCAAATATTCGATATGCAGGGATGACCCGCCTCATCTAACAAGACCAACTCTACTGGCTTAAACGATGCCTGAGGTCCCCTTGCCCCCAGCTGCACATTATGTCTTGTCCGCTAGATAAAATGGCTGTGTAGAGCAGGTGGGGAACCATGTAGAGCATGAGAGAAGCTTGCAAGTGTGTCTCCGTCAGGATATGAAGCTGGTTTCTCTACCATAGCTCCACAACACCCTATGAGTTTGGCCCTGTGATACAAACAAACAAGGTTGGTGAGGTAACAAATAAAGAGACCAGCCATACAGGGCAGAACACATCCAGACCCTATCGAGATTCACAGGGACTGTAAACCAAACAAACCTCCTTTAATGTGGACAAAACCGATAGCATCGACCTTCCAATAAAGATCCTCTGATGGAGAGGGTGTTATCTATGCAATCGTTACTAAGAGCTCAGAAAATATCTCTCGGATTTTGGCTGCCAAAAACCTTAGGGAAGTGATGCACTTCGGATAATTAAATGCCTTGATAGCCAAATATCTGACTGTGTACTACTCTTCTCTGGTACTTTTATTTCCTATTTTACAATGCTATCCTTTTGGCCAAAATTTTCATTGCACAAATGTACAAGCAATCAGAAACTGACTGTTAGCCACGGGAGTCAGAGAGACACCTGAATATAAACAAGGGAATTTTTGCTAAGTGATGCCCTTGCATGCTCGCCAGTGTTAATGGAAACTTGTCCAATTTGTCTTGGCTCCTGGAAGAGAGAGTGGAGTTAGCTCCATGTTGGACTTAATAAATCATGTTTGCGATGCAGTGCCAGTGTCAGCCATGGAAAACACAGGCGTGCAGATAAATTGATTCCTCACGGAGGGCGCAAACACACCTCGGCGCAAAAAAAAAGGGAGGGGGGGAGGTGTGGGTACACAGGATTGTGATGCATATCAAACTGTCAATGAAAGTAATGGGCCTGCCGTGTAGTTAATCAGTCAGTTTGACACAGCGCAAATAAAGTGTTTCTAAAGAGGTATCAAACAAGAGCTTCATAGCATCACATCTGCATGTGACAAAGCAGCAGGAAGTACGGTGTTCGCAGGGCAGCACATCGAAACTGAGTTTTTCTCCCACCACCTGAATCATTTGGGAAATCTCCGAACAAACTGTGCAGCCATTTGAGACTGACTTCACAAAAATCCAGAGAATGCATCTGGTCAGGCCTTGGTAGGACATGGTGTGCTTGTGCAATACCAGTCCAGATTTTAAATGGTTAGCTTGGACCGCGAGGAATTCATCCCACTAAGAGTTTTACAGCAAAGCCATTTTGTACACTGAACAGGTTCTGTACGACTGCACACTTACCCTTAGTGTAAAGTTCCGTACACATAACAGTAGCTGGGCAGCCCCTGAAGCTGAAGTTCTCTGCACAGACTATTACATGTTTCCACATTACAGCTTGGCAATAAAATCACACCTATGTACAACTGTATGTTTCCGCACATATGAATGAACCAAAATATTTTTTGAAAACATGCATTAAGTAGACAGTCTGGTGGCCTGCGACCGCATGGGTGTAGCCCACGAGCGCCCGCTTGTGACATCTTAAAAAATCTGACCTGTAGAGCGTTCACAAGCCATACACTGAAATGGGCACATTTTCAGCATGACGCTGTGCTTTATTCGGTCAATTCTGTTGCCATGGAAACCAGAATCGATAGGTGTTGTGACCTAACCACAGCCTATGCTCACACCAAATATCAAAGGAATCGGTTGAAATTTGTGGCCTCCAGAGCGTCCCCAAGAAAATCTCGACGAACGCGGCAGTGGCGGCACAGACGACGACCATGAATCCTTAGTAGCTGCCAACTTTCACAATTATGACTCCACTCAACTCAATATATCTCTGCATCTTTAAAAATGTAGAGTCAAAGGCAGTGTCCTGCCTCTGCGTATCATACTGTACATGGTAAAAAAAATTGTCTGCAGTTGGCAAATCAACAAATGATTTGATGATATGATGATATGATACGCAGAGGCAGGACACTGCCTTTGACACTACATTTTTAAAGATGTCAACAGACAATCCTCACTTTGATGAGAACATTGTATCTTTAAGTTGAATCAGTGACTGTAACTCTGAGCATGCTGAAACAATACAAGGCGCAACCGTTTACTGTATAGCAGGGCTATTCAACCGTGTCCAGAAAGGGCCGGTGTGGGCGCAGGCTTTCATTCCAACCAAGCACTTACACACCTGTTACCACTAATCAACCCAATGAGTCTTTGCTAAAGAGCTTGATTAGTAGTATCAGGTGTGTAAGTGCTTGGTTGGAATGAAAGCCTGCACCCATACCAGCCCTTGCAGGATAATGTTGAATAGCCCTGCTGTATAGCATCGTTTCTATCATGAAATTTAATAATAATAATAATTATAATAATAATAAAGTAAACAATTAAATTGAGACAGAAGATGCACTGCGAAATAAAAGCATTCCAAAAATGAAGTTTGATACAATAAATAAATAAATAAATAAGCAAGATAGCAGAGGATTCGCATGGAGTAACACAGGTGCTCACCAGCGCAAGTGTAAATCACCCTCTAAATACCGAATACATACTATTCAGCAATTCACTCGCGCCTCTCAACCAATGGTTTGGCTACAGGCAGCAGGTTTGGTGTTAATGTTCTCGTGGCATCAAATACGGGGGGGTTCAATGAAAATGATCCCCCTGTCGTGAAATGCATTCCGAAATGCAACTCTAATGACAAGAACTGCTCACTTCAGCGATCAATCCTCTTTGTTTAGCGCAGGCTACACGCGCGCGGTGAAGCAACAATTTCAGCGCAATTTGCCTAAGCGGAGCGGAACGCTAGAGCTTCATAAGACAATACAACAGTCGATGAATACGTATTCGTAAACTTGCAAAGCACACATTTCTACTGCAACCCATTTCAACTACAACAATTACTAATAATAATCATCGCCATCATCATCATCATCATCATATATCTCTTGAAACTCTTCCCAGCGATGTTTTAATGCAGAAATCTGATATTGACGGCTTTACGGTATTGCCATAAACAATTGGACTATCAGAATACTACAGCCAAATCTCCAGCACATTAAAATAATAACTTTCCGGTGGGTTTTTTCCGACCACACAATTGTGTTATTGTAAACAACTACCTCTAAAATATGTTTGTTTTATATTATTTTACTCACTCAAGCCTATATACGTGTTCAGAATGTGAAAAGCTTCACTGCTGCAATTTCCCTTCGTGTATCTGGGAACGAGCATAAAAGACGACGCATTTTTTACAAAGACCAAACAAACACATCGGCAAGATGAAACAATGTGCGATCCATGCACAAAATCAGCCACGTGTGCGAGCTCTGAGAACACTAATTCAGCGAATTTTTATTAATTTAAGTGTAGGAAGTAAAGTTGTTGCTAGGCTGATCATTTTTAGACTGAAGAACATAAACTTCAGCCTTAAACCTAATGCTCTATTCACATATACGCCCTCAGTCAGTGGCTGCGTAAAGAACGCAAAAATCGCCAAGACGTCAATCATCAGCCTAAAACTTTACATCTTAATAATAAACTTCCCACAGAAAACTAACTGTTTCGCGGTATGGACGGTTATTTCAGGACACAATGGCTCGTAGAAACCGCTACAAGTCTCGAGTTTTACACAAGATAATCAGATACCTAAATCCAAAAAAGGGGGTGCAAATCTTACCTTGATTGCCTTAGTCGATTGGCATTTCACTTGATGGGAAACAGTGGCCGTCTGGTTCATGTTTGAACGCTTGCGGTGTTCCGGTCCAAAGAGAGAGCGGACAGGTAGCGACTGAAAATGCAACCTTTAAGGACTATTCGATTGACCATCCACTTCTATGCGACGCCTGGATATCCTTTAGGTTTAAATCACTGCTCTCGCTGTCTGTTCCGCACACGTTGAATTGCGCTTCGCGCAAACCGTCGACTTTCATCAGTCACCGCATTTATTCTACCGACTGCCTAGTGCCTGGACTGATTGCTCGAATCTGCACCCACCTCCACACAATGTCGCCGCACAGCTCGGTTTAGCAAACAGTCAGGGGAGAGACACGGTTTTGAGAGGCTCTTGGACGGTTATATTTTGAACAAGCTCCGTGCAATCTCGACACGCATGAACCTGAACCCAACAAACAAAAATGGCAATGTTTGTTCATTGTTTATGCAATACAGTATTTTTCCCCTCCATTTCCATAAAGGGTGCCCATAATTCCTGAGTGGACCGTCTGCTTTATTTTGAACCCGTAAAATTCCCCATGTCATTCTGTAAAATCATTTTGGGGAAATTGGTGACTTTCCCTGCAGGAACTTGACCCTGCAACTGTCAAAAATTCAGTTCCCTTTCACTTTGTGGTCAAGACTAAGCTTAACATCTAATGATGCAACACATTTTCTAAATAAATAGTAAACGTTTAAAGACAGATAAAGCACTGCTCGAGGTTAATGTATACACACTGTAGTAGTAGGCATACTACACAGGTAAAAATTGCATAATATTTGTTACACTTCTACATGGAGGTATTTATTCCTATGTATCTTTGCATAATATTTGTTTGTGCTTTTTCAAGAAGAATGTTAACTCTGAATTCCTCATTGTCAGATAGAAGTGTCATGCATATTGGCACAGACTACAATAAACAGACAGGGAGATGGGTAAACTACAAAGCCAGATTCGTGGGTTAGCGAGGTCTGGGTTTTCAATGTCACAAAGGTGGATCTCTTAACCTACCGCTTTAACATATGGTTACAGTTATTGTGAGTTCAAGGCTTTTTGAGCCAGCTCACTTCAAGAAAGCCTGACTAAAGTAAAACTTCCTTTGGAGTACACCCCTCAGAACTCTTTAATTACCTTAACAAATTGACTGTTAACTGCAGTCGGACCAGCTTCAGCTTTTGGCTCTAGATACTTATGTTACTCGGGGCAATTCTCTTGTTTGTTGGGTTCTGATTCATGCGTGTCGGAGTTAAGCTGAGTTTGTACAAAACTTTGCTTAGATATAATTACCCAAGAGCCACGTAAAATGCGTCTCTCCCCAGACTGTTTGCTAAGCAGAGCGGTGCGGCGACATAGTGTGGAGGTGAGTGCAGATCCAAGCGATCAAACTTCTCTGGGCTCGGTGTCATCTGAGATTGACTGTAGCAGAAAGCCAAGTGCAGTGCAATATGCCTGCTTCTGACATGTTTTATTGATTTAATTATTTTTAATTTGTTTATTTTTTGCCTTAGGAGGCATTTATTAAGCTCCTGGCAGCATTTTTTTAACACCTGGTGGCATTTAATGAACACCTGGTGGTGTGAGGCATGAATAACACATGTTCACCTGTCTCGTTTATTAGCACATTCCCTTCTGCTCCATGATCTCTTTACGGGATTCATGTGTGACTTTGGTTCCGCTCATTTTCCCACCTTCTGTTCCTGCCAGCCTGTTCTGCAGTCTGTTTTGCACTCTGCACCTGCTTCAGTTATAAGTGACATGCCTGAGAGTCCTGTTCACCTGCGGCTCATCGTCTTCTCAGCCACATCATGCAGGTACGTTTGTGTCCTTCCTTGCCCGTTTTGAGCTATTGTTGCAGGTTACCTGTTTCCAGACACTGCCTGTGTTTTGAAATGCCCTTTGCCTCCTGTCTTTGGTTCTGCTGCCGAGTCTGAATCTTTCAGATTTTGATTCTGCCTGACTTTGTTTATGAGACACATTACTGTTCTGGATTTTAGCTCTGGAATAAATACCATTGGAATTCGCTCATTTTTTCAGCACTTGAGTCCTTATCCATTGGGGGTGGTAACTGGCAGCACCATCCACCATCAAAAGCCTAATAAACACCTCTAAACGCAAAAAACTACATTTCTGAAGCAAGAGAATTGTCGCACTAGGCTCTCCATACACTGGCGGCATCTTTTTGTCATTTGAGTCAACATTTCATCTGGTTTTTTGATAAAGCAGCCACCATGTTTTCCAGACTAAAGATGACAAGGACAACCCACTCTGTTATCAGCATCAGGTCCTAAAGCCAGCTTCTGTCAGGGGTGTGTCAGTGCCCACAAGAGACGTGAACATTTGTGAGGGCACCATTAATGCAGAGAGATATGAAAGAATTTTGGAGCAATACATAGTGTCATCAAGACACTGTCTGTGCCAAGGACATCCCTCCATGCAAAACACAGGGGGTCTCCAAGGGCTCGAGACCTCTTGATTGATACTTGAGGCCTGCAGCAGCATCAAAAGCAAAAATTTGGGACATCGCTGGGAAAATACTTTTAAAAATTTGTCACTTGTAGGGCTATTCTAAAAGGTTTGAAGCGTAACTCTAGAACATTGCAAAGTGAACCAAAAGTCGAAGTATATTAAAAAAAAAAAGATCGATGTAATCACTACCATAATTTACCATATTAAATTCACAGGGTGTTCCTCCTGTTTTTTCTCTTTCCCTGGTAGTCAGACAGGCTGACCAATCAGAAGCACCAGTTTTTCAGTCAAGAATTTTGGAGAGCATAAAATCGGAGCAGGATTTGGATTTAAGGTCCAGATTAGGTGTTCCCTGTCTTAGACGGCAAGCGCACAGTCAGTTCTGGTGGTTGACGAGTTGGATGTGAGAGAGATGGGGTGTTGGGCGACCAAGGCTTTTTGATGCAAAAAGGCAATGCAAGCAATCCCGTCCGGTCCAAACCGAGAGTATGGCTACTGTATCACAAGTCGAGACAGTTATATTTATGTGAGGAGTGTGTCACAGCACACAGTGGATCGCACCCTGCTGTGTGTAGCATTTTGTAGCTGCAGAGCGGTCGGTGAACCAATTCTGACCCAGCAGTGTCAAACAGAGCTAAAACCAGGCCACTCTTAAACTGCAGCTAATCATCCTTGGCCTCTGTATCAAATTCTCTCATCACATTTTACTCTTCCGGGCTCAGACATGGCTCAGTCCTCGGATCTTTTTTGTACAGACAGTTATTGAACTTGACTTTTCGGAGCCTGTCTCCCTGAAAGGTTGAAACCTCAGTAACGAGATCTGACAGCGTGATTCAATGGGCGATTATACAATGAATAGGCCTCGTGCCAAATTACCTCCCACAACAAACTTCAAGAAGCATGGCTCACCTTTTTTTTCTCTATTTGTGGATATATTATTACGAACATGAATCAAATGGGTGTGAAATCTGCACTGGGTAATGATTAATTTTGCTACCTCGCTGCAGTAATATTATTGGCAACCATAAGGATTTGTGTCTTCAGCATTTCTCACCTGTGTATCAGACCTCCCTCAGCACGTGGTCAGCTGTGGCAGCGCTGATTGCCGTGTCACACGTTTCTCACACTGCCCCTCCACTGCAATTAGACACTAAAGAATGATTGACAGGAATGTTCCTGCTGTATCAAAGGATTCATTTTGTGTGGCTATTCAGTTTCATAGCAGCGCAGTGCTGTGTCAGATCGGTTGTTTACATCTGTAGGAGGAAGCCTACACACACACACACACACACACACACACACACAAAAATGCAGTTATATCACATTCAATAAAAAAATAGATGGAATAAAATTCATATAAATGAAATGATGTAACCACAGGCTCATGAAGCATTAAGTTCAGTCCATTGATATTTGGAAATTGGGAAAATTATTGTTATCTCAGTCTCTTCACCACAACATGTTGGAGCTAAAAAAAAAAAAAAAATGAACATGAGCCTAAAGTACAAAGTTTCAGCATTAGTTTGAGGTCGTTTACACAGATCAAATTTGGAATTCACAATATTTATAAAAATATAGTTGAAAAAGGTAAGCCATAATATTTCTTTCTATGTGCTGTTGTCTACTAATGGTAGGTAAACAATCAATTACAAATCACTAAATGCTGTTTGTTTTTGCATTTTACAGAATGTTATAATTTTTGTTAAATTGAGGTTGTGCATCATGTTAAACTTTGTAATGTTTTTTCTATGTGCCATGGACCATGTAAATAAGGTGCTCTCGTTTATAAACTGTGCTCACATGAAAGGTGACAGTCTGCTCTTCAATCTAATTGTCATTATATCCTCTCAAACTCAGAGTGCTGGAGTAGAGAACCAAAATGGGGAATATGTCAGTGCTTACTGTATTTTAACTGCTCAGATTCAGCCAAACATTTACAAACTCATTGTATACAGTGCTTCACAGTGCAGGCAATCAGTGAGCCAAACCATTTATTTACTGCAGCCCAAGACCTTACGGTAAAGAAGTAGAATGTTCTACAGTGACCAAGGCAACCAGACCTGAATCCAACTGAGCATTCATTTCCCATGCTGCAGGCGAACTGACCCAGGAAAGGGCAGGACCTGAAGACTTCTGCTGTGATAGGCTGGCAGAGCATCACTCGAGACGAAACCCAGCATCTGGTGTTGCCTGTAGGTTCTGTAATCTGGTCTACAGACAGTCATTGATTGCAAAAGATTTGTGCCCTGGTATTAAAAAATACAATTTAATTTATGACTGCACATTTGTCCAATTACTTTTAAGCACCGAAAATTGGGACCTGTGGATAAAACTGGTTGTTATTCCTACAAAGTTCAGATGTTTTTTGACAAAACCCATACAGTGAAGCTAAAAGTTTACAGTTGAAGCACATTGGTTATTTCATTTCAAATCAGAGGTGGTGGCATGCAGAGCGAAAATGATGGAAACTTCAGCACGGTCACCGCTTATGGACCTGATTGCATCAAGTGAAATACAATAAAAATGTTCAAACCATGTCAGTGAATTCAAATATGGGCAGTTTTCTGCAGCAAACTGTTGCCCTGTGTGTATGTCGCCCAATTCATGTTAAAATTTATTGCAGTTGCAATAAAGTGCAGAGGTAATCGTGTCAAGTCAAAACACAGACTTGCTTTAAAACTAAAACCCTGTCGGTACAAGAAATTTGTTCACTGGCTGATTCATTTGTGGAGTTTATTTAAGCTCGCAGGTCAAATTAATTTACCGTTTTATACACTAATGACCAGAGGAACAATCAAAGCCAGTAGGAATTAATGGATCCGTGTCGCAATCAGATCTAGGCTGTGTTTGGATGGCCAGAAGACGGCTTTTTTTTTTCTTTTAACTGTGTTTCATAATTTGGCCAGAACACCAGGAGTGACACCCCCACTCTCTTAAAAATGGTCGCAGCGTGTGAGGACTTTGGTTCGCAGAGCACACCATTTACTGTTTACATCATACCCTCCAGCCGTCATCAAATCCCAGCAGCCTGACAGTCTTTATGAAAAGTTCAGAAGTTTCCCCCGGAGGAAGGAATGGGCCATTACAGCAACAGCAGAAGGGCTTTCAGAGAGCTCTCGGCGACGCGACTTTAAAGGCTTCTGCCGATCAGGCGCTCACTGAGTTTTCCCTTCAGGTGAGTTTCTGACGACGGAGGACAGGTAATGGTTGCTGGATGCGCAGGATGACAGTTTAAAGGAATCACACCATCTCTCTCCTCACCCATCCAATTACAGTGCGACACGGAGAGGGATTATGTGTGGGGGCGGTAACTGCCCAATTAAATTCCTCTGTCCTTTTGAATGGCTTCATCACTGTGATAAAGGTATGTTTACACTGCACAGAAATCTAATATAAAACATTGGTATAGTCAGTGTTTCAAAATCATAGTCATCTGACGTGTTAGAAAAAAAAAATCCAATAGCCAACGATGATCTTCAGATCTTAAGTTCAGTTTTATTCCGTTAAATATTTTCATTTACAGCATAGCTGTATGTTGTAAATGCAGAGTAGGCAAGTGTCCTATTTTGCCATTAGACCTGTCACTTACAGTTGGATAGAACCCAATTTTCTAAGAACGAGAACACATTTCAACTTACCTCTGAACAACAAACATGCCCTGTGCCGTATCTCTTGGACTGAATGAAGAGTTAATCACTGCCCACTGAGCCGAGGAATATAACTGTTCAAAGATGTCATTTCCAACAAAATATATCACTGTTTTCTATAAGATATGTTTCAATAAGATCCGTAGCAAAAACACAGTGGGCGGGCTGAATACAAAGTGGCACACAAGGTAAAAGATGCAAGTGGGAAGTTGAAAATTTGCCAAACAGTAGCAGCAGGGATATACTGTATACCGTAACGGTTCATTTAATCCTCCCACACCACAAACAGCTCTATAAGTGGAAAGAAATATCTCAGCAGCTTGAAAGAAGCAGCTGCTAACCCATAAGCTACAGAGATGTGATTGGTGTATTTAACAATTCAGAATTCATGAAATTAACAAAGAATAATTATTTTCAGTTGTCAGTTGATGGAAAATGAAGCTTTTAACTGCATTCCTTTAAAAATAGCTGAGGCATATTTGGATTCAGTATTTATTCTTGCCATTCATCCTATTCCCACTCTTTCAAAGGGCCCATATTATCGGGGATATTTTTTTTTCCCGTTAAATTCATTTGTACAGTGGTCACCACTGTCTCTAACAGTTAAAAGGTTCATTGTGAGGACTCCCACCCCCCACCCCCCAATTTAGCTGTCGAGCACCCCTTTTCCGCTCCAGAATTTGCATCGCACACTTGGAAATTTCTGCCAGTTTCTATGTCACTAACAGACCTGCTCTGCATAGTCCACACCCACCAGCTCTGTGCCCTGCTCCTCCCACAGCTTTACTGGACTGCCCCACCTCCCGTAACTCCAGTCATACATCATCCTCTCTCCCTTTAAATGGCCAGGATGTATTCAGGGGCCTTAAAATCCATTTGTCTGGCAGACCTATATGTTGCAATGATTTTATCCAGATCAATTATTCTCAGCTTGACTTGAAGTAATAAAGATCTTTCTTATTTACTAGGCTTTAGAAAATCAGTGGGATCCTCCTTCCTGACTTGTGCATAAATGAGTTTGACAACATTGGTTTCTTCCTCATTGCAGGCTGTATTAAAGGAACATTTCACTCAAAAATGAAAACTGAGTCATCATCCACTCACTCCCATGACAGATGAAATAAGTCTGGTGTTGGTTATTACAGCCATTTCACTGGGAGGAATACAGAATAGGCTCAGCAGCGGCCTTCTCCAAAACTACTGCAGTCTGTGGGGACTTCCAAAAAACAGCAAAAAATGACTGTACAGCTCATCCAGGATCATTTAAGTCCTCTGAAGCCAAACGGTCACACTGTGACTGGAGAAGACCTGCATTCCGCCATTATTTAGCGCAAATATTCACAGCAGCCGTTTTCAGAACCAGTTCATGATCGTGTGGGCCTCGAGGCTTCAGGCTGAGTCATGCTGAATGATTCTCATTTCTAACTGTGAGTTTAACATTTCAAACTGCAAGTAAAGACAGCCTTTTAAAAACCATGACTGTCTTATCCTTAGCCTGACTTTAGGGAAGCAGCAAGTTTGGCCGAAGCCTCAATGTTTTCATAAGCTTTTAATTAGAGTGCGTGGACAACATCTGAAGCAGATCTCCACCGCTGAGACGGTCGGTATGGGACATGCTCCCACGGCTAGTATTATAGCCACTTTATGCAGCAGTTCAATTTCTCATCAACTCTAAATGGACAATCATGTACTTTATGGATTTATGGGCAAAGTATAGACAATATAAGGAGACGTGGCGAGATACAGTCCTAACGAGGGTTTTTGCAGGATTTCGAGAGTATCCATGGCATTTTGAAGAAGTGAGACGAGATCTTGCAAACTCTCTTAAGGGGGTCAATGGTAAGCCCCAGGGCCTACGCTAGTCAATAGCATGGGCATGTAGGGTCTAATCCAGGGATGATGTAGCAAGGGTCAATGTTGCCCAGGAGCCGCTTGAACACAGTTTTATAAAATTCATTAATTTTGGATTATTGGATATTGGGTTTGATTTCTGCACTTCTAAATGCGCTAATAAACAGTGACAGTGCACTTGAGCCCTGTCAGTGCGCTCTCAGAGGAGGCTTGCAAACGGATGCTTAGCAACATTATTGACTTTCGGTCGAAGCTTGTAGTCAATTATTCGTGAAAAAAAGTTGTATCTAGACGCGCACCATTTCAGAGCAGCAATTTAAGCATTGAATTTATTGTTTAAATTGTGAGAATTTAGCTGATTTAATATTATACAACAAGAATCGTGGCATGTTGCCATTTTTCATCGAAGTAGCTAATTGCAAGGCAGCCTTGTGGCAAATTTTTAATCAGCTATTCGCAAGATTAGTGGGTTAGCACAGTGCATTGAACCTAAAGTCATGAATTTAGTGTCATCACGGTGGCTTTCATTCAATCTGCCATTGCAACTGACGGTATCTCTGATTTGAGCGTAGGGTGTGTCGAGCCAGATCATGCAAGGAAATCAACCAATAGCAACCATTGAGATAGCAACCAGCAATTGGATCAGAACACTGATAGTGTAAGGAAGTAAGGAATGATCATATGAAAAGACAAACTAAAAATAGACATACTATTTACATTTTCACTATTACTTAAAAAGCCAGGCTCCAAGCCATACCTTAAGATATGGGTTGCAATCCTACCTGTGATTAATGACATATTTCAAACTCCCAGACGGAAATAATATTTATATAGTCTCCCTGGTGTTAAAATTGAAAATTGCAAATGCTCAGTGAGGCTTTATTACAAGGATCCCAGTGGACAGAGGTCTGTTTGCACGGTTTTGCAATCAGATTCTCAAATGAGTGGATTTAAGCATGTGAATATCATTGTCTTATAATTGGAACGCAAGCGGACTAAAAATCATTAAAGATTCATTAAAGATGCAGCATTAATACCCCTGTCACACCAGACAGAGTTCCCGCGGAGTTGTCACCGCAATCTGAAACTTATCAGAACTCTGTGGGATCGCAGAGAAATTTGGAAATCGTTTTGCAAATTATTTGAAATTTTCAAGAGCTGGAGATCTCAGGGCGTTCTCACGGCGATTGTGGTGTTCGTACAGAGTTCCCATGGCGTGCTGATGCATTACCACAGCGTTCTCATTTGGGATCGATGGCGTTGTCACGGAGTTCTCGTTACGCGTCCACTGCAAGCTAGGCATTTTCACTGCAGACCCACTGATTGCACGCTGAGTTCACTGCGTCCCCAAAGCGTTCATACTGTGTTTTCCCAGATGGTATAAAAGCCGTGACATCTCAGTGGACTCCATGAGGTCTTCGAGCGAACGCCGTCACTATTAGCTGTGTTTGCGTGCCGTTCATATGTGACCTTGGGGCGTGCCCATAGCACTCCCGTGGCGCTGTAGGAGACCTCACTGAGCTGCTACAATGATCCTATGGAGTTCCAACAGCGTTCAAATCAGAACGCAGAGCCACGGCGTTTGTTACAAAAGCCGTGGCTCGGCGTTCTAGGAGACCCCACGGAGTTTAGTGGAGATGCCTCAGAGACAGAGTTGGGTTCAAGTTCTTTCAAGTACTTTCAAGAATTGGATGCAAGTATTTTTTTTAAAGTACCAAAGTGCTTGCACTTGTATCGGAGTACTTCCTATTGATGCATACAGTACTTGTACTTGTATTCAAGTACTTTGCAAAGTTCTTGACCAATCTGTCTCCTAAGTGCTGACAGAGATTGGTCGAGTACTTTACATGTACTTGTATCCAAGTACTTTTCACTTATTATTAGGTATTATTAGGCATTAGGCCTAATAATATTATAAAGCCTAATGCCTAATATTAGGCATTATTAGGTAGTACTCAAATACAAATACAAGCACTATGGTATGTAAAAAAAAAATGCTTGCATACAATTCTCAAAAGTACTTGAAAGTACTTGGACCCAACTCTGCACAGAGATGCCGCTGCGCTCTAGGTGATCCCACTGCGCTCAACCCAGCGTTCTACAATTTTTGTGAACGCTGCACGAACTCCTTGAGAACGCAACTCTGGTGTGACAGGGGATTAACACCAATTCGCTAAAGTATGAACCACAGCAAAGCAATCGTATGTTTTTAATTTTATTTGGATTACTGTACCAGTCAAAAGTTTGAACTTATCCACATTTTCCATACAACACATTTCAAAAAAGTGCCCTTTATTCTTAGTTATATGGATGTAATAAGTTTGCAGCTAAGAAGCACCCAAAGATGTGCTGCACTTCTAGTGTTTTCTTCTCATTGACCTTTTTGCCCAGTAACTCCCAAAACAATTTGACTTTAATTCAGCTGTTGGCAAATGGAAGGAGCTTCTTTGTCTGCTTACTTTGCAAAATATGGCTTCTCTGAGAATTACAACATTTAGGACTCAATTCAAACAAATGAATTATTCTCTTTTAACTTCTGACTGTTTACCTCTAATCAGATTCCATCTGAGATTATATAGAGAAGTAAAGCCGTTTCAATTTCTCTAAAACAGAGTGCTTTGACATTAGCAAAGTGTGTCCAAACTTTTGACTGGTACTGTACATGACAGAAGACAAAACTGCCCATCAACGTGACCTTACCCAAAGCTTTATAGTTCAAACTTGCTCAAAATATTTCTGTTTGAAGGCAAAGAATGAGCAAACATAGATATTTTGCAGTTTTATCTGCAATTTATCAGGGGTTGAAGAAGCATTTCTCAAGAAATAAACAAAACGCGACCTTAGAATCATAGGATTCTATCTAACATTCACAGAGTTTTGAGGAATTAGCTTGCAAAGTTTGGCTGTTCAGTGTAGGAGATCTTTATATTGATACACTTAAGTAAAACACTGAATGAATTAATCAACTGACACTTTATCTATTAAAGTGTCTATTATCACTATTAGAAGATTTCTGTGATTTAGATGGAATTTTATGGATAATTTAGGAATTAATGACAAATAGTACCTTGTAACCTTACTGAATGGACAATTAAACATATTTACAAGGTTCTGACTGAAATCAACGCTTTTTAAAAAATAATGCAAAGATCTAATGTTCATTGAACAAAGTTTTACTGTTATCTGAATGAAACAGAACGCACAATAATAAAAAAAAAATAGCGTAAAAAATGTAGCAATATTTGACAGTTCAGCTAGAACGGTCAAAGAAAGACGCATTGCGTGATAACGGGCTTCATTCCTTACCAACCATCACGAACACAATAAGAAAAAACCCAGAATACAGGAAAAGAATAGTTAATTGGCATTAAGGGACCAACTATTAACTGCTTTATTTTATAATCGAGTCAGATGAAATATCATGATGGACATTTTCTACGAAGAACTACATAATATTAAACAACTGCTTATCATACTATTGATCAACCAAACCCATGAATTTGAGCATTTTCTTCAAATCTGCAACCTTTTAGGTGGGGAATTTATTGTAATCGTTTCCACGTAGTGCTTTAGGTCCAATTGCTTCAAAGCCCAACTCATTAACATGCCTTCCCCTACTCACGGATTTTTTGAAATTCTCAAGCTGATGGGAAGTTTTGTACTGAATTATTTTAGGGTCATTGAGGTAACCTTAGAGAAGGGCACTACCTTGTAATAAATCTATTGAGTACATGATTGGAAATCAATGAAGTCAGCTGCTTTCATTTGGATAACAATGTACGGGAGCTTTCTGCTGGATTTGAGAATGGTGTGAAGTAGTGATGGCGGGGAAAAGAACTCCAGTACAGACATTGATCTCTCTAGGACGTGATGGACGTTGTCCATTTCCTAACAAATGCCATGACGCTACTTCGGTTTTGCAAAACACCGCAATCATTCCATGTTGTAATGTTTTTTAAATCTTTCTGATTAACAGCAATTCTTTCAAGAATTTTGATGAAAGCACAAGCAATGTCATTACAATCATGACAGGTTTCAGTTTCGAAGCCGTGCTGCCTGAAGTATATGGAACCAAATCCTTATAAAACCCGGACGTCTGACTGGTTAAATTTAAACTAATTTCTCATCAAAGCCATGGTCTCATTGGTTGAAAGTGTCAAATAGAACCTTGTTATTTTTTTTTTCAATCAAAGAACACTTAGGGAACTGGAACTTCGCATTTCTGTTCTGAAGTCAATTTAATAATTGAATTGAATACCCATACGTACAATAGTATACATAGTATTAGGTAGAACTATGTTATACCAACTATGTGCAATACTTAGCTCAATTTTGACCAAAATGTCAGTAAGAACCCTATAATTCTAAGGTCGGGAAAATGCGGAAATGAAATGAATAAACCCATGATGTCACTTCCTTGCATTCATGTTCATTGGGAATCCTACTGGATGAATTGATACCAGGTGTATTGTTGATGGTTTTGTGCACAATAGGATTGAGGAAACTGAACGGAAAATCCGTGCGGATTATAAGACAAGGTGCTGTGTTGTGCTTCATGGACAAGCCTCTATTTTTTGCTTTCACTGATTGTAGACTGTTTGTTGAAGCAGCACACACTTGATGATTGTGTTTCCAGGAGTATGAGACTAAGTTATTTAGAGGTCTGGATTTAATCAGGCTCTAGCAATCCTTGTCCTCTCACATCAATAAAGCCCCATATAAAAAAAGTCTTCCACCAAGGTTTTAATCTTTATAAATTGTGTGAAAAGCAGTAGCAGAAGTGCTGCTAATTGGCAGTACGAATTAAGCGGCAAAAATTTGGCCATTGCCAATTAGAGTGGGAAGTGGATATCGAGATTCTGGTATTGGGACCCAAATATCAAAGGAGAAAGTAGTTCAGCTGCATAATAATTTTGGCCTATTGCCCAAATTAAATTATTGTTTGTCTTCAACTTGGACATATAATTAGTGGAAGTGCAGGCCACAGTATTCAGTTCAATTCAAAATTGCTTAAAGTGTATTAATTGTATCCATGACTAAACTGGGCCATTCAAGAGGCCATATTATGCCCATTTCCCTGTTGAGTTCTCTGTAGTCAATTTGCAAACATTTGCATGTTTTTATAGTAAAAAAGCATGTAGTTACAGCTGCACAGTCTGTGTGGCACCTCGGGCTCACTCAGCCTGAAAGGGGCTGTTTTTTTTTCTCCTGTCTCTTTAAGACCCCCTCCCTTAAGGCCCACTTTGCTGTGATTGGCCAAGCGCTTAGGGCATGTGTTGAAAATTTCACGCCCCTTCCCAGAGCCACATTTCAACTCCAGAGGATTCCTGAACAGCTGTTGTAAAGGCATGCCAAACTAGCCACTGGGAGGGCTTCATGCAAATGTTTTACACCGTAACCTAGACGAGTCACAGAAGAAAAGCCTGGACTACAAACAAGGCGTTTCAGGCAGTTCAAGAGCTGTGTTTTCTGTCGGATATAATAACTTCCTTTGGCTTGGACTTTGGGCGATGTAACTTCATAGATGTACATGTACCAAAAACCCATAAAGCACACTAAAGGAAAGGAGAAAACCCTCAAATATAATATGGCCTCTTTAAATACTGTGGTTCTTTGATATAATAGAAGGCAGCATTAGAGGCCGATCACACCGAACATGCTTTATCGGCATGGAAACGCAAGGCGCCTCTGACCTGTTATTTTGAAGCCAACATTGTAAATAGGCACTCGACACGTCTTTTCTGTGTTGCTAAGTAACGTTCCTGTCACTCATCTTTGCGAACATTCTGAAATTAACCGTTTCAACGAACTAGTCAAAAGCAAATGGATTTCAGGTTTTCTCACATGATTGGACAGCAGGGAAAAGACTGACAGTGACGTGAAGCGCCTTTTTACCGAGGCGCCTCAAAATAGGACTGTGTTTGATACGAAGCGCATCAAAAAACAGCGAGCCGCCTGGTGCGCAAAAGCAGCGTCCAAAACGCGTCTAATCGTTGAGAATATTTACAAAAAGGGCGCCCCACGCCGATAAAGCACGTTTGGTGTGATCAGCCCGTTAAAGTCGTGAAATAATTCAAGGACTCAAACAATTTTATACTGAGAATTTTCTAACCTTACATATAATTCAGACTCCATATAAATACAATGGAGATGGAGTGTATGAGAAGCAGTGCATTTTACCTCTGTGTGGCTGTGCCTGGCACACTCCTCGACTGAGATTTAGGCTCTGCGGAGGGGCAGAAGAAGCGGAGCGGCCTGGGGAGTTAGCTGAAGCCCCTTGGAGAACAGAAGCCTAACGGGAGAGGTCTATAGGTAGATCTGATCTGTGGAACAGTGGAAAGGTATCAGGAATAGTGAACGTGTATGCAGTGCGGGGGAAGGGGGGAGAGGGGTGATGTGTGGGAATGAGGAGGGGCACAGGGGAAGGTATGAGGAATATCGTGGCAGATGGAGGGCAGGGGGAAATAGCTTTGATAAATGAGCTGGGGATGGTCATCGTGGACTGTGGCACTGACCTGAGATACTGTAGTCATCTCTGCTGAGAGAGGCTGAGTAAAATCTCGGTTCACATCCTGTTTGGACTTCCAGGCCTTCCCTGTAAACCAACTGGACCCACTGATTTTCTTCAGGACCAACAAGCTCCTCTTTTGGGTCAGGAAGAGGATACTGATGCGTCTCCCATCATGGAAACTGTTTCTAGGTCATGCAAGAGTCTGAAAGAGGATGTCCATGCAGCAAATTGCACAGTTTTACCAATAACTTGAGGTCTTCACATTTTGTCAGATGTCTTCAGTTATTTGTACCTCTTAAGGCTCCGTCAGTGGACAATACATACTGTGTACACTTCAATCAAGCAAATTGCTATGTTGGGATGATTGCACAGCCATGTTTGATGAGGTCGTCCTCATTCCTGAGCAGTAAGAACACATTTATAGTTCACATCAGCCTCCTCTCAGCAGTGTTGTAGCCTCACAAGTTTAAGTTTCTAAAAGAAATGAGTCATATGTCATCCTGCAAAGCCAAGGAGAACAGTTTGCTCCATCTGAAGAAGCTGTAAAACTGCACACGGTGTTTCATGTCCTTCATCAAAGGTGTGTTATGAGATGCTTTTGCAACTTTAATAGGATAAATGTAACTTTACAGGGTTATGGTGCCAGATTAATCCTGGGCAGGTATGTCTCATTCGATTGTACTTCAGTTGCCTTTTACTGGCTAAAAGAATTTAACCCTCGTCCAACCAAGGGTTATCAGTATCAGTGGTATCAGTGTACAGCTACAGATGTCCTCTCTTCAAGTCAAGTACAAATAATACACATTTCAACATTATGACGTGATAGTGACGTCATAACTAACACCATATTAGGAAAAAACATAAAAATGACAAAAATCCATTTTTTATATTTTTATTAAGTTTTAGCTGAAAATAAGTAACTTTCTGTAACCTCTAGAACTACCGATACTACAATTAATATTTTAGTTTTATTATAAATGTTATAAACTCATGAGTAACATAAATTTGACATTACTATGATGTCAAAAATAACTCATTTTGGGAAAAACACACACAAAAGGAAAACAAATAGTTTTCTGAACATTTTTCACATTTTCTTTACTTTGTTTTCCCCTATGATAGAACAGGCTTATAATATCAGAAATATGTCTGGTACATATGTTCTCTTTCAAAACAAGAATCAAACATCACAGACTACAGCACTGTGACATCACAATGACGTCATTATAGATGCCATATCTGAGAAAAATACAAAAACACACTTGCATAAAAGGTTTATCTATGAATTATGAGAACAACTTTATGAACAATTCTATGAACTTGTATAATAGTAGGCCTATAGCACAGTATAAAAATTGTATACAGTACAGTAACCAGTCAAACACGCAAGTAAAAGTATGTCGGTCATGCATTTCTAATATTATTAGGTGAAGATCACTTCAATGTTACTGGTCACTGCTGGTCATTGTAATTCCAAGATTTACTAATACAAGGACAAGCTACATCAATAAATCAATAAGGATGACAATCAGAGTGGTCTAAAAAGTTCATTGAGTATGAAACATAATAATAGCATACTATTTGCAACTAATTTGTAAGCATATTTTGTATCAAAAACTGGCAAAAATTGACGCTGGTGGCAACCACCCCCCCCACCCTTCGACTTTGACGGCCTATGCTACCCCCGGAGGGTGAGGTGCCCTCATCGTTTTTTTTCATGAAAATGAGCGCAAAGGATGAATAAACAATGGCCTAGAAGCATTAGATCATATCTGTTAACGTTTTTTTTTTGTGCGACAGGAAAAAATCTGTTGGGGGGGGTGGTAACTACCCCCCCTTGGTTGGACGAGGGTTAAATGAAAATCTTTTAAATGGGTTGAAAGGCATGTCCAGTTCATTCAAACGCTCAGAATTGATCTGGCCAGAGAGTAAGGGACACGGGCCAAACTAGATCCACCCCAGAGTCAACTGTTATCTGGATGGTGCTGAATAACAGTAATATGAAGTCGGTCTCTAATTTCTACGACTCATCAGCTGGAGTCGACTGTTTTGTGCCAGTGAAAATGGTAAATAAATTGAATTAATCAATCTTAAGCCCCACACTCAAAACATCCATTAAACATGGAAAGACAGGTATTGTTGTTCATGCTACATTAAGATATAACTGATAGTTTCTGGCCATTCCAGAAGTCGCTCATTAGGTACAGTAATTTTAGCAATCGACTAGCAGACCATGTCATCTGAAAATTAGACTTCCCTGAGTTTATTGTGTAAGTCAGCATTACGACGTCTGAGGCACAGCCCATTGACCTAGCTGACGTAAGTGTGTTTTGGAAACATTTCCAGCGCTTGGTCTCGCCATATAAGGGCCCTGTCAGGAAAACTGCTGAATGAGTGAAAAAGAAGCTCATAGTAAAAGCAAACCATTTCCTTGCTTTAAGCCCTATTTTTAACGTGATAAGGATGTTAGTAAACAAGCTTATCCAGTTTAGCCATGACATCAGCTAGCTGCAAATTCGGGCAAATAGTATGTCTCATATAGACTGTAGACAATGATTTAGTTAATGTTTTAGGCTGTCAAATAAGAATTTGTCAAATGGCAAACGTGGTGAATAGTGAAATTCGACGTTAAGTTGACTGAATAGTAACTTTGCACAGAAATAGATGTCAGTGGAGATGATGAGAGGGTTCAGTTGTTTATCGGCTCTCCTCACATAGCTGTTCTGTGCTGTGAGATTGGGAACACAGTTCACAGTGCATTCACCAAGACTTGCTTTACTCCTGGGTACGAAATCAATCAAAAGCATGCTTTGATATATTTTCCATGTGGAAATTAATTCTATGATTCCCAGCGAGTTGCAGTTATAAAGCCACCCCCCTGGGAAGGTCTACTCTTTTACTCAGTTATTTTGGGTATCGCAACAGTTATCACTGTCTCTGGGATCAGATGGTTTGAACGGAATACAGTTAAGATGCTCAGACGCCGTCGTTCAGTAATGTGTTTCACTCTCAGAACTGGCCTCTCTATCTCAGAATTTCATTTGGAGGTTCAAAGCCGGTCATTGTGGTCTAATGAGCTGGATAAGTCGTCAGCCACGCGGGAAATTTGTTGCTGTGAAAATAAAAAAGAAGTTGTTAAACCCATTGACTTTTCTGGCTAATCTGCTGAAAAGGAAAAGGCCTGCCGTGCTTTCATGAGTTATTAATGCACCGGGAGGTCAGTGCTGGCATTAACAGAATCCAGTTTATAATTGATATTGACCAACTATGCCAATTGATACCTGTTATCTGTTGACTGTTTGCGATGTCACCTCATGCTTTGTGTCTTTGCTGACTTCTGTGTCATTTTTAAAAAAATCTTTTTTCTTAACATTAAAAAGCAAATGTGTGACTTGTCATCATCAATTTAAGCCCTTATTAAAAATTGATGATGTTTTTTTCAGCTTCTCTGATGGTTTAACAGAAACACATGACATAATTTAACATCTAATTACCCAGCATTGAACCTTTGACTGGTTCTTGTGGTTTCATTTGAACTGACTGTTACTACTTACTACTACAACTATAACATCAACAACCAGTGTACATACTAGATTGTAAAGGACCATGCAATATGGTTTTTGCATATCAATTAAATATAATGCAACTTCACAGATTCAACAACATTTTTATCAGCTCATCTGCTACTCTATATTGTTGAGCAGCCAGCTCTTCGTGTAGCTCTGTTGCTAGCCAGCTGGCTACTGTGGACGTCAAATTATGCTGGTTCAGTTGCCAGATGGCTAGCTACAGAGCGACATGAAAAACAGCCTGTTGAATACCACGGTTTTCATATAGCACCATACCCAGCCAGCTGGCTACTGAAGACATCAAGTGAAGGTATACGCAAGTACCGTTTGCGCAGTATACACTTCAACTGAGTCAGAAACAGAAAACAAACATCGCTAGCAGAACTATTGATAAAATGCAGCCTTTATCAGGCTTTGACTGAATCGCTAAAAATTTTATTAATACATTTTATTAGTACATTAATTACATTAGCCAGCTTGGTTAGCAAGCTAACTGACAGAAGCAACATGCAGTCCTATTGGATTGCACAGGACCTTATGATGTAGTGCATTTTCACATATTGATTTAGCATGATGTAACTTCAGAGATTCAACCAAATTTTAATCAGTTCATCTGCTGCACTATATCTGTCAATGTGCAAAGTTAGAAGGTTATGGCTGGTACTATTCTTGTGATATTGAGTATGAAAGGATCTAGACTCATTGGCTCACTCACTCATTCACATCCATTAAGGCTGAATTAGCCTGCTATCGCAGGTAATAGTAATAATAATAATAATTATTATAATAATAATCTGCACAGGAATAAGAATCAGCTGGCAGTCAGTACACATGGACAGTCACTAAGAGGAAACAGGGGGTGTCCGAGAGAACAGTGTTCAGCACCATGGACAGCAACAGATCGTTCCCTGAGACAGTGCAACTGCAATTAAAGCTGATTGGATGCTCTGTTGTCCTTCCATGGTATAATATGATACTGGAGCTGTCCAGAGGGTGGAAGCTTTTATCTGTGGGCAAATTTCCAGAGCCCAACTAAACAGATCTAATTTCCTCATATTTCCAACATGATTATTTGTCCTAATGCACCATATCCCTTACCTTCCTTTGTTACTCCCTGCTTGTCATTCCATAACCACCTGTCATAGAATGTCCACCTGCTGTTGTCCTTTGGGCTCCTGTATGCCTTCATGGAGTTTATTTATTTATTTATTTACAATGCAAAATTATATCCTTGATGGCTGCTACATCTACTCATCTTCATGTGTCAGTATCCCAAACTCACTTGGGTAATTTTCTGGGTATAAAGGGCCACGCATTCTTCTTACAGGCCTGTATTAAATGCTGATTGAAAGTAAAACTTCAAAAATATATCCACTTAGCGGCTCTTTAGGATTTGGAAATCCTGCACGAGATGATAATACTAAAGCAACAGCAATCATGATTTCAGGGAACTGTGTCTTTAATGTATTCGAATTCAATTGACTATCACGCTGTTTCTGTAATATAATGTTCATTTTATTCCAAGTTCCTGCAGTATTTTCTAAACTGTATCTCAGTATGCTCACCACTTCACCTCATTCAAATTGCCAAAACAGTTGCTTGATATTTTGCATCTTCTTGAGCTGAGAGAGTGGAGGGCTTGTCCTAACATTGGCATTGATATTCATATCTTGTGTGTTTATTTTCCAAATCTGGCCAAGAATTGTGCAGAACTAATTAATGCTGTTCTCTGAAAGTGCCCTGTGATCCAGAGAACTTAATTATTCGGTTAAATATGGAGTGAGAAATGGAGGGAGCATTTATTACTGTCTCCATTACAAACGCTGCATGTCTCGTTATTACTCTCCCAATCTGCTATGAATCCAAAATATTCTCACTTGATCGAAGAGATAACCAGTCAAATGAGATGAAATGACACTTTGATCAGGCCCTGATTAGAAGTGATGAAACTAAAATAACTTTGTTCTATTTGCAGAACACTGCATCTTATTTCGGTAACAAATTACATTTGCCCAACGTGTCACATTTTTTGTCTGTGGAAAAGAAAAGGAGCCGCTCTTATTTTGAACAGTTTGCATAAAAATAGATTTGCATTATTTTTCAGACTGTGCCTATAATTTTGCAATATCATGTACAAAAGGACTTGATGGTTCTTTCATCTTTTTCTCCTGTTTTTTAACCTTTTGAGCTGATTTCAGGGGAATGTTGACATTATTCATCAGCCATACTGTTTATACATCTGTAAATCTCCCATACAATTAAAAACTCATATACAAATAAGGTGCTGTAACTGTACACAATTGAAATAAGGTTGCCTCTGTTACTGGTCTATAATATTATTTTTTGCAAATGTGAAGACATCATATGAAAGCTCATTGATTTTACCTTTAAAAAAAATAAAAACAATTTCACCACCAGTGTACCTAACATTGTTCCTTATTACTTTCATTTATCATGGCATTGCAAAAAAAAAGAAAAAAGAAAAGCAATAAAAATGTTTTCACAAGTGGCTTATCTGCAAGTGTTTGAGAAAGAAAGAGATATAGCAAGATAAACCAAAGTCAATCTCTTCAGAGAGTCTGTTTATTCCTAATTACATGGCATTGTAATTTTGTAATTCAGAAGATCATGACTCTCTTCAGACAAGTTCACTGAGTGTCATATACGGACAACTGAATAATTATTGGTAGCCTTCATCTGAATGCACAGAAATCCAACCATCCCTTATCTGTACTGCTGCATGTGGGCTGGAGGGCATTAGGACACTGGGGCTGTGTATGGGCACAAACCAAGGACACACCCTGATCGGCTCAGCACTGCATAAAGTAACTCCATAGGCTTATTAATAAACAATGACTTAATGCATTTTCAACTTAAGCATTTGGTGGAATTACTCGTGTTTGTTCAAATAAACTTCATGGAAATAAAAAAACTATTTGAGTAAAGGAATTTTTCTCAAAAACATTGGGTTGAACATTGCTGACCTTATAGTATTTCCAATAGAATAAAGTATGCCAAGCTTTTCCCATAAAACAAAAAAAGGCGCCCAAAACTTTTAAAAATTACTTTTACTGTGTCTTAGAACTTGAGTAATTCATTACCTTCCACCATTTTGCATTTCAGCAGTGTATAAGTATGAAGTGACACACTCATGAAATCCTTGTGTCATGGCTCTTTGCCCACACAAATCAGGTGAGCAACACAAGAAAAAAGAAACTGACATAAAGGTGATAATATTGCTCTCAGTGGTGATCAAAAGGTTTAAATTTAGAGCAGTGGCAAATTTGCCAGGCAGTAGACACACGTGTGCATTGGCCCCATGCACAGTCAAGAGGATGGTTAAGGTGGCAAAGAAAAACCCAGCAATCATAGCTTCAGAGCTTCACAGTTCAGTGAACTCTTGGGGTAAGCATGTTTATCGGTCAATTATAAGATGTCATCTCCTTGTCAGCAAGTTGTTTGTCAGCAAATTATCCCCATTTAATGTGGAAAATGAATAACCTTTTACATCTTTGATTCTAAGGGCTCTATCTTTCACACTGCCTTACCCGTTGCCACTACCCGCAACCCGTGAATTACGCATTTAGCAGCTTCCACTATCCCTAAACGATATTTTGCGGCCACACTACCCGCTATGCATTATGCCGAATCCTTTATTTGCGCCTGGAGGTGTGCCCGTGGGCGTGTTTATGCGCTTTCCCTACAATTGCTATCTTGACCACACACATTAGGGAAAGCGTATAGCGGTCCTAAAACCACCCGCTACCCGCATTTGGGCTTTCATTAAGACCGCTATGCACTAGCACTCAGCAACGAAAATTTTTTTTCCAGCGAGAGCGGCATTTCAGAACTCTCTTGCGAATGAAGGTAATTTCGGCGACAAGTATGTACACCTGTTTTTGCAGCACGGTCACGCAACTTGCTGTAAAAAATAGACAGCTGTCCGATTGGAAAATGTAAACGGATTTAAAACCACGTTGTTGTCACCAGAATTACCTTCATTCGCTGAAGAGTTCTGAAATGCCGCTCTCGCTGGGGAAAAAAAAAGTTACGTTGCTGAGTGCCAGTGCATATACCAAATTTTATTTTTCTAAAATGGGATTTTGTTCTATGCTTCATTTCAGACGGAGAGGGAGTGGAAGTGCATGGCTTAAACGATTTTTTTTTTTTTTTTTCTTTTTTGAAGTTTCCATCACAAAAGGGTACGCTTTGATTTTTTTTTTTTTTACTACATACCAAACATTAAACAATATGTCAATGTCAAAAAATAATAATAATAATAATAATACTACAATTCATGATTAACTTAACAAAAACAGATCCTCCCCTGACTGGATTTGACCTCATGCACGGGCAATTTAACTTCGTCAACGGAGAAACGTGGCGACCTTCCTCTCTCCATCACGGATTTCGGTTTGAGTATTTGGGATAGCGCAGCCTGCTCCGAAAGGCAGTGGCACCTGGCACACTGATTAGTTTAACTGGCGTAACGCCCAAACCACGCCTATGCATAATGTAACGGGTAGCGCTGGTGTTTTAGGGATATAGGCAGGTGTGCAAGATAGCAACTTTCGCGGGGGAGCGCCTCTTACGCAATGCGAAATCCCCAAATAATGGGTTTAGGGACTCAGGCGTAAGATAGGGCCCTAAGTTCTTAAGTTTTCCTTTAAGAAGGTTCAAAGTCAGAAAAGCTGTTTTTTTTTTTCATATTGTAGGACAATGTCACATACATCTTCTGTATCTGCTGGTTGCAGAGCTTCACTGAAGCCACACTGCACTTATACGGAGAGAAATATTCAAACCCAGGAGGCCATTTCTTATGGCCACAGCATTACATCAAATGAAAAATATCAAGATCTTGAACATCATTTTACTCACATTCCTGTAATTCAGCTGGACACATTTGGGATCATTGGAAACCTTAGGATCTCTCTAGAATGTAAACTAGGCCTGAAGCACCACAGGTCTGAATACAGCAGCTGCATCTGATAGACCCAACTATAGGTGAGTAGGTTTTATCGGGTTAAAGGAACTTCTTTCATTTGTTGGTAAATACAGTTTGTATTTTATTATTTTCTCTAGCAGTTAGTTTCTATTGCTTCTATGATGAATAAGCTTCAACTGACAAAACAAACGGATTATCTCCAAATGCAAAGTTTGCCATGTTTATGAAGACAAAGCGACTTCTCAAGATACGGAAGAAGTTCAAAAAAGTTATCTGCAGATCCTGATTTACCCCAATTACTAATTAAAGATCACAAAATACAGTATTTGCAATAGCTATGACATCTTTTTTGTTTGATTCATTTGAATTATGTTGTATTAGTCAAGTGCATTTCTAAGCCACACAGAACTGAATTTAGTTCTCTGTGATCGACTGTTTGACACAAAAAATCCTGTGAAAATGCAATGTAAATGCCATCATTCAATCAGGATCATTTTATTGGACCGTCGATGTTATCATGGATGTATGATACATTAGTATTCGGGTGAGCTGAATTTTTGGAAGGTTTGCAAGGGAGAAGAATGACAAATGCAATTACCTATTTCCTCTCTAGAGCTGATTATGCAAATATGATAAGTGGGCTCTTGGTTTTATCTCCAATGGCAAATAGAGGTAATGCCAGAAATCAATTCCTTTCACATTTAATTATAATCCTCAGGAATTCTGTATAAGCAGTGTGTTGAATTGGTAAAAGCAATACAGCTAATTTATTGAGAGCCCTTTTCTATTCATTTCATTTTAATTGGCTCCATACCCAGTTTTTTCCAGGTCTCACTCTAGTGAATTAGCACAGAGAGAGTCCAGGTGGTGTCTTGCCCTCCATCTTATGTTAGAAAAGGCGTGTCACTCTCTGTTGGTGAAACAGTAAGTATTCCTTCACCTGAGTACGGTGTGAAAAGGAAGCTGATTTAATTAACTATGAAACATTGATATAAGCCTAACTGATTCATTGATTGGTTGAATGTAGTGCACTTATAGTTCCACTTAATGTCAGATACATTTCATGCCATTTATTGAAGATAAAATATTTATAATTTTTAAAATACGCCGCCAGATCTAGAATTTTTGGCACGTTAAATGAAAAAAGGGTTGCTTATGACAGAAGATTCTGTCAATAATCCATGTGTTATAACCACACATATGCTATAACTATACTATTTTATCTCTATATTTATGCTATTTTTTTTTCATTGAGTCACCCTTTTTTGATGAAAAACACTGGCATAAAAATGACCTCTGGCATCTCTGGATTACGACATTTTTATTTTTGAAACACGGTTGGAGAGATTTTCGACCATCCCTCATTTCAAGATCATTGATATCCAATGTTTCACCCTTATGAACTACCCTGTTCAGTTTAAGCCCAAAATTGTATTTAAGTCCATAAAGAGAGAGATGGTGAGTGTTGAATTTGAATTTTGTTGTCTCTACGCAGATATAATCAAATTTTCTAGCAAAATTTTACCAAATACTTGATAGATTTAATTATTTCATTGACCTTATCTAACTGCCTTAGATCACTGGCAGCAAAATGTGCCAAAACTTCAATGAGCTGCTTCCATTAAGTGACGGTTGACATGAGGTCCTTCTTTTTACAAGCATCTCACTATAGAATTGGTGAGATGAAGATGCAACCAATCAATACAGATCTTGAACCAAAGGGTCCTTTCTTGCCTCCCTCACCATCTTCTTTCCCACCTGTAGGAACAATGTGAAGTATTTTCATATGCTTTTGCTAGCCAGTTTACTTACATTACTCATATTCAGTTTTTTTTTTGTTATTACTCTTGCCTTTAATTCATACCCTTACAGCGCTGTGTGATACATTCGACAGTTTACATATTTATTCTTTAGAAACAATTTTCACACTTGCGAAATTCATTTGGCATCTATCTTTACTCAATTAAATGCATAGCTCCTCTGTGTCTTGCATTGCCTGGACTGGGAAATGGATTTTGCTGGCATTTTACCTCCTTTTTTTTACCCCAGTGAAACAGGAAGTGCTGGACTGACGCAATAATGTTCCTGTATATGGCTGCATTAACCACTGGATCACCCTCAAGGTTACTGCTCCCTCTGTGTTGCATCCAACACCCTTTCAGTCACCCCATGCAACACGAGAGGAAAAGGAATTTTCATTACTGCTCTGGAAAAATCAGTAAACCAGGGCTTTGATATGGATAGGTTTGTTAGGGTTTTAGCCTAAAGGAGACTTATACTGTGAAGTGGTTGTTATTTGTGTGTGCAGAGCTTTTTTTTCTTTTTTAAAATATATGCAACCAAACCGTAAATGTTACCAAATATATGCAACCGTATAAAGCTCATAACAGTTTGTAATTAGTTCATGCATGTTGCCGGTAATACAGTGAGCACCAAACAAAAAATAAATAAATAAATAAATAATGAAAAATCGGACAGTGACACCTTTTTTACCCTGAGACACTGAAAATGATAAAATGGTACTAGACTTATGTGAGCATAAGTGAGCAATATTATGAATTTAACACTGCTTGATTTTATTGACAATGATTGCTAGTGTCGATAATTTTTAAACCTATGGCTTTCCTGAAAGTGGACTACTTAAACTCTGAAATGTCAAAGCATACTTTGAAATAACAGTACGGTTTTTTTCTCTCAATATTTTCGACACGACAGTGAAATTATTGACTGCATCTATTTTCATAAGCCGCTTTTTTTCTTCATGTTTATCGGGAGTGCCAATAATTGTGCAATGACTGCATATAGACCTGCATGCGTATAGCCCTCTTCATTTGCATAACATTATCAGTCCCATTAGGAACCTGCACTGCATTTTAAACTGCGTACACACATGACATTACCACAGGTTATGAATCATTTACGGTAATTCCAGAACACAAAAAAATCACCAGCTGGTTCTATCAAGCTGCCCAGATATTTATTTCCAGCCAGTATTTCCAGGGTAGACAGATTAAATGAACCTCCACAATATAAATTCCTTCTGTTACTGTCTGGCATATTTTCAGCTCTCTCGTCTCCTCGCTTGTGTCCTCTTCATTTCACAGCCCGCTGGCTGCTTTATGCAGTATCTCTATGAAAAGCACATCTCAAGGAAAGCAGTGGCATGTTTTTCCGGCAATCACAGCAATGAGTGGTTACTTTTCTTGGGCACTTTGGCGTTTACCTGCTGTACTGTTCATAAAGTGGTTGCATTCTAAGATGGCTGTGAATCAAGGCTGTGAGTACTGTTTGTAAGGTGCACAAGAACTGATGTCATTCACACGACTGATAAAACACTATTTTGTTGGTGGCTAAGAAGGCCTGCATTGAATCTCACCAAAAAGCACAACAAACTAAATGATAATGTCTTTAACTAATGATAATCTTGCGACTAATTACATGGGATTCAATTGCAATTTGATGTTTCAAAGCAATTCTTTCCAGCTGCCATATTCTTCCTCCCATACAAAAAGAATATGAGTTTGCCCCAATTAATAAGTGATAATTGTTCTACCTTCATGAATTTGTAAAACACAACCTCAGAACATGAATGAGTACTAACATCCCATGACAGCAAAGGAGAATAAAAATAAACTGTGCTGTCAGTAAAAATATTATTTGCATGAAAATCAAGTGATTGATACATATTTAGAAGAAGGAACCTCATTTTGAACTCAGAAAACCTGAACCATGGAGGATCCTAGTTGTAGATGAAGGAAAGACTATTTACTGATGCCAAATGAATAAATAAATAAAAATTGTTGAAATTATTCAGAAATTCCTCATAGATCTGTACTGACGAATCCAAGACATTCTCCATCAGGATAACTTTATGGCATCTCCAGGAGAAGCACGCCATTGGCTCACGACAATAATGCACAAGCTACACCGGAGAGTTTGCAGATAATCTACTTTTAAAGAGTTGCAGAACAGCCTATGACTCAAAGGACTGGACACACATTAAACATTAAAACATTAAATTTTTTCAAAATACATTTTATTGCAATCATTAGGAATTTTCTAGTCATTTTGCCTTAATTTCTCTTAAAAGAGTCCGTCAAACTGCCACATGAAGCAAACCAATTATACTACGCTGGTAATGTGCGGCAAAAATAGTGAGATCATATTCAACTTGTCATCTCTGTATAACGTATCCTGTCTGCTCCTAAGAGTGATGTAAATGAAATCTGTCACATGCCATACCAGGAGCATCATTATTGCTCTAGTCCAGCTAATCAGTCTGCAAATTTGATTCATGTTTTATCCTGATGTCATCTTGCCCTTAGCCCTCTGATAGGAGAGAGAAATCTCCAGGCCATTGTGGCTAACTTAAACAGTGTTACGTTTGAATGGATGCAACTTAGATGAAAACAAATTGATACATCTCAAAATATGACAAAATGCATTTCCTTGTTAACACGTTGACTGCCGACTACGAGATAACTCGTAATGGTGGGTCCGGGCCAGCGCTAGACTTGAAAATTCAGGGAAAATTATCCATCCCTTTATTGACAACAATTAATTCTGGCCAATTCTAGATGGTTTTCCTTTATAAACACGTTTTCCAATTCAAGAATAATCAAGTGGCAATTGAAGACACGGCTTCTCTTCCCCCATGCGATCTAACATCAAATAATGGGCTACGTTCAGTAGAGAAAATAATTTAATTATAATTGGGTCTATGCACTGGCACTCAGCAATGCTAATTTTTTTTCCAGCGAGAGCGGCATTTCAGAACTCATTTGCGAATGAAGGTAATTTCGGAAAGTACCTACACCTGTTTTTGCAGCATGGTCACGCAACTTGCTGTAAAACAGACAGCTGTCAGACTGGAAAATGTAAACGGAGGAGACCACGTATACTTGTCACCAGAATTACCTTCATTCGCTGAAGAGTTCTGAAATGCCGCTCTTGCTGGAAAAAAAAAAATTCCCGTTGCTGAGTGCCAGTGCGTAGACCTAATTATTATTAAATAATTTTTCTGTACTGAATGTAGCCAATTATTTGCTGTTAGATCGCATGGGGGAGAGAAGCCGTGTCTTCAATTACCACTTGATTATTCTTGAATTGGAAAACGTGTTTATAAAGGAAAACCATCTAGAATTGGCCAGAATTAATTGTTGTCAATAAAGGAATGGATAATTTTCCCTGAATTTTCAAGTCTAGCGCTGGCCCGGACCCGCCATTACGAGTTATCTCGTAGTCGGCAGTCAACGTGTTAAGACAGTGTCTGTAAACAAATTGCCCCCACAATCTGGTGTTCTGATCAATCTCTCAGAAAAAAAAACCCTTTAATGATGTACGATGCAACTCTTTACACCCTGACGACCTACAGAATTAGTGACATGGGCAGCCTGGGCTGGGCAGAAGTGGTCCCAGCTCTCTGAAATCAGGGGTAGAGGCTCATCGTGTTTCCCCGAGTCATGATCCTGCTGTGATCAATGTGTCATTGAGTCGTTTGCAACGCGTGAAGTACTGACTGTGAAAACTGAGTTAATCTAAATTACTCGCTCACCACGATAATTCTCTTGATCAGTGCAATGAATAATCGTACATCATACTGCATGAATGCACTTGCTAGCGCTGAATAGCAAACAGGTTTTGTTCTCCTCAGTCTGACTTGCACTTCTCTGAAACAGAGCAACTAAATATTTGGGTAGCAAACATCTATTTTTGTTACTAGATATTGTCAGTACCTCAGGATTATATTTTCACAGTGCACTTCAGTGTGCTTGGCTGTGTGTGTATGCATGTTACTATTGATTCAGTATGGTCCTTACCGGAAATGGACTGAACAGAAGGGTAGAGGTTGGTCGAAGTATGATTAATGGAGCTTTCGCCAGCAGCCATACCACTATTTGATCTGCACCAGCCGTGTGGCTGAAGCTAAGCAGGTGTGGGCTTGGTTAGTACTTGGATGGGAGACCAGCTGGGAAAACCAAGTTGCTGCTGGAGGAGGTGTTGGTGGCCAGTAGATTACGATCTTCCCTCTGGTGGAATAATCCCCAATGCCCCAGTGCAGTGATGGGGACACTGTGCTGAAGGAGACGCCATCTTTCGGATGAGACATTAAACCGAGGTCCTGACTCACTGTGGTCATTAAAAAGATCCTATGACACTCATCGATAAGAGTAGGGGGTTCCCCGGTGTCATGGCTAAAGTCCCAACCTGGCTCTTTCTACCTGCCACCTAATCATCCCCTGATCTAATTGGCTGTGCAATTCGCCCTCTCCCTCCCCACCTCAACCCCCAGGGCTCCTTTGAAAAAGAGATTTCAATCTCAACGGGACTTCCCTGGTTAAATAAGGGTTAAATAAAATATAAAAATTTTATAAAAGAAAATGTATTAAAACAGCCCCTGAAATGATTAATTCTCAAAATACAGTCATGCATACATTTGTTATAACCATTTCTGCTATGTTTTCAGCTCAGGTTTAATGGTGTGACTCTGTCCTGCCTTCACTGCTGCTGAAAGGGGGGGTGAAACCCAGGATTTGCTCAGTTCAGACCGTGCTTATCTGCGGTTATCACCTCTGTCCAAACTGAGTTCATGCTGCATGTGTGGCAGGTTGGTTACAAGCATGAGCTTCCTGTAGTGCGCTAATATTTGGTATTTCTCTGGTCTCCTTTTCCCTCTCGTTTCATGATGTCTTTTGCCAGGGAGCGTATGGAGTGAATTTAAGAGTGAGATGTAAGTGAGTGCGCTGTGCCGGTGAGAGGCGATGTGAATTCGGAGGACTGAAGTGATTGGCTTCTCCCAGCAGGGGGCGGACACAGGGGGTGCCAAAGCCATCTGCGAACTCTGGAAATCTCCGCCTGCGTTTTCACAAAGTTCAAGGGAAAGCAATATAGTACAGGAGAGTGTTCGGCTGGGCAGCGGGGGCAAGGAGTCATTTCCTGTCCCAGCGCTGACTCAGGTGACTGCTCCACCTGTCACTCGGCTGAAATTGCCCAATCAGGTTCCACATCATTCACCACAGAGATTACATCTGAACCCACTGCTGATGTGCTCTACCAATGAAAGTGTTTATCCTTCCCTCTGCAGCAGTGCTGGGAAAACATGGAAAGTGGCTCATTCATGAATAATAATCCATGCCTCCTGTAATATTGTGGGTGATCCCAAGGCTAAGACACTGCAACTTGTTGTCCTGATTGCTGCGGCCGCCATATTTGATCCTCTCACAGGCCTCAAATTTTGTCTAATCTGCTGACTATCTTCATATTAAGCCTTTCAAAAGTTATCAGATGGAATTTTCTAACCCGTTTGTTTATTACAGCCAAATCAAAGGAGAGCAACCCAAACAAGAAATGAGCTCTCGCTTCAGTTTCACCCAATCTTTGCTCAATTCAAATTAAACTTCCCATCAGTGTTGAGAGTCATGGTTTTAATATGATCACATCAAGTTGTCATGGTAACTCTGCCCTGTAGGACCGCTTGGCTCCCTCACCTCAGCCAAATTTCTTCATTATTTTTGGTGCCTTTTCTTTTTTGGGGGGAGGAGAAAATTGTTTTAGATCTATGTTCCAACTTTATATAAATTTAATTGATACTATTCGACATGCCTTTACAGACGTACACAATTCGAAGTATTATTCATCATTAAGAAAAAAAATTGTAGCAATCTGCAAAATGCAAAAGCTGCATATTATGTATACTTGTTGTCATAGTTCTGTGTTTGATGTCATGCTTTATGTTCATGGTTATGTCTTGTCTTTCTTCTTTTTGGTTATTGTATTCTCCGGTTTTCAGTTCATACCATTTTAGGTTTCATTGCACTTGTCTCCCCTGTCTTGTGATCTAGTTGGTTCAGTCCGTCTCCCCAGTCTGTGTGCTTACCTGCTTCAGGTGATTTCAATGGTTTCTGGTGTTTCATATTATTACTTCAATTCTCGTTTACTTCCTTCACCTAGCTTTCCTAGATTACTAATAATACTAACATTTATATTTTGTATCATAGTCTACTAACCCAACTAATCCATGTATATATTACTAACTTAGTAATGAGCACTTTGGTTAATTTGTAAAGCTGCACCTCTACTAATTATTACTAATTCAATCTCAGCAATCGCCCTGTTCTAGTCTCCGCCCCTTGCTTTGCTTTCCCTGTCTCTCCCTACGTTTCTGCGAGATCTCTCGCACGTGCTTAATTACTTTCCTGCACTCATTGTCTGTGCACTTAGAACTCCTTGACCGGAGCTGTTTATTTGTCATAGGATGTCTGCGTGGATCCTGTCCGTGTCTTGGCTTTTGCCAATTGTTGTGGTTTAGGATTTCCCCATGTGTACCTTCCTCTGTAATTAGTTCTTATCCAATTCACCTGTTCCCCGCATAGCATGTGACTTCCCTTCTGTCTATTTAGAGTCCTCACTGCTGTTCAGCCCTTGTCAGAACGTTGATCAGTATTCCTTTGTGCAGAGCCTCTTGTGCCAATCGATTATTGTTTCTCCTCGACTGTTTCGTCTGACCTTGATTTTGCCGAAGCCCTTCTGTTCTTGTTTTTGTCTTTCTGGATTTTTGACCCATTTCTGTACCACGTCTACTGTGTTTGGATGCCCTGTGTATGACTCACTGCTTTGGATTTCGACTACGATTTTTTGCTTACTGTCTATGTACCGTCGCACCTCTGCTTTTCTGGTTCAGACCCTGGCCTGTCTAGTCGACTTTGTTTTTTGGATTTCGTTTTTGGCTTGGCATTCTTGTGTCTTCTGGTCCTGACCCTGCTATCAATAAAGGCATACGATTTTTGGATTTCCTGCTCTCGCGTGTGGTTCCTGAACGCAGTGTCACACTTGTGGGTGTCAGAAACAGTTTAGAATGATGAAAAACGCATTTTAGCCCATTTGTCGGTGTGTAATTTAATCAGAAAGACTATTGAGACTTTGTACAAGGTTCTCATCTGATTCCATGGTAATTAAATTTTATAGGCCTGTTGCGTATGTAAAGCGGAAGCCAAGTCTTTCTGCTCCTTACTTTGCCTCTGATTCTGCGCCAGCCACACAGGTAACGGTTCTATACCGTTTCTGACAGAATGATTGTAACAGCTGGATGGGTCTTCAGTGCAGACATTAACGCTGCAGTATCTGTGGCAGAACTACAGCAGGCTTAAGCTGCTTTCACACCGGACGCGAAACGAATTTTTAACACAAAAGATTACATTCAAAGTCAATGCTGACTTTGAATGTAATCTGTCGTGCGAAAAATTCGTTTCGCGTCCAGTGTGAAAGCAGCTTTAGTCAGGTGTCCTTTTAAAGGTTTTAGAGCAATAAAATTTGGAGTCCAATCAGATAGCGGTTTTAGGGGACCATTTCGTAGTGAAAGAAGGTACCCTCCATGGCCCTTTAGCCAAGAATTAACGAGTTTATTTTATGAAGCTATTATTGTGTGTTTCTCCAGATGCACATTTTCGAGATGCTCTGCTTCATTGTAGATTATATTAATCTCATGTTCTCTGTACTTAGAATTAAATTGTCTCTGATAGGCAGGATTTAAACAAAGCATAATTCATCTCCTTTGGAGTTTGGACTCGAAAAGCCCTGAGGTTTAATTAACACTGAACTCATTTACGGTGTATAATTTAGCAACTTTCTTCATACTGTGAGTTTGCTGCACAGAACTGATAACAAATCAGCTTGTGAAGTCAGAAAATCTTAAAATGGAGTCACATTACAGGTCAGGAACAACAGCGCAACCCCAGCGCTGATCCATACAATACGGTGACAAAGAAATAAATTATTGATATGGTCTATAAAATCCCAGCTACTTATACTTTGGCTGAGAAAAAGAAATAGAATAACCTGACCTTGCAGGACAATGACCTTTATTTGCAATAATAAAGCTACTTTATGCAGCAAAAAAAAAAAAAAAAAAGCTTAAGGTCACAGATTTCCTAAATCGGAATTAATGGGACCAATTCCTGCAGTAATAACAATACTCAACATCATCATTATCATTATCATCCATGAAATACCATGAGTTCAGTGGAATGAGATGCTTTCGTTGTTATGCACTTGGTGGTCATACTGGTCCCATAACGACCCCATGCATGTACTATTCTGTTATTTGCTAAGGTGGAGGAAGGTGGCATCCGTCTGTGCATAAGATTAGTCAGTTGCAGAATAGATGCAGTGAAAATCTCACTTGAAATCAATGACACTTAATTTGCAAGATCGGGGAGGAGAGGGCATCCGAAGTGCAAAAGACGGATTTGGTGTGATCTAATGTAAATGCAGCGGCTTTTCTTCCTCCCTCTATGAACTCCTCTATAGCAGTGCCATCCACGTACTTCTCAGCTGTGATGAGTATACGTAAATTATAAAACAAATGATACAGATGAGAATGTATACGCGAGCCAACACATGAGAGGGTTTATCTTTTCTTTATTTTTCACTGAAGTGAAAAATATAACTATAAAAATAGAGCTAAGCTAGGATAAATCAGGGTGTTTTGGAGGTATGACTCAAATAGTTCTCGAGTGTAGGCCACAGACCTATCTTCACGCAGTTCAGATGCTGCACACTCGACACTATCTCCTCTTATTTTTCTTGTCAAGACAGCGTTTGAATCTTCAGTGAGGTAGATTAATGATACTGATGATTATTCATGATACTGTAAAAATAAACTGCAACCATCTAACGGTGAGTAGCTGTGGTGAACAGCTTTAAATTTCCAAAGGGAAAATGCAGAAGAGGGTTAGCAGTTAGCCAAACTGCTCGCTCACATAGTCCAAGCCGGCATCAGTCATGGCTGCAGTAGGACTCTATTGAACCAGCACGGGTGGTAGAGACACAATACCGAGCCAATATAGCCTCATGCAGTGTGACTGGCGAATCCTCGAGCTCAGTGTTCCTTCTGTGCAGCATCCCAGCCCTTTTCTGTCTCACCATGCAACATCTGAGGGAAAAGAGTTTTCATCGTGGTTCAGGAAAAATCAGTAAACCGAGCTTAGATATGGATGAATTTGTCAGGGTTTTAGGCAAAGAAAAAGAGGGCTCATGCAGTGAAGAGATTGCTTTGTGTGTGCAGGTGGAACAGCTATTTTTGTCAATCAAAAATTTTCAAAATTCAACCAACTGTTTTATAGGAAAACAATACAAGGTTCAGAATAGTTTTCAATTGGTTCATGCATGAAACCTGATATACCATGAGCGCTGAAATTAATTTGACAGTTACACTTCGCAATTTAAAGACAACATTACAAAAAAAAAAAAAAAAAAAAACTGATTATACAAACCCCAATTCCATTGAAGTTGGGACTTTGTGTAAAACGTGAATAAAAACAGAATACAATAATGTGCAAATCTCATAAACCCACATTTTATTCACAATAGAACATAGACAACATATCTGATGTTGAAAGTGAGACATTTTACCATTTCATGAAAAAAATATTTGCTCATTTTGAATTTGATGGCAGCAACACATCTCAAAAAAGTTGGGACAGGGGCAACAAAAGACTGGAAAAGTAAAAGTTACTAATAAAAAAACAGCTGGAGGAGCATTTTGCAACTAATTAGGTTAATTAGCAACAGGTCAGTGACATGACTGGGTAAAAAAAGAGCATTTTAGGCAGAGTCTCTCAGAAGTACAGATGGGCAGAGGCTCACCAATCTGCAAAACACTGAGACTAAAAAATGTGGAACAATTTCAGAAAAATGTTCCTCAATGTAAAATTGCAAAGATTTTGAATATCCCACCATCTACAGTACATAATATCATCAAAAGATTCAGAGAATCTGGAGAAATCTCTGTGCACAAGGGACAAGGCCGAAGGTCAATATTGGATGCTTGTGATCTTCGGGCCCTCAGGCAGCACTGCATTAAAAACAGGCATAATTCTGCACTGGAATTCACTGCAAGGGCTCAGGAACACTTGCAGAGATCATTGTCTATGAAAACAGTTCACTGTGCAATCCACAAATGCAAGTTAAAGCTGTATCATGCAAAGAAGAAGCCATATGTGAACACGATCCAGAAACGCAGCCGGCTTCTATGGGCCAAAGCTCATTTAAAATGGACTGAGGAAAAATGGAAAACTGTTCTGCGGTCAGATTAATCAAAATTTTAAATTCTTTTTGGAACCACGGACGCCGTGTCGTGCGGACTAAAGAGCAGAGAGACCATCCAGCTTGTTATCAGCGCGCAGTTCAAAAGCTTGCACCTCTGATGGTATGGGGTTGCATTAGTGCTTATGGCAAGGGCAGCTTACACATCTGGATAGGCATTACCAATGCTGAAATGTATATAGAGGTTTTACAACAACGTTTCTTTCAGGAAAGGCCTTGCATATTTCAGCAAGACAATGCTAACCCACATACTGCATCCATCACAACAGCATGGCTTCACTGTAGAAGAGTCCGGGTGCTGAAATGGTCTGCCGCAGTCCAGACCTTTCACCAATAGAAAACATTTGGTGCTTCTTAAAACGAAAGATCTGGCTTAGAAGACCCAGGACTGTTGAGCAGCTAGCATCCTACATCAGACAAGAGTGGGACTACATCCCTCTTCCAAAACTCCAGCAATTGGTCTCCTGACTTCCCAGACGTTTACAGACTGTTGTTGAAAGAAGAGGGGATGCTACACAATGGTAAACATGGCCCTGTCCCAACATTTTTGAGATGCTTTGCTGCCATACAATTCAAAACGAGCTAATATTTTTAATGAAAATGTAAAATGTCTCACTTTCAACATCTGATATGTTGTCTATGTTCTATTGTGAATAAAATGTGGGTTTATGAGTTTTTATTCACGTTTTACACAACGACCCAACTTCATTGGAATTAGGGTTTGTGTGTAAATATAGCATATTTAAATCTGTGATTTGTATCTTAACATGTTCAGTACATTTCTAGTTCTGAGGTTAATCTGAATTTGTTCAAAGCATGATATTGTGCTTTTTTTTTTTTCGTTGGAAAGAAGTATTTATATAATCTCAGCCAATCGTCTTGGGTACACCCACACAATATACTCTGTTCCAATGTAATTGTGAAGTGGGAGAGTTAGAGAACATTTTGCTTATAGTTTTTCCTCATTTGGCATTTTACTTTTACTGACAGCCACAAAGCCACTGAGCACAGAATCACAGCAGTCTCCAGGATAAATGCACAGCGCTACAGGGTTATGCAATGTGCGTCACCTTTTAATGACCCAACTTTGTTTCTGAGAAGTCATGTTTTTCAGTCAATTCAATGTGTCAAATTTGCCCAAAGTACTACAGTACCCATGAGCTCCATCGCCCATTACCTTCATCTGACGTGAACAGCAAATGAAAGAAGTACTCCTTAGGTGTTACAAAATATATATTTGCCATGGATCACATACTCGAAAGAATGAAAGAATTTAAATGCTAAAAGTAAGTGCATTTTACTTGTAAATTTATTTTATATATGAATAAATAAATAAATTAGTATATACTTTAGTCTCATCATCAGCTTGTGAAACTCATGTCCAGTTGGATTCAGATCCATTGATTGACTCATGAAAACAGAACCAAAAAACCTAAAAATGTGACATTGTTCAATGAATTATGGTGCTGATTGTGATCAATACTGTGACGTATACAGTAGTCTAACCTTATAAAAAGGGACACAGCACGTAGACTATTGCATAGTGCAAGGTCATTTGAATAAAAAGTTTTCCATCTTAAATCTCTGATAGCCTCCTGCCCCCCAAAATCACCACAGTTTAAGAGAGGATCTGACAAAAGTGTGTGCAGAGAAGTAGCAGCAGCCGCAAGCTGGCAAGGAGAAACTGAATCCTGAATGTTTATTAAAATGTCTTTAAGTTGTGCATTTCTCTTTCTTTCATAGTGCAGCCAACTCATTTACAGAGAAATAGCTTTTGCATCCACGAAGAAAATTTTTTTCTGATAAGGAACAGACCCGGTGAGACTGTCCTAACTCTGGGTAAAGCTCTAGAGCCTTTATCGTTATATAACGGAGGCTACATGGTCCAACCTTGTTTAATCAAGTCAAGCCTTAAACTGAAATTTCTCCTATTAAGTGCTGAATGACTGCGCCTAATTTGGTGCTGTGTGGACAATCACGGCCATTTCTGTGAACATGCAAAGGTAATAGTTCAGCAGGATTTCAGATGGACAGTGATGGACTGACTGTATGTCCAATAATTCACTTCCATAAATTACTCGATAGTGGAAATAAAGGGATTTGTATCTTTGGCCTCCTCCTCTCTCAGGACTGTCGCCTGCTTTTCTGCGAGACGTGTGGCCTCCCACAGTGCCGATCACTGCTCCGTGCAGGATCGACACTTCCGTCCTCAGCAGTGTGCTTTTTACAGTTCTGCTAGTCACAGGTGTCACCTTAATGTGGTAGTTATTTGGACATCCTTATAACCCAGTCATATAATTGTTCACAAAACTGTGTTCGCAAAACTGTTTGCCCATTTATATGTATGTGTGCTTGTTTGTGTGTGTGTGTGTGTGCATAAATAAGTTTATTCAAGGGGACCTAATGCATGAAAAAAAGGTTTTTTAAAAGCACAGTCTATCCAAGGAGACTTCATGAAAGTCAGAGTAAGTAGACAGGACAATAACAGCCTTTTCCCCATTTATCCATCTTTAATCCCTAAGGAAAGAAATTTGAGGATGGAACTGTCAGAATGTACAGATGAAATTTCTATCCTTTTATGGACACTTCTACCTTCTCTTTTAAAAAAAACCCCTCATTAACCACCTCCAACTGAATGCTCATTGTTGTCCACTGACTCAGATTTATGTCCTGCTGTGTTGACCATTCTTTCAAAAAGTCTTTGACTAAAAAGCATCAGATGCTGGGTTGAAATCAGCGAAAAAGGCAGTGCTAAGGAGAAGCTATGTTCTCCAGTATAGCTCAGTAGGACATGAAGTTCCCCAGGGTTCAGTGCTGGAACCTTCACTCTTCACCAGGGATCCCTAAATCTGGCCCTCAAATCCAAATGCAGCTCTAGTTTTCTTCCTTTCAGGCAACGCAGTTAACAATCATCGCTACTGATTGGCTAGATTATAATTGCACCCAAATATTGTTTGTGCAAAATGATTAATTTTACTAAGTCCTAAAAGTTGAATGTGACATTCAGAAATATAAGGAATACATATGATTAAAAATGGATGTCAAATATTGTTTAATTTAGTAAACTTGCGTCCCCGTATTTATCTGATCATAACTTTGATAGGAGGTGCATATTTAATCATTTAAACTTTATGAAGATATTGATTGTGTTTGCTATTAAAGTCAGTTCATATCAAAGTTAAGATAGGTGTGGAACAAATATTGACAATGCTGACCTGAGCATTGGGCATGTAAGAGACAAACTGAACTTTCTGGGACAAACACTACCAGGCCACTTAGTCTGAAAAATTCAAATGTCAAGTCTGGCAAAGTTTTTTCAAAGTCTAACTTTTCATTTATATGAAATTGCTGGTCTAGACATCTCCTCTGTCACACTCCTAAGCTATGTTTCTTTTGTGCAGGTCCTATTGAGTTACAAAGTTTGTATATGGATTGTGCGTAAAAATACCTGGCTGCTTGAAATAATACATAATGCTACACTGATTCCCAGCCAATGGTTTGCCGTAGTTGTCTAAGTATTATAATAAGAGGCAAAGGTGCATTCTAAAATACAGTAAGTATGCACATCAGTAGATGTTTACTCTCTAAATGGAAATTCCAAGCGCCTGTGTGGGCGAATCTTTGTACCGTCTTCCCTGCAGTACATATTCTTCCCCTCTCCAGTCGACAAAAATGATCTGAAGTGCATTCTACTGAAGCCCATTTTATAAAGTGCAGTATATTAAAATGTCAGAATTATTCAGATACTGTGGCGTCTTTAAGTAATTTAGGGCTTAGATCTGTTTGTATGTGCAGTGCGCAGTTTTATCACAAGGTGACAGACAGTCCGTTTGGAGTTTTTGTACAACTGCTTTGTATAAAAGGAAAAAAAAACTGAGTAGGGGATCTGATTGCAGTGTTACATGCGGTAGTCTGAAATTGAATTCCTGCAGAATAGGCTTATCTTAACAGTCACAGGTTGGGGAGTGAATTGCCTGAACAGGATTCAAGTCCAGTACTCAGGCCTCTCCACCTCATCTCCTGTATAATTTCACAAAGGTATCACAAACAAGCCGAGCGTGAGCTTGCATGGATACACTCGTTAAATCAGCACTTCCAAGGATCATGTAAAATTCAGAACTGCGTGAAAACTTGCATTCAAATTTTTTTTTTTTTTTTTTTTTATCCGCCAAGGAGGTTATGTTTTTGCCTGTGTTGATTTGTCTGTCTGTCTGTCTGTTTGTGTACTTGTACAAGATAAGTCAAAAAGTAATGAACGAATATCTCTGAAATTTTGTGGGTGAGTTGCTATTACATCAGGGATGGACCCTACTGATTTTGACCGCGATCAGTCAAACGAGTGGCATGGCGGAGGTATGCACTCTACCGAGTGCCTTTCTACTTTAAATAATTGTCCCTTAATGCCAGGTTCATAATTTCATTTTTAAACAAAACAACAAGAAAAAAAGAAAAATGCATTGTTGTCTCATCGTGTAAAGCACCATTACTTTTCCTGGGAAATCCTCCAATGTGTATTTGTGCATTACATGCCATCTGCAGGAAAACCAAACAGTTTTGCACTGGTCTAATGATCCATTTGGTCTGAAGCGATTCATTTTAAGGTCCCAATTGATCATTAAACCTGTACTCATGCTTACTAAGAAAGTATCTTGTAATCAATATTTAGCATAAAAATATATGTGCCAATGTTACCGGCTTATAGCACAATGTATTCTGGTCGGGTTTAATTAAAATGAGGGATCCATTCATTTAGTGCTATTCACTCGTAAACTACTGGAAACAACTCCAAAAGCACAGACATAATGAGCTTGTGCATTGCATATGTTTAGATAAACGTGTCTCACAAAAGCTTTTGAGATTGATCTTTGACAATTAAAGGCCTGTACTTACCAATGCTGGCCGACGTGCAAAGGATTGATGGTGATACACGGCAGCCGTTAATTAAAAATCTCTTAATTAGCAGGACTCCGTGAAATAAGTGCTAATTAGACTGAATGATAGAGTATGATGCCAGGGACCTGTGCCGATACGGAGTGCTGATTGGAACAATCAAAGTGAAGCCACAGGGTATGATAATTGTGGGAGGAATATTGTTTACTGAGATTAATGGGAGAGAAACATGGGGATTAGCAGGAGGACTCGGGGGTCAGAAGAGCATTGTCATACATTGGTCGAAAGGATAGAAGAAGAGGAGTTGTGTCGTGGCCTCACTCTGATTCTCCTATTCCTTCCAAGCTCCAACAATATCTATGGACTTCATTTTACTTGTGAAGGGAAGCTGCGTGGTGTGTTGGTACAAATAATTCAGTTTGAGGGCAGCATGTATTTTTGGGAGAGGTGGAGCAATATAGTGCGCGAGTACAACAAATAAGCGGAGGAGATATTCAGGTTTGTGAAAACGCGAGCACCACACATCGCCCTGGAGAGCTGGACGTTATGCTCTCCTCCAGCCGACACCCTCATTATCTGCGAGGATTTACATGACATACATATTTACAAAAGCAATTGAGGTTTGCGTAGCTTGCAGAGGAGCGAAGCGCCACAAATTCCAACCTGCAGGTTTCTGATTAGGGGTCCAATTTCGTACCTTCACACTATACGCCTCTGTCAAGATGGAGGAAATATTACAAGGAAGCTGGATAAGCAATTCAAATAATCATAAACAGACCAGTGCAGTTCAGCATAGCAGACATTTTATTCCTTGCACAGCTTGGAAAAACTCATTTGAACAGTTGCCTGCACTGCCTTGCAAGAAGAATTCATTTTAGCATATTTTGTAGATTTATGCAAGACTCAAGGGCATGCCTTGTATACATCAACCACAGCTTTACCCAGCATTCATCCCAGAGCTAGAGATGCCACTGCAGTACCTAAAGCCCGCAACCCATACTCCACACTCTGCTCGAGTGGTATACCCCAACAGCCAATGGGCATGTACACATGTCTATAGATCAGTTCGCCAATCACGTGACAGCGGAGATGCATGTGCAGCTTCAAAGCGGATGGATTGTTTTTGAAGCGAGTGCCGTAGTATTTCATCTAACTTTTATGGCCACATAGGACATAATTAACTGCGTTCAGCAAATTAGAGCCCATAAACTCTCTTTTGTGTATACGTTTGTTTTCATGTCAAACACAACCCAGAATTTTGAACAAGAAACAGTACAGGTCGGGACGTTTGTCCACATGATAGGGCTTTACTGTTCCAAAAAGTCATTTTTGATGAAAATTAAGTTAAATTGTTGAATTTCATCATGTACTTGTCATAGCAACTGCGTAGAATTAAATGCTTTCCGCCGTGATGCTGTGCACACATCCTCTCTGTCTGTAAACACACAAATCCAGCTATAGGCATCAACTCATTATAGCTGATAAATACAGTAACTTGCCAACAGCCATCCCTGGACCATTAAATTTAGACAAAAATGGTCAGATTATACATCTTTAACTGAGCTTTGGCTATGACTGTGGGGAGCGGCTATTTGGCCAGGATGCCATGATGACCCAATCTGCTCCTGAACACCAGATGCTTTGTTGCATGTGTGGCAGGCAGGAGGAGGGCCTGGGTGGGGAATTGAACCCCAGACTCCCAGGTGAGAGTCAAATGCGCTGACCACATCGCCAAAGAGCCAGGTTCATTGGCAAGATAGCCAGGGCGCGTACTTATTAGGAGGCATTTCTAGGGACAGGACCCATCCACTGTCACACATGCAGTCCTGCCTCGTTGAGTTAGACATTAGCCCCACATAAGAACTCAAATTCTCTGCTCAATGGGAGATTACAGCTTTTAAGATCAGTCAAATGTGACATAAACAACTAAAAATCCCAGTATCCCGTGAGCTTACAGTATAAACTCCTTGTAAATGGACCTTGCCACTTTTGAACAGACATGCAGGATTGGGAAATAAATAACCAGTGTGAACTCTTCGTGCTTAGTGCCTGGTGTATGTGTCTGCTGTACTTATTTTCTTTAAATACGGGAGTTCTAACATACGGTATTCCCTGCAGTTCAAGTTTGGCACCATTTAAGAGGTTTCTACATGAAAAATCTCTGAATCAGCGTAACATCTGTTAGTTTCCTTCACTCCATAAGCATTTGGGGTTGACATTCTATAAGGATTTGTTAACTGATGAACAAAAAGATCAGTATTCAAGCAGACCAGGTTCACTGGGCAGTTGTTCAACTGATGAGAGGATTTTGTGTAGCCTGCATTTTAGCCACTCGACTGCCTGATCATAATGATGCATAAATCATATTTCTCTGCCTGATACGCGTCACTGCCTTGATTAAAAAAAGAAACAAAGCACATCTTGCATTCATAACATCACATATGCACAGTTTTCTATTTTGATTGTGACTCTGTTCAGTGATTCAGAACCTGTACACTGGAGCCACAGAAGCTGGTTCTGCTCAGCAGTGTAGTAATCGGGTTTCTCATCTCTAATTCAGAACTTCCGTGCGAGCTCTTCTGTGATTCCTCAAAGACATTCTCTTGGAAGCTGGTAACGACACATGACAATCAGTGGTCATCCCACCATTCCGGGAAAAATAGTATCAGTGTTATGGCCCTTCGAAACTAAGGTCAATGTGCTAAAAAAAAAAAAAAAAAAAAAACGGGCGGTGTGTATTTTTGAAACTTGGTGTGGATATGAACAAATTAATGGTTATCCCAATTTATTGCACTCCAGTGCAGGTAAAGACAGGTCCTTTACTGCCTGATCCTCTGGGGGTGGCAGAGGGACAGCGAATAACTTATTGAAGCTGGTGAACGAGGAGAAATAAACGGAGGACGAAATTGGTTTAGGAAGAGGCCGAGGGCAGCGTGACAAACGAGGGAGCTGAAATCCTTTACTGCTTAAGGATGTACAGAACAAATTTCCTTCCAGGTGAAAAATATGCAGCTTCTACAGAAAAGTTACAGCCTCTAGAATGGATTAGAGTGAGGAAATACACTCCGAAGGGTTGGGAAGGAGATCTGTGGATTTTCATTTGACTTGTTGAGTAAGTGGCTACACTTTAGCAGGGAGGTTATTAAAGAATCATCAGCAGCGTCCAGCGTTGGGTAAATAATGGGGAAACATGGAGTGCAGGGATACAGGACATAACGACTTATAAAACAACGATAACCCTGTACCTAAGATGGAAGAGTTTGATTATCAGCAGCCAGTGCCAAGTCATATAATCAAAGTGTACTGTAACTCAAAACCAGGCAAGGAAAGGAATAGTTGTGTGACTTAGTGGCCAGCAGGACAAGAGAGACGCCAATGAATACGGGGTTTTTAGTTTGCGTGTAACTCTGAGCAGTGTTTCTTATTGTCCGCTCTATAAGTTTTTCATAAGTCATAACTACTGGTCCTTGACTGTCATTGCAGTTTGGTAAAGAGTATATTGATATTTTGTCACAAGCTATAGCTAGCTGTTCTCTGCGAGTCAGATACTCCCAGCCCATTTGACACTGTACAGTAAGTACTTTCATTTCCCATTTAAATTGTGCTCATCTAATACGGTATGTAATTAAATGCTGAGCTGGCATACGGAGATCTCCGTAATTGTTCTGGAGGTCTGCAGTAGAAGTTTTAGAAGCACTGGTCTGGAGCCAGGTCCTTTCTGCAGTGAATCAGCCATCTGTGTGCAGAGAGATAAAGCAGTTTAAGGTAGCAGTGTTGCTTAAAATGAGCCCTCAGAGGTAGAATGAAGCTAATTTTATGAACAAGCACTGCCTTTAATTTCCATTGTTTATCATTTATTTAGATGCACACTGATTATTCTTTATGGATGTGCCCTTTCTGGGAATGATGCACTTATTTCCATATAATTCCACTCAACATTGCGTGGCATTTTCACAGCTTTTGCAATCAAATGCAAAAGTCACTATGCATATATTATGCTGCTATATTTATTACAATAAATATTTGAATATAGTAACAATGTTTAACTGGCAATATAGACCCAAATGTTTTTCTGAAACTGAGTTTTATACTTTATTTGCAATTTAGCATTAAGCTCAAGGCAAAAAATGCTTAGACTTGGTCGTCCATTATGTCCCTTATGAAAAATTATGATAGTTCCTATAGTGAATAGATGGTATTTTTTGCCACCATAGTATAGTATTACTATGGTGATACTATAGTTATTCAAACTGCAGCAATGCAGTTGTGTGGACTATAGTAATATCATGGTACTGTTGACTGTGGTAATACTATAGTTATAATGCGATGGCTATAGTACTAATCTAGTTTTACCATGCAAACTATAGTAATATTATAGTATTACTAAGAAATAACTATAGGATATTTTCATTAGGGGTAACCTGCTTATTCTGGCTGTTGATCACATTGACTGGAGCAATGTGATACACTGGTGAACTGCCCAGCATGTATTCCTGCTTTTTCAATGCTTGGCAGTTCACCAGTGTATCACATGGCACAATCACCATTCACTCTCATACCTATGAGTCTCCAGTTATCCTCATGTGCAGGTCTCTGTACTATGGAGTGGAGGAACCTGAAGTCAGCATGGAACATGCAGACACCACACATAAATGCCCAGACTGGATTTGAGCTCACAAACTTTGTGCTGTGAGGCCACAATGCTACTCACTGAACCACTGTGCCACCCTAATTAGCGGCTGTAGAGTGGGCACCATAATTCATTGGACAGTGTCACATGTTTTTTTGTTATTTTGGTGCTATTGGTTGATTCAATCACCAGATCTCAATCCACTGCAAATAAAACGCATTTTTCGCGTTGAAGAGGAGACTGAAGGCACAAAGTCACCGAAAAAAAGAGCAGGAAGTAAAGATGGCTGCAGTACAGGCCTGGCAGAGCATCACCAGGGAAGACACCTTAAGTCTAGTGATGTCTGAGTCACAGATTTCATGCATTCATTGGATACAAAGGAAATCCAGCCAAATGTTAAAAATGGTAACTATATTCACCATAATGTCATGCAATCCAAATTTTTTCTCGCATCCAAAAATGGAGTGGGAACTACAACGTCTTCCTTATGTTCCAACTTTTTTTTTTTCTTTTTTTGGGAATTGGGTTGCACATCTTGTGAGAAGTCGTCTGCATTTACTGTGATTAATAATTCCCTTGACAGCTGACATTACCACAGATATGCCCACCTCCAGGGGAGTGTTCCTCATCTGGCCAACTGTGGGAGGATTTTTCCTCTCTAGAAAGAGGATTCTTCTGTCATTCACTACAGCCATTATTTTTAAAGCTGAACGCCCAGCATGCTCTTGTAGATGGCTCACAGCAAAAATCCCAGTGTTAATTCAACTCCAGTAGAGTTTATATGAGACCAGTTGGTCTCATATAAACTCTACTGGAGTTGAATTAACACTGGGATTTTTGCTGTGCTAAAATAGCAAAAAACATTGCCAGTGTAAAAAATATATATGGTCCTCACTGCATGTTAATCGCAACTTGTTAAAAGTACACTTGAATGAAAGCTAAAAGTCTGTCCTATTTGGCCATACTGAACATTTAATTCCAAATTCAATTCCTCCATCCATCCATCCATCATCTTCCGCTTGTCCTGGGTCGGGTCGCGGGGGTAACAGACTAAGCATAGAGGCCCAGGCGCCCCCCTCCCCTCCCCAGCCACTTCCTCCAGCTCTACCTGGGGGACCCCAAGCTGTTCCCAGGCCAGCCGGGAGAAATAATCCCTCCAGCGGGTCCTGGCCCTGCCTCAGGGACTCCTCCCAGTTGGACATGCCCGGAAAACCTCTAAAGGGAGGCGTCCAGGAGGCATCCAGACTAGATGCCCGAACCACCTCAACTGACCCTTCTCGACGCAGAGGAGCAGCGGTTTGAGTTCAGTTGAAATGTCAGATTTTTAGAAATAAAAAATGTATTTTCTAGGAATGTTGATGATGTCTCTTTTGGCCATATTTTGCTCAATGACCAGAAAGGACAAGTAAATGCATCACTAAAAAAAAATCAAAGTGTTGACAATTCTATCACTAGAATGATAAAATTATTGCAACTTATCTCTGCATCTGTCATTTATCAAAACAAAAGGGAAAATTCCCCATGGGTACACAGCTTCCTGTCACTGGCAGACAATTAGAGAGTTACCAGTTGTGTGGAGCATGTAGCGGAGTCACTTATTGCATTAATAGGCCAATTAATAAACGGTCTGGTGCACCTCTGGAGTAATAAATCTAGATTTTGAGGACAATTTTGGGGGGGGGGGGCACCCCAATGTTTCTTGGTATCCACCTCTCATGTCTGGTCTGAAAGTCTTTAAGTGCCCCACCACTCTGCAATTTTCTTTCAAATTTCTCCATCTGCTCTTTTATATAAACCATGATGCCTGTAGCTACCATCTATTCAAAGTCCATCAGAAATTTACTGAATGTGACATTCTGTTGTGCTGTTAGTGAAGGTGTAAATGTTCTCTCAGGAAAAAAATGCCACTTTTCAACCCCTGACTAATTGCATACATTTAAAGAGCACAAGTTGTGTGGTATTTCCACTGGACTCAAGGTCTCCTGGCCCATGCTTTTAGCACCTGAATAGCACTTATTCTATACGTATGGAGAGTACTCTTCTGATGGTTACAGTTTTCTGTTGAATTGAAATCCCTTTTTTCATGGCACAAGCCTGCAGTACATGTGGAAAGACATCTCCTTCGTCCACCACCAGCAATTGAGTGAAAAAAGTAATTAGATAAAAGATATAATTATTAATTCATTTCTTTTGCATTTCCATGTCTAGAATGAAATGGCTGATTCAGAAAAGGAACAAATTGTTGCTATGACGAGGGCGGCTGTCATGGTGATACTGAAGTCTTGTTGTCGACTCTTTTGGCGAGTGTTCCTGCCCGTTTTGTCAGGGCAGATTTCGTCTCACTCACTCTCTCTCTTTCCCTCGGTTTGTGAAGCGAATGCTGTGTGTGTCTCTGATTTACACTCTGATGAAATTGATGATAATTGTGTTCACTGTCTTCTGGGTGCAACAGTGTATTCGCATTTGACTATTCTCCCATGTAAAAACTAATACTGTTGTTAATGGCCTTATGCACACATTATACAAAAGTGCTTGATTATATTATCCAGTGCTACCACTGAACAGTTGGAAAGTGTCAGTTGATCTAATCTCATGCACTGGGATCAGTAATAGATGCTGTTGTTTTCCATGCCTTTTGTAATTCTCCGAATCCCACGTGTGTGTGCGTGTGTGCAAGGGTGTGTGCTTTTGTTACACAGGCACCTCAAGATTATATTTAATCTTGCACAGATACATTTTTGTCAAAAATTTGACTTTTGTAAATTCAGCTTTTACAAAAAGTGGGGGGGGTTGCAGGTGCTCATTCATAAATGTATTCTTGTAAACAAAAAATTCAGTAAACAAATAAATACAGGGTTAATTTCAAATTTGCTCTGAACATTATTGTGGAATTGAACTTTGTAAATGGTTTCTAAAAATACATGAGTAAATTAGTTTTATTTCTAAGTCATGGGGGGGGAAATGGTGATTAAATTGAGGGAAGCCTGCAGTGTGTGAAGCTGGAATTAAGTGTGAAAAACAGCGAGAGAGAAACAGGAAGAGATGTGAGGCAGTTTGGCTGGAGAAAGACTGCTTGCAACTGTTAAAACAGAGATTGCTTTTTTTTCCCCCTCTCTGTGAAACAGCAAATATGGTCTCATACAAGTAAAGACCAGAATATACTGCTCATTTCAGAATATTTTGTAATGTCTAGATACATAGTATTTTCCATTAATTAATAAATGCTTTATTTTTTTGCAAATGCTTATTACAATTTGTGGGATTATTTTTATATTGTACTCATTTATAATCCTAGTCCTTTATTCATTATTTGCCACAAATTTCAATGGCAATGCTTACCAATCCTGTTATGAACATTTCTTTATGATAAACACTTTAGGCTCGGTTGCTAGAGAATGTGAACTAAAATATGATTATAGGACTGCGGAACAATCGTACTGCCAACATTATGAATAATTCACCACCTCTTCACATTAATGAAATACTGAAATAAAACATGAAGCCAGATACCAGATCATTTTCTAACAAAACAAGAGTAGTCATTCTCCTGTTTTTCCCCAAAGAGACAAATCAAACCGAATTGGTTACAGTGTACAGTGTAATTGCATGTTTCAAATGACTCATTCAAATCAAATATCCCGCTGAGAATGCTATTTTAGCAATAATAAACATTTTCTATCTCCTCTCTTGGATAAAAAACAAAGTATTATAGATGGCCTACAAGTCACTGCACTTGCAAAACAAATCAATGAGGAAAAAAAATAATTATAATTGGGGATGCAATGTTAAACCACAAGCAAGACAGGTGCATCAAGTTGGGAGATGTTTGGCTGTGGGTGACGCTAAATAAAATCATCGCTAAGCACATGTTCCCAAGTACAGCCATTATCATTTAATGTGCCAGCAGACACCTTCTCTGAGGCCCCTGATTGTGCAGAGTTTGTGTTCATATACATTTAAATGAATACACCCAGTGTATAATGCACATTCATGCATTGTCTGCTGACAGTGATGGATTGCAAGTATTTGGCAGCAAAAACTGTATCAAACATGCACTCAACTGCCCCCTTGTGGCCACAGTGGTTTTATTCAACAACTAATCCATATCGCTGACTCTGCTGTGTCGTCATACCATAAATATGTCACCATGAATGAGCCTTGAAAATTGAATTCATGCAAACTGGAAGGAGATTCTCAATAGAAATATCAAATTCAGGACTAAGCTCAATCATCATCTGCGAAACCAGGCCCACAAGACTTATTTATGAGATATTTTATGAAACAGCCCAAGTTGTTAATGGGTACATCGCGCAGCACTCCACCCAGGACTTGACTTCAGTTCTTCCAATGAATTTAAAACGCAAAGGGACATTTCCAAACCACAGGCTCGGTGCTGTTAACCACTGTTACTGCTCAATCTCATTCATGAGGCTGCCATGAATTTGTGATGGAGCGGTACCCAAATGAGACCACTACAGTGATATATCAGGGACTGGGCAATGTTCACTTCAGACTGAAGTATTTCCATTACTGTGCTTTGTGACCCTGACACTGCAGCCCTGCTATTGCAGAGCAGGGTGTGATCCTGTCGGATCCTACTGCTCTGATGAAGGGGAATATTTCCTCAGGAAATGTCTGTTCACTTGACATTTTACTGTGTCCTTTTTATTTATACTTGTCAATGGAAATGTTTCAGATCTGCATACGAAATGTAATAAGAGACGGAGAACATGAGCACAAATAAAGTACAGTTTTGAATGATGATTTCTCTTATTGAAGGAAAGATTTCTGACAGTTATGTCTTCAATGTTTAATGATAATTGCCCCCTCAACTAAACTGTTAACACCACCTTTACCAGCTGCGACTAAATGACTGAAGGTCAGTTTCTACATCAATGTGGAGCGATTCTGATGGGGAAAACGCTCCGGACTCACTCTCAGACAGGAGGTTTTATCAATAGGAAAATCGAGGTCAAACAATCCAGTTTTGTTGCACTCGTCTTGCAGTACAAGAGCGATAATCCAAGGCATAACCAATACACAGTTCAGGGATTCAAAGTTAAGCAGACAGATTGCCAAAAAACAAGGGAGATCAGGAAAATAAGTAAAAAAGCTAACCAAAAGAAAATTGGCGACCAAAAACACAATGCAGGAAGGAGAAGGCAATCGAATAAATCGGGCAAAGGAGAATCAAACTAGATAAACACACTGGAAACCAAAGGCCCGTATGCAGATTCAGAAAGAACAAAATCTAGCAAAGAAACAAGGGAAAACTGGCTCTATACAGAGGGAAAAAAATATTAATTAGGGAAGTGAAATCAGGTGTGCAGGACTGGGATGTGTGACTGGGGGTGTGGCCACATACCTGGGAGCTAGTAGGAAGTAATTAACCAAGAAGTCGGGGAGGGTGAGTGCGGGATTTAGGAAGAGAACAGAAGCACGTGTAACTAAACAGGGGACAGGAATCGCAATAAGAAAATAAGCACAATAACTTAAGTTAAAATGATAAACATATACACAAAAAAATACAAAAATTACAACCATGAACAGAGAACACACTGAGACATTTTCAAAATCAGCTCGTTATTGGACAAGAATCCGGTGTCAGTTTTAGTTTGTGGCAATTTTAGAGTGTAAAGATATTGCCTCTTTAAATTTAAAACTGGATTCATTTTAGTTTGTTGACATTGTAATAAGCTTTTATTTACTTAAATTTGAAAAAAGGTAATTTGTTGCCATGGCAACCATTATGTTGCCAATACTTCAGCAAATAAGATACAAATTGCTTTTTATCGGCATGAAAGAGCAGTGTGGTGCCAAAGAGGAATCTTCCGGTAAATTCAGTTACCTTGCAATATGTCAAAATGGCAAATTTTTAAAAAATCTAATTTTCTCAAAAAATTCCCAATTTTTTTTTTTTTTTTTTTCCATGTTAATCAGCTAAGTAAATGTGACAGTTGATGGGTCCTGATACTAGAAATGCCTCCTAATAAGTACACGCCCTGGCTACCTTACTAACAAGCCTGGCTCTTGGTGATGTGATCAGCACATATGACTCTTACCTGGGAGTTTAGCGTTCAATTCCCAACCTGGGCCCTCCTTTGGCCTGCCACATAAAGACTATACATTTTCACTGAAAAATCCCCAGTAGAATATTTTTTAACCTAAAAGGTGTTAAAGTCAGTGTGAGAATTCATCAAAGTGGAATTTTCAGGCACTGACAAGTTTAAGCCCAACTCAAAAAATTTCAGCTTTTCCAAAATAACTTTCAGCTGCATAAGAGGGTTTGAGTCCTGCCACCTTATCTCCGTTAGAGTTCAAGTCAGGATTTTGACTTTGCCACTCCAAATTCTTAATTTTGCTTCTTGTGAGTTAATCAGAGGTGGAAATGCTCTTGTTTTTTGGATCAATGCCTTGAAAAGCATCCCATACCATCACACTTCCTTCGCTAAGTTTGACTGTCAGTAGGACGTTCCAATTTTGGAATGTGTTGGCTTTATGCCAGGTGTAACAGGACTCGTGTCATCCAAATCATTTCATTGTCATTGTCATTTCAAATCCTCAGTCAGAACAGCATTATCCCAAAAAGTTGGGGGTCATCTTGACGGTTTTGGCAAATGTGAGAAGAGCCAAATGTGTGTGTGTGTGTGTGTGTACATTACCTCTAGTGCAGTTTTGCCCCATAAATCCTGGGAAACCTTTTGGTGAGCCATGAATACATTTATTTATGGCAAAAAGTTTTAAAAATTTTAAGCTTCTCTGCAAGATTGCAAGGTTGGCAATATCTGAATAATTATAATTTTTCTAAATCTCAACTTTCTTGATAATTCCATGTATCATAGACACCTATATATTCATACACTGATTGGAACCAAAAGAAAGGCCAAGAAAATCTGTGTCATAGTGTGAAATAGCAGCATAGCAGTGGTCATCGGGTGTCTAATACGAAATTCAGTGCCACATGAATGACTTACAAACATCTGCAGGTTATCAACTGGAGGCATAAATTTTACTCTTACGCCTTTGATTAAAATATTTCCCTGTTTAAGGTGTGAAGCCCTGCATTGGCCTTCTGAAGAGAAGTTGGATTCACTAATGGATTATACAGGCTGATATGGGCTCTTTCTCGTGTCAGGGACACTGTTTAGACAAATGGAGCTTTACCAACTAATGAGGCATAATGAGTAACATTAATCAAAATGTGCCTCGGTGTCCAAATAAGGAAATGTAAAACAAACCTTTCATTGTACAACTAATCTGCTTACAGCATGAGCTATCAATAGGTAATTTCAGGAGCAAAAGATTCACGACTCAATGTAAGAGGAGTGAAAACAGAATTAATTTCTGATGTAATTCTATGTTATTTCTAATGTAAATAACATTTTTCAAACACAGCTTTAGTTTGCTGCTGTCACTTTTATAAACAGTGCAGTTAAAATATTGGTGTTATTGAGGAAGACTGGATATTTTTTGTTGCCACAGGAATGGACACATCTGATATTTGATTGGTGCATTCAATTGGTATCAATACTTTGGACATTCCAAAAGCAAACAACCTAAGGGAATCCACTGATGCAGGGTTTGTCAATATAGCGCAATCACCGAGATGGATTATGGAGCCCTTACCGATACAGAGGATGCAGCGAGATCAACACTTTCAGATGCTGATACTGTGCAGAGCTGAAACATTGCTTAAAATATTTGTCCTTATTCATCGCCAGAAGATTCTTTGTTGAATTCACAAGAGTCACTGTTATTTCCTGGGGAGTCACATGAATATATTATAAGAAAAAAAAGAATAATTGTTAAAAATAAGGACCGGTTTCACACACAGATTTAGTCCTCAGCTGGATTCAGTTCTGCATGGAGAATCTCCATCAAAAACTCATTTTAGTCTGGGAATCAGGTTAATCTTTGTGAAAACTGCCATAAATGTGTCTCAAAAGTCCCAGCAGCCCGATTCTGCTGCTGTAACCTCATTGTTGATACTAAAATTTTGAGTGCAATAACCTGAAACAAGGTTTATGTCTTCTACTTGGTAGTAAACTTCATTCACTTGTCAATTTACTGGCCTGCAGCTGATGTAATGTCTGTAAAAGCTTCAAAAATATGTGGTCTTGGAGAACACAAACCAGCAATTGGACTTAGACCATTGGAAATTGTCTTCAAGCGTGAGTGATTCAAATTCTTACAATTTGATTGCTAAGATGTGCTCAACAAAATAGACAATAAAGAGCGACAGCTGTGAGTATTTTCCAAGGCTTTCTGATAAGCAGAATTTTGTTAGATTTTATTTGCAAGAATTGTCAGAGGTGCCAATCATTTTGTACTTATGGTTTTGTGAAAAGAAAAAAAAAATATTGGGGCCACTGGGTTTGCTCACTTGGTAAAGGTACTGTTTTGCAGTGCAGAGTGAGCACCATGGCAACAGATATAATCCCATGCCGTGCTCGTGCTGGCCTGCAGTCTTGTGTGAGCAGAGCATTACTGGCCTTGTGCTGCTCAGGGAAATGGGAGGGATGCCGTCAGTTTGGTTCCGCATAGTTCATTGTTCAAGCATCTCCGACTGGCCATCTAGGTGCTCGTCAGTTTCAGTTTGAGCACGTGCATGTTTGGATCTCCTCTGCCTTTGTTTTGTGTTTGCGAACTTCGAGTGAATTGGCGAAAAGCAGGAGGCAGACAGGCACGTGTTTTGAAGGAGAACCGTGAACTCTCACTCTCTCCAGTGGGCAGCAGGTACATAGTTTGCTCATTGGACAGTCCAGACATTCCAGATTCGAGTGGAGGAGATGACCAAAAAAAAAAAAAATTCTTCTTATGAAACACAAAAAAAAAATTTGTGGAGTGTGCAGTATTGTCATGTTAGACATCATAGTTTATTGAAGGTCCCTTATTATGTCACTAGGTGCACAACAAATTAGTTATTACAAGCTATTTCAAGATCTTTCCCCTGTTGACATCACATGGGGAAGTAACCAACCAGAGGCAAGAAGAACTGATCAACTTCAGCAAGCTGTCAGTCAGATTTCATTATTCTGGGTGGTCACTCCCCCTTGTGATGTCAGGAAGGGGAGATTTTGAACTGGCTCGTAATGGCTAATTAGCAGTGCACCTGGTGGCATAATAGGGGACCTTTAACTGTATTATATTGTATTCCTATTCAGGGCTCCAAGGGTTTCAATTCTACCCACATGGAAAGAATCTATATGAACATATATGCGCATATATGCAACCTATATGCCGCATATATGCAGCATATATGCGCATATATGCGGCATATAGGCCAAATTCAGATACATATATGTGCTTAAAGAGGGCATAGAGGTCTCCTATATAGCTCATATACCCAGTGGCAGGTTTTGTTTGTCATACCTATTGTATAGCTCATATCTCACTTTTGCAACTGTCATACATGATGCCTAGCTCATATTTTTATTCTCAAGGTAGTATCTGCATATTAGTCCAAAGTCCCTTACAGAAATAACAAGACTTTCACACAATAACTTATTAATCACATGTGAACACGTGAAATTGGCATCACATTTGATCCTAAATACATGTTGACATGTGACAACGGCATGTTATGTGTAAACCAGTCATTATTAACTATGGCAAGTGAGAGGAGACAAAAAGCTATGATATCAACACAAATATCTTTTACTATTTGTTACATTTTTTTCCTGAAACTTTAACAATAACAAGGTCATCAATTCTTTCTTGACCATACTTATTTCCATTCTATGAAGATTGAGTTGTGTATTGTGGAAGAGAAGGAAATGTATAAAAACAAAATGGTTTGATTATGTTTATTTCATCAATTAAGCATTTTTTCAAGATTAAGTCACTGCCAGATTCACCACATTAGATAAAATTGGATTCACATCATTACAGCTCATACACATCCACTGAAAGGTTATACACTACACTGTTACATCCACCAAATGCAATGTTTTCTATCTTGTCTGTAATGCTGTTTCTAGATGAATATGGCTCAGAGGTCCTTAGTCTAAATGTAGCAAAATAAAACAAAAGTAACAAAATAAAAGTACACAGAAGAACATACATTCAAGTAAACATGCCTTTCAAAAGTCATTTTCATCCCCACATCTATTTGAGCATTTCACTGTGGTTAATGAATTTGAAGACAAAGTCTACATTTCTGTTCACAGTTTTAATGAACAGACACTTGTCTTTTATCTGAGATGCTTGTGTAGCAACTAAAGGTCTCAGACTTTTTCCTACAGGGATGAAATAACAAGGATTCTTAAATTCCCACACGGAAAGAACCTATATAAACATATAGGTTTTAATCCCCGCCTTGTATCAACCAGCAGTGGTCTCGGCAGCTCTTTTCAGAAGTAGCGCGCAATTGGCCAATGCGCTACAGGGATGCAAATTGCGAAGGGCCTGCTGGGAAGGGTTATGTAGATTAGAGTTCCCCTAGGCGTCCTGTTGGCTAGATGGGCACTTATTAATAAGATGCAGACCCGTTAATGCATGACTATCCTCCACCCTCATTCTAAACTTCTATAATCTTGCCCAGTGAAGATTGAATAACCAATTGAATCAGATTCGGGTGGGATTGGAAATGCCAAAAAAAAAAAAAAAATCTTGAAGTTTTAATTGGCCGTTTTCATATATTATAGCTACATACATGTTTTTGGTGGCATTTATGGGTAGCAAATGATCGCCCGAGAGCTGGTGCCGTCTACGATTGTTGGAAGTATACAAAGAAGCAGTTTCGTAAGGCCTCTAGGCAGAATCTTAAGCATGTGTTTTCAAAGCCAGTCCAAAACCTAAATGACTTACATAGGTCCGAGAATAGTTCTAAGTTCTGGAATGCGTTGAAAGGACAGTCAGCTGGTAATAATACGTAAGCAACATCAAATTTAAATGCTACAGATTTTGCGAGGTACTTCGGTGATATCATGAAGGATGATTTTATTCTAGATGATGAGCAGAAAAAGATTAGTGAACACGTAAAGTGTATGTTTAAGTTGGAGATCGGTAATTTTGTGAATTGTCTTGTTGACCCTGAGGAAATTAGACAGGGTATAACTTCCATGAAACGAGGGAAAGCTGCCGGTATAGATTGTATAACCACTGAGCACTTGCAGCATGGTGTCTCTGATGAATTATGTTTTATCCTAAGTAACATTTTCTCAGTTTTGATGAGTTGGCATGTTATTAGTACATACATGACTATTGGTACTATTGTCCCAGTATTGAAAAAACCAAACCTGAATCCAAATGATCCTTCCAGCTACCGGCCAATCACAATTAGCACTATGTTTGCAAAGCTGTTTGAATCTCTACTTATTCCTGAAGGTGATACCTGTGGTAATACACAATTTGGGTTCAGAGAAGGGCGTGGTACTGATATGGCATGCTCATTTGTGAACGATATCTCCACTTATTTTAATTCTAAAGGCAGTCCTGTTTTTATGTGTAGCCTGGATGCAGCTAAATGCTTTGATCGTGTGTGGCATGATGGATTGTTCTTTAAGTTACTTCCCCGGATTAGCCGTGAGAAGTGGTTGGTTTTGTATGAGTGGCACTCAGACTTGAAAGCAAATGTAAAGTGGAATAAGCAGCATAGTGATAATTTTAGAGTGACCAGAGGTATTCGCCAAGGTAGTGTGCTATCACCAATAATGTTTACAATGTTTATCGATGACCTGTTGAAAGAGCTTTCTGAATCCAGTCATGGTCTCAGAATAGCACGTCTCTTTTTAATTGTTTGGCATATGCTGATGATGTGACTCTTTTAGCAGCTACAGTTCCAGGCCTTCAGAAATTGATTGATATATGTGAGCAGTATTCTTAAAGATGGTGCTTCGTATTTGGAATAAGTAAAACCAAATGTATGATAATGGGTGACTGCGATTTATTGCCAACCCCAAAATGGAAACTTGGTGAAGAAGTAATAGAGAATATGAATGTGGTTGACCTTCTTGGCGTAAGGTTTCAGAATAATTTGAGGGCAGATGCCCATGTAAATAATAGGGTTTCTTCAGCCAGGCGGAGAGCCTTTAGCCTTATGAGGGATGGACTGTGCTACCCTGGACTTGGGTCAGATGTTAAAGTTTACTTATGGAAAGCAGCGGTTCTCCCCATTCTAAGCTTTGGTGCACATTGTTTACCAATGAGCGCAAAAGACTTCAGTGTATTAGAGGCATTTCAGAGTGATCAAATCAAGAGGATCTTTGGCTTTGCACAACATAGCCACCACGCAAAATTGCTGAGGGTGCTTGGCATTACAAAAATGACAGATATAATTATTCAACAAAAGGTGCGATTGTTTAATCAACTTTTTAAGTGTTTTTCTGTTACTAGAGATCTAAATTTTATCCTTTTATCTAATTTTATAAGTCATGGTAGTTTGATAGATGGCACTTTGATACATTCTATTGTCCAACATGGTTTTTCTCCTTCATTGGTAGCATTTGGCAAGAAATCTGACTACCTTATGAAACAATATTTTCCTGAAGATGGGGTTGTAGACAATCTTAGGAGTCTTCTATTTTCAAACAACTTTGAGAGTCCTAAATCAGAAGAACGGATTTTGGCCAATTTTTTAACCAAGGCATTTTAAATATTACATTTGACAAACCCTAACTTATTGCTGTCCATTCATTGTCTTCATCAAAGTTTTACCTTTATATGATTGTTGTATTTTTGTGTATTTTATGTAATTTTTTTTCCCTTTTTCTTCTGTAAAGAAGGTTTAAATAAATAAAGAAATAAATATGTACATATAGGTGCATATAGGTACCTATATGTACCTATAATATATGAAAACGGCCGATTTTATGTATGTCGCATATATGCGAAACCTATATGTGGCCCTATATTAAAACTTATATGTTTATATAGGTTCTTTCCGTGTGGGTAGACTTGAGCGTAGTTTTACTGAGTGCGAGGGAACTTTAAAAAAGGGATGTTTTACCGCAGTGAATCATGACACATCTGTGGAGATACAACCACAGCTAGCAAACTGCCCGAGCAAATATGTGAATTGCCCCTTTAAGATTTAGCACAGAGAGAGACCCCACCTCTCCCCACTCCTCTTTTCACAGAAGTAAGTGATGTGAGTCCTGATTTGGATGGATTTATCAATCTAAACCTTGACTCATCTCAAGCATGGTAAATACATTTTATGTATTTCAATAGTAAGCACTTTATATGGAGATGGCCCGGGGATATGGTTAAATTATACTTTCAGCTGAGCGGTGAGCACATTAGTCTTTTGGACAGGAATTACCTGAGGCTGCTGTGATTCCTCAGATGAAATGTGCTCCCTGACCTCAATCTTGCATTTGTTTCATAAATGTGCTTATTTTTTATTTATCTGGTTGGCAGTTAAAAGATAACTCTGTGTTTAATAGATATCAGAATCACAGCTAGTCTGAATTCATGCAGAATAAGCACTTGTGAGTCAGAATTAGAGTGAGATGTAAACCTGAAAAATAGCCTGAGTTACCGGATTTGAGCGAGTGATGCATTTTTGGAAGTGAACCATGATTTTGTACCGTATGCCTAACGTATTTGGAAATGCATCTACAGTTTTGAGAATATTTTTTTTAAAAATGGCTTTGGGAAATGTGCAAAAGCAACTGAGAAAAACTGGTGTATTGTAAGTACTGGTATATGTAAGTACTGTTGTATGTAAGTACTAGTGTATGGTGTATGTAAGTAAAGGGGAATCCTGTTAGGAACCAACTCCTCCCCAGTCTGTCTGAGTTCCTGTGGACTATTATGTTTCACTCTTCGTCTATCGCTGTCAGGTCGATGTTTTATGCACTTCACTAAATGATTATTGTCACCACCTGTGTCTCGTCACTCCCTGCTGTGCTATTTTCATTTCTTATCTGTTCTTCTGTTTAGCCTAATGAGCTCTCCTGTTCTCCTCTGTGACTGCATTTTCCTTCATTACCTCAGTCTCTCATCTGTCACTGCCCTCCCCAGCACAGCAGCGATTCATCCTTATTTTATCTCTTTCTATAGGCACCTTCTCAGTCTGTCGGCTCCGTGAGGTTTTGTCACAGCCGGTTGTGTTCGCTCTGGTTGTCCGCTTGCTGGTCTACATCTCAGTGTTTCCAGTTTCTGCCCACCTCCAGTTCTGGTGCAGCCCAGTCTCCGGTCACCCTCTTTACCCCAACCCATCCTGTCCTGTCCTGCTTGTGTCCGCTCTCACCTTGATAGATAAAGCCCCTTTGATATTGCACCTCCTGGGTCTGCAGTTGGGACATTTTCCCGCTCATGACCGATCAGACCCTGCTAGGTCATGACTGGATTCTTCTACACTCACCTCACCAGCTAGGGAACCTGAGTCACCATCTCAACCCTTATGTAGGAGAACCTGGAACCCGCAGGCCCTTCCTGTCCCGCTGTGCAGTGCAGTTCTGGCAGGTCATTGCCTCCTTCTCCACCATCCAGTCAAAGATGGCCGGTGTCATCCTCGGGCTGACTGGTCAAGGACAGGAGTGTATGACTGTTTTCTGAAAAGGTTAGTGGACCTACCTGGCCTTCACCACCAGGCTGATTGTTCTCAATGGGCTGGAGGAGGCCCTGGATCTGCTCCTGACTGGGCAGGAGAGGTGCATTGGTCTGGCCCCCAAGGCTTGGCCCCGAGTGGTCTGCATCTCGAAGGCTCGAACCCTGTCTCTGGTGTCTTGGTGCCCACTAGCCCCATCTCCAGTGGCCCGACACTCCAGTCCACTTCACTTTAAGGAAATATCAGGCACCCTAGCACACTCCTAACCCGTCTCCTTGATGCACTGAAGTACAGTTCTGAGGTGCCCATGGTGCAGCGATCTCCCCTTGATTAACCTCCATGTACCTCCCAGGTCTGATTTGGGCCTTTCCCTGTGTGTGACAGAATCTACCCATGTTGGATTTTGCCAATGTCTTAGAATTAACAGTTCATGTTACAATTTACAGCAGTGTCTGTGCATGGCATCCATCATACTAAAAAGCATGAGACACGGCGGAAATGTGAGATACACTGCCCATCTTTTGGGACAGAAATGATCACTCGGTCGATGATTTACTGCTGACTGACTCATGTTTTTACCCTTTTCCCCCAGGCTGATCACAGCCAAACTGATTAGTTCACTGCAACAACCTGCCCCTCTGACTCAGGACACTTTTCCTGACTCACGTACCCACTGGCCCTCGCCTTTTTACTCTGTGTGGGCGCTTTGCCAATCTCACACTGCCTGTGCCATCGCAGGAATATGCAGTCAGCGTACATATGTTCAGCTTGTACAGCTACAAACACCAGAGGTGGCAGCTCCAGAGCAATAAGACTGATTTTAACCGGCTGAAACTCCATTATCCCTGGAGAGGCTGGGCGATTGTTTACCAAACCAATGCAAACCTCTGACTATAATGGGCAATGGAGTGGCTGGGATTTTAGCTCCAGACCGCAGATAATTTTCTAAGGAGTGGCCCTGACAGGGTCATCAAAGATCCTGGGGTCTCACTAAAATACTTTTACTGCACTGAATTTCACATTGAATTGTACCCTTGCATAGATAGGCCATCTTATTCTATAGGCTTGGCCTATGGCACCCAAAGTTAGATCCAAGGGGCCTGCTGCGTGTGCTGGTTTTTGTTCGCACCTCAATTGCAATTATAGGATTTTAACAAGCTCTTCATCTCAGTTGCATAAGTTTCTTGTTTAGAGCACTTATGTATGCTCCGAAGTCACATTTTGATAGAAAAACCCATTCTTTCAAATCATACAATGATTCAAATTTTTTACCCAATTACTAGTCCTAAACTGCCCCCATTCAAACTTTTTTTGGAATGTGTTGCAGGCCTGAACGACAGGAATGGATGTATATTTACAAATGAAATGAGGGCAGACAAATAAAAAATTAAATGTCCTGTCTTCACTGTCTGTAATGAAATACAAGTCCGAGTAAAGTTTGAAATCTCTGCTTCCTGTTTTTATGCGCATTTTTTTTATACCACCCCATCTTTTTCTGAGTTGGAAGTGCAACAAATTTGAGACTGGAATTTCTTCAAACAAATGCGGAGGAGGGTCATCTGCTGATATTCAGCCGCTCTGGATCTTTGGTTTCATATTCTTTATTATTGTCATTATTCTGAGGCATTGTTTGTGCCCCCAAATTGAAATATGACCCTTGTTAAATGACAACAGTTTTTTCGATGAATATGGCTGAATCAGTGTTTACTGATATAGGAGCTGAACCAGGGTTTTAGTTTAGAAACAAATTGGTAAATATCTTGACAACAAGGTGTGTTATTGAGTTTTAAAAATGTGTTCAGAGAACTGAGAAAAGGCTTAGTCTTAAATGTATTTCAGCACAGTCGGTAGGATTAAACTGGGCACGAATCCTGCTAAAAATATATCTCGTGAAAGCTGGTCTGACAGGTAACAGTTTAGAAAAAAAAAAAAAACTAACATAATATGATGTACATGTGAGCTAGTTTCATGAGTTCTGGTCATCTTATGATGTTGGCAAGAGCACAGTAGACTTTTCAGAGCAGCTCACTTTTGAGACTTGGAAATCTCCCCTAAATTCTACCTGAAACTCAGGGGGCAGTGGACTCTCCCAGGTTCTAAAATTAAACCTCGACACCAAACATTTTGGCACAGTGTGTAATGTGCTTATATGAACAAACAGTAGCCATTTGAAAATTATTTCACTGATATTTAATTGAAAACAGAACAAATGAACAATTATAAAAGGTATTACCTCTTTACTTTTAGACTCTGTAAGTATATTCCAATTCAAATGCCTGATGCCTGAAACACATTTAAACACTTGTGATCGATGAGATGCGCCCCCATTCGGCACAGCCTTAAAAACTGATTCGCTTCTGTTATGATTTTAAACACACAGGATGGTAAATAGTTCAGTAAATACAGTTTGTTGCTGCAAATGCAAATTAAGATAACATGTTCTGCACAAACCATAAGCCACATATCAACACCCGGAGCCACCAGCTTCTTTAGTATTAAGCTTGTCTGAGATGGACTGGAAAAGTGTGCTGTGGTCTAACAAGAAAACATTTCAAATTCTTTTACTAAAAAATGAATGCTGTGTTCTTGGGGTGAAAAAAAGGGTTACCACTAATTCGTAAACGCCCTTGTGTGTCACGGAGACGTGTTCGGGCACATGGTATGGGTAACTTGCAAACCTGTGAAGGCAGCATTATAAGGGTAGCATTTGTGCACATTTTTCAGCAACTTGTTGCTATCTAGACAGTATTTTTTTCAGGGAAGTCCTGGCTTATGAGAACAGCATGCCTTCATAGTCAAAGAGTGTGTGTGCTAGACAAACCTGCCCGCTGTCCTGACATGTCTCCCTTTGAAAACATGGCAGATTATGAAGTGCAAGATACAATTTCGGAGACCATAGATTACTCATGGACTTTATACATCAAGCAATAATTTGTCTATAAAGCAAGAACGGGAAAAAAATCTACTTTTAAAACTGCAACTATTGGTGACCTCAGTTACCAAATGACTACAGAATGTTGTTTATTAAAAGGAGATGCAGAGGTAAAGCTGCCCTTGTTCGATCTTTTTTGGCAGAATTAAATTAAAATAAATAAATAAAACAGAATAAAATAAATTCTACGTTTATTATGTCATACAAACTTCCTCAATCTGTCAGACAAAACTTTAATTTAAGCCTGCCTTCAGTATTAACTCTGCAATTTCATTACCATACACCATATTTATTGATTTTTTTTTCAACTTTTCATTTGCTTTATCAAATGTTTTGACTAACTCAACACCAGACATTAACAATTGAATGCAACTTAAATCTAAATTGATCTAATTGTCTAGACATCAGTAGTCTGCATCAAGCCAAACTAAAATAATTAGCAATGAAGGATTTTTTGAGAGAAGAGCACTGCAATTATGACTAATTGCGCTCTCAGTATAAGAGGGTTGGAGGAGAAATGGCATTTTGCGTCCCTCAGAGAAACTGAGTTTAGATCAGTGCTGATTGTGTGGGTGGGATAAGGATACTGCAGCAGTGGGTGGATGTTGCCATCGTGTTCTGATCCAGGATCAGCTAATTAACATAAGTAATAACCTCAAACATGTTCTGCAGAGAGACAAAGCTTCTTCGCCAATGTCAGACTCAGAGTCGAGCCAAATATATTCTGGGGACAAAAAAGCTCTTCCAGGGGGTCCTCAGATGCACTGAGTGTTGGAATGAAGAAAAAAAACCACATTAGTCACTTAAGGCAGATGGAAGAGGGAAACAAAATGAAAAACAAAATTGCTGAAATTATACAGTGCAGCAGACGCACAGCGTGACTTTCAGCAGAGCATTTCTGATCAAGATGTACGGCGCCTGAAATAACCGCTCCGTCAATATACAGAAGTGCATATGGGACATTCAGTGAAACCTTTTTAAAAATGCAGGCCCACTCACTGCAGCAACCTCAACATAAGCGGGAGGGAGAGAAGAGAATTTTTACATTATTTATCCCCGAGCCTCAGACATCAGAGCGTATCGAGGTATCGGCATAATCATGGATGTGCTGTATCTGCATGTACAGTACGCTCTCCAGCCCAGTTCTGATCAGCAGGCAAATTCTCTCAAGTCAAGAAATCTCCTGGAGGGTTCTGATCATGTATCTCACACACACACACACACACATCAGGGTAAATTTATAATATAGTAGAATATAATGTATTTCTATTCCATATTTTGAATTTCCAGCGGCAGCCCTTACTCTGTGTGGAAAAGCACAGACAGTAATGGATTTTGCACGGCTGTGATTTTTATGTTCTGTAGAGCATATTCATCCACCTCTGATTATTTCACTACATGTGAACATTCTATTATTGTTTATTACATGGCTTTGTTGAATACTTGATTCTGATTGGTCAATTACGGCATGTCTGCTGCTATGAATACCAGACCATTGTAATATGTGTGACGCAGTTCCTACGGTAGACTGACTGTTCTTTTTTGAAGAAAAAAAAGTATTATTATCAGTTTTAAATCAATCAAATCGTTTTCAAATTAGTATTTTGCATCGAATTATTGATTTTGAGTAAGTAGCTGTGCAATAACAGGAATAATGTACAGTGAGCCAGTTGTTAATGCAAAGTATGAACAGTAAACCCATTCAGGGTGATTCAGATTCGCTGTGCTACACATCGAGGCCTGTATCACCCTGACAGGGTTTATTTCACAATAATGACTGACTTGCCGTAGATTATTCCTTACTTAACTGCTACACGTGGGGGCAGAAAAGCTTCGCAAGGCACTGATATTTTCATAAAGTGTCTTTCAGCAGACCGTTTATTCATTAATATTTCTATTTTGTGTCACTAAACTTACAACCTCAATTCCACATGGATTGGAACAGCATGTCAAATGCAAATAATACAATTATGTGAATTGCAAATTCTCTTTTCGCAAAACGTGAAAAAAGTACAAAGTACAAAGGAAAAATATTTACTTCATCATCTGTATTGATTTTTGTTAATATTCACCAATTCCAAACACGGGAATGGAAAGACTGGAAAAGTTGTGGAATCTGCAGAATAAGACCAGTTTAGAACATTCCACAGGTAAACAGGTGAATCAGTAACAGGAGATTCAATCATGATTGGGTGTAAAATGTGCAGCCATAAAAGGCGTGGTTGTTTACCGGCAAGATGGTTCCAGGTTCGTCTCTGTCACGGGCTGTGTTTACAAACAGGCAAACGGTTCCAGAACAGTGTTTCACAACATGCAGTTGCACGGAGTTAAGAAATGTCTCCATCAATATTCCAGAATATAGTGAAAAGATTCTGGGAATCCAGAGGAACTGGAGCAATCTTTATGCGTATAAGACAAGGCCGAATACCAATATTGGATGTACGTGACTCTCTGGCCTTCAGACAACACTGCATTAAGAACTGACGGGCTTCTATAATGAAAATAAACACGTGGGCTCATAAATACTTCAGACGACCTGAATTAGTGAGCGTAGTTTGTCGTTACATAATCGAATACAGGTTAAGACTTCACCATGCTAGTAGGAGACCGTATATCAACACCATCCAGAAGCACTGCTCACCTGAACGCATCAGAAGTAAACTGACCCAATGTGGAGAGGAGTGCTGTGGTTAGATGAGTCCATCTTTCACATAATTTTTGGAAATAATGGACGTTGTGTTCTCATGGCCATACAGGAGAAGCACCATCCCAACTGTTATCAGCGGTATGTTCAAAAGCCAGCCTTTTAACCGTAGTTTAATTTTCAGCCATAGCCTGAGGCCACACTCAGTGCACTCAACTCGCACATCTACGAAGGCACAATTAACACTGGAAAGAAGCCAACAAGTGTATCTTGGAACAAGATATGCTGCCATCCAGACTTTTTACTTTTTCTGGGATTCCTCTGCTTATTTCAGCAGGATAAAGCCAAGCCACTCTCTGCATGTATCACAACAGTGTGGCTTCATCGGCAGAGTGCAGGTGCGAGCCAGCAGGCCAGTCCTGTGTCTCACTGAAAACATGAAGCGGATTACAAAGCACAAAAACATGAAAATGGAGACCCTGGACTGATGATTTGGAGCTTTATAACAAGATATCAAGCATAACTGGGAAAAAATTTTGCTTTAGAAATTGCAACAGTTGGTGTCCTCAGTACCAAAATGACTACTGAGTGTTTTAAAAGGAGAGGTGATGTTACACAGTGCTGAATATGTACCTGTCCTGACTTCATTGGAGCATGTTGCAGGCATATTTAGAAATAGTTATTGTGAAAATAATAATAAAAGAAAGCAATCTGTGCTAAAAAGGATGTGCAGGTTATTTCTCTCTGTTTGTATTTACATTTTACAAGTTGTCCCAATTTTTCTGGAAGTGAGATTGTAAAGGCAATGGACATTTTACTATAATTGTTTAGCGGATTAACTAATTGAGAAGCTCACATCTTGGCAGAGTACAAAAATTTTTGCAAAACATCCAACAATGAATCCACAGAGAAACGTAGGCAAGTCTGGCTTTGCATAAAGGCAAAAAAATAAATAAATAAATAAACAAATTAATATTTAAAAATATGAAAAAATTGTTTTATTTTAACTTAAAAGTTATTGTCTGGGCTGCCTTAAAATTTTGAGTTAACTGAGTTTCAGAAGACAAGTTGAAGTAATTCTCAGCTTATTATCTCAAATCCAGTCAGGTAAAATTTTTAAGGCAGCTCAGACGCTAACTTTTTTAACTTAAAACATTTTTTTTTTTTTTTTTTTTACAGTGAGACAATGAAAGACATCAAAACTGACCATCCTCATCACAGTCCGTACCCATCATTTCTGCACCCGCCACATGACGGTATCACATCCACACTGATGGCAGCAGGGCTGATGTCGTACACTGCAGGGTTAAAGAGAGACAGGAACAATCCGAGGTGCAAAAAGAAGCTCAAATTACAAGGAACAAGCGCAGCTGTTCAACTGGCCCTGAAGAACCTCGGTCACAATAAACAACACAGGACTGCGACCTTTCCTCACTTCCTTTCCTTGAGAGGGTTACCCAGCTCTAACCCGCAACTCCAGTGAGACAGAGACCCTGCATTAGTCTCAGAAATAAGGCAGCGAGGTAATTACGATGGAGACCGCTATCATTTAGACGGTATTAAGGCTGCACCGATGGGAGGCCTCACAAGCGCCAAGACAATTTTACTTTTAAGCTCCACGATAAAGTCAAGCTGATTAGCTTTCTATATGGATGGCAGTTCCCAGGAGACGAGTGTGACCCTCAGAGTGACACTGGATCACATCATGACCAGTTCTGAAATGCACAACACAATACTGGTAACTTTGTCTTCCCTGATTCTCTCTCTCCCTCCCAGAACACGCGTTCCTGTTGACTTTTTCGACAGCTGCTGACAGTGCTGACTGTTTTATTTTGCATTTTATTGAGATTGCAGAAATTAATTCACGCTTCAATGCTCGCCTGTGGTCTCGCTGTAAAAAAAAAAAAAAAATTGAAATTAGTTTGAGAGAGAAGAGGTCACGTATTGACGTGATTATTTTGGCAATGTTTGATTGTGTCCATTCGTCAAACTGCCATTTTCAAGGTGACTTCAGATGGAAAAAGACTTTTCTGTACAGATTTATTGTGGATGAATATTGCATGGTCCTCCAATGCATAAAAATGCTCACAGTTAAAGTGTGTAATTCATCCTCTGAGAGGCGAGAGAAGACAAGATTTCCATTCCAGTTTATTTATTGCTTTTTTCAGCAAATATGAGTCTCGGTGTTGAACTTACATGGCTGAAGATGCCATCCGCTGATGCAAGCTATGAAGTAAACACTCATCCGCGACATCTATTTGATCATATAATTATTATGAGTTACAGTTTGCAGAAGGAAACAAGATTGGGACCATTTGTTCTCCCAGATGTAGTGAGTATGTGTGTGTGCACATCAGTGTGTTCATGCCAGTGTGCACTGGCGCGGGAAGTGGGGGGCTGCCGGGCTGCAGCCCCCCCTCCCTTTGCAGCCCCTCCTGATGTCAGCTGCAGGCTCATCTTGGATGTCACAGTAATTTTAACGGTGAAAATTAAAACAGAAAAATAAACACATCAATTGGCTTAAAACCGTTTTGTACAGTCTATGTCAAAAACCTGTGTTTAAAAAATCTGGGTTGAAATATTTTTAAATGATTCATTACGTATTGAGGAAACGCTTTCTCAAAGAAGCGGAAGGCGCTGACACAAACGCATTGGCAAGCAAAAACGGCGAACAGCAAGCAGAGAGGGATATCTGATTTTTTTCCTCCAAACAATATTTCAGAGAAAACTAAAGTATATGATACAAACTCTTCCGTTACTCGTGGAGAGTGATGGAAGCACAGTACAAATGATGGAAGCAACACCACTATCATCGCAATAGCTATCACCCAGGACTAGCTAGCTTGTCGCTCCGGTAGAGAGCAACAGCAGTGGCTCACTCACTTTAGCGCTGCCGTGCACTTGGGATCCTTTCCAGAGAGCATCGTATTTCCTGGAAGCAAATTCGGCACGGTGTGATTTGACAGATCGTTTCAATGAGGTTAGTTTGAAAATGACACTGATTGCATTGTGTTCGGTCAAATCTGACCGATTTACAAGTTTTCTCTCCAAAAAAATGCAGTTCATTTCATCTGTTTGTCGTAAGGTTCCATGACTTTGTTCACACATGGCATCTGAACACATAAAATAAATTTGGAGAATTTTTATTAAATTTTGTGTGTTTTATTGAACTTGTATACACCTGTGGTGTTCCCTGTCAAAAATGACCAGTCATTAGAAATGAATGGGTAAGACCACAATTAGTGTATAAAATAGAGTTCAAGCACATTCCCACACTCCTTTCCCACACCCCAACATGCAGGTGTCTTTGAGCAGACACACACACACACTCACACACTCACACACACACACACACACACACACACACACACACAGCTTCCATGGCAACCCCCACAGGAACCTATCTCCGATAGAATTTTTACCCCACGGGAACTACACCTGTTGGTCGTTCAAAAGAAAAAAAAAAGAACACAACATTGTTTCAATTTCAATCATACAGACAACTTTCTCACAGCTCTGGCATATAAAGCTTTTTTGAGGCCTTGCTCACAATTCATTCTGTGGCAGAACGATGGAAAAGCGGTATAATGCACGTGAGGCTCTGGATTATATCTTTGACCATGACAGTGATCAGGAGGAGAGAAGCCAGGCTGACAATGAAGAGGCTTTAGAGGAGGAAGTGTCTGAGGTTGAAGATGACACAGAATACTGTCCAGAGGAGGAAGACGAATCCACTGATGAAGAAGACCCAGCTGAGTTGTAATCACCTTTCAGTCCAAAAATGGGAATTTTACAAACAGTTGTAGAGCTAAGGAGGTGAAGAGCAAAGATGAGTTATGATGCAACACTGAGGAACACTGGAATAACATTTTGGTGCTACCTGTTGTTTGTTTAAAGGGATGCATGGGAAAATAGTTGTTAATGTGTACATTCAGTCTGAGGTTCAGACATTACTTTTATAACATGGTTAAGTTTTCCTGTGTAGATTTGGGCTTTTGTTTTACTAAATAAATCATACCGGTCAGTTTTGACCGGGAACACAAAAGATATTATTTTGTGCCACTATTTAGAAAATTGAAATGGTTTCAAAACAGTGTCCTTGGTAAACATTGAAATGAAGTACTCTGTGATAAATACTACAATATGTTTCATCTAAGTATTTGGTATAGTCAAAATAATATCTATACAATGTTTTTTTCCCTAAAAAACGAGTTGTATGACCTCAGGTAAATTAGGCCTACAGCACATACATAGCAAATAGAAGTTCAAAACTTGTAATGTTCTCAAGAGCTGAAGTTGATAAAAAGATCTAACACAACATTAGGTGATAATATATGTATCATTGTGGATTTACAATCAAATACAATGTTCCCGGTCACATGTGACCGGGAACATTATGAGTGTTAGCCTAAACGAACAGAACAGGAGGGTTAAAGAAATTGACCTCATTCTTTGTTTTATCTGCACAGCCTCAGTGACAATTCGTTTGCTAAAGGGGGATTTAGCAACTGGAAAAAGGCAAAAGAAAGAACTTGGTCAGCATGAGTTGTCAGACCTGCACTCTGATTCATTACGTGTGTTAGCGATGCTTTAAGTAACTCCAGTCAGTGCTATGTTTTGGGAGTTTGCAGCTTGGAATCAACATTCTGCAAGGACAGTGTTGTAACATTTATTCAGATCGACTAAATTCCTGGGCCATGAAGGAATACCGCTCAGAGGGCACCATCATCGCGACACGTACCGCAGCAGCTTGTGTGACAGAATGCACTTTTCACCGAAAACTCGAGAATGGCTTTAACTTACAGTGGGTTGACCGATTCCGAAATTTGCAGAAATCAAACTTTATTTGTGGGAAAACGACTTCGCTGTCAGCCTTGAGTTTGACACCGCTGGGACGGTAAATTATTGTGGATATAACTCTTAACTATCTTTTCGAGATATTCGGCTTGATAGAGAAATAAGTGCCCGATAACTGTTGCTTGCCATTGCAGCAATACCAAGGAGAATTTTAAGAATGCTGATTATGATCCCAAAGGGAATGATTATTTTCGCCTCTTATGGGATTAGTCTGCTGCCTGGATGTTGGCGAAACTGACAAGCTGCATTCATTAGGGATAGTTGATTGAATTGAAAATTACGGCATTTAATGCGATGAATCACTTTATTCAAATGGAGGATTTTGTCCGAGGATTATTTGTTTATTTTGGGGGGGGGCTGACGACCTCCTGTAGCTAATAAAACGGCGCATAATAGCTAGGCTTACAAAGTGAAGTCCTTCTGCGCCAATGTTTTATAGAGCGCGACAGGAAGATGTTTCTGTTCTAAATGTAAAAAATGCTGAAACGGGAGATGGAATTCAGAGAAAGGGAAATAATTCCGTATCCAACCTCAACTTTTTAAAGCTTTTTATTTTCCAGAACAATTTTAGAAGGGGGCTCGCCTTTATATTTTGGAGGGTTTTATTTGTGAGAAGGGGGGTACTTGTCATCCCTACAATTACGTGCGCGTTTTCAATGCAGCCTGTCGGTGGTTTCTCGGTCATTTCCTCATTAATAATTTCTTAATCATTATACGATTATGTATTGGTCTTGTTAATTCAAATAATAAATTGTTTGATTGTGAATCAGGCGATATGAAACTGGGAGGGGTTGTGAGCCATCGTGTGTGAGACAGGCAAATCCCGGCAGCATTACCAGGAGTTGGGGTTGAAGAGGTTGAAACAAATAAGGCAACGAAAGCATGATAGCTTTTTAAATGACACATGCGTACAAAACAAAGGAACTTATTGGGATAAAATGTAGAAAAAAATTCAGGCCCCAGGACAACAAAATGATTATAAATTATCGTTTTTTGTAATCGGTTATGATTTATATGGAGTATTCTTTTATTCCAGTACTCGTTTGCACCCTTTGTTGCTATGACTGCTGTTGCAAAGACCAACATTGTCATAACGCCCTCATGCAGCACTATTAAAAAAAAATATATTAAATGACATCACTCTTCTACTTTCGGTTGGCAGCCCCCCCTAATTCAAACATCTTTCCGCGCGCCTGCCAGTGTGTGTGTGAGAAAATTTTGAATGGGAGGCATGATGGAACATGGTGAGAGCTATAGCCTTCCTGTTAGCCATTTGCACATTTTAGTTTGTACTATTAGTCCACAGCGAAGTGGTGTTGTTCTTGTTTCCAAGAATCACTGTGGTCGAAGGGCTGGTCAGTTCGGATCCCATCCTGAGTGAATAATTTGCGCACAGCCAGAAAAGAAAGTCACCACGGTCTTGTCATCAACTAAATTGATCAGCTGAGAGATGTCACCATGTCATGATATGATAGCATGTGGCTCACCAGATTAAATCCATATGGCCAGTAACTTAGACTGGACAAGTCTATGCAAGAGTCTTGGTCCAGTAGAGATTCTGAACATGAAAGCCATTTTTTTTAATCAATTTACATGAAACTATCACTGAATTAACTAATTTGATTCATTTTGAATCAACTGTTCCCTCATATTATATTTGATATAATGAACAAATAACACATCCCATTTTCCATTCACACCACAGGTATGGTTGCTTTCCTTCCATCTCTCGATTTAGCTTTGAATGGATTCCTTCAAAAAAAAAAAAAAAAATATTTTAGTCCGCTGTTTCAGACCACTAAACATAATGGAACTGAAGGAAAGAGATGAAAACAATTAGCACGCATCATTAGACAAAAAGCATCACTCCTTATTTGGGCAATTACGTTTTGGGGAGGGGGAGTGTAATATTTTGCGCCTTAGTGAGACAGAAAACAGAAAACAATTCAATCCTATACATTCATGGATCTCAGTAAGTTCCAGTCATCTATTCTCTAGCTCATGAGTCTCCGGAATCTAAAGGAATATGATCTGTCATGGGCCCGACTAACATCAAGACTGTCATTCATAAACGGAGGGGTGGATGCTACATTTCACTGGAAAAATACTTAAAATAAAACAATTTGTATATACCACAGTATAAATTTATGGCAGAAACATTTAATACCACATGGAAGTAAACACTTGAGATGAATAAGTGTTGCTTGTTTATTTATTCTTCGATCATTTGAGCTATGTTGTAAATGCATGACGGCAGCAATCATTTCAAAGCTTGAGAACACTGTACCTCACACAGTGCGATATTCCTGTTTTAAGTGTAGTTCAGGCATCATCAAAATAACACTCGTCCAGAGGGAGCACAATAGTCCTCCAATCAATAGCAGTCCTGATATCTGTATACTGCTGTTTTTATAGCGGAGCAGCAATTCAGTGGTGGACTATAATGGTACTCCTGGACGAACATTATTATGACGATCCCGGAACAACACTTACACGGCGATGCCAGATTGGGCCTGCACTTACTTCAACCTGATACTCATTGCCTGCATTTCATTGGCTGTGGCTTGCAGACCTAGTTCAGGTACACACAACTAAAAACATGAAATCAGGGCATAAACACTCCCTTGCATGTCAGCTACTGCACCACCCCTCTGTAAGGTGGGCTATTTCAGCTGCTCTCCTGCTCCAGCTCCGCTGCAAAATAATGTTTGTTCCTGCTGCCACCCTGAAGCGTCCTCAGCTGCTGCTAGTTAACACTGACCCCTTCAGCATTACCCAGGCTTCTAAGCACATACAGTGAAGGTCCATGCCCCTTTCAGAACTAACTTTTATATTGTGGGTAACGTGTACATCCAGGATCAACCATGTACATGTAAGCATTTCCAAGCGAACTCAGTCTGCTCATTTAAATCAGTGGGTGTGTGTGGTGAGTTTGAATGTTTGGGGTTCGAACCGTAACTACCACTTCCACATTTGTGTTCATACGGACAGAAAATTACTCACATCGTTCAATTCCATAAGTTATCAGTATTGTATAGAGCTTACCTGCCCAAAAAGTTTTTCATTGTCTTGGTACTCTTTAAATCTCCTGAAAAATAAGGCATGTTTATTTGACAGTAGGTAGTTAACTAGCAAAGTTATGGATGTAAACAGGAAATTAATGTGCCTGTGTCTGAGGAAACTGTAAGTTTGTTCCTACTTTAGCGCATAGAACAAATGTACAGGACTTTAAACTATAGTAAAGAGGAAATTGAGGAGGTGATTTTGTGGCTTGGTATTTTCCTAATTAATACTGTTCTTTTTCAGTTTTGTTATAATGTAATTACTAAACAAGTTTGGTTTTGCCCTTAAGAATGACATTAATGTGATAATATATGCATAAGTTTGCATCCTTTAGCAGCGTCGCTGCAAAAAAGCTTCCAATCATGACAAGAAGGGGCAGAAAGCACTTCTGCAAAGTCTGGATTCAGATGCATTTGCATAATTCAAGTGAAGTTCACAAGAAATAAATAAAAGACACAGATGGTAAAAATCACGATGGCCCATTATGCCGACTTTCCTCAGCATATGTGTCATAAGATGCAAATAAACAAATAGAACTTTAACAAATTGGGAAGCTGCAATATCAAAATCTCACTCAGCAAAAACTTTAATTTTATATTGAGGTTGGCGTGGCAACTGGATTATGAGCAACTAGTGTAAATAGGCTTGGAGTCCACCTGTGCTCTCAAATGGCTGCTGTAACATATCCATTCTAAAGACGGGTGAGTGATTTTTTAATTTTACTTTTTCAGAGAGATTAAAACAACGTCTACAGGTGTTTTTCATCCATATTACATTAAGAAATAGTATGATGTTCAGTCCCTGACCTGAATCTTCATAACTCACTGCAATACGTTTTAATTATAAATTTTCTCGATAAGAAACAATTCATTGGAGTAAAAAGTCAAAAAGGTGTGATCAGCTATAAAACCTTTAGAAAAATATAATCCAAACAGATAAATTACTTTATACCTACATTACCTGACAACATTATAGGATGATACATCACACCATATCAAATGAACACGATATAACTTGTCATGTGCAATCTGCCTCTTCCCTATGCAAAAAAAAAAAAAAAAATGACCATAGATACAAACCCTGCTTATGAAAAATTAAAAAAAGGGTTGTTTAGGCTGTGCAGTGGACTCAATATGTCCTCAAATGCCAGCTGTGAAGCCACTTTAGGCGCTAATATAATAGAGAAAAACAATACAACAGGGAAGTCTGAGATTACAGCATGTTCTTCAAGGTACCCAGAGAGTTTCCACCAACTTTTATCCGGAATGTTCATCTGTAGGGCAAATGCTCACAGAAACCATATATGCAGTAAACATAAACAAAATATGCTGGCTGACTTTATAGTAACTAATCTTAACCCTTAGAGTGCTAAATGCAGGTATTGTTGCTCAATGATGTACAATATCAAAATCAAAGCTGTTGAAAACCTATCATGTGGCGACTTGTTTAAAAGAGCTCCCACATGATAGGTTTTCAACAGCACAAGATAATTAGATTAATATATTTTTGTGCACTAAGGGTTAAGAAAATGTACCAAATGACATCGATTTTAGAGTTGAAAGAGAACACCTTGATTTTTAAAGCAGATATCCGTTAGTTGGTGGGCATATAGGAATGTGGTCATAAGGCCAGACATTACTCACTAAAATCATCTAGGGAAGAGGACAGAAGCCATGAAGGAAGGAAGATGGGGAGAAGGCAGTTCTTTAATGAGGTCCACATCACTGTTCCCGCCTGCCAGCCCAAGCCCATTGACTTAACTCCCGCGAGGACAGTAATCGTGGGCATCAACAACTTTACTGCCACTGAAATCAATGCCCCGTACACTTCCTGGTCAATCAGCAAAGTGCTCGTCAAAGCGAAAAGGCCACGTCCTGCTACCAGAGTGTATTCAGTATAAAAATCTGCACCCTCCTCGAATACTGAATGTGGTCTGAAGTTTCACCACAAACTTTCTTTTCATTTTGCTTCCAGTTTGTGTGCAGGACGAGCAGGCAGCAGCAGTGAGAGGCGCTTTTCAGCAGCCGCCGTAGCAAAACGCTTAATGTCACACTGAACAAAAATATAAACGCACAAACCAAAAATTCTGAGTTAAATTGACCTATAATGAAATATGCCCTCAAATAGTGTTTATTGGTGTACTGAATGATTTGTTTTGCTCAATTCTGGTGACCCACTTCTCATTGACCACTCCCTGTGAGATTACTCACTCACTGAGTTATTCCGCCCTTGAGCTGCATAGAGCATAACATTGAGTGGGTCAGTCAGCGTGACCAATACACAGGCATTCCTTGCACCAGGGTCAATAAAAGGCCACTGCAAAATATGCACTTTTGTCACAAGTCACAATGCCACAGATGTCACAAGTCATGAGGGAGCGTGCCATTGGCATGCTGAATGCTGGGATATCTGTGACAGCAGTGTCAGCACACTTGAATGTGCGTCATTCCACCATCAGCCGGTTGAGAAGTCGATTCAGAGAGACTGGCAGCACTGTGAATCGTTCACATGCCCCACGACCACGTGTGACCACTCCCACACAGGATCGGCACATGCGGCTCCAGCACCTCCATGATCGGCTCCGACCAGCCACCAGGACAGCTGGTGAGACCATCGGACTGCACAACAAGCGGATATCAGCTCAGACTGTCCGAAACCGCCAGAGGGAGGCAGACCTCCGAGCCCGCCGACCGCACCGAGGTCTCAACCTGACCGCTATCCGTCATCGGTACAGACTTGACTGGGCCAAGAGTCAAATTCGCTGGACGCTTGCATGGTGGAGGACACTGTTATTCAGTGATTAATCGTGATTCCGACTGTAACGCGCTGATGGCAGACAACACGTATGGCGACGTGTGGGTGAGCATTACGCCGATGCCAATGTCGTGCGTCGGGTGGCACATGGTGGTGCAAGTGTAATGGTATGGGCAGGCACATGCCATGGACAGCTTACCCGTCTGCATTTCGTTTAGGGTAACGTGAATGGGCAGCGGTACCACAACGAGATCCTGAGACCCACAGTCATACCGTTTGTGCGACTCCATCACGTGATATTCCAGCACGATAATGCCTGGCCACACACTGCCCGGATCTGCTCAGAGTTTCTCGATGAGGAGGATGTCCCTGTTCTCATTTGGACAGCATATTCACCCGACATGTCGCCGGTTGAACACCTTTGGGATGTTCTGGATCTGCGGGTCAGCCAACGTGTTCCGGTTCCAGAAAACGTGCGCCAGCTCCGAGCTGCGCTGCAGGAGGAATGGGACAACATTCCACAGGCCACTATTGACAATCTCGTGAACTCCATACGCTGGAGGTGTAGCGCTTTACGTGATGCCGATGGTGGACACACTTGTTACTGAGTGCCGTGAACTCTGCCCGCTGACCCCATAAACGTACTTTATGCGTTTATATTTTTGTTTAGTATAGATACAGCTTAAATTCAAATGATGTTTTGCATTGTTTCACTCATCCAGAATGCCATACAGAATCCTCAGGTGAGTTCTGTCTCCTCTTCATTAAAATGTCAAAACTAATTATTAAAATTACCGCAATGAACACCTGCCTGTTGTAAAGGTATTCAGTGAGCTCATGAATCACAGGCACAACTGCCATTACTTCATTATACTGGTGCTTCACATCATTTCCAGCCACCGCTAGGAGCTGAAGAATGTTTCATAACTCACTCAGGGCTTCGCTATTACTCGCGTATTTTTGAAGTTATTAGCGCTTTGTCTTGGAGGTGCCACAAGCAGAATAATGATTGGTTCTCATTTCTCATTCGAAGCAAATTTGACCCAAATAGTTTGTTATGCAGCAAAATGCCACCATTGTGACAGACTGCATTAATCAAAAGGAATTAAACCCTCCAAGACTAAACAGAATTTAATTATCAGCCAGGAGTTCATTGAGCCAAGCGCTACTGGAGTGTAAAATTGAACTCTGAATTTAATAAAGAGCATTATGTTTTTCTTCAAAAATGTTAGAGTTATAAACTTCATGCTAAAACTCAAAATCAGCATCATAGAGGAGTGCTTTTTATTATTAAAGACTATTAAAAACTCTTGAAAATGTTTTATTTGTGCAATATTCTCCTATGCCATATCTACTAGGCAAAAATAAATAAATAAATAAATAAATAAATAAATAAATAAATAAGAATCTGCAGCTTTTTTGTGTGTCAGAGGGCTATAAATGCACATTTACAACTCAGCTTACAAACTGTGTTGTTTATATATGCCATGAAAATCTGTACAGAAATGTTTCATTTGCTCATGAAGCAGGTAGAATATTTGAAAGCCCAAGTCAGGTAGCAATTTTTTTTTTTTTTTTTTTTGCCAGCTACTCACTCTAGCTTTGCACCACGCGGCAGAAAAGAGGCAAAAATCTGCAAGCGTTTACAGTCCATGCATAAACTGAAAATGATTTATTACTTTTTGGGATGACAGTGTGCCTACCTAGAGGAAGCTTAGGTTTTGGAGTAAAAATAATTTTAAAAAAAACTTCAGATATACGTACATGGAGGCGACTCAGAATGCTATGCTAGTATAGTATCTGTATAGTTTTGGATAGCTTGGTAATGATGAGTTTATCAATACATGTTCAAAATCTCAGATCTGTGGGGGCCTACGTAGCTTACAATCAGAAAGCTATCAAGAATCAAGACCAATAGAGAGAGAGAGAGAGAGAGAGAGACAGAGAGAGAGAGAGCACGAGAGAGAAAGAGAGCGCGAGAGAGAGACAGAGAGAGAGTGTGGGAGAGAGAGACAGAGAGAGAGAGCACGAGAGAGAGAGAGCGCCAGAGAGAGAGAGAGAGAGAGAGAGAGAGAGACAGAGAGAGAGAGAGACTCTTATGTAACAGTAAATTGAAAACACTGCATGTCAACTTGATAAATCTGCCATCCAATCACTACTTAAGTGTATCGTGGTAAAAGACAAGTGGGCCCTGGGGACACAGTTAAACAGAACGTTCATCACGGTGCAGGATAAAAACTCCAAAACCATCTCAAGGCTCAGACATTAAATTCTCTCACATAGAAGCACGAAGAAGCGATGCATCATTACTTTTCTCAAAAGCAGAATGAATCACGATGTAGCTTCCTTTAGGCAAAGAATTACACTGCAACAAATGCCATTTGACTCAATTTTAGGGGTGAAAAATTTGCATTGTTATGACCACCCATTCAATCATATTTCCATGCTTAAAGCCTCAAATTCCATGCTTTAAATTCTACTTGCATAATTGTGGGCTTCCTCTGAAAAAAAAAAAAAACTTACGCAAATGAACAAATTTGCAAACTTAATAGGCATACATGGACAGCTTTTGGAAACAGCAGAAATGACAGTTAAATCATTTGATAAATTAAACGATTGCAAATGAGAGGATTAGATATTCAATTTTATTATATTATATGCCGTGCATTAATATTGTGACATAGCATCAAAATGAACTCCCTTAACATGTTTTAAAACACAATATTTTTACACAGGGAATTTTCTCATTTGTAACCCTTATATCCTCTAAAAATAAACTACTGCCTCATATACAAGCAGCCTAAATGGTGATTCCAGGAGATCATAACTTTAAAACAACACCCTCAAATAAAGTCAATGAGTGTTGTCAAACACACAGCTTAATCCAGTAAGTCTGAGGAGATGTTAAACTAATGGATTCTGAGGTTCGACAAAAGAACTCGGGCGTTGCACCAAGGATTGACTGGGGTAGGTTTCTCTCCCTGTTTCACAATCATTTTGACGGATTATCTCACAACTGTACTCTTCAGGATAGTGGCAAACAAGCCAATATGAACCCCCTAAATGTTGTTATTTGGATGTTCAGTTACTGATACCCCCAACACCTCAAAAACCCTGGGGACGTTTGCTCTTCAAAAGAGTTGTGAACAAACAATAGAACCGCTCTCCCTAAACTCCACTGCTTTACCTGCTAGCTATGCTAACCAGTAGCGCACTGCACTGCAGCACCATCTCACGGCATGACTCCACGGGTGACGCCACCGAACAGAATGCAAACTCTCTCCAGCTTAAATAGGCTCAGCCCCAATAAAGCAGCTGCACAGAATTTACTCGAACAGGCTACAGGTACATTTACTGCAGAGGTGCTCACAGATCGGCGTCAAACTTCTTCCCAACAAGTTTCTAACTATCTGTAGCACGTCCCAGATCGTATATTGCTTGAGGACTGTTCCAAAGCTCAGTTACGAGCAGTATTTGCTCTCAACAAGACATTGAAGCCCCATTACTCGGCCATAACAGTCTTCATAAACAAGAATAAAAATGTATTAATCATCATATCCAATAAAACCCCAGGTGCAACTGCATTTACTAATGAACTTGCAACAGGCAGACCTTCTGAGAAAGAGCTCACAGACTGTTTGTGAAAACTAAATGTAAAAGGAAAAAAAACTGTTTCTAATTATCTTTTAACACATCCAAGATGTGGTAATGCTTGCAGAGACTGTTAAAAAGTGCAGCCATGAGCCGTATTAAGTGCTTACAGCACATTAAATCCCCATGACAAGGCCCTAACAGTCTTTATAAAGAAAACAAAAATGTTTCCATTCTCATAATCGACATTAAAACCACTCAAATATCAAGTAATAATGTTCCCTGCAGCAAATTAGCCCATTTATAGTGATTGAGTGAAATTAGAAAAAATGTGATATTACGCCCATGAGATTTGCAACGCTAATGCAAAATTGAATGATGAGAAATGCTTGATCTGCCATTTCCAATCTCCCCAGAAAATGGAAATAAATGAAGCTCAGTGAAATTAGCCTCCAGAAAATAATTATCTTTTTGACCAAGTGAACACATTGAGGAATTTAAGATAATGTTCTCTTGGAATAGCTGTTTGTGAAATCGAACTTCACACTGACTTGTACACAGTAACAGGCACTGACTGTGCACTCTCAACACACTCCGCAATACTTACTCTGCACAAAACCATTACCACTACCACATGTGCTGCTAGGTGGGTCCCACACCTACATAATAATTACTTTTTTTATTTTTGTTTGAAAACACTTTGCAAGTGCAACTGTGGGAATTTACTCTACAGCATGACACACTGGCGCCTGAGTAGGCTATGGGAGGGTATCGTTAGCTTGGGGTCTGTATTTCTTTGCTGACTTAAAACCCCAGCTGGTCGATTAGTTGGGCTGCATTCACTTGATATGCCTAAAAGTTCAACCCCAATTTTTTTGCTTTTATCAGATTTCCCGATCTTGACAGTCCACATTCATAGTTACAAGTGACCTGTATCTAGCAGTAATGCGAACTTACCTGCACTCGAAACTGCAGGCATGCGCACAGTGTTATATTTTTGCACGAGTTGTCTGCATCATCAACAACAACAAAAAACATCATATTCATGAGAGCGCTTATGGTATTGACACCTGATTCGAACCCAGACAATTGACACACTTGTAGTGAATGCATGGATGGGATTTTTCCCGGAAGTATGGCAAACATTTCGTCAGCGGGATGTGAACAGGTCGAGAAGGCGAAGGATGCCTGATGCCTAGCTTTCGCAGTTTTAGCAGCTATTGCTTGCTCTGCCACAACAGCAGTCAGTGTCTGAGAACAAGTAAAAAGCCACATGGATTCCGATCTGACCGTTCTCATTTGTGTTGCATGGCCATATTAGATTTTTGTCAGATCGAGGAACACGTCTGACAGATTGGATTTCTGTGTCCACACATTCCTAAAAACATCAGATAGGTTTGATATTAAGGCAATAAATTAGATTTGAGTCACTTCAGCCTGCTAATTTGAACATAGCCCTTCTGAAAGCCACATACGTCGTCCTCTGACTGCACACCATGCAGTCGGCTGTACTCTCTGATGTGGTCTGAACAGAAGCAGCAACTAATTGGTCGTAGATGTCTTCGCAATCCCCAGTCAGCACCGGCATTAAGGCACACGAATGCTGCTGAGGTTGTTGAGTCCAAAATCAAGGGAAAACATGCCATGGGAAATTACGAAATATTACAGCGATACGCCCACGAACTCGGCCGAAAAAGCATATGCACCGCAGTTAAAATTACTGCCTCCACTCAAGAACTCAAACTAGTGGAAAAGCTCTATAAGTTAGATGCATCGCAGATCTTATCAAGGAAAAACTGGAAATTAAGAACAGGATATTGTTTTTGCTCTTTGTGAAGGTTATAAGAAGAATCGTATGTAGGATAACGTTGGACGCTGCTCTGTTCTGTAGGTTTTATTTAACAAACGCTACACCACTCTGCTATATTTCTAAGAAGAATTGGAGGCAGAAGTGTGAAGACCCATTGACAGTTTGACTCCTGATCACAAACTCACAAAGCAGCTTTTGGAAATTGTTTGAACTACCGGCCAGCGTGTCACTGCCTGATTCCTCAAATATTGGCCAATACAACCTTCAACCTGCAGAGATTGCGAGCCGTCTCTGATGGTCACGAGTGTTGATGATGGGCACTCAGGGCTGGTCAGTGCTCACTTCACCATCAGGCTTAACCCTTAGAGCGCTGAATAAATTTTCAAGGAATTAAAAATGTAATTATCCTGAGCTGTTGAAAACCTATCTTGTGGCAACTTTTTTAAAAGAGCTCCCCTGCGGGAGCTCTTTTAAACAAGTTGCCGCATGATAGGTTTTCAACAGCATCTGATTTTGATATCTTACATCATTGGCCAACTATAGTTGCCTATGGCGCTCTACGGGTTAATAAACCTTTGCCCTGATGACACAGATGAAGCTGTCCGATATTGACTGCTCCTCACCCCAGACTGCCTCTCGAGCTCAGTGATGCGAAAGATTGCCTGACCATTGAACTCTCCCTCATCCTTCGATTTGGAAACACAAAATCCCGCGGTTCCACGCTCGAACAGCTCCATATCCACCAGGGAGAAGATTGGAGATCACAAGTTATAAAAGTAGGTATCTAGTAAATTACCAAAGTAGCATGAATCCCATTGCAAACAACCGTTCTGTATTACCTGAACACCAACTGTTTGGCCAATATAGTAAATTACAGTTTTTATTATCAGCCGGCATTTTGATGCTGTTGTTTTCAGTTAATTTGTGCTTTTAGAGGCATGTCGGTGTGTCTGTTTTTGGCCATTTTTTGTGAATGCCATAACATGGCAACCGTTTAAGATGCGTCACGACACATTATAGGGGGCAAGTTGGAATAAAAAGGAAGGCTGATTTTGAACAAGGTATGGTCTGAGTACGCACTCACTAAACAGGGTGTGGTCTGAGTACGCACTCGCTAAACAGGGTGTGGTCTGAGTACACACTCACTAAACAGGGCATGGTCTGAGTACACACTCACTGAACAGGGCGTGGTCTGAGTACACACTCACTTAACAGGGTGTGGTCTGAGTACACACTCACTGAACAGGGCGTGGTCTGAGTACACACTCACTTAACAGGGTGTGGTCTGAGTACACACTCACTGAACAGGGCGTGGTCTGAGTACACACTCACTTAACAGGGTGTGGTCTGAGTACGCACTCACTTAACAGTGTGGTTTGAGAACAATACCAGTATTTCTGTCACAGCTGGTGCAATCCCAGATGGTCTCTAGTTTACCACTATGTTTATTTATAATGTACTGTATATGACAAATATAGTGTTGGAATACATGAATAGGAATGTTTGCATTTGAGTATAGGAACTGTAAAAACAACACAATATGTTGAGAACAGCACTATTTACGTGTTTTTTTATCACTTCATCTTCATTTGCATAGGACTAAACGGCTTATCCACAGAAACTGCACCTTCACTGCATGATCCATTAAATTTTTAATAGAATTAATAGAATGAAGTATAGCTTGGAATGTTGTCTCTAGTGATAAAGCTTATTACATAGGAATTTCTGTTAAGTATTGTAATTCAGTTTTGAGTGCAGAGGTGGTGAGACTGGGGAGGACAGATGTGTGCAGATTTAAAATGTTACCTTGATTTTTATTGAGGTCATACCAGTATATTTCAGAGTAATAAATCTCCAATACATTAAAGAGAGAACATTATCCTTTTTTTCAGAAAAAAATGCAGCTATTTGACATGATTAAAGGGAGCACTGTTTGATGTGACTTGAGTTGTTTGGTTTGAAGGAGTTGATTGTACAGTCATAGCTGCACTGCCAGTTAGTTCATTAAACTGAGGGATGGATACTGAATATATAAATCAAAAACTCTTATTCCGCTCTCTGCCAGTGACAAACTCATCTGTGAGGGTGAGGTCAGGGGTGAGATTTGCTTCTCCCGCTCGTTTAGTTTGCCAGCCTGTGGTTTCAGTCTTGGAAACTTTTTGGGAGCATCTTCTCAGGAAAGTGTTCCAAGATGCAAGATTATTCCAAAAAAGTGTATCAAAATAAGTGCTTTATCAATGTCCTTTACTTTAGTAAACTAAAAAAAAAAAAAAGATTAAAAATAATAATGAATAAATAATAATCATAATAATCACAACAATAAGATGGCAATCATCATTATCCCCCGCCACTATCAAGGGCAATTACTCCATTAAAAAAATATGTTTTGACATCCATTTTCGAACTCAACGTAGATCATGAGTAGCTTATTAAGCGTACAAAATTTCACACATCTAGTGTAGGAATAATAGTTTCAGAGAAATCCTGTCCCCATTGTGGCCTGGACGGACGCACGCACGCACAGACCCCAATCCAGTCTCCCCCGTCGCACTTCCTGGCAAGGGTTAATAATAATCAACATCCGGTGCTACTGATGAGCAAAACGTTCAGCCCCTGTCACATGACATGCACTGGTATTTGTGTTCCTGTGTCTGTGTATGTTCGAGGATAGCGAGCAGCCCTAACGTGAATTCAGCAAAAAAAACTGGTCCAGATCTTGCTTAAAATGGCTTCCTGCCTGAGTGGACACTTTTAGTGGGTAATATCTCAGTGCAGTAGAGTCTCAGCTGTTACCTTTTCGGAGCCAGTTTAGCGAGAGTAATTCTGATCTCCAATTCAATAGAGTTAGTCTGCAGACTCAAACAAAATATATGACCGCACAGCTGTCCTGGGAATCATTACAATGGACTGATAGATTCAGAAACATGAAAATTAACATTTCTATTGTCAGCCCTGTTTACATACTGCTCAAAATGCAACACTCTCAACCAACACCTTCCTTATCCACAGTATTTATATGGAGCTGTACTGCACATTGATAATTCATAGAAGCAAGCATTGTCTAACCTAACAATTTATGTTCCTGAAAGTTATTCCGCTTAGTCTGAGAACCAAAGCTGGCAGGATGTCTTGCCTATGATGCCTACAAATAACTGCAACATATGTACTAAAAGGAACCCACCTTTGATGTTAGCTACATGATCTAAGGAAGGGACTATTAAACTGAAAATGGAAGAACTTATCCGGAGTGAAATTCCAGCACGACGACAGGCTGTCGTCCTGCACTCAGCGGCAGAAACCTGGAAGTGTGGCGAACCTTTCTCACTGTCATACCTTTCTGTGATCAAAACCCGAGTGTGAATCAACAGTATAATTAGTCTTCATATTCAGTGGGTATATAAGACCTTGATCTCGATTTCAGAAGATACATGCGCAGGAAGGCTAGGAGTATGTGGAATCCCTGTAGACAGGTCACGTGATGTACTCATGCGGAGATCAAAGGCAGTGTCTTTGTCAAGCAACCATTGCCGACGCGGCGGTGCAGCGGATAGTTGAAGTTGCCTCACAGCAAGAATGTTGTTGGTGTAAATCTGGCCTGGGGCCTTTCTGTGCAGAGTTTGCATGTTCTCTCCATGTATGTGCTGATTTCCTGTGGGTATTCTCCGGTTTTCTCTCACAGCTCAATAACATGCATTCCAGGCTAATTAGAGACTGCAAATTGCCCATAGGTTTGAGTGTACAAAAATCCCTGCGATGGATAAGCACATTGGACAGGCTGTGTCCCAGGCTCACGATTCGCTTTGCATACCTCAAAAAATGTGGATCAGGGTGCCAGCGATTTGAAACCCTCAATCAAACAATCAGCAATGCTGACTAATAGCCAATTAAGCACCAAATTGTGCTGGGCTGATCCGCATTTAAAATCAGAATTTTATTTTAATTCCGGAGTAAGATGTAGGGGAGGCTGGGGACAGTTGGGCCACAGGGAGAGTTGGGCCACCCTTAATCTCATGGAACTTGGAAACTGTATTGGGCAGGTGGTGCCATCTAATGGAAGTACTAGACATTATCTTTTTTTTTTTTTTTAATAAATTTGGCATCTCCAATCCCACCCGAATCTGGAATGCCCAATTGGTGAACTATGTACAAGGCTTGCTTGTATGCGACCCCTTGCTGCCAACTCAGGAAAGCGAAGACAGTTCACGGCTCTCCTCCGAAGCACGTGCCTGTCAGCCGCCGCTTCTTATACACTCATTGGTTGAATCTTCGCAAATCCAGAACGAGGGCGGAGGATACCCAAACATGAACAGACTTAGAATCTTCCTGACGAGCGCCCGTCTGGCCAACAGGAGGCGCTTGAGCAACAAACAAAGCTATTTTTTATTTATTTCCCTTTTCCGGCAGTCCCTTCCCAATTTGAAACCCTGTAGCGCGATGGCCAATTATGCGCTACTCTGAAAAAGCTGCCGACTACTGCTGGTTGGTACGACCGGGGCTCGAACCCACGACGTGATAGTCACTTCTGCACTGCAACGCAGTGCCTTAACCGAGTGAGCTATCCGGCAGCCTAGACATTATCTTTTTATTGACATAAGGGACTGCAGAAGTTTTCGCTGTCTGTCCATGTTTTTTCAGAGAAGTGCATTTTTGACTCAAAAGAGTAAAAACTGGAAGTCACGGTAAGCATTTTTATATCTCTTCAATACTATACAGTATACTGTCCTTAGTTATTCTACAAGATAGCTGTGACATTCCTCCTCCATCAAGGTATTGGCCAAATCTGTGTGATATGTTTCTTTGCCAAAATTGTCACTTAAATAAATATGGTGGATATTGGGAGAGTTGGGACACTTGTGGGCGGGAGAGTTGGGTCATGTAAAGTTATACCTGTAACATATATTTTGTTGATAAAGGTTAACTTTTCCTGGAGGGGGTGTATCCAAATTTATTTTGATAGGCCTACATAACCTTTGGTTACAAAAGTTTGATATCAAGTTGTTCATAATTTGCATTGACATGAAAATGTGACAATTGGAAAATGTAGAATGTTTCTTAGCAATGCTGGTATTATCTGGTGAAGTTCAATATTTAAACAGCTACTTAATATAATATCTGGAATTTTATTGTTCACATTTTCTATGAAATTCTTAAACAGTTTACAAAAAATGTGTTGCAAAAAGTTTCTGTTCAGTGTTGACTTTTGCTAGTGGATTTCTACTAGAATATTGATTAATTTCATGTTCATTGTTATTTCATGAATTTAAATTAAACTGTTCATATTTTCCTTACCTGGATGGTTGTTGTGTGTCTATCTTAACTCTCCTGTATGCGGCCCAACTCTCCTCAGCAGTGGCCCAAGTGTCCCCTGGCCCTGGCCCAGCTCTCCTCACTAGGAGGGAGAGTTGGGCCAAAAAACATTACTTTAAAACTTGTCTCCCCCTCCTACACATATGCTTGCATTCAGAAACCGCTGATACAGGAAGTGTATTATTGGATGTGTGTATCATAAGTGCAATTAATGGTTATATGCCATGAATAGAATTAGCTTGATATGCTAACATATAAAAAGTGACCCAACTCTCCCAAGCCTCCCCTACTACTTTAGATACAGTACCTTAGCTGGGTATGGCAGTAGGAAATTCACGCTCCGCTGATTAATTATTCCTTTGAGGAGCGGTATCAATTCACAAGGACAGTCAAAAAACAATGTACAAATGTTCCTCCACTCTGTTCAGCTTCCAAAGCTCAGTCCGCGAAGTCAGCTGGTTTTTGACCCTACCACAATTTCAATCTAAGAATGGTTTAGTTGCAAATTTCTCTTTTCTTAATAATGGAACTCAAAGTTACAGGGATTATTGACCTTTTCAAGCCTCATTGTCAGAAATAGCTGCGCATGTCCTGTTGAGATCCATATTCAAATAGCACTATATTCCAATTTACTTTACACTGTAAAGAAAGGGGGTGACTCTTGAAATTGAAGAATGAATTAGCTTCCAACTGCTGAAATTTTGTGCATACCGTGATAGAGACTAACTATTTGTGAGGTATTGTTCAGGAACCAGTCGCGAGAACCAGGAAATGCGATGAATGTGATTTTATTAAGCGAGGGGGTAAACCCCCGCAGGATCGAAGGCAACAGTACAAAGTCCACAATCCAAAAATCAGTCCCAGGGGCAGAATCCGAAGTCGAAAAAACCAGGGCAGCAATACAATAATTGTAGTCAGACAAAAAGGGTTCGATACACAGGAGCAGATAACAAAACCAAATCAGAACCAAAAATCGGACGGTCCAGTCAGAAAAGCAACACTATGAATACGAGGCGAAAACGAGAGCAGCACAGGTAGACTAGGGAAACATTCTGACAGGGATCTGCTGTGAAAAGACTGCTTAAATACACACAAGGGAAGTCACATGCTATGATTAGGATCAGGTGAAGAGGATCAGACTAATTACGTGGGAGCAAAAACAAGGGAGAACCTAACCACATGAAATTGGCAAAAGCCAAAACGCGGACAGGGATCACGAGACAACCTATGACAAAACATACAGCTCCGGTTAGGGAGTTCTAACGTGCACAGATAATGAGAGGCAGAACAGAGTTGAGCAGGTGCGGAGGATCCGCTGAATTTGCAGCAAAGACTAAGTGAAGGCAAGAGGCGGAGACTAGAACAGGGCGAGTGCTGAGAGCTTGTTAATCAATTATTAAGTGCAGCTATACAATCCCTAGTGCTCGTTAGTAAGTTAGTATTATATACAATGTTAGTCTTGGTTAGTAACTTTAACAAAATAACAAACTGTTAGTATGGGTTAGTAAAATAGAAAAGAGAGGCGAAGGAAGCAAACGAGATTAGAAGGAATGTTTGAAACCCAGAAACCATGAAATCACTTAAACATGTGACACGCAGGACTTGGGGAGAAGCTGTAGCTTAAAAGACCAGACAGGGGAGACAAAGTGCAATGAAGGGCATGAAAAAAGACATGGACCGGAATCTAACGGAAATGTAGATCTGGCAGGGCAAAAACAAAAACATGGCAAAGAACAAAAACTAAACAGAACATGGCAAAAAACAGAACAGACAAGGCAGAAACAGAACAAACATGGCAGAATCATAACACTATTTATTTGGTAATTATGAATACAAAGATGAAGTAAATTTGGCTCAATCCTGTTTGGTGTTATTTTTTGTGTTTGGTATTAGGAAGAACATTAGGAAAAAACTTAAAGTTGCTACGTGCAAATTCCAGAAATTCCAAATCATTACTGACACTGGTGGCTGTTGAGTGAACTGTTGTCATAATTCTGTTGCATACAAGACTGAACAATACAGATGAGGTAGCCAGCTTCTTAAAATCTCACTTTTATTATACTTTGACTATTTTTTTTCCTAATTAAAAGCATAATATTGTTAGCTAGCACAACATAGGCTAATGCATTTGAATCATCAATTCACAAGGGTTGTTATTGTAGCATGATACATTAACTGCATTTATATGATACATTGGCAGTAGCCAGCTAGCTAGCCAGCTTTATCAATTGCTGTTTAAAGGCTCACCGATGTCTGCATAGCTACATTTTTGAGATGACAATGCCAATGCATGATGAACTAGACGGAATATTATAAATAAGATTTGTTGCCACACCTCATTATTGATGCAATGGCTTCCATCACAACTCATTTTGTTAAATCCATGGTCTAATGGCTCAGCATAGTCAAATAGACCCTTTTTTTGTCATCTAATGTTAATGTACTGAATGTGTATGGCAGTTGGTTTGAGACAACGATAACTTCATGCTAACCTATCTTCTGTTATAAACAGATGATAGGACAGGGAACATTGGACTGAAGATAATGCACATAAAATGTACAAAGTAGCATAACAGGTTCTAAAGAACAGATGTTTTTGGCTTTATCCTAGAACATACTCTATGTATTCATGATTTCATGCATCATTGTAGTTTACCTTGTTGTATTATTGCAGCTTACCATAGTTTATAACTCTTTTTGTCACTGGACATTTCTTGACGTAAGTGGACTCCATTTTATAGCTAATTTTGTTGGATAGTGGTGCATTGAAATAATTATTGGGGAGCTGAAGAGAGGCAAGAAAGGTACTCATGAGTGCTTGATAACATCACTTCCTTTGGATTTTCCTGGAAAATATGACCCGATACCGCCATACCGGCACATAGAAATAAGTCCACCGGCTGTACAGGGAAACAGAGAAAGTTGGGAATGGCCTCATTTTGGGTTCAGTTACAGACTATTCACACATTGGCAAGAGGAAGCAATTACTACCTGTAAAAAAGTAACACATAGCACCTTTAAACAGCTGCATTCAGAAACGTAATTAGTGGCTCATTGATTCACCACAGTCTTGAATTTGATCAGTAAAAACATTTTTCCACCTCGGCTTGGGTTGCACAATATAAACTTTTGTCTTCTACACATCTCAAAAATGCCTCTCTAAGCTTAAAAGCAACTAAATAAGGAACATTTAGAGCTCATTAATTCTGGGACAGTCACTGTAGTTTGAACAAAAACCAGCATATACAGTAGCTTCCCGAGACTGAGTTGAAGAGCCACTGATTTACAGCATCGACAGGCAATTTTTTTTGTGCAACATCAACCCCCTAGAGTTCAGGACAGTAATTTTTCTGTTACTGGGGGTTTATCAGCGAGGGTCAGAGATTCTCACTGTGAGCTGCGCCCTGCAAAGCACGACAAAGGACTCTAAACATGAGACCCCATCATCCAAAAACATTACGTACTCCGAGGGCAGTGCCTTCATTTCAAGTTTGCCAACATCATACAAAAGGAAAGATGAGAGAAATAAAATAAATTCACAATGTTTTATGGTGCATTTGTCCCCTTCTTTGATGAATACATTTTTTTCTACAATACAAATTTTCAGAACTTATGTTTAAATTTTTGTGTCAGATAAAACACTCGCAGGGAATTTTGTTGTAGCTCAGACCTGTACAGTTATTTCTATTCAGCGCATCTTTTTGACAGACGTCACTCATACACTGCAGATGCTCTGCAGCAGACACTCGACTAACCCTAATATAACGGAGGATTATATGTGAATACAGCAGCTCATAACCACTGGATTCAGGCTACAAAAAATATCTGCTGACAAAGACAGAGCACCTGTAATGATTGTTCAGCCGTAAATCTAGAGACCAAATTCAGGATGGGAACGGACTGTTGAAGAGAATTCTTAGAAATCCATTGATGTGCATTGCAATGACCTGTTTGTGCATTTCTTGGTCTGTAGATATGATTAGGCATTATAACAAGCTAAACAACACAGTCATAAATAAATGCATCTTTGTGCATGTGTTAGAATTCAGCCTGGTTTAAATACTATTATTGCATACTGAAAAGCAGAATGCATTTTTTTATTCCAGGATAAACTGCATGCCTTTGTTTATAGAAAAAGAAGGAGATAGAGACCCAATATAAATTAAAGTAGCTATTTACCTGCTTACCGCTGGGGATTTGAAAATACTTGTCAAATATTTTAATATAAACTACAAAGCTTTGCTTTACCTCTCTTTTAATGTACAGGAACAAGGTATGATAATGGCCCAGTACACAGAGTGCAGTATTATATAACAATAGCTAGTCTTCTGCGACCAGAATCAATAACAACTCATTCGCACTTCGCCCATTTAGGCGGATGGTAAATCACAAGTATAGCTGTGGTACTCATTGGGCCCTTGTTGTACAGGAAGTTAAAGAACATGGTACTCAGTGGACAAACTTCAAGCCTCACATGTTGGTTTCAAGTGCCGACACATCGCTGTCATGCTAATTAAAAGTGGCAGCGGGCTTTTCGGTCAGCATGTCATGGATCCCTTTAGGAAGTCAATCACGCAGAAACAACCCAGGTTTATGAAGAACTGATGTAGAGTACAGAGAACTGGCCAATGGAAATGATGATATCAAGGGCCATTTTGACATGTCATACAAAAATGAAGTCGTCCCAGAAGATGGCTTCATGTCTAACCCTCTTCCCGCAAGGGACAGTGGAGTCAGAGCCTTCAGAGCAGGTGGATGGAGATCTGAGGGGTTTTTCCATTAATGGGCTGGCAGAGGCGGAACGAGCCATCCCGAGATGACTGACGCCCACAGTTCAGAGGAGAACCCAATCTTCTGAATTATTCTCACACATCGTCTCTTCTGTCTGCAACCCTTTTGCGGCTCACATCTATCGGAAATCTCTCCACTTCTTTATTCATTTTTTAAAGTTTCCAGACAATGCTAATTGAATTAAAAATAAAACAAATTAAAATAAATATTCTGGTCTGCCTTCAAATCTTTTACACGGCTTGCAGTTGTTTTTCTGAGCTGTGTAAAATGGGAGACTTACTCGAGCTTAAGAATCGAATTTGAGGCAAAGAGAAAAAGGGTTTGTCTGGGATAACGATTTAGAGGCGTATAAAGTTTATATGTATATATTTATTCTTTCCCTTGGATAAACAGCTTTTATCTCCTGGACAACGGTCGGATTGATTTTCAATTGAGACCACTGCACCACTGAGCTCCCCCAGCCACCCAAAGAAAGAAGGAACATCAATCCCGGCCGCCACTGCTGTTTCATACGCTTCACATCGATAGACATCTGCCTCCCTCTGAGTTACGGCAGAGAAAAGGCACACCGTGAAAGAGCGCTCGGAAAGGTTCTCGGACTCAGGAGTAATCAGAGTGTCACGCTCACAAAGGTGTCACGCTTTCAGGAATGGGGATTAGAACACTGCAGGACGCGTGCACGGCAGCTGTACACCACGACAGACAAAAATGACCAAAAAGAATTGTTCCATAAGCTGACAACAAACAAAATATAAGGTTGTATTTGTCACTACATACATACAGAGGCAGAAAACATTAAAGGGATAACAAATAGGAATTGGGGTATTACTTAGAGTGATGGTGTATTCAGTCAGATCTTCCTTTAACCATCTTTAATCAGTTTTATGAGATGCCCTACTCTAGAAAATAAACTAGTACATAACCTTCTTCATCCAAACAACTAAAAACTATGTATAGTTGGGTTCAAAACCCAAGGGTGTCCTGTAAGTGCAATTACTGTAACCACTGCATAAATATAATACAGATAAAAAAATTTAGGGATTTTATGTCTCAGAATGAGTTCATTATTAAACGGACACTGCCAATTTTAACTACATCTCTTTCCATCCGAGTTGGGATATAGTTTTAAAGATACGTGCCGTTTTGCCAATTTTATTGTATATCTATGAAAGTAAGCCACAAAATTTGTCTATTTCTCCCTCCAGTGGTGTCACTGAACACATACAGTGAGGTGGTTGGAGGTCAGGAAGAACTACAAGTTATTTCAGCGTGGATTTTTAATCTCTTCCTCTGAGTATGCAGGGCGTGTGCCGTAGATGCTGCTGAGAGACTTCAGTCATCTTTGCTTGGGAGCTGGCAATATTTCCAACACCAGAAATCACACCCCAAAATATGACTGCAGAGGATGTTATGGGATAGGATACATTTTTACACAAAGCTAACTAGATAACGTGCCTCCTGTAATGTTACCTTACTAATTTGATAGGATGTGGACTCTACTGTCTAGTGTTTGCAATGGCCAGTTGCTATTCTTTTACTGATTCTGTATTTGCTGATAAAGAGGAGAAAATCATGCCCTTAGCCTTTTTGTCGCCCATTCGTTTGTGCAGAGAACAAACTGTCAGCTTTATCATCATACTGTATCTTGTTTGCAGTAAAGTCAACGGTGCATTAAGGAAATGCTATCTGTGACAGCTGTGGGTCACAGATCAGCACAGGGTTGAAAACATATCTGGAACATAGACTGTATAAAAAGAGGGATGAAGCAACTGCGTCGTCACCCATTGGTTTCAGCATATCATTTAGGAAGCCTCAATTTTGGCAATTTGAACACTGCCATTTTGAAACCGGATGTGATTCCTATTGGACGAGAGCGTGAATTGAAGGTCCAGGGAGGAGTGAGGGTGGATCTATGGGTGAATCTGACCGTATCTGACGAGGAGCAGAGGATAGCCACGCCCTCAAAGCATATCTGGCTTTATCCTTTATTCACATCTATTTGGGACCATAATTTACAAAAATGAACATCATGATATATTGAAGGAGACTTGAAACTTGTGACAGACACCATAAAATAATGTGGAAAATCATTATTGAAATAATCATTCAGGTGGGAAAGTAGGGTCATTTTCTCATAGACTTCTATAGGATTTAACTTCTTCCTGCAATCACCAACGTCGCCATCTGCTGGCCATTAAATATAATGCAATTTCCGCATTGGCTTCACTTTTTAGACCCAGGTTCTGCATCCATCTTTTTATACAGTCTATGGTCTGGAGTAGAGTGCAATGCATTGTGGTAGTTGTTGTTTTTACAGAAAATGAATGGCAAAGCCATTGAGGGTGATAAATACTTGAATATCTCGAGCTGCTGTGAGAAAATGTGAATGGTTTGTGTATGACTATCTGATACAATGCTTACATGTTTACAGAACAATGGTTTCACTAAAAATAAAAAAAGGTTTTCATTTGTGCTTTCAAAAAGTTTCATATCTATACGACAGCAATGTGAGAACTAATCTTCGTTTATATGGTTCGTTAAGACAGCTGAAAATGGTGTTGTATGTATGCCAGGGCAGATGGTGGCAGTAACTTTTCACACAACAAGTAGACCTCACAGAGGACCATGAACCTGCACACTTAGGCTTTCAATGGAAGCCCTAACACAACTCAGTAGTCTGCAAAATGTAACAACCATGTGTGAAGCGGTGCTGTTTTATCACAGTTTTCCAAAAAAAAATTGCACATTGCCTGTTTACACAGCGACGGGAAGGGTAGCATTTTCAGAAGATTCCACTCAAGAACCTGTTTTCCAAAAGTTTCTTGTTTCAGGCACTAAAAACTCTGTTGCCATGTGAATAAAAGGCCAAACTGCAACAAGTTTTTTTCTCGTTTTATGTGAATTGCCCTAAGGCTAGACACTGTTGGGACTTCCATAACAGTAACCAACACACGTTACAAGCCTGAGCCAAAGAGACACCATCAACTGGAGATTTATGTCGTCTCCCTCCGGCTACAAAACCAAGTGTCCAAGTGTAGGGCTCTTCTGGGTGCAATGCCTCTAGAAAAGGGCCCGGTGCTCTATGTGATCTGTTTGATTCTGAAAACTTGATGCCAAAACACGTCAGAGTTTGTTTAGTGTCTGATATGACCTGACTATGACAATAAAGGCATTTGAATTGATTTGAAAGAGAGTGCCTTGGAGTTTTCTTGTATTTTTGCATCAACATGTTTACTACCCTTTTCTAAACAGAACCGCAAATAAATTCAGTTTCAGTCCAGGAAGCACTGTTATCCAAACATGTTTTAGAGAGCAATCCCATTTCTTATTTTCTCATCAATATTACTCCTTCCTGCTGACTGTGGTGAAAAAGACTGCGAGAAGGAGATCATCTTAAACGCTGTAGTTTAAAATCCCAGTCGGAGCGAAGCTAAAACACCAGAGAGGATAATGAGCCCAAACGTGTGAAATACAAGCTGAACGCTGAGAATATACCCTGGGAAAACAATACGAATGAAGGAATCCAAGCATTAGCAAATAGAAAAGTTTGGTCTTGGATTTTTTGCGTGAAAAAAAAAAGACTTCTAGCAATCACAGTATGTGCATGTGCTCACTCGCTTATGTATTCATAGATATCCAGTGGAGTCAAGTAATTTAGGACATCAGATAAAATGGAACAAATAAGGTTTTCTATCTTGGACTCTGTAAATATTAGTAGCCTATAACCAAACATGTCATTACATTTATGCTGTAAATGTCCTTTGCATGAAATAATCATTTTTATTTGTCTGGGATCACCAGGATGAGCCGAGCAAAGATTTAAAAACCTGATTCCTGAGCTTGCAAGGCGAGTCATGTTGATTTGCTCTTTTTCAGTAATAACAGTACTGCAGTGAAAACAAGTCAAGTCAAACGCCAAAATGGTTGTAAGATGTATCTTATTAACCCTTAAAGTGCTAAATGCAGCATGTGCTGCTCGCTGATATAATGAAATAAAATCAAAGCTTTTGAAAACCTATCATGTGGCAACTTGTTGAAAAGAGCTCCCGCAGAGAGAGCACCCTACTGTATAGCTAAACGCTGTATCTAGAGCAGGTAAACAGTTTTAAAGTGTTTTGTGTGTTGTATATAGCCATAGTCAATAAAAATATAATATTTCAAAATGCAATTGATCATTTTAGATTCATATACCATTGTGCAGCCAGAAAATCTCGTATTTAGAAATATAAAGATTACTACATTGTCGGGTGAATTCTACATAAATATAACTCTTTTTGTTTAAGGCAATTTGCATAATTAAAATAAGAGAGTCGCGAACAACAGGGCGTGGGAGAGATTGAGAGAGAGAGAGAGAGAGAGAGTAACACACAGATCCCCTGAGGAGGGAGGTCTGACTGTAAAGCCGAGGAGCACGGGGTCTCTCAGCTCGCCACAGAGAGCAGGGGCGGAGCTCGGCGGCTCGCCCACGGTTGATTGACGGGCAGCTCAAAGCGATGGCAGCCTGGCGCAGTCGGAGCAGAGGCTTTGAGAAACCCATTCCAGCTTGAAATAAAAATGAATTGTTGCATCAGTTTAAAACAAGAAAGCTGTGGAAGAAAACACACATCTGTTCGTGTTGGGTTTTAGTGGAGGAATCTGTTCTGTGAAATGGCCACGGCTGTGAGGATAGGTTTGGGAACCGAGCCATCGGCACTGTACGCAAGGGAGAGATTCCCTCAGATGGAGTCCATCGTATTCGAGCAAAGCACGTAATGAGCACATGATAAATAAAATACATTTACTAATATTTCTATCTCTACTACTAATACAACTACTGCTACTACTACTACTACTACTAATAATAATAATAATAATATAATAACAACTACTACTACTACTGCTAATAATAATAATAATAATAATAACTATCATTATCATCATCATCATAATTATAATTGGAAATATGCATTTCCAAAGGAAAATGCAGTGTGTTTACTTTTAATAGCAGCTACTAATGGTATTATAAGAAACTGTCACTACCTGCGTGTTTTCCGTGGTTACCTGTTTTCATTAGCTGGTTGCTAGGACGATTTGGTATCATGGTTATAGGTGGTAGCCGGTGTGTTACTTGATTGTTGGGATAAGGAATTAATTGGTGGTTGCTCAAGTCGTAGTCAGCGGTTGCTTGTGTATGTCGTAATGGGTGGTTCCCAGGACTACTGTAGGTTCTTTTTACAGTTCAATTGATGGTTGCTGTGGAATTATACCGTGCAGCTACCATGATTATGGTGGGAGATTGTTGTTACATATTAGATGTGTTTTCAGAGGTGGATGCCTGGCTGTAAATTCATGGTGGCTTAGGTGTGTGGTCGCTTGGGTATTACCAAATGGTTGTTCAAGTTAATTACTGAGGTGTAACAGATGTTCGATCGGGTGTCAGCTGTTAGTTTGGGTCATACTTAGTGGCTGCTATGCTCCCCTGGGTGATTGTTAGAATCTTAGTAGGTTAACGCTATGGATTGGTCTATAGTTGTAGGTGTTTAACTTAGTTTACTCACAGTGGTTGCCATGGTGTTGTCAGCTATTGCCTGGGTGTTACTAGCTGAGGTTTTAAGGAATTGAATACAACCAATCAGAGAATACAGTGGTGACACAGCTTTCATAATGACAGGTAATAGATGCCTCGGCTGTGCAGAGAGAAGCCGAAGTGACATCCTAGACTGTAAATGCAAGAACTGCAATTCGAGAATTGTGATTCCATAACGGTCCACATTGCCCAAAATTCTGCCTTGCCTTCTCCCCCCAGAAGACTTAAAATATCTTCATTTTATTCGGAATCTCAAACATCTGCAGACAAACTGACTGACTGAGAACATTCCGGACATTTTACAGCTTGTTTGGTGTTACTGGAAAACTGTGGCAGTGGACAAAACGTGAGTCTGAAATTAATCTGACAAAAGTGATGTGACCTGTTTTGCTATCACACTAATATTACATAAAAAGTGTGGCTTTCAAAGCAACCACAGTAATAATAATAATAATAATAATAATAATAATAATAAGGGCCTCAAATTAACATATGTTGCATATTTCAATTGCTGAAGGCACAGGGATTTATGATACGGGCAATAAAGGACCACAGGCACAGTGAAGATGAAAGAGGCTCGTTCCCCTCCGGTCTGCAGCAGGCACAGGTCGGCCTGAGCTCTGCAGCCCCTGTAGCCCCTCTGTGCAGCATTAGCCCTCCTGTAATGCATCCCAATGAGCCCTGCTGTGTGCAGGACAAATACAGGGCTCAGCGCGAGATAAACTGTTACCCAGAAGATTGAGGTGAGGGACTTCTCTGGAATGCCGTTTTGGTGTGGCTCCTGAAGAGAGGGAGGTGTGGTGTACGGAGGGGGAGAGAGAGAGAGCAACAGAGGGAGGGGGAGAGAGAGAGAGAGAGAGAGGGAAGGAATGAAGAGCAGTGACAGGTGGGCTGATAACAGGGCCGGCAGCAGGAAGAAAAGGCGACGCTGATGGCAGCTTGTCCAGGAGAGAGCGGTCTGACTCTGAGAGACGAGTGCAGATCTGGGGGGAGATGGAGGGGGATGGAGGGATGAGCGCCGTCAGGGCGAAAGTGAAAGAGGAGGATCAGTTTATCCGCTACAGGAGAAATGATGGAGGAAACAGCATGGGAGAGAGGAGGACAGCGGAGGTGAAATTCTGCCACTTTAGTCCTCTTTCCCATCACCCCATGGGGCACGGGACAGCGTGGCATGGGGGGTGGGGTATATAACACGGGTACGCGCCCATCGCTGTGCCACCCCTGACCCCTCACCACACCCCAAGAACTTGTTAAAACAAGCACCTCACCGGACAAATAAAATATAAGATTTACACCAAAATCAGCACTGTGGACTCGGCTTGTGCTCGGCTGATGTAGAACGCGTGCACTGGAGAGATATTTAGACAGGTGGGGTAATCTGGCGTAACGAAAAGCCTCATAGACTTTTATAAGCAAGGATATTAGAACAGCTTATTTCACCCTGGAAAATAACTGTTTAGCAACTAATGACTGTGAAATGGCTCATTCTGCCCAGTTTCAAGAGTTTGCTAATGAGTTTATTTTAGGATCAACCACTCTCCCTATAAGTGCATTTATTGAACTGAATTTGATATTTTCCTCTTAAATTTAAAGGGTCCTTGTGGTGGTCTTTTGCATGTAATAAAAACTCTCCAATAAATAACTATTTGCATCTTTATTGAACTTCAAAGTATGCAACGTTTGTCCACTAAAATATGTTGAATTAGCCAGTGATGAGAGGACAGTGTCATTTTCCTCATTTTTGGCAGACTGTGTCCCTTAATATTGCGTTGCATTGTTAATAAGTTTTTTGGGTTTTTTCTTGAGTAGCTATAAAAAAAAATTGATGTGGCGAGTGATGTGATTGGTGGAGTTCTCTAACACAATTTTCTTGCACCAGGTTACAAGCCGCTGATAATAAGATGGGCGCAAAGCATCCCTTAAAACCGATACGTCCTGACCTGCTCTCAGTCATTTTCATTTATTAACACGTTTCCTAGTCATAAGAATAATTCATTGGCGAATAGACACAGCCTCTTAATTACAGCAACACAAGGCTTAAGAGATAACTGGCCACATTCAATTCAGAAAAGTTTATTTCTCACAAAGTAGGCCTGCCCATGACAAAAATAAATAAACTGTTATGTTCAGGATGAGAACAGACAGCAGACTGTAGGGTGAAAGCATGTAGATGTGCTTATTCACAGGATTAAGGAAACATAAAATGAAGGCAATAAGCAATGTTATTAGAGAAAAGAATAACTGACTGAAGCTTTACGAGAATCTCCTCCGAATCAGAACCAACTGCCCAGTAACTGGTTAGTTAAAAAGGCTTAAATATGGAATTAATGAAGCAAAAGGGGGCAGGGTTAACAACACTGCACGTGAAAGGCTTGCAAACTAATAAGACCAACTAATAATTGTTATTAACGTAGCTGTGGGCCCTGCTGCATGTAAGATCTTTTGACACAAAATTTTTAGTACTTTTCTGTGCTAAATATGAGCAGAATTGGTCCACTGTTCATTGAGATAACACGTTAACTGGGTTTACTAAGGCAACATCTATGTAATTGGGCTGTGACCTTGAAAATGACCTCAAGGGCACAAAATCGACTGGTGTCACAGGATCCCCCCAAGTACATGTTGGAGGTAAATGTTAGTATAATCGGTCTGCTGGTTCTTGTGATATCACGCTAACACCAACGGAATGGACAGATGTAATGACATACGGACAGACAGAGACTATGCCCCTCGGCTCTGCGCTTCGCAGGGGCAGGACACAATAAAACTTTTAAAGGAATAAATGCAAATACTAAACTGAGGGAAGATCCTTGTGATGAAAACCCAAGGATCACAACAGAAACTCTTAAATTTCCACATCTTAACTACAATCTTACCCGACACTCCATGATTGTTTGTGTTAAATCAAAAGAAACAAAGACTGGAAGACCTTCACAGAATTTTAAATTACACAATGATTGAATGGCACATCTGAAAGAAGGGTTTTATTTCTTGTCTTACCTTCACAAAGAAAACTGGCAACATCTGATGACATGGAGTGTTTTCCGAGTGAGTTAATTGTTCATTTAAAAAAATATTGAGAGAAAGTCAGGACTAATGATGGGATGTTCCGTGTCAACCCTATTTTTTGCTCTAGCTATGACGCTGGTGTGAAACATACAGATGTTTGAAATACAAGAGAACTGAATGAACAGTCTTTATTTCCACTGACAGACCTCTCTTAAATTCCTTATAAATGGACCTGATTTAAACCCTTTAAAACCCACCAGTTTCTTTTTAACAGGATAGCGGCGGCTGAAAGTTGCCAAAATACCAAGCAACACAGTTATTTTCACAAAATAGTAACACTATTCTAAACTATACATATGTTGAGCTTGAGAATATGCTTAGTAGTAATTATTTATCATTTCAGAAAGTTCTGTAATTGCATATTGAACAAATGTTGTACTACAATGTTTAACAGTTATTGCATGTCAGTTCATTTAGTATGAAAGAAATGTAACAAGGAGGCAGTGACTTCACCTTTTAATGCAGGATTACTCCCGGTTGAAGTATTTAGCCTAATTAAGAAAAGCACAATTCGTTCACTGAGAGATAAATACTAGTACGTTGCCAGTAATGATTAAGAAGTGATAATGACAGAGGTAACAATGCTCCAATGTGAGACTGTTGGGACGACGATTATCTGAATGATTAATTTGAAACAAAATCAAAACTATCCTGAATTCCATCTCCTGCAATAATGTTTTTCATCAAGCATTACTGAAGAGAAATGAAACTCCCACAAGATATTCTTAAAAGATTTGCTAAAGTTTCAGGCTTAAAAATGCATGCATTTGCACTGAAAAACATCTTGGACCAGGAAGCCCATTGAATCGGTGCTGAACGCAGCATGTACTGCTTTTCTAACTGAAAGACCATGAACACAATTCTGTACTGTTCAATGAGCAATTACTAAACAAAATAACGCTATCGAAATATAAATTGCCCAGTTATCCTACTAGTCACTCTTAGTCATTGAGCAAATCAATTGTTCGATTGCTAAGTAAGCAAAGTGAATGGGAACAGGTTGGCGGTAATTTTGGATTAAAAGGTGAGGATCATGCCGACCATAACATGCTTGCGACCGCATGTCCCTGATTTATAACTGATATAATATATTTATATTCCTGTTTCAATCTAATTCATCCCAAGAGCAATGACGAGGGAGTATATGACTGCTGCTCCAACTGTGTGTACAATCAATGTACGTCCTTTCCATGTGTGATGGGTCACTGTTTGCTGTTAGGGTCGAACACGTCACCCTTTCAAATCTACCAAACAAAGGATTTGTGTTCATGATGACAGTAGCACTCTACGATAGTTTTTGCTGTTTACATCTCTGGTTTATTATATTGTTTCTGCATTGAGGAATGGACATTCCTGTATATGTATTGACCGCTGTCTTACAAATGTTGTGTTCTCAGACATATATTTTAAAAAGTTGTGGCCCACCACAGGTACCTTTTAATTTTGTGTCATAACAACATATGTATGTTTGAATAACATAACAGAGCAGTGAATCTAGTATCGGAAACATAATTTGAACCACTTTTAAAAGCTAAACCAAAATCCCCTCAGGTTGAGTCGGGGGAATAGAACAGTATTATGGCAGTGCAGCGCTGAGAGGCCACGATACATTAAGTTATTGATTTCCTCCATGGAAATGTGTTGAAAAACTGCAGCCCGGGCCTCGGTAAAATGATCAGGCCATCGATAACTGAAATGACTTTCTGAAGAACCCTTGAGCTCCAAACAACACACAAAGTTCAAACTTACTGCAGAAACAGGACACTGATAAGAATCAGAAAGAGAGAGTGCTTGTGTATGTCTGTGTGTGTGTGGGTGTGAGAGAGAGAGAGAGAGAGAGAGAAATACTAGGCATGTTTTTGTCACCTATTAGGGGCCTTTTTGGTGTCACGCCTGCCCATCTATGGGGCTTTGATTGTATGCTGTACACTGTGTGTTTTATTATCACTGCTGTATGTGGGTAGAAGGGGTAATCGGGGGAGTGTAATTGACCCATTGATGTGTGATGATGAATTACTTGTTAACTGTGGACTGCGTGGTTAACCTGGGGGGGTATGGTCGTGCGTGATGGTTGGATTAGAATGTGCCAGAAGTGGGAGCCAAATAAACTCTGTTAATCTGTATGCTGCTCTGTCGTCCTTGTTGCTGGCGTTGTGGGGTTCTAGAAGAATTGGCGAGGGGGGGGATCAAGCATTTGGGGGGATGTGAAATCCCAGTGCCCAGAAAGGAAAAAGATTAGTCACGACATAGACACCTTGTAGTCAGTAGTCCAGTAGTCCTCGCAGAGACGAAAGCCCAGTCCTAAAGCAGCAAAATGTCATTTCTGAGGTCAAGTTAAGATTAAAGGTCAGGTGTGCATTGAGGTTTGATGAAAATGATGGGTATGCATGATTTGGTTATGGTTAGGGTTATGGTTAAGCTCTCCACAATGACTGGAGGTCAAACCTGTGTCCTGGTAAGGATAGCTACATAAACGTGCGTGTGTGTGTGTGTGTGTGTGTGTGTAAGTCAGTGACAGCTGGTGAACTGGCAATAGCGGAAGCTCAAATAATCCCGTAAAATTAATGATTGGTTATGACCTGTTTTCAATCATTCATTTAAATTACCATTACAGAAATTCCAAAAACTTTCAACATTATCAGGTGTGGCCAGTTTTCATTTATTGGGTTTTAGCTTCCGCTATCGTCAGTTCACCAGCTTCCACTTACGTAAGTGCATGGAAGATTGAATCCTCTCATATTTACTATGTTCTGGGCCCATCATCATGCGCACAACATTTTTTTCCCCTAAAATTGACACAGATAATGCAAAGATAAAGGAAAGAAAAAAAACCCTTAAGTAGCTTTTTCGCTAGATAATGACCGCTTCGGTTCCTGCACACAGGGCAGAAGACTGAGGGTTTTATTCTCTCAGCAGGAAATAGAAGGTGCCGGAAGCCTTGAGTCACTCTGAGACGCCCCGTTTGTCTGGTGTCAGGCTCGCTATTGTAACAAATGACTCCCAGCTGAAGAGAATGGGTGCGGACATGAGATGGAATTGGATCCAGACAGCTGAGATTCTGTGAGCATGAGCGGGTGATTGTGTCCGAACAATCCCGCATTGTGTTCCCCGGCAGAATTCATCTGATGCTAAAGTCCCAGCAAATGCTGTTTTAGATCTTTCTCTTTTTTGAAGGAACTGATTAGCTTGACCTGTGGTCAGCGAGCATGTTCTAATCCTCCTGGCTATGCCTCCTGTAAGTAAGGGGCGTTTTCAAATATTAACCCGTCGTAATGCAAGTGGATCACTGCTTGAAAGGACATCAGTGATCCGAAGTTAGAATTTTCCTGTTGAAAAATGTAGATTTTTTAAAAATAAAAAAAGGCTTTAATATATGCACAATTGTGCAAATGAAGAAGTGCAAGTGTGGGCATTAAAATAGATTTATGGTCTGTGGCATTTTGTGCAATATACAGTATGTTAGGAATGTAATTTCAACTATGTCATAACATCCCGAGATTAATGTGTTTAACATGCGCTGTAAAGGTTGCATGTATTAAAAATGTGTTTCTTACGATTGCATTTACATTTACAGGAAAAATAAGAGGAAGGAGAGAAAAATGATCATTTCCAACCTTTTCATGTCAGTCTGCATGGATTCAGCCTTTATCAAAGAGCATCAGTGAAGTTCATTACGCTCAAAGGCATACAGTACATCTCTCTTTTCTACCGACACAATAAAAGCTTTTAAAAATGCATTATATGCATTAAATGCAGATCAGTGTCCCTCGCATCCTGTTAGTTAAAAGCCATGTCAAACACGTGGGCTGAACTGATTCAGGGTCAGATTCTTATTGCTCTCAGCCTGATATTAGCTTGCCGAGGTTGGCCATGTTAACAGACCTTGACTGGACTTTACACGGCACATGAGATTAGTCATGCACTTTTCTAGAAGCGTAAGGGTACTGGTCGAATTTCCGTCAACCCTGAGTTTGCGTATTTGGCCACTGATGAGTCCTCAGAACACAGTTCCCAGCCAACTTTTCACCAGCATTTATGAAAGGGGGAGATGTTCAGAATTCTCTGGGTACCCATTTGCAGAATATTGATGCCTTTGTGTGTTTTTCAATAGGCAGGGCAGTTTCGAGAGCTGAAATCGTGCCCTTAAATGTATTCACGCATTTTATTAAATATCTATAAGATAGGCTTGCGAATTGTGCTGCGCGCATTTTAAATGATGAACTCTTTTTAATAGCGATGTCTCTGTGGTGTTCCCACTGCATAAAACATATTGCATCGTTTCTCATACCGAATGAGAGCGCCCTTGTGTATCTGGACAGAATCGCGGTATTAAAGTGCTGGAAAATACTGCAACATTCCTGAAGGAGCAGTTACTCATTGACTGTGAAAAGTCACTGCAGAAATGTGCATTGTGCTGGGGGTCTGTCCTGTGCTAAAGAGCAATCTGAAGTGGATTCTCGGGAAATTTGCTCCTGTAAATACACACATCCCAGACACTAACTGCACAAATTAAATAAGGAGATTAAAATTTTAAACTGTGATGCTAATTTATTAATTAGAACTAACAAGCACCCTCAAGCAACTGAATTTTACATGGGGAGAGTTAATTAGGCATTGAGCAAAGTTGCAAAATGATGCCAAACTGTTATTAGAGGTTGTTTTAACGCGGGATTTTCCCACCAATGGAACCCAATTTAAATTTTCAAAAACACCCCTGGGGCAGCTGTGGGGCAGGGTAGTGTGTGTGTGTGTGTGTGTGTGTGTGTGTGTGTGTGTGTTTCACATACATTTCAAAAAACAAGGATATTTAAAAATTTTATGAGGAATGTTGACGACAGCCCAGCCACCGTCAGGGTGCATGAGTAACCAGGTATTGTCACTCAATAGTAACGTCTCCATTACCAGGATGGGATGGAATCAGTTTGAGACCCGTCCACATAGGAGGAAGGCTGGCTTCAATCCTATATTGAAGAAAGTATGAAGATATGTTCAGTAGTTTAATTTGTTTTATAGTTAAAAATCAGAGGTGTACATTGCATTAATGAAAGCGTTTCTCTGCACTCCTGCTAAATTTCAGCGAAGAGACTTCCAGGTCATTTTAATATTATTCTCCCATGTTCGCACACAGAATCAATCAATCACACAAAGCATGAAGCACAAGCAGAAGCACAAGGGTTGTTCCACTGGCAAATGAAAAAGCGTCGGCGATCTCACAGGTCACTTACCTGCCATCTCACTGTGTGTTCAGTGATTGGTCCTGGTCTCGTCCCGTCACCTCATTCCCTGACCTCACCTGGTGTGCCCCCCCCACCCCCCACTGTCAGAGCAGAACTTAGCCCCTCCCTCCTCTAATCTGCGGTTTGCCATCCTGATACTTTCTCAAAAAAGAGTCAGCGCCACAGCCAGTCCCACAAACAGCCTGATCCACATCGCATCTTTCCTGATACGATCCAATAAAATGACTCTACTCTGAACTCATTGTGTGATTATGAAAATGCTTTCTTTACCACAAGACTGACTCCATGTCTCTGTCTCTGAGAATCGAACTGACGGGGAGCTGCGAATTGAATAAACTTGTAAATCAATTTCAAGGAATAATGCAATTAGAAAGAAATCACAAAATTAAAATCTTATCGATATCTAAAGGGAAGTGACTCCGCAGATCGGTATGTGTAATCTCTGTTTGGAAGAGCTCTCTCAGTGTTTGTGCCAAAATGTGTTTTTTGGGATAGGCCGACTTGAGACAGTACTCAGATCACAGCTGCTTTGCTCTGGCCTGAGGGCGATTTACATGATAAATTCATTTCATTTAGGGAAACTACTGCTGCACCCCTCTGTTCCCACAGCTCTGCAAACTGCTGCTATGGGCTATGTGCTGCAACCTGCGCTCACTCGCTCACTCACTCACTCACTCACTCTCTCACTCACTCACTCACTCTCACTCTCTCACTCACTCCTCTCACTCACTCACTCTCTCACTCTCTCACTCACTCACTCTCTCACTCTCTCCTCTCTCACTCTCTCTCACTCTCTCTCTCTCTCTCACTCTCACTCACTCTCACTCTCACTCCTCCTCCTCCTCGCTCTCTCTCTCTCACTCACTCACTCTCTCCTCCTCACTCGCTCTCCTCACTCTCCTCTCTCTCTCCCTCGCTCCTCGCTCACTCCCTCTCACTCACTCTCTCTCTCTCCTCACTACTCGCTCCTTTGCTCTCTCACTCTCTCTCACTCACTCCTCACTCTCTCTTCTCCCTCGCTCACTCCCTCTCCTCTCACTCACTCCTCCCTTACTCACTCACTCTCTCACTCCTCTCTCTCCTCACGCTCACTCTCTCACTCACTCACTCCTCACTCCTCGCTCTCTCTCCCTCTCTCTCACTCCTCTCTCCCTCCTCTCCGCTCGCTCACTCACTCACTCCCTCCGCTCTCTCACTCCTCTCCTCTCTCTCCTCACTCACTCCTCACTCACTCATTCTCACTCACTTCACTCACTCTCTCACTCACTCACTCACTCACTCGCTCACTCACTCACTCTCTCACTCACTCACTCACTCACTCGCTCACTCACTCTCTCACTCACTCACTCTCTCACTCACTCACTCACTCACTCATTCACTAACTCACTCTATTGCTCACTCACTCACTCGCTCACTCATTCATTCAATAACTCACTCTATTGCTCACTCACTCACTCGCTCACTCACTCACTCATTCAATAACTCACTCTATTGCTCACTCACTCACTCGCTCACTCATTCATTCAATAACTCACTCTATTGCTCACTCACTCACTCGCTCACTCACTCACTCATTCAATAACTCACTCTATTGCTCACTCACTCACTCACGCACTCATGCACTCACTCATTCAATTACTCAATCTCACACTCACTCACTAACTCACTCTCACACTCAATCGCTCACTCACTAACTCACTCTCCTCCTCACTCTATTGCTCACTCACTAACTCACTCTCACACTCAATCGCTCACTCACTCACTCACTCTCCCTCCTTCACTCACTCTATTGCTCACTCACTCACTAACTCACTAACACACTCAGTCACTCACTCACTTTATTGCTCACTCTCACTCACTCTCTCGCTCGCTCATGTGCCGTCAGCAGTGACGTATGGTAGAATGCATGTGCGTTATGTGCCTGGTTTTGCATGTTTGTCCTGTTGTCTCAATTTGGTGAATTGCCAGAGAGAACTATGCTGACTGCATTGAAATTGCTGGGAGAAATCCTTTGTTTATGAGGTCCCAGTAAACCATTTCATCATACAAAAATATGATAACAGTGCACCATGAGGGTTACCTGGAGACGGGACTGCTCAGTGTCTGAAGGAGAACAGGCAGTCTGCTGCAAAACTAATGAGCTAACAACTGTAGCAGCTGCTACTGTTCCATTAACCATAATTTATGTGACTATAGAAGGGCTGGCTGTGGTTTCTGGGTAAGTTCCCAATGAAAATTCTGTACTGGGCCTAAATATGAAATATAAGAGTTTGTAAAAACTGCTGCAAGCACGCTCATTCTGAGCAGGTGGTCTTTGGAGCGAAGGAACGTCGTTATTCCCCAGGTGCTCCAGAGAGGAGTGTGTGATTTGCTGTGCCTCCATATCAATAGAGGACACTGCTGTGAAGAGAGAGGACAGGAATCATAACAGAGGTTGCAAAAGGTGGAGGGAAGTAAACCAAAGTAAAATGTCTCTTTAAAGATGGTTGAAATGACCTATGATGGAAAGAGGCCGAGTCACAGTGCACCTCACACTGCCATTTGAAAGCCGTGAGAGCAAGAGGGGGACGAGGGTTTCCGGAAACTATGGGTCACCAGTGAGGGTCATTACATCTAAATATCCACAGGAAGGTGGGATAGCAGCACTTCTGTCCACCCTCGGCAGGAATCGAGTCCCAGGATTGGCTGACAGCGGGGAATGATGTCAGAATGCACGCGCCTCAGATCACACAATGCCACAAACCCCACACCCCCACACCCCCTACCACCTGTTGTATTACATCCCGTCACACCAGAGACGAAGTGTTAAGCTAAGTGAATAAACTCCATACAAGTTAAATGCAAATGTATGAATCCTGGTTACTGAGGAGGGTCCGTCAGCCACACTGAAACTGAAAATCCAGCACAGTGTTAGACTTCAACTATCGAAATTTAATTTCACATAAGTTTCGATTTAACCCTTTCAGCGCCGTGGCTAACTATAGTTGCCCAATGATGTAAGATATCAAAATCAGACGCTGTTGAAAACCTATCATGTGGCAACTTGTTTAAAAGAGCTCCCGCAGGGGAGCTCTTTTAAACAAGTTGCCACATGATAGGTTTTCAACAGCTCAGGATAACTACATTCTTAATTCCTTGAAAATTTATTCAGCGCTCAAAGGGTTAACAATTTAACTACGTACTGAACACAATACATAAGAGGTTGTCTGTGGACTTGGATTCAATCTGTTGCATAAAATTGCCGTCATTGTTTCTGTTGTGTATTTCTCTTATGAATCCATTATTCTTTTCCAGTGTCCAATGTCGGCTTCATGTTCATAGTGGCCATACATCCATCATCATTATCTGCTTATTCCTGGTGTCAGGGGTGTTGTTGGGGGTGCAGGGATGCTGCAGTCTATCCCAAGATGCAATGGGGCAGTGGCAGGAGCTCACCCCGAAAAATTTGGCAATCCGTTGCAGGGATCGTCCATCATTCACTCACATACACACAGCTAACTAAGGCCCACCATACAGAAGAGGACTTTGAAAAGACTTTAAAAGCTGCTATGTGTGACGCCCTTCATCGTCTAAACACACGTGCCAGTTTTTAGTCACAGAATGAAATATTTTTGCAATGACTGGGGATCTTGCCGAGCGCTCCTATTGGTCGTTGACAGTGTTCACGTCATTGAACTTCACTTTTTGCGTGAGTAAAGACTTGAGAATTTCAGTGCTTGATTTTATCAGAACCTCAACACGAGAAACAAAAAAAAAAACTGTTGGGCTGAGTTTTTTGACCACCTTTCACCAAACGATTGAGATGACAGGAGTTCGCCTCAAGTCCAGCAAAACTCTCAAGATTTTATGCTGATATTGGAAATATGACTGCGACAGTAAAATGGCTTCGAAAATCATTTAATGAAAGGCCAGCATTAGTCTCAACTGCAGTTTTCCAATCAGGCATGATTTTAGGAGGAGACCAGAGAACCTGGAGGAAATGCAAACATCACACAGAAGGGTCTCAGGCTGGACTTGAACCCACAACCTTCTTCCAATGAGACAACTGTGCTACCCAACCTACCACTGCTCCACTGTGTGCCACCATGTTTTTTCTTTTTTTGTGTTTGGTACTGACAGTTTTTCAATAAAAACAAACTCAGTGGGAAACACAAGTCCAGTCGATGTTGAGAAGTGTGTCCTGATGTGTGTAGGAATCACAGAGGGTCTCCAGCTGACTCAAACACAGACAGCACAGAAGTTTCACTTCTATTTTTGACTTTTTTTATATAGTCTTCATGCATTCATCAAAAAAGTGCTCATTTTTAACTTCCAGTTTAAAATTGTGAATTAGGAAAACAATTCATATCGCAACAAGAGCATCTAGAAAACTCGTTTGTAGTTTAGATGTAGACAGTTACTCAATCTGCATGGGTTTTAAGTTGTCTGTATGAATTGTTTTTCAATGATTCACCGCCATCTTTTTTATAGCCAGTTTTCCGCCTGTGGTCATAAGCACCCATCCTTGCCTGTAAAGCAGCATAAACTCCTGTATCGGCGATGCTTTGTATTGTCCCCGTAATTAAGCTCACTCTTTTCAGATTAAATTCACCTGATCCATGAAATTAAATCAGCAGTTGTCTTCATTTGTTTACCAAATGAAAGATATGCATGAGCTTAGAATGCGTAAAGCACAGAGCTGATGCAGAACTACACAAAACACCGAATTATGATATGGAAACCTGTGTTATCATACACTTTGTCCTCATAGGTACCCTTCATGTGATAGAAAATGCAGCTCAGTCATTTGAATGCATTCTTCTCTGGCATGTTTTTGTCGCCCTCGTAAAAGAGCAGGTTACGTGTTGTGTTCGCAGTGTTTGCATCTCTCTCTCTCTCTTTCTCTCTCTCTCATTATTTCTCCGGCTCGGGCCCTGTTTGCCTCTCAGGATTAGGCTTCTATTAGAAGTGATTTGTTTTTCATCTCTGCTGTGAAGTGCACTGGCCTGTGGGGACAGTGTGAGGCAGAGGTTCAATCAAGACAAACGAGCGAGAAAACAAACCCAGAATTAAGCGCCCTAAAGGGGGGGGTTGGCTGATGGTTTCATGCTAAACGAGCGAAAATTAGCTCTGAAAATCAACTTCAGCCCTCGGCACGACTGTTTAGGCAGGGCATACAGAACCAAAAAGAAAACAGAAAATAGCAGCCAGGATGATTGTGGTTGTGGACGGTGCGCCCCTGTGTCTCACTTTAGGAAAGACGGAAGAGATAATCATTTTTCCTTGAATGAGTTTGTCATTGTGATATCCTCAGGTGTGTTTCCCAAAAGCATAGTTGCTAACTAAGTTAGCAACTTACATAGTTCGTCCATTCACAGTCAATGGTTCCAACTATGTAAGTTAGCATCTGTGCTTTTGGGAAACGGACTGAACAGCCTGTAAAGGCCTAAGAATTTCTTCAGCTATTGTTAAGAGAAAGATAAGATACACTTTATTGAAGCCTGTGGGGTAATTTGTCCTCTGCATTTGACCCATCCTATAGTTAGGAGCAGTGGGCAGCCACAGAGCAGCACCCGGGGACCAACTCCAGTTCTAAAGCCAGTTCCTTGGTCAGGGGTACCGGTAGGAGTGTTCCTATAATGCATGTTTTTGTGGGTGGGGGAAACCGGAGTACCCAAAGGAAACGCTTGCGAACACGGGGAGAACATGCAAACTCCACACAGAAAGGCCCCAGGCCAGATTCGAACCCATGACCTTCTTGCTGTGAGGCGACAGTGCTAACCACTGTGGATAGGATAGGCCAACTGTAAAACTTAGTGACAAGAGCTTTACCCACTTCAAAAATGTACATTAACTTCTCAAAAAAATGATAGAAAAAACATCAGGTTGGCCACATAGTTAAGATATTCAACTGACTGACCACCGGACTAACAAACTTCAGTAATTTTTGGCTTATAAGCTTGATTTGGCAGCAAAAATACAAGAGCAGTCTCACCTTTAATTCATGTAAACCTTATTAGTGTAAATAGATAAAAAATCAGCATAAATTAACATTTTTCTTAAAAGCATGTGACGCATCAGCTCCTGTAGAAACAAGACGCTTCATGGATCGATCGCCTAAGATTCCGTGCTGTTTGCACCCTGACTGAACCGATCACTTGAGAAGACGACTTAATGCTGGTTTCCAGGCGAGAGTTGCCCAGAATTGCATTGCATTTTTTATTCTTCAATTTTTTCTCAGAAGAAAAACTACACTTAATGCTGTTTTTTCTTTCTTTTTATCGATGGCATTAGAAAATGACTAATATAATTTTAATATAATGCAGAAAATTGAAGCATGTCAGGACACAATAATGTGATACTTCATCCCGAGTATTTGTCCATCTGAAACTGCAGAGTGGAGTTAATTATGGTGCCAGTAATACTGTGTTCTTTGAGACTGAACTAAATTTAATTTTTCTGCAGCCATATTGAACCTCTCGCATCCAATTATGTTATTCATTTCACAGTAATAATCATTTAGACTTAATAATGTGCTCCATTTTATACATTTTATTGCAGTATTAAGGCAATGTATATAGTAACATTGAGCACTCAGGCACATCTCATATATGGTGAGCAGATAATTCAGTCAGCTGATGAAGAAACCGCCAATAGCTGTTGTATCAATGTTGTTGTTTTTTTTCCAAATTCATTTCTTTATTTATTTTGGGGTCACTGTTCTTAAAATTGTTTATTTAGCAGTGCCTTTCCTAAATGGCAATTTCACAGGAATAACCACAATTGGTAAGCGGGGGAAAAAAAATCCAATTTAAAATCCAATAACAATCACAGGTGGTGAAGTGCGCACTCAACAAATAGTCATATAACCCATAATTCCTGAGGAACCTCCAGTGCTGCGGCACATCCAGTTCCCCAGTTTCAAAATCGCATCCGCGCTCAAATTAAAGGTTCGGGAATGGGGCTCAGGCCACGAGCCAAATGATGAGAGGGAGAGTGCTGCGACTCCCTCATCCGCCACCAGGGGGCCGAAGGTGAGAACGGGGCAGACGCTGTTGACTACAAATGATTGACGGCGACTGTACGCAAATACACACAGGCACAGCAGCGCAGGACTTCAGGACATGGGCTTGAAAAAACATAAAAATGTTGGCTTTTTAAGTTGATAACAACGCATTAAAAATATTAAATAGTTACATTGACGTGAATACAATGTTGAAATTCGTTTATAATCATCAGACCTTGTGACCATGTATATCTGGGGTGCGTTTCCTAAAAGCGTAGTTGCTAACTAGGTTAGCAACTTACGTCTTTCATCCATTCACAGTCAATCGGACCAACTATGGAAGTTAGCATCTGTGGTTTTGGGAAACGCACCCCAGAGCGGGAGAGTTAAGTAAAGGAGAAGGAACTAATGAAGCAAGGGCCCGTCACTCTGTTCCTACCCCTCAGTCCCCCCTGTTTCATTTAGAGGAAAACAGAGTAATGGTGCTGCGGAGAGCTCCAGAGGGCAACACACTGATGTAATAAAACTCCCATCTATTCGATTAGAGCCGTCCTTGTTTTTAACTCTGTACACGGCTTCCAAAATGTGATTCTGTTTTCTCCATCTTTTACACGCACAATTCAGAGAATAACTGCAGGAATGAACTGCTGAGAAATTCACCCTCTCCCCAGTTTTCATTCCTTTTTCTACACTGACAGATCCAGGATTCCAGGGGCAGGGAAAGTTGAACACAGAAAGGTATTGCATTATACTGTAGATGGAGGACAGAGCATGTACATGGCATATAATTACAGACCCATCCAGCGAGGTCCTGATCACTGAGGTGCTTCCAGCAATTCAAAGACCACATGATGTGCACAGGCACAGTTAGACATCCACATATCTGAAGGCGAAGAGTATTTTAGTGTGGCGATGTTTTGTAAAATGAGCACTTGCAGTGCAGGAAATTTCACGAACAGAACTGAAAGACTGAGTCTAAAACTGTAACCATGGCAGCGATGAGCACATGGCGGCTAAGGAGGAGGACAGGGACGGCATTTACAGAAAAATTAAGAACAAGTGAGACGATGACGAGGTTAAGATTTGGCCACTTCAGGTGTTTCATCTGCCAACATAACATCCTACAAATGTCATGAACCACTAAAGCAAATCTGCAGCTTTTCATGAAATAATCACTCAAATGGAATACATTTTTCACAAACATAATACCAGGTTCCTACCGCAAACATGATCCTAAATTTCCCACAAACGTAATTAAGTATAGCACTTGCGGAGATTCATAACATTTGCAGGAAACATATTACATTTGCAGGATTATTGCTTTAAAAGCTGAATATTTGTAGCAGGTTAGCAGTTTGTTTCCTTTGTAGGATGTTATTTCGTTAGCGAGCGTTACATGGGGTTAATAGTCTTTTTTTCCCCATTTAGCAGCACCAGCTTCAGCTAAATGTGCTGATGGGAAAGGACAGGAGGCTTGTGGGTGAAGACATCATCTGAAAGGAGGAATGTTTATTTTTTTCTCTCTCTCTCTCTCTCTCAGTGAAGGCTGTAGGATCATGAACGCGAGCATAGAGAAGCCTGGTAATTAATTTTGAAGAGTAACTCTGTTGACCAGGCAGGGGACTAGGCAGAACATGATTTCCAGATATGACCACAGATGCTGTTTTATGTATCATTATAAGATGATGAAGCATTCATTTGGCATCATTGTCAATGATGTATCTGCATCATGGCATATATCAAACACATAGACTGTATAAAAAGATGGACGCAGCACCCGGGTCTGAAAAGTGAAGCCCATTCAGAAATCTCTGAAAATTGCATTCTATTTAATGGCCAGCAGATGGCGACGTCGGTGGTTGCAGAAAGAAGTTCAACGCTCTAGAAGTCTGAGAAAATGACCCTACTTTCCCATCTGATTTATTATTTCAATAATGATTTTCCACATTATTTTATGGTATCTGTCACAAGTTTCAAGTCTGTTTCGATATATCATGATATTCATTTTTGTAAACGATGGTCCCAAATAGACTAGAATAAAGGATAAAGCCAGATATGCTTTATGGGGCGTGGCCATCCTCTGGTCCTCATCAGATACGGTCAGATCCACCCGTAGATCCACCCCTCACTCCTCCCTGGATCTTCAATTCACGCTCTCGCCCAATAGGAATCACATCCGGTTTCAAAATGACGCTGCTCAAATTGCCAAAATCGAGGCTTCCTAAACGGTATGCTGAAACCAATGGGTGACATCACGGTTGCTTCATTCATCTTTTTATACAGTCTATGATTAAACATTACACAGAAATAAAACCGTGTGAATACGAAACACCGTGAGGCAAACCGCTATTCGCGATCAACCCCCCTTTCCCTACAGGATCCAAAAAGTTTTTTTTTTTTTTTTTTTTGGGATCGATGCAAAATTATATTAACATGGATACAGACAGGTTGGGTGAGTGACACAGTGTATTTTGAAAGCTTAACTCTCCAGGATCTCAAGCACAGTACATACAGTAAACTTAATTCTACTGTAAACTGAACCCAGAAGGGTCCTGCTCACTTGTTTGTAACAGGGTATTGTGGGAGGGAAGGGGTTAATGCGGTCAAACGCCGGAGGGTTAGATCATTAACGGCAGTGAAGGAAGCAGAAATAAAATGTCCCCTCGGGAAATTCATCACCTGGTTCCCATCCTCTCCGCCTTCAGTCCTTCGAACACTGGTATTAGCTGCCTGTCGCAGGCACTTCTGATTTTACACACCGAGTGTGGGACGTGTTTACTTAGGCAAAGATGGAAAAATACAACGAAATGTAAACTGAACCATTTCATATGCTGCGAAGTAAAAAAAGAAAAAAAAACAGAAAGTATGATTAAAAGGGAACAGCAATTTAACAGAAATCTCACCGCGATGCATTCAAATTCCCTAATCTCGCCTACTAACCGGCTCACTGCCATGGTGATAAATCTGTTCTGTCTCGCGACACACTAAGCCTTGCTTGTACCTGCTTGTGCAAACAAAGCAACTAGAAAAATTACTCATTTAAGCAGCTCTGCCCAAATTGATTTTCTACCTCCCTGCACCTTGTAGTTCCCTTCTCTCCACATGTTTAATTCCAGCTTTTTTTTTTTAATTTGTCCTCGTCACTGGAAGCCTGCTGTACGAGCACGAAGCACCAGCGCCGTCTCTCCATTCAAACGGGGGCTCGTCCCGACCATTCACCGTGGCCTACAGATGCTGAGCCCGTTTTTTTTTTTTTCCTTCCTTTTTTAATTATAGGACCTGGCTGCCAATACACAGAGGGAAAAAAATAGTCTATAGAACATTTTCAGGTTTTAATTGGGACTTTAAACTCCCTCTTGGGGGCGTTTGAGAATGCCAAACAGGGCCCTGGGAGGCAGATAAGGGAAATGTCTCTCCACAGCCCAGCCCCATCTTTATGCCTCAGAGCCACACAAAACGGGCCGGGAATAAGCCTGTTCCTCAGCGCTCCCTCATTCATCATATTCAATTCCCACTTCCACACTCTTCATTGTTGGCTTTCATCTCACAAGGAGGGCAGCACTCAGCACTTTCTTTCCTTTTTTTCTTGCGTGGAAATTGCGCCAGACGGGGAAGCGAAAAGAGCGAGATTCTCCCGTTTCCAACAACCATTCTGTTCATGCAGAGGGAATGAATGGCCCCGCCTCCTTCTCTGAACCCTGCCAAGGCTTCATAATCATTTTTAATTCCCACATTTTTTATGTCACAGGATTCTGTACATCCAGGAGCCCCAGTTTTCATCCAAACACCTCAGAGCGCCCACAATCTATTTTTACTTACAATACACAGACCCCTCGGATTCAGGCACAAGAAGTACATGGCCTAGATAAAAACATGGGCCCTGATTGGTGGTTCTTTTCTGTTGAATTTCTGTAGCAATTACTGTCGCTGGGTTGAAGGAGCATTTCATTACCACAGTCTGGAGCGCTGACTAACCGTCTCACCAAATTAAACAACGTCTCCAAAGAATGGCTGCCTGGGCATCAGGTTTTAGCTTAAACTTAAACAGTTTTTGAACTTAAAGTAAAACGTTATACTTCTCCAAATTAAATATAGTAAAACTCCTCTCATTAAGATGCAGTCGGTTTTCTGCTGAAAGAAAAATATCCCTGGATATAAAAGCACAAAGGGCCAGAGGAGAGCTAACGCTACACCATCCATTACCACCGTCTACATCAGCACAGACACCGTAAAACTGAGCTGCATATTCAGAAGTACGAGATGTGCAGATGTGATCAAAATAACGACCTTAACGCCACAGAATCTCTCATCCACCTCAAAGGGTTACAGAGCCAAAAAATATTCACACAATACACAGGGAACGAAGTGGGGAAAAAAACCATTTATTTCGTCAATTTGGCCAAAATAATTGGGAAACAGCCAAGCGAACAGTATTTCTCGCAGACTGCACTGCTATTTATAGTGGTCGTCAATTTCACTGGCACAGGAGACGGGGACATCTCGCGAAACTCGGGGAACAGGAACAGTGCGGAGGAGATGAGAGACAGAGAACAGAAGAGCTGCATAAAGCACGGGACATGCCCTGCACAAAAACATCTGGGACTTTATAAAAAAAAAAAAAAAAACTACGGAAATGAACAGAAATTATTATTCAGCCTTTTTAAGGAATGTTACAGTAAATACATTGATTTGATCGTTTGAATCATTTGGTATGTAATCGAGAACAATCACAAGGTCAGAGCTGACAGTACTGGTCCAACAGTCATTTCACTTATAATCATCACTATTATTAGAAAAAGTAGAAGGAAAAAATATCAATAAAAAACAGAATCTAAAGGGCGAGCGCTCCGAAAGATTAACCACCACCAAAAGGGAACGAAAATAAAAACAACAAAAAATAATGAAGATAAAACACTGTTCTGATCTAATAGAGGGATTTATTTCTGTCCGGTTTCCAGTCGGGAAACTCCTGCCAGTGATGTAGCTGCTTTGCAAAAGATGAAACCTTGTTATCTGCACATAATTTATGGCTTCTGGTTTCCCCAGCTTTACATATAAAAACATGGTATGAAATATAAAGGAGCTCCAGCCTGGGACAGAGAGAATTGCGTCTGAGGCAGAGGAGAGCTGAGGAGTAAATGATTGGGACCCTGTAGCGATCTGGACACTCTCCGCCCGAACGGGCGTCACTCTACCCTGCAGCGAATCTCGAGACGCCCTCATCCTCTCCGACGCCTTTTACATCAACATTACTCCCTCCGCACGCGCTCAACCCCACCTTGTTTTGGTTTATGAACTAATTTTTTTCCCTCGTTTTCCAGACGTTTGCAGAAACGGTCTCTCCCCCCAGCCCGACTGCGTTTCACCCGTCATTCCGTTTATAAATCCTGTTACTCGCAGCCGTGGCGACCAGTCGAGGCTCAAGAAGCGGTCAAATCGTGAAAACTCCCCCCGTCCCCCACCCCAGAATCCTCCTGTGACGTCGGTGCAGCGGAGAGGCCTAGGACATGACGCCGAACACAGGGTTATGGCGACAGATGCTGGGACCGATCTCCTCGTAATCCTTTTTGGTGTGGCACACTTGGTAAAATTCCGGCTGAAAAAGAAGAGACAATGTCATTATCATAACTGGAAATAATAACTAATAAATCATTATGAAAGTATAATAAGAATGGAACTTCATCACAAATAAGCAATACCGATCAGAATGACCATTAAGAGCAGTAGACTTACATGCGCAATATGCGTCAGCCATAACAAACCATTAAACCACGGACAGCCAGCGCACACATAACTTGGAATAACAAAATGCTTAGTTTTTACATGGCTAACACCGGTAGCAAGCACGTCAGAGCACATTCAGCCTGGCATTTTTTCCCAATATTTACCCTTAAGTTTCAAATTATTTTATAATGTCATTTTTATTTGAATAGACGCGGTAAAATTTTTCAAAGGGCACTTTTTCTTTTGATTCATTTTCTTAATGACCATCTAATCATAAAATGCACCACAGTAAAGCCAGTAAAACAAAGCTATTCTCGTCTCCTAAGCCAGTACAGAAGTGGCACTACAGTCACATGACAGGGGAGGTTTCATGGGGAGGGGGGGGGCTGGCCCCTGGTGGTCATTCCGGACCCTACAGATGTGCTTGTGAAAGAATCTTCTGAACCCTCTTGTCTCTGCAGTCTGACTGACAGGTCATGCCAGCAGATATTACACACTTCAGCAGAGAACACACACCTCCCGGCTCTGCTGCAGCGAACGCAGGACAGCAACACTCACTGCGGCCCTTGATCGCAGCGGGACGGTCCAGAGCCCAGAAACCAGGAAAAGCTGAGATTTTTATTGATCGTGTTTTCTAGCGCTAAAGTACGACTCACCGTTGAAGCCAACATGGAGCCGCCGAACCACACCGCGTATCTCTGCATGTGATGAGTGATGACCTGCACGTCAATCGGTTTCGGCTGCAACACAGACACAGCAAAACGTCAGAACAGTCTGTCAAAAAATAATCACCTCACAGATGCCTTCCACCATAAAGTGCACAGCCAATTAGCCACTTAAAGCAATTTCATAAATCCTCCCTTTGTGACATCACACGGGGGAGAGACCAGCCAGAAAAATGAAGGAACTGATTAACTGGCTGGCTGAGGTCGATCAGTCTTCGCCTCGGGAATGCCACTTCCCCATGTGATGTCAAGAAAGTACACACTTTGGAACAGCTTGTAATGGCTAATTTGCAGAGCAACTGGTGAGACGATAGAGAAACTTCAACATCCTGTAGGGCCCAGTTTCACAGGAGAAAAGGTAAAATAAGTATCACTCAGTTTCACAAGTCAAAAGCTGAGTGTGAGGGGGAAAAAAATAAACACAAGTTAGCACAAGCTGTAATGCAGCACCTTACAGCGCCTAATCTCTGCATTACACAGATGTTTCTCCAGCTAACACTGTTTCTACATGCCCTCTGAGCGCGCACTGCTGCAGTCCACAGAGAGCTTCAGGCTGAGTCTATGGGAGGAAGGTAAGTCACAGTCACTTCCAATCCCTTTTAACAGGGTAAAATTTCACCCTTCTCACTGAAGTCGGTGGTAAGTTCACATCAGAGTCGCGGGGCCGCCTGTGAGGGGCCATATTTAGCTGAGGGGCCCCATCTGTGCGGAGAGTAATGGGCACACGGCTCTCGGACCCCAGCAGCTGCTCACGATGACCCCGCTCTCGACGAGTAATGGGCACACGGCTCTCAGACCCAGCAGCTGCTCACGATGACCCCGCGCGTGACCCCCCTCACCTTCAGCTTCCCGCCGCTCAGCTCCTCGCTCAGTTTCAGTCGCGCGTCCACCGTCCTCTTCAGATCCCGCTGCAGCCGCCGGCCAAAGTCCCGGAACATGGTGGAGCCGCCGGAGAGGACGATGTTCTGGGGGAGAAATGAACCAATCCGGTGTGAGACACAGGCGTGCATGCGCTCAAACGCGTACGCCAAACACAGGAACTGGTCCAGGCTCACAGACACAGGTGACCGATATTCCAACACAAACATTCATTAACATTTTGCGCACACCAGAAAAGGAAAAAAAAAAAAAAAGAAATCTTACCAAGCATTTTAAAGCTTTGAAGTACACACATTCAGACATGTGCATTAAGTACCTCGCAAACCAGGCTTATCAGTTTATACAGACTTCAGAACATTTAAACTCCAAACCACGGCGTCGTTAACAATATTCATGTTTTCTGGGATGCACACGCACAGCAAAAATATGCAACAAAGACTCTTGTATTCAGACTTATAACACTGATTTCTATTGCCATTTTACATAGAAAAAAAAAAAATTGCCACTATTGTGAAATAATTTTGGCTCATTTTTCGATTTTTCCATGGAGTAAGAAAATTTCACATGTCCCACAGGCAAATCTAAAATTGACTCAATTATCTCACATCAGCGACTGAATTTTTTTCTGAGGAAAAAAGGTAATAGAAACTATTGTCTTAAGTCTAAATACAATATGCTTGTTATTTTTTTTTTTTTTTGGCAGTGATTATTCATCACAGGAAAAACACATTGCGCTACGAGCACTGGTTTGACGTTGAAATGTTCTACAGCCTACAACACTCGAGGAGCATGACTGCAAGGTACATTATATGCATGCCTAATAGCATATACTTTCAAGCTGGGAGAAGGGCAGAAGTGTACAGTAATGTCAGTGCTTCCCCTGATAAGCCTGTAGCATCCGACAGCACCGCTGTAGCCTGAGATCTGACCTTGTAAAGTGGGCGTCTGACATCAATGGGGCAGTTCTGAATGACCTCATCCACCACCTCAGAGATGGGCTGGGTGAAGTCCGGGTTCGCAAACTGCAGGAGAGAGGCGATGAACACATTCAGGAAACCTGAGGACATTTCCTCCAATCCTCAACAAGTACCCTCAACTATTCAAACCGGAGCTAAAACTCAAGTTTCCTGACCAAAAGCTCCTTCAGGTATGAACCACTCCAGGGTACAATACTAGAACACCCTGCTTGCCTTGGTAATTCATCACAGTTAAGTCTAATCACTGCTCTGGCCTACATAGGAGGGGTAAACACATGAATAAAAGAGGTTTACATGCTTTGATAACATAACAGGTACATAAAGAGCTAGCAAACCACCAGTCTAGCAGCTATCAATTAACTCTTAGAGCGCCAAACACAGCCATTTTTGTTCACTCAATGATATAAGATGTCAAAATGAAAACCTATTTTGTGGCAACTCGTTTAAAAGAGCTCCTGCAGTGGAACTCTTTCAAACAAGTTGCCACATGATAAGTTTTCAGCAGCAGATGATTAAATATATATTTTTTAAATTTATTCCAGTGCTCTAAGTGTTAATTATACAAGACTTTTTTTTTATTATTCACATCGGTTTCCTTGCAGCTTGTGTGAATTAGGGTCTGCTCTTTGGATGTTCCCAAACAAAACTACAGCAACTTACGTTCTTAATTTTCAATGTCTCCCCTTGTCTTAATTGCACAATCATTTTTAGAATTCTGGTGCTATTAATTAAGCCCTTCGACAGCCTTCTGTTAAAGCATTAATCAAACAAGAGGAGCATTACAGAGTAGGATGGGGTGAACAAACGTGTACAAAAGAGCATCTTCATCAGCAGAATATTACACACCACCCTCTGCTTCTCCAGGCTGAGAGATAAAGATCACAATGCATTGTGGGTCGCGTCACAGAGACACTTTTTGGATGCAGGTGTCTAGACAAGATATTGAGAAAACCAGCTGGGAGAATCAGTTCTCTTTTCAACCGTCCAATACAGAAGGGAATCGATAAAATACAGTCACACTGAGCAAGAGCGAAATTCTCCTTTAAATACCATTTCAGCCCCGGGAGAGATGGTTCTGATTAGCATACCTGGAATGAAATGATTATATTAATGAGAACCCCAGAGAACCTGTTGATTACATACAGCACAACATTATGGATCCCCGACCCCCAGGGGCCGTACCTCTGGATGGAAGAAGATCTCGGGTCCCAGGAAGCGCTCGTAGCCCACGTCGATGGTGAACTCCTTCTTGGTGATGGAGTTGATGCCGGTGTACTGCTTGATCCACTTCGAGCCGTCCGTGTCATACTTGTTGAACTCTTTCACCAGGTCCGGACAAACGTAACTGAAGCGTTCCTGCAACATCGGGTGAGGGCAGGTCAACCCAACAGAACTCTCTTTACCCAGCAAATGCAGACTCAGGGGTTAGTATCCAGGTATATAACAGGAATTTTACAAAGCTCTCTTTACCCAAAAAATGTGGGGTACTGCATTCCGTATACAGGTAGAAAGTCTGTTCTGAGCTTAGTGGCCCATCGGGCTGGTGCTTAACCCCGGTTTGCGTGGCATGAAGCGACTCAGACCATTGCTACTCCCCCCGGTTTGGGATGCCAGTCCATCTCAGGTACTCCCCCAGCTCTTGGTCAAGTTTCCCTGACTATTTGCTGGTACCCATTTATACACCTGGGTGGAGTGAGGCGTGGAGTGTGGGAGAGAAGTGTTTTGCCCAAGAACACACGGCACAGGCCGCAGCCAGGACGCAAACTCAAGACCTCTTGATCCCCAGTCAAGCCTACTTAACCACTGCGCTACTGCGTCTCCATACAGGTAGAAAACAGAAACAAAAGCAGCTCATTAGCTGCCTATTTCGGCAAATAGCCTAAGATCATTCATTCTCCAGAACAGAATTCTGCACGGTAACACTTCCTGATGGACGCAGGACCATACACTCAGCAGGACGAGGAAAGCCGCAAATCTACATGGGACAGTCTACATTCTACCAGACGCTTCAGAATGTACCAGCAGCAAAGCATAAAGAGTTTCTGTTTTCAAATCTCATGTGCGTTAGTCACCTGGTGCGCTTGCGGAAATAGCGAGTGCATTTTCACAGAGTTTACAGGGATTTACAGATTTATGCTGCATTCATTTGAAAACAAATACAAAACTTTCACCTCCATCATTATTCTTTTTTTTTTTTTTTTTTTTAACAATGCTGTTTGCAGATGCTGCAGAAATAATGATTCCATTACTATTTCATGAGATCTTTCCTGATAAGAAACTCGTCTAATCATAACGTACATCTTCCTGTAGCAACTCCAGCAGGCTCAAAATAAATTGCTGTGTGACTGTAAACTTGTTTGCAACACAGTGGAAAAGCAATAAATTTGATCATTAAAATGAGACTAGAAGAACCTGGCGGCTTCAGAAGCCAACGGTGGAACCGCAGTGCCCCCTGGTGGCGATCTATAGACACTGCAACAAAAACCAGGGCCCCCAGCCTCTGCTCTGTTCATTTTAATCTTGTTTTTTATTCATTTATTTTAATTTTCACCAACTGACAGAGGAGGGACCTCCAGACCCACAGCACCATAAGTAGTCTGTTTTTAAGGATCTTCTGAATTCAATTTAAATGTCTGTGGGCAAGTAATTTCCACTGCTGTCAACAACCTAATATCCACCAACACTTAAACTTTCGTAACTTCAGCTGAATGTCCTTGAGGGTCAGAGTTTTGATGAATGAAGCATCACAATGCATTAGCTGTGCTGTAAAGGACATGAGCAAAGTCACCAACAGGGCCTTAAAAGGCAAAACTGCAAGATGGAGCGAAAGTGGAGCGAACTGGACATTAATGGATCTGGGCTTGCAACGGAATAATTAGGCTCCAGTGGAGAGCATTTCCCGTCATGGACTAATGGACTGGAGCCATAACAGTGGATTTTGATTTGACGTGCTTCACTATTGTTGAATTATGACGGGATGTGGACCCCATTGGTGGATTTTGATTGGCTGTGGAGCCATAGCAGTGAGATTTGATGCGATTTGTTACTCGGTTGCTTATTTTGATTGGACAGGGATTCGTACTGCAGGATGTTTAACTGACGTGAAGCTGCTTTGGTAGATTAAGTGAAGGCGGTTTAGCGACAGCACACCAATGGGAACATTAAGAGGATGTGAGAATCGCATTAGTGCATTTCGAAAGGAGGAAACGGGCTGAAGCCTTAAGCAGTGCGTGCTATGAAGGAGTGGAATCATAATGACGCGTCGACAAACGTGACGGACACAGAGCGGGGGATTGAGGATGATGCAGTAAACTGGAACAAGATGGAGTGGATGTGAGACAAAGTGAATGTAGGAGGGGGATTCACAGGCGTGTGTGAGTGTGTACATGCGTGCGTGTGCCTGCGTGCGTTTATATCCGTTTGTGTGCAGGACTGTGTGCGTGCGTACCTGTCTGTATGCGCGTCCACATCTATGTGCACCCGCGCGTGCGTGCTTATGTATACGTGTACACGTTTATATCTGTGTGTGTGCATGCATGTGTTTGTGTGCGTGTATACCTGTGTGTGTGTGTGTGTGTGTGCATGCACGTGTTTGTGTGGGTGTATACGTATGTGTGTGTGTGCGTGTGTGTGTGTGCATGCACGTGTTTGTGTGCGTGTATACCTGCGTGTGTGTATTTGTTTGTGTGTGTGCGGGTGCATGCGTGCGTGTTTGTGTGTGTGTGTGTATACCCGTGTGTGTGTGTGTGTGTGTGTGTGTGTGTGTGTGTGTGTGTATGCACGCATTTGTGTAGGTGTATACATACGTGTGTGTGTGTGTGTGTGTGTGTGTGTGTGTGTGTGCGTGTGTGTGCATGCACGTGTTTGTGTGCGTGTATACCTGCGTGTGTGTATTTGTTTGTGTGTGTGCGTGCATGCATGTGTTTGTATGCGTGTATACCTGTGTGTGTGTGTGTGTGTGTATACCTGCGTGTGTGTATTTGTTTGTGTGTGTGCGTGCATGCATGTGTTTGTGTGCGTGTATACCTGTGTGTGCGTGCATGCACGTGTTTGTGTGTGTGTGTGTGTGTGTGTGCGCGCGTGCATGCACGTGTTTGTGTATACCTGTGTGTGTGTGTGTGTGTGTGTGTGTGTGTGTGTGTGTGTGCATGTCCTACCTTGACCGCTTTAGCCGTCTCCAGAGATTGCTCCGGTGGGATCCCCACCTCTCTCTCCCGCAGGAGCTGCTGGGTAAAATAGGTGATGTCCCGCCCAGCGATGGGGATGTGCTTTATACAGCTGCCAATCACATACCCCTCTGCCTGGAGGAAACAACCCAGCACAGGAACCATTAGGCAATTTCAACCCAACACTCAACCCAACACTCCAACTGGAGCAACTGTGAACCTGACACAGGTACCATCTGCCCAAACACAGTAAGGACACAGAACCAAAGACGCAGCCAAACACAAAGATTCAAAAGGACAGTCTGCAAAATACAAGACCATACGCTTGAAAATATACCTCTGAAATGAAGACAGAGATTCAGTTTTCCCCCAACATCATAAAAACGGAAGAATTGTGTACCGTCAGAGCGCAGATAAAAGTTAAGGAAGTGCAGAGTACAGAATCATTTTAAAGACTCTATTAGAGCCAAGGTCCGCAAATGACAATCCTCGCCATAATGAGGGTGAGTGTAACTGCAATTGATTCGCACAATAAAATGTACATTAAGTGCACTTCCAGTTCCATCCGGCCCGAAGTGACCCTTGTAAGAGCATTACAGCGCCCGCATGCTCCAGGCCGCCCCACTTCCTTTAGTGGCGGAAAAGCCTGACTCGCCGCAATCGCCTGCAAAACGCATAAAAAAAAAAAAAAATAACTTCTAAACGATGGCGCCCTTGGCAGTCATTTCTGCCGACGAGGGACTTTTTTTTTTTTTTTTTTTCACTACTCTCATCCACATTCTGAATCAGGAGGAAACTTTAGTCCAAATATAATTAATAATGTTACACTGAATCACATACAGACTCAAATTTGGCTCATTAAAAATTGATTACCATCAATTACTCAATTAAGAGGACGTGCCTTCTACACTAATCACAGAATCACCAGTGAAATGAATGGAAAGTTCCAGAGAACGGCGAAAATCAAAAGCAGGTGTTGTAGGAGTGAACTTGGTCATCATGCCGAGACCAGCTGTCACTCAGGAAAGAAGCAGCATGGAGAGCGAAAATGTAACATATTTTAAATAAATAACTTCAGACCTCCTATACCAATTATAGCCATTTTTGAAACCGTAATTAAAAACTTAAATTGGTGGAAAAATAAATAAATCCTTTCCTCTGGTTAGAAAGAGCCAAAACCAACTCAGAGTAATGAAATTTGAATTTTTCCACCAGAGTGGCGAGGGTCGGGCTGCATAGGGAAAGTTCGCTTACCTCACCTTAACCCTTAAGGTGCTGAAATAAATTTTCAAAAAAAATTATAAATTAAATTATCTAGAGCTGTATGCCACATGATAGGTTTTCAACAACTTTGAAATTGATATCTTCCATCATTGAGCAACACTATTTGTATGTAGCACTCAAAGGGTTAAGAGAGGAGAGATTTTGACATCTTAATGCTTAATGCAAATACAGGGCCCTAATAAGAGGTCGTTAGGTGGGCATTGCCATGGAGACGCTCACCACTGGGATGACGTGAGTGACCCCGTCTCCGCTGTCGATCACAGTCCCCGTGAGGGTCCTCTCCCCGACCTGTCGGGACGTCCAGGACGCTGCCAAAGCAAGGACAGCCTGTGAGGAGAGAGAGGGAGCCGACATGAGCGCACAGCAGGCGCAGGCAGGCGGGACAGTCAGACAGGCGGGCGTCATGTTCTTTCTCATCGGTCAACAATCCAAAATCAGTTCATTTCACTTTATTGATTTTGTAAAACACAATATTTCTACATGGAAATGTGATGGGAAATTCACAGTGAAAGTCAAAGGCTCAGATAAACTGCGATCCCCTTCACACATAAAACACAGATGCTTACAAATTCAAAATCACCACATCAGAGTAAAATTAACAAGATAAAACATGAAAATATCTAATACAACAAATACAAAAAAAGAGATGAAACAACAACAACAATAATAAACATGATAAAAAATATCCTCTAATCCTATAATATCCCATTGCCAGCTGTTGCTAAGTTTTAAAGTCATCAGTCTCAAACATATCAATATTATCCATCATCACACACATTCACGCAGTCTTCATCGACTGAACTCAACAAGTAAATCGTCCCTTGAAATAAATGTTGCGGCGCAGCTGTGTTGATCGCCCTGAATATCATCATTTTCAGGCATACATCCGTAAGTGAGACAGAACCGTGAAAAGCTACAGTATAATGTGGAATAATATATGAGCACGTGAAGAGGGCATTTTCACCCGTTTATGGATTCATCTGATCAGCGCCCGTAAGGTCTTATGCATAATACAGTGCCAAGGGAACATAACAAGCTGTAAATGCCCCAAACACTTCAAATTAGCATTAAAGAAATTAGAAACACAAACACCAAAGGACATGAACCACAGCACTGAGAGCAACCAGTCACTCTACAGACAGTCTGAACGATACCAAACATGCATGAAGTGGAGGGTTATTGAAGGTCTTACCTGTACCGCGATGTACAGCCCCGGGACGTTGAAGGACTCGAACATGATCTCCGCCGTGTATTCACGGTTCTCCGGCGTGTTCAATGGAGGCTCTGTCTGCGGGGGAGGTCGAAAGTCACATGATCGCATGAGCCAAACTCGGCGACGCGGTAACAATGGCCGCCATTCATCGCCGCGTCCGTGCAGCGCAAATTCAGCCGATGCGGTCAGAGGGTAGAGGGACTGTGAGTCCGGCCCTTTATGGCGGAACAAAAGGGCCCCATTATACCGTAATGACAGTGTACACACTATGAGACGGGTCAGAAATCAAAACGATCACGGTTAAAGCTGAGCGGGCAAGAGTAAGAGATGTCTTCCATGATTACATAACAGCAGCATGATGTCAGCAAGACAGATGAGGACAGTGTCACAGTCTCGGTCAGGAATACGCTTATCGCTAACCTCGCGTGTCAGTGAGTACGCGTCATCGTTCACTTCCTGCCACATGCCCTTACCAACAGGAAGTAGTGGTCTTCAGGTTCTGCCCGCAGGTACTTGAAGATGACCTGTTCCATAAATCTCTCCATCAAGTCCCAGTCCTCCACGATGCCGTGACGGATCGGCCACTGCACGGAGAAACCGTAAGCGCACCAACGTTAACCCTTCGAGCGCTAAAAGCAGCTGTTGTTACTCAATGATGTAAGATATCAAAATCAAAGCTGTTGAAAATCTATCATGTGGCGACTTGTTTAAAAGAGCTCCCGCAGGGGAGCTCTTTTAAACAAGTTGCCATATGATAGGTTTTCAACAGCACAAGATAATTAAATGTACATTTATTTTTTTTAAATACGAAGCCGTGAAGCACCAGACCTTCACAAGGGCATCGTGCCACTCGTGATACAGCCGTTCCTGGAACGTCCGACAAAAGCAGTCTCATCGCCTCAGAGTAGAACCCCAGTAAAAGGTCCTTTTTATCTGATTAAAGGACCAGCACTTTTACGGGGGTCACAAAAACTGAACAGCTGCTTTCTCTTGAGTGGGGACCCCCAGGGGTAACACTCGAGGTGGCACGGAGCGATTACCTTTGTAGCGTACGTGGGCTTGTCAATGGCCTCGTCGCCGATGTAGAAGTCCAGGTCGTCCACCCCTTTCATGATCCGCCGCTGGTTCTGGTCCCCGACTTTGGCCGACTCTTTGATGGCGATACCTGAGGGAGATTCAGCGGCTCATGAGAGGCTAACTCTCAGGTCCAACTTTAGCGCAGAACCCACACAGGAGAGACATATCCACCCACAAGACCTTCCGGCCAATGCCTGTAAGATATGCTGTGATGTCACAGATGAACTCAACAATTGGTGGAGCAACAATAAATTGGCGCTCAGTCACCAGTTTAAAAGATAGCCACGCAAAACGCGGTAATACGACCACACAACGGCCTTGTTGATGATGTGTTATTTGTCAAAAATTTTTCAATCACCAAAATCAATAGGGACCCTCTTCATATCACCATTGACCCATTAAACAAAAATGAAAAAAATCCTACAAAAACTGCAGTCTGTAGAGTGAGAACAATAAATTGTGGACGGGCCGATGGATGGACCGACGAATGGACAGGGGCCATCACAATATACGCCTGTCTGGTGGAGTGGGCGTATATTAAAAAAAAAAAAAAAAAAAAAAGAAGTTTTCTGATTTGCTGACCAAACACATCAAAGCACAAAAACAGCTTATGATGAAGGTAACCAGTCAGTTTACACCAGAGACGGGCGATCCTGGTCCCAGGGCGCCAGTGATGTTTCCTGGACTTTGTTCCATCTGACCTTCATCAGAGCCGTTTGATGTTAGAGGTTTTAGGTAAAATGAATACAGCTTTCATCACAGGCCTCAATGAAGCCTAACAGGACCACAGCTGACAAGCCCCGACTAAAATAACACACGAGTATTAGCCCAGCCACAATGTCCTCATTCCAAGTTTAAACTAGGGTTAAGTCAGGTTTAGGTTCTATAAAGGTAAACAATAGCACAATGCTTTTTCGTCACTCTAGTGACTATTGTGCAAAGATGCAGTTTTGAATTTCCCACATTCAATAAGACAAATCATCCACACAGGGCTGCTACAGGAGAAAGGTAAACACGTTTCCGGTCCCCAACACACAGTAGCCATTTGCATGGCTATTTTTAACTCAAAAAGAGCGTCCGCTGATGAGCCGGGAGCAGGAGGGAGAGGCTGAGCAGCGTACAGGACAGAGACGGGCGAGAGCCGCTAAACCACTTCCTGAGAACTGCAGTAATAAGGGAGGAATCGGTTTCCTGCATCAGTGTCCTCTAACAGCATCTGAAGCGCTCACATGCACCGAGTGTTTCATCTGAGCCAGATGTGCACATTTTATAACAGTTTAACATGATTTTTCCAATCTTTTCAACAAAGTAGATTTGAACTGTGCAAGTAATTCCTTTGTCTCGAGTCGATATAGTACAATGTTGTTACAATAAAGCTCTAGAAAGGATTGTTTTACAAACTACACAGAGCACAAAATCTACTGAAGAGAGCCAAGATTAACCAGCAGAGGCCACGACAGGAATGAAAACTACTTGCATGATGTATACAGAATCAGAACATGACCCTAATTCTCCAGCCCAAGAAGAAAACAGAAAAATCATAGGGCCATTCCATAATGCATTCATATAATGCATGCTAACCAAACATACAGCTCTCTCTCCGTTCTCTCTATATAATTCTATGTAATGCAAGTTAAATATTGAACACCAGTAATTTCAAACACAACAGAAGAGCAGGGTCAGTACTGCCTGTGGCGATGCGTAAAAACACCATATGGTGTTCGACTCGAGGTGACGCCACAGCGCCATTTTCCACATCCGTGACGAATGAGAGGGGACCGTATGCAAATGAGCAGATCCATGCAGATTGTCATTGGTTGTTTTTGCTCCATGACCCAACACCTGGACACCCTGACCGCTGTGCCAGACGACTTACATCACAATCACCCAGCACGCACTCTTAGTCACACTGACTAGCTAAAGAAGCGAACGCCAAGTCCCGGAACACACGATCATTCGAAGGCGTTTCTGACTCATGAAGACATGACATGTACCAAATCCCTCGAGCTGCGGGGACACTGAAGCCAATTGCAAGCCACCTAGCAGGACTCAATGTACCGATTTAATCTAAAATTAGTGGTATTATTTCATCAGATACAACAGGCCCATTCTAAACACTACTGATATCCTCGGAGCAGTGAGAATTCTCTCGCCCTGAAAGAAGAACAACGGTGTTTTAGCAGTGAGGCCCACTTCCTGTTCTATGAAAAACTTCTTTCTTTGGCCTCCCTGTGCAGATCCTGCAAGTCAGTGCATGACGAGACACTTTTGTATTAAAAACATCTCCCTTAATCAAAATATACTTACATGATGGAACGATGAACTGTGGCTCTGTATTCCCAGCATAGCCCAGTTTAGTGTATCTGAAACAGAGAGAGAAAAAAAAAAAAATATTATGGTACTGTGCCTTACGCCAAACAATCCTGTCACATCACTTAGAGCAGCTGATAACATTTCATTTTTTATAATCAGACTGTAGTCAACAATACGACACAACCCTATCAAAACAATCCGGACTAAAACTAGAAAATTACACCGCATCCTCAGCCAATCAACTGGTATCAATGAGGTTCACCCCGGTTTCGCCCGCAGGCATTTCCTGTTGCAAATAACTGACTCTATACAGGCAGGCTGCACGCCGAGGGTGTAGAACATCTATGGAGCCCCACAGGACAGAATCAGCAGCCTCCTTTATGCGCCGGTATCAGGGAGTCCGAACAGCATCAATGAGCACAGCTCTGTGGTCGAGTTCTGGAGCACGTGTACAACGGCAGAAACCTGTGAGAGACCAGTAATGACTGACCCCAGTACAGTATCCTGCAGTCAGCAGAGACTCTGGGTAAAGCTTCAGATCATCCCTTTTTCACACACAGGAAAGGTCCCAGGGAAAGTCCCTGGTTGGCCATCAGTGCAGGAAGGTAAATCCCCAATATTCAATCTGAGACGGTGACCCTGTACATGACCTGGGAATCTGCAAGGCTACAAACCTGCTTTTCCAAACCCACTGTAGTGCCGACATTATCCACCCCATCCTACAGTCTTCATCTTCATCATCATCATCATCAACTGCCAGTGATCAGGCCGAAATATAAAAAAAATAAATGCTTTGGTTTAATTACACAACATCTATGAGACTAATTCAAAGATGACTGATAAATAACAGTGACTGAGCCGGATTTGAACACTTAAACTAAAGTCTCACCTCGCCCACCGCACCGATTAGCAAGAGAAATCTGGTCTAAAATCAAAATAAATTGCTCAGGCCAAGCAGCTGAACAGATCTGAGCGGAGCTGAGGTGTTCAGCGACAGCCACCCACCATGCAGAAGTGTCAGTGTTATACATCTCCAATTCCACTTCAGTTCTGTCACCGCCTGTCAGAAGCGCCATAATTCTAAATCTGCATACGCGATGCAAGCAAATGGCAAGTGTCTCTGAGCAAGATGATAAATTTATTTTCATAATTCCATTTTTTAAAAACAGGATAGGGCCAACTTTTCAAAAGGCATTTCTAGATATTTGCCATCTGGCAATTAAAAATTACAGCCACGAAGTTCATCCAATAAACCATTTTAACTGCCGTAATACCGATCCTCACCACCTAACAATAAAATCAAGACCCGAGATTCACTGTGGGTCACAATTCTGACACAAAAAACAAATGACACCCCCAAATCCTGTTCAGATATGATGTGGAGATGCAATTTAACATGCTGACCCAGGTCATGTGAGAATGAACTCCTAGAAGATATTCCCAGGTCCATCCAGTGGTGTGAATTTGTCAAAATGCAGGTTGACCCCACAGTTTAAAATCCTGCGGACAAACCAGGTTTTCGGTGATTAAGGGGTACAGGAGATGGAGCCAGCGCTAATATGTGAAACTGGACCATAAACTGCACTTGGCAGATGGGAAAGCACTTCCTCATATAACCTCTGGTACAGTACTGCTTTATGATCATGTGCTTTTATGCATTGCCAGCCAGTCAATAATATCCTTCATCACACTAATGTATGCATGATGGACCAACTAAAAACACACAAAAACAAATGATGTCACAAAAGATCAAAAATCACTTTCATTGTGGGCACTCGTGAAATGGCAGTAAACAGTGCTTGTGGCCTGTCCTACTCACAGCTGTGAGACTTGAGATTACAAATGCACTCTTAAAATGCAGACAACTGGGAGACGGTCTTTATAGGGAGTGTACTACCGGAGATGATCATCCTCCTGCACTGGCTTCAACTGCTAAAAGCAGTTTATGGCCCCGGTGATGTTGTACAAGGAGAAAGACTGCTTTCCAGAACTGTGAAGTCGTCCACTTTTTATTCAGACACACTAAACTCACTAAATAAATAAATCAGAGCAGTTGGTGAATTTCTGTAGAACACTGGCACACCAGCCTCATAGAACAGCCACAACAAGCCAAGCTTAATCCCAGTCAAAAGCAGAAGAAGGAAATGTTATCAACAGACTTAAATTCTGATGATCAGTAGGGAGTCCGATGGCCAAATCAGTCTGCGCCTGAATTAGGCAAACTGCTGTCTAAGGCACAAAGCTGGAACATATTGACATCATCATCAGCACAGAGGAGGGAGCATCAGAATGCCTCTGCATGCAGCGCTTTACGGTCGGCCACATGTTGCCCACATGTACAGGGAGTTCTGCCCCCCCGAGCACAGCTGACCCACAGAGACCAATCCAGCAGCATAGAAACGCCACAGAGTCCACAGTCTGCTTCCTGCCCAATTTAATTATCAGGCCAGACCCAGTATCTAGGACTTGTTGGGCCTAAATTATAGAACTCCAGGACAGGAACAGACGAACATGCGGGCTGAATTCAGAAGGTGTGATTTCAGCTTTCTTTAGCAGGTAAAAAAAGTATTAGTTTAATGGTAAAAGATGGCGTCCAACACTGCTTCCCTATCATTATGGCTGTGCGACACTTCGCTGAACTCAAAGCACAGGAATGACCACAGGGAGCTCGGTCACAATGACACGAGGCCTGCAAGCATTAATTACCCAACACTGAGAAGGAGCTTAGCGCTCGGACCCTGAAGCACACTTCACCTGGAGTGGGCGGGGCCAGGCTGCATTCCAGGGTAAATTCCTGACTTGCCTGAAATAGTCACCTGCTCAACCCTCCTGTTGCAACAGGTACGTGGTGTCAGGCAGTGAGACAGTGAAGTGCTTGTTTCTCCAGGTACTCAAACCAGCTCTGTCTGAACCACTATGTCACCCTTGTTTAATATCAAGGCCCAAATACTTGAATTAAAAAAAAAAAAAAGTGTCCCTCTAACTGCATAAGTAAATGAACCATTTAAGAAAGGTGCAGTCCTGTTGCCACAGCAGTTTCTCTGAACAATGCTGAGCATGGTAGAACATGAATGCACTGCAGTGACTAGCTTGCAATCCTAACTTTGCACCCAGAACTTGCAGCTTTGAGGGGAGCTGACCAACTTCAGTGAGTAGTTTGTGTTGCATTGCTTTGGCCACATTAAGCCTGCAGAATCATCAAGAAAACAACTATGCAAAATGACACGCCGATGGCAGAATTTCGAATTTAGATTGACCATTTATCCATATTTGAAAGCATTTGATCAGCTTGTGCACAGGAACATCAATGAAGATTGATAAAGAATGACTTCACATCCCAAGCTGGGCCAATGCGTGCCAAAGAATGTGACTCAGATGGTACAGAAATGCAGTGTAATGGTTTTTTCCACATGCTTCTAAAAACATTTAATCTGTGTCACAGGCATGGAATTGGGTCCCTTTTATCGGTCGTCTTTATGCAGCTTTTATTAGTAATAACCAAAAACAAACCAAAAATAATCAAAGGGAAGGGGGTAGAGTTCTCACCCAGTACAAAAACAGAATGCACCAATAACAAGGAACAGACCAAAAAGCATTACATCAGATGAACAGTTAATGCCTAGTAAAAAAGCCTTTACCTCCTGCAGCAAGGCACGATGGGAAAAAAAATCAGTGAGTCACTGATGACATGCATTGGCAATCTCCAATTTTGCTTCGGCAAGGGGTGGGAATTAATTAAGTTTCAATCTCTCAGGAGAAACATCTACAACTTAAATGCAGCAATCACAAGCCAACACACTCTACAGTGCTCATGACCTTTATAAATGTCAGCAGACTGTAAACCATCTAAAGGCTTTTAACATTAACTTAGCCTTCTGCAAGCTTTCCTTCCCATTAGCACAAAAAGAAGAGAAGTTAGCTCTACTTGATGACCTTAACAGCTACAGAAGCAATTTTAGGCGATTTAGCTTTTTGCCTAAATATTTCTAAATTCAAAGCAGTGACTCATGTCCTGTGGTCAGGCTAGGAGCCTTGGCTATGCTTTCAAGCGTCTTTGCTCCAGAATTCTTCACATCTTTTCACATGGAACAATTTAGCTATAGTATAGCAGGAAGATATCAAATACCATCTAACGGAGACCATTTGTCCATTTGTACAGTTAATCACCTACAAGACATAAAAACACATCATCCTTATGTTGCAAGCATTTCCAATTTCTCATCCATCAATTGGGCTGAATAATTAATTGCATTGAGTTTTTTTATCCAGAGGAATAAGAATAATTGCCACCATTGGGCAAACAGGCAAGCTTGCCTCTTTTCTTTTTTCCTGAATTACACCAGGACCATCTTAACCCCTTTGCACAGAATACAAATATTGCCTATTTTTTCCTGTTATGCATGAGCCTACTAAGGCTTTATAACTCAGTATATGTGTCACAGAGACTCTGGAAAATTATTCCAGTGAAGCAAGCCATCTGGAAATTCAATTACAGAATTATAGGAATTAAATTTCTGAATTTACGGACGCCGGCGTCTGCGCAAAGGGGTTTTAAACAGTAACCAAACATAAGAGGCCATGCAGAATGCTTCCTCCGAGGAACTTCAATGACTGTAATCTCTATAAGAGATGTGCCGATAGGTGGTAACACAATATAGTAGACAAAATCATCACCTCTTAACCAACAATTAGGCTCAAACCCGTTTCCCATTAAATAGTTCAGCCCAATCCGCTAGTTTTGTTTCCCCAAAGTTTTCAGCCAGTGAGATTTTTTAAAATGATGTCATCACAATGCAATAAATCATAAAGAGGTTTACAGCTTTCCTGCAGACACATTAGCTGGGCTGCACTATGGAAGGACAGAGGGCTCTAATGCAGCTTTGGGGCTCAAGGTCCAGGGTGGACTCCACAACACCGTCCCACTAAAGTGCAAGTAAAATGGAGCGGTCAATAAAGGTCAAGCCAAAGTACCAGCTCATCGTAGGGAGAAGTAAGGCCACTGTACTGCAAGACGCCAGCTCATAAATCATTCGCAACCACAAGTTACAGCTGATTCCTATGTTCCAATGGTGAACAAAACTGAAAACAAAGACACAGACAAACTTTCTTTACTTAGAAGCACAAGCTGCATGCCCCTCTCAATAAGAAAATAGGTTAGATATTTATAAAACAAAGGTAAGCAAAAAATGCCAAGGCATCAGTTAAAAGGAATTGTAAATTGTTAACCCAGGGATGGGAAACGCTAGGAATTGCAATGCGTCAAAAATAAAAACAGTGCATATACTCTGCCAAATCCCTCGGTGACAGTGTTGTGCGTCAAAGAAAGACAAAGTAAACATGAGAAAGATCATTGCAGCAGGCCAATGGCTCCATTCCTCAGGTCAAAACAAACTGACCATTCAAAATTCAAATTAAAAAAAGACCTCATTCCAACTGGCATATACTCTGCGCACAAAAGGAAACATGAACTGAGAATCAGCACATTTTCAAAAAAAAAAAAAAAAGGAAAAAAGTCATACAGCAGCCAGCCAACACGGAGCTGGATCTAATCCAAATCTGGCCTGATGTCAGTACAACAGCGGAGTATCTTGCTGCCATCGGGGCTGCATTAACACAGATTTAAACCAGCAGAGGACTAGAATACCCGGTGATGGAACGAAAATACTTGAATGTCATAAATGCAACTTCTACTTTTTCCTTCTCAAAATAACAAAGAAGCCAGTTATGTTGTGGCAGTTTCTCAAATGTTGTCTCACTGCAGTTGCAGCAATAACCAACAACCAAATACTTATGTTGGCTCAGAGGCAATGTCAGAACTGTCCTTGCTTCAAACTATTCTCTATTAAAAATTCACATCATAATTTTTAAGGAAATATATGATGCATGTGTTCAGTAAATCAAACACTGCTCATTTTGTTTGCCCTTCCGTCCAAATGTTCAACCAATTACAGATAAGATACGATATTTCTAAATAGAGTGACAGCTTCACTACTCCTGGCAACGTTGCAAGAGCCGCCAGCTCTACTGTACTAACATGAGGATGTTTCTCCACAAGTTCCATTTAAAAGCCATTTTTAAAAAATCTGAATCTAAACTCGATCATAAATTACTTGAGGTCGGGACAAAACTCTTGTTAAAATAAGCAAGATTCGAAAATAAGAGGCTAAGCCGGTAAAACAACTGTGAAACAAACCGAGCACCGCAATTCAATTTTTGCATGGCACTGGTTTCGATTACGATAAGGAGACCTCAAGCTGAGAAAAGCAGATCAGATAACACTGTATCCGTGGACCTGTTGTTACATATAGAGTTTAGCTACTGTTCTCTATCCGAAAAGCTAAAGGTACGACTTACAGTGAGCGAAGAAACTTAGCGAGAGAAGTTAAGCCGCTTTCACGCCGGACGCGAAACGAATCTTTCGCACGGCAGATTACGTTCAATGTATTCACGTCTTTGCATTGACTTTGAATGTAATCTGTCGTGCGAAAAAATTCGCTTCGCGTCCGGTGTGAAAGCTGCTTTAGTAAGCTACCTGAACTAATTCGGATGCGCAAAAGGCCATATATGGACTAAAAAGACTCATGTTGACAGAAGCTAAATGAGGAAGAGGATTTTGTCAAACCAAGGAAGTTATTACGCCTGCACCAATCGGTGTGCTCACGAAAATTTAATCAAATTAAATTTTAAAAATCACAATTCTTCGGAATACGCCTGACTTTACAATCCTCTTTCCCACGCCTGCATAAAAATATGACCGATATGTAGCTAACTAGCTAGCTAGCTGTATTACCGTCACGCCTTTTCTGCTGGGAAGCTAACGTTAGCAATACCTACCAAACCCAGCAGCAAAGCGCAGCTGCCCTGGTTTGTGTGTGTGAGGCGCTGGGTGGACCCTTGGAGCTAAAACGTTTTCAGATGCGGGGGAAAAAAAGGACCATTTTCTGATGATGAGCAAACTGCACTTTAGACGCGAATTAAGCCGCTTTCACACTGGACGCGAAACGAATTTTTCGCACGACAGATTACATTCAAAGTCAATGCAAAGACGCGAATGAATTCGCGTCTTTGCATTGACTTTGAATGTAATCTGTCGTGCGAAAAATTCGTTTCGCGTCCAGTGTGAACGCTAGCTTTACTCCATTCGCTCGCATGACACAGCCTCCCGTTACAGGCACCGCAGGGGTGCGGCCGACATATTATTACAGCGAGAAAAATCAGCGCAAATGAATGAACGGAGTGTGTTCAGGGAACCCTGCGTCTGCAGTTAAAAGCAGCACACACACACACACACACCCCAGCTAGCAGCTGCCAAAAAAAGGCAAAAACAGCTTAAAACACAGCCTACACAATAAAAATGCCGCTCCGTCGCCAATGCAATTAGCTCTGTAATGGTTTTCATCTCTTACCCAGTACCACAGTCCACCACACAAGCCGGCAACCGTCCAGCCATCTTCTCTGTGCGTTATGAATAGATATCTAGTATTTATGGATACGATTCGGGTGAAAACTAATCTGTGACGGGCAGAGAGGTGCTGTCTGATGATTCAGGCGGAACCCTGAACCCGCACAGTGAAGTTTCCACTTCCGCACTCCTGCTAAGAGGCAGACAAGGGGAAGCAAGATGGCCGACGCTGAGCGATCAGACTGTCAGTAAAAAACTCTGGATTATTTTTCATGACCAAACTGTGGTACCGCTTCCGCTCTGAGTCGCACTTCAGCCAATCAGACTGTACCTAACTTGAATTGTAAGACAATCAGATTACACGTAACTGGAATTTTTCCCTAACTCGGTTATGAAAAATAATCCAGCAGGCAAGACCGAAGCGCAGTCAATCATGGGTGTTGTTCTCTTTCTTCTAAGATAAGGCCGATCGGGTCGGTTTCTTTTCTCTTCGCGGTAAATCTCCTCTTGTTGATTGGTTAAACTTTATATCACTATGATCTCAAATCACCAAAGGCCTGCACATTTTATCTGCGAAAAGAAGTACTGTAACATTTCCCCAGTGGTCACTGAGGAAGCGGTGGACAACGGAAGTCAGGAAAAAAAGGAACTTTAAGAAGAAATTTCCCCTCTCAATGAGATCATGACTGATGCTGCCTATAGAGATCCGGGCATTATTCACATTTTTTTAATCTTCAAATCAAAAGAGCACATCTGCTGATACACTCACTGATGTTGGACAAAGAAATTCCATGGAATTGACATATTAATAACGTGGATGCCAATCAGACCTGCCACTGAAAATAGAGCTCGCCACGTACACAATGCATGATATTTGTAAAAAAATATTTGAAGTATTTGAAATTGGGGTTGAAATGCAGAGGCCTATATCAAGTTTGTGTGTTTATGCTTGAAAATGACACAATATACAATCACGTCACATGGATTGAACTGATACAATTTGCTTAATCTGCTGGAATAAAAACAAGTGATCATTATTAAGATGCAATATCTATATAATGGCATCTTCCAGATGATATTCAAGTGAATTAATGCTAATGTCACAAATATTTCAACAGATGTGGATGCAGACATGGACATTAGGCATAGGTGAGTTTCATGGGAAGAGTTTCAACTCAAAATGGTAGAGGCTGATCAATCACTTTAACCTCTTAACCGTCACCTGCATTTTCTCACATTTGGCCCGGATTGGTATACCACATTTCAAATGCTCAAATGAAGGATTCAAAATTTGTTTGAAAATTCCGTAGGGCCACAGTAAACAGGTTAAACAAAACCTAGTGCAGAAAAAATATAAATTATATATATATACACACACACACACACACACACACACACACACACACACACACACACACACACACACACACAACCCCAATTCCAAAAAAGTTGGGATGCTGTGTAAAATGTAAATAAAAAACAGAATGCAATAATGTGCAAATCTCATAAACCCATATTTTATTCACAATATAACATAGACAATACATCAGATGTTGAAAGTGAGAAATTTTACCATTTCATGAAAATCTTAGCTCATTTTGAATTTTATGGCAGCTACACATCTCAAAAAAGTTAGGACAGGGCTGTGTTTACCATTGAGTTGCATCTCCTTTTCTTTTAATGGTCTAAACAGCTGGGAAATGAGGAGATCAGTTGCTGGAGCTTTGGGAGAGGAATACCGTCCCACTCTTTTCTGATGTAGGATTCTAGCCGTTCAACAGTCCTGGGTCTTCTTTGCCGGAGTTTCCGTTTTATAATGCACCAAATGTTTTCTATTGGTGAAAAGTCTGGACTGCAGACAGGCCATTTTAGCACCGGCATTCTTCTACTGCGAAGATGCTGTTGTGATGGATGCAGCATGTGCTTTAGCATTGTCTTGCTGAAATATGCAAGACCTTCCCTGAAAAAGACAGTATCTGGACGGGAAAATATGTCGTTGTAAAACCATACACTTTTCAGCATTGATACTGCCTTTCCAGATGTGTAAGCTGCCCATACCATAGGCACTAATGCAACCCCATCCATCAGAGGTGCAGGCTTTTGAACTGTGCGCTGATAACAAGCTTGATGCTCCCTCTCCTCTTTTGTTCACCCGACACGGTGTCCATGGTTTCCAAAAAGAACTTCAAATTTTGATTAATCTGATCACAGAACTGTTTTCTACTTTGCCTTAGTCCATTTTAAATGAGCTTTGGCCTAGAGAAGACAGCAGCGTTTCTGGATTGTGTTCACATATGGCATCTTCTTTGCATGATATAGCTTTAACTTGCATTTGTGGATTGCACAGCGAACTGTTTTCATAGACAATGATTGCTAGAAGTGTTCCTGAGCCCATGCAATGAATTCCAGTGCAGAATTATGCCTGTTTTTAATGCCGTGCCACCTGAGGGCCCAAAGATCACGAACATCCAATATTGACCTTCGGCGTTGTACCCTGTGCACAGAGATTTTGCCAGATTTTCTAAAGCTTTTGATGGCATTATGTACTGGAGATGGTAGGACATTCAAAGTCTTCGCAATTTTGCATTGAGGAACATTTTCCTGAAATTGTTCTACAATTTTTTGATGCACTTTTTTCACAGCTTGGTGAATGACTGCCCATCTTTACTTCTGAGGGACTCTGCCTCCCTAAAATGGTCTTTTTATACCCAGTCATGTTACTGACCTGTTGCAAATTAACCTAATTAGTTGAAAAATGTTTCTCCAACTGTTTTTTATTAGAACCATTTACTTATCCAGCATTTTGTTGCCCCTGTCCCAACTTTTTTGAGAGGTGTTGCTGCCATCAAATTCAAAATGAGCTAATAGTTTTCATGAAATGGTAAAATGTCTCATTTTTAACATCTGATATGTTTTCTATGCTCTATTGTGAATAAAATGTGTTTATTAGATGTGAAAATCATTGCATTCTGTTTTTATTTACATTTTACACACCATCCCAACTTTCTTTGGAATTGGGGTTGTATATCCATCCATTCTCTATACCTGCTTCTTCCTCACAAGGGTCGCAGGGGGAGCTGGAGTCTATCCCAGCTGACTCTGGGGGAAAGGCAGGGACCCACGCTGGACAGCTCACCAATCCATCGTAGGGCGCACACGCCATTCACACACCACTCACTCTCACACTCATAGCTAATATGGGCAATTTAGAGTCTCCAATTAGCCTGATGTGCATGTTTTTGGACTGTGGGAGGAAACCGGAGCACCCGGAGAAAACCTACGCGAATATGGGGGCGGGCATCTCAAAGCGTAGGCTGTAGCCTTCGAAGGCTGCATTTTTATGGGTCATCATTTACTTCCATCTTCCAATCTAGCATATAGGATAAGGATAAATTTAGGGTTAGGTTTGGGGCTAGGTTTAGGGTTAGGGGTTAGAGTTAAGGTTAGGGTTAGGGAAACCAGTGACAACTCCCTTAAACCAAAGCTGTTTAAAGGAGATGAAATGACGTGTTGTCAGTTTGGCGCATGGAATTTAGTAATGACCCCTAAAAATGCACCCTTTGAATGCTGCTGTCTACACTTTGAGATGCACGCAAACTCCACACAGAATGGCCCCAGGCCAGATTCAAACCCAGGGCCTTCTTGCCATGTGGCCACAGTGCTAACCACTGCACCACTGTGCCACCCATATTCATTTTTTCTTTATTTATCTTTCATGTGTGCTAACAAACAACAAATTTTATACTTCCTGGGAACTGTTTTATAATTATTATTACTAGATGTCGTTGTTGGCGTCATCCTAAAATCCATCACGATGTGCGTTCGTCTCTGATTGGCTTGACTTCAACGCTCATCATGACACGTTTGCACAGAGAAAAAGACTACAATGCCCAGGCACCACGGAAAATTAACTTATCCCTTGTGCTAAGTGAAGTCACCTGAGCAGGAAGTGAGTGAGGCAAAGGCGAGTGAATGTTTACATGGTAGCTGGCTGGTCGACAAATGTCAAACTATTTTTCAGTTGAAGACTCAGATTCCGCTTTACTGAAGCAGTGGCGTCCTCCAGCATTAAGGAGTGTTGCACACACCAGCGTATTGGTGAGAGAATTTCGTTAAAGCAGCCGTGTCGCTGGCTGATATTGTTTGCGAATATCGCTAATATTCCTGTGTTTGTATTTTGGATAATATTAGCTAGCTAGATTGCTTACTAGCCCGCTTAGAAATGTACGTGAAAATGTATGCAGATCATTTTCATTACAGTTATCTGAACTTGTATCGCAATATAGATGTGGTGGTCCTGAAATAAATAAAATCAATAGATATAAAGGCATAAACGTTGGCTGATTTGGTTGCGATCCAATTTAGATTAGCTAGAGATAGGTAGCTGTGTCCAGAATTTATTGGCTGTTTGCTAGTTATACGCATGCGCATCTCGCTTCGTTTAGTTATTGAGGTAGAAATGATCACTAACAGCCTAATGTTGCCCAACTGAATAGTTTGATTGACTCTAACGTTCGTCTACCGAACGGTTTTATTGACTCTTAAGCGCGCCAGTCAAGTGTTGTGCCAGAGGCGTGATGCACATCATTTCACGCAGGGAAGGTCCTTATTCGGCCAGCTTCGTTGTGTTTACTTTGTTTTCTTATCCAAGATGAATCTTGTAATGTTTCGCGCATCGTTTCGCAAGCTTGTCACGTGGGCTGCGCAAAATGTATCAATTTTAAAATGCAGTTGCACGCATCTATAATCATAGTCGGCTAATATGATTACACAAGTCGTAGGAAACTTTTTGAAGTGTGTCTAACAATGATTAGTTTCTTACCTGGAAAATTAATAATGAAGATATGAACTAAGTATTGTGGGCAACCTTCTACTACATTAGATTCTAATTAGACCATGCCCTACAGCAAGCTTCATTATTATTATTATATACAGTTTTTGCCATTTTTAAGTGGGGACTCACAGATGAAATTTTGCTCTGGTGATGCTCTGTATTTTTTTTTAATTTTCATATTGCATACACAAATCAGGAGTTTTTGATCAGGTTGCTTGTATAACTATCTATTTTGCGAATGTTAATGTGATCCTCGGAATGAAATTAGATTTTTTAAAAATATAACCGAAGGTGCATGGCCAGCAGTGCTCATCGCATCTCTGCTGTTTTGATGACCAAGAGGGTGCATTTGGTTTATCCTCAAACTAACCGCAAGTGCTTCAAAAAGAACCTTGTAGTGATTTTTCTGTTTTGACTTGGACAGGCAGCTGTGAGATGTTTGGCTGTATTGAGTGCATATACAGCCTTCTGTGTGTTTTTTCCTGACTGATTCATCACATCCTCATATTTGTCTGGACATTTAACGTAAACTGATACCTTCACAAGCCTTGCTGCATTTTTCTACTTCAAAAAAATCATTGTGTCACCTTTACATCATTAATGTACTGGTCAATTCTGGGGAAAAAAAAAAAAATCAATTTTCATGGTTTTTTTTTCCCAAAATTTCCTCCTGTCAAATTTAGCCAAAGAAATTAAGTTTATTTTTGAATGAATATTAGATACAACATTTATTTCAACAGCAAAAATTCTGATCACTGTTATTTTTGCCTGAATGAGGGATAGTGTCCTATCTGTTACATTATCTTGTCCCATCAGTCACAAAAAATACTGCTAACCACTTAAATACTGAAAATGGTTTTTATCCTGCGTGTTTTTTTTTTTTTTTGCAGGAATAGTATCACAGGTTATGGTGTGAGGCACAATCAGTGAAGATATTCAGGAAACTGAGATGGTCACAGCAGCTTGAGTTGACCCTGTACATACACTGTAGGGCACCTCTGATGTCCCATAAGTCACAGTGTTGTTCAAAATGCATGTTGTATAGTTGGGTTCAAAACAATTCACTGCCACAGACTGTAAGGTTGAAGCCTGTGGTCATAATTTGATAAACCAGAGCATCTTTTAGATGGATCATGTAATTCTTCATATCTTCACGCTGAAATTGGCCCACTGCTTTAATCTATGTAGTATGATGAATTATGGCTTTATCACTTCAGTGGCTACAGCTTAGTGGATTTAGATGTACATTCCATTTTGACAGTCTTGTTGGAAATAGGCAGGTCCATTCACTTACACCAATGCCCAAGCAGAGACTCTGGCGCATTGCAACCAAATCTCTACAAAAGCCTTTGAACTATTGTTCGATGTGTGTGCCATGTTTCCTACCACCAGTTTCAGATAGCCGGGTTTTATTCAGTCCCAACTGTTCCTCCGGGTTACAGGGTTTCCGCTACATGTAATTGTTCATGGCGCACCGCCATGGCAAAATATAAGCCGCCACGCCTGTGTAAAATGACTTGACATAAACTCCAAAAATCCTGAGGACAATCAGGTGTCTCCAGTTCTCCTTGTTAAGTTAAAATGAGCGCTAATAATTCTTGACCTGTTGTCAATCATTTTGCTTGATGAGCACATTTTCCAATGACTAAAAATTAGCCATCGGCAGTAAAACACACAGCTTTCTTCTTAATGCAATGTGTGCAGTGATTAGAGAAAAAATATTTTGTTCACTTTGCATAACGATAAACTACGATGTTAACGTCTGTGTTTGCTGTGAGCACATCCTGCTCTACCTAATTGTATCTTCATGATTATTTAATTCCAATTCTTGAGTCTGGAGTCATAATCGGTTTTCATATTATATGTGAAATCCACCATCACGCACGTGAAACTGATAAACCTCCGTGCACATAGACTTCAATTATTACATCGCCTACGTGCTGATTAATGAAAACTGGCCACACCTGATAATGCTGAGTTTTGACCCGACGCTGAAGCCCTCCACCACAGTTTCAAAAAATCCTGGAGGAAACCCTGGGTTATTAGCCGGGGTGGCAAGAGTGAATCATTATGCGAAAAACATCATGTCCGTAATTTCCTTCAGGCTGAGGGACTGCTGTATTTGGCATAATTGCACAGGAGGGTGATGAAGGGCCAAGGTTTCATGAACCTCTCTGGGGGGCAGTAGGGTGGACATGATGTGCTTCTGCTGGTTGTGACTGAGACAGAGGTAATTCTGGATGATGAAGAATATTTTTTAAGAAGGGCTCACAGAAGATAGAGCCCAGAGGTTGTGAAACGTATGCCAGACTCTTAAGGAGTACCTCTCCCATTGTTTGCTCTCTGAAATTACTGCATACTGTTTTGAGCAATAGGAGTAATCTTCAGGGATAAAACCGACAATTTCTACCGACGCAGCTCAAGACCACATCGGAAAATTCAGTACCTGGATGAGGATCGAACTGGTGACCCGGTTTGAGAATTCTCTGAGCCGGTCTGGAGCAGTGTTTCGAGCAGTACTCCTTGACTGTGGCTGTGCAGACTCAGCTGAGGTGTAATAGCATGCTGTCCGATTGGTCATATTGTTATGTATGAGTAATCATGGTATTCAGGAGGAAAATGGTTATGATAGAAGTTAGGAGCAGATTTTCTTTTTTTGTATGTTCTTTCGTGTAATTTTAGTTCGTAATCTGACGGATCTGTCCTCTTGAGTCAAATTTAAGATCTAAATTGTGCCTAATTCAGTCTAATATAATTGACAAAGCATTTTTTTTTTTTTTTTTTTTGCATTAATGACTGACTGACTGACTGAGTTAGTGAGTGTCTGTCTGTCTGTCTGTCTGTCTGTCTGTGTAGCCCAGTGGTAACACCCCAGCTCTTAGAGATCTGTCATCAGTGGTTTTCACCACCCTGTCCTAAACCTGCACCTCTAATTTTACTAATTATCATCTCAAATGGATCGATAGATGTTGAAGGAGGTGTGCTTTGTTGGGGTTGGGATGAAAGCTTCAGGATAATCGGTCTATAAGAATGGGATCGGTTACCAATGGTGCAGAACAATGCCTTTTGATTATGGGGCTTACGGTGCTGATGATTATGACTAATATGCAAAAATAGAGGAAATTGGAAAGGGGAAAATACTTTTCACAGTACTGCAGCATTTATAACAGTGGCTCAGACGAGGAAATGTTCTAGTGGTCGAGGCTTTTGATATAGTTATGTGCGGGTGATAACAGTGGGTATATTTTTGAAATTTTCACCTTCTTGAAATAACTGTATAGTGTAACGGACAGTGAAAACTGCACTTCTCTGTTCTGCAGATGAATGTGACGTGTGAATCTGAAAGTGATGCCTGTTCTCTGTGCTGCAGCTGATTGTGATGCCCGTGTGCTCAGTTCACTCGCTCCATTGGACGGTTCTGGGAGGAGTGGCAGAGGGAGGAGAGGGGGAGACCGCAGGGCGGAGCCCTGACGCTGCACCGCAGAGTACGCCTCGCCCAGCACTTTAACACACACACCTGCTCACGGGAGTACGTCTCTCCCAGCACTTTAACACACACACCTGCTCACGGGAGTACGCCTCGCCCAGCACTTTAACACACACACCTGCTCACGGGAGTACGCCTCGCCCAGCACTTTAACACACACACCTGCTCACGGGAGTACGCCTCGCCCAGCACTTTAACACACACACCTGCTCATAGGAGTACGCCTCGCCCAGCACTTTAACACACACACCTGCTCACGGGAGTACGCCTCGCCCAGCACTTTAACACACACACCTGCTCACGGGAGGGCTCGCAATCAGAGTCAAACCTTAAACACGAGTAGCAGAACCAGGTCTATTGTGATGTCAGTGACCTCAGCTGATCCTCTCAATCTGAGCGATTACCTGGGAGCAATTACCTGCTGTTTCCCTCTGTGATTTTACCTCTTTCTTTCACTGTTTGTCGTATAATGAAGCAGCTCAGATTATGTACTCTGCTCACCGGCAGTGCCCTGCCTTGAATTTGCTCTCGGAAACCCATTGCCTTTTTTTGTGATCAACTTTTTTATTGTTTTGTTGAACACAATTGCGCGCGCGCACGCGCGCACACACACGGACACGCACAAGCATGCTCGCATGCACGCGCGCACACACACACACACAACACGCACACGCGCGCGCACACACACACGAACAGGCACATGCGCGCACACACACACACACACACACACACACACACACAAACACACAAGCACACAAGCAAAGACATTTCAATTATTTATTACGGCGCAATTGCCGCTACTGTGCAGCACAGGATGCTCACATTGAGCAGTCTGAAATGGTAAAATAAAAATGGTGTCAGTGTTGATGAGCCACTACAATACGGAGGAGAGAATAAATGCTCTTGATCCCATCTTAATGAAAGATGGTTTATCACAACCTCAGCATAATGATATAATCCATTATAAGCCCATTTCCTGTACAGTTTGACTCTGAGTATCAGTCTGGGATTATGTGGCTCAGCTCTCAGCAGTAAGGTTGATGTAATGTTAGATGTAAAAATCACAAATTTCAGTCTTTATTATTAACATTTCAGAGTGAATGTTTAAGACCCCTTCAGAAAATATGATTAGTTTTGCTGGTAGTACACTTGCAGACATGTTAACATCCTTGCATAAGGTGCGTGGGCTGATTTATATGCCGTGACTCAGTGTGCAGTGCAGAATATTTAATACTGTACTGATGTCTCAGCTCCTCTCCATGTTCCATGCAATTTGGGAACGGGAACCTCAATTAAAGATACTGGCTGTGAAAAAGCATTTGCCCCCTTCCTGATTTCTTATTTGTTTTACATATTTGTCACAATTTACATGTTTCAGATCATCAAACAAATTTTAATATCTGACAAAGATAACCCGAGTAAAGACAAAATGCAGTTTTTAAATGATGATTTCATTTATCAAGGGAAAAAAGCTATCCAAACCTACCTGGCCTCATGTGAAAAAGTAATCCCCCCCCCCCATTAAACCATTAATTAACTGTGTTTAACCACAATGTTTCAGTTCAATTTCACTAGCCACACCCAGGCCTGATTACTGCCAGACCTGTTGAATCAAGAAATCACTTAAATGGAACCTGTCTGACAAAGTGAAGTAGGCTAAAAGATCTCAAAAAGCAACACATCATGCCGCGATTTAAAGAAATTAAAAAACAGATGAGAAACAAAGTCATTGACTTCTATCAGTCTGGAAAGGGTTACAAAGCCATTCCTAAGGCTTTGGGACTCCAGCGAACCACAGTGAGAGCCATTATCCACAAATGGAGAAGATTTGGAACAGTGATGAACCTTCCCAGGAGTGGCCGGCCTACCAGAATTACTCCAAGAGCACATCAATGACTCATCCAGGAGGTCACAAAAGAACCCAGAACAGCATCTGAAGAACTGCAGGCCTCACTTGCCTCAGTTAAAGTCAGTGTTCATGATTCAACAATAAGAAAAAGATTGGGGGAAAAATGGCATCCATGGGAGAGTTCCAAGGTGAAAACCACTGCTGACCAAAAAGAACACAAAGGCTCATCTCACATTTGCGAAAAAACATCTTGATGATCCCCAAGACTTTTGGGAAAATATTCTGTGGACTGACGAGACAAAAGTTGAGCTTTTTTTGGAAGGTGTGCGTCTCGTTACATCTGGCGTAAAACTAACACAGCATTTCATAAAAAGAACATCATACCAACAGTCAAACATGGTGGTAGTGTGATGGTCTGGGGCTGCTTTGCTGCTTCAGGACCTGGACGACTTGCCGTAATTGATGGAACCATGAATTCTGCTCTCTACCAGAAAATCCTGAAGGAGAATGTCCGACCATCAGTTTGTGACCTCAAGCTCAAGCGCACTTGGGCCATGCTACAGGACAATGATCCGAAACACACCAGCAAGTCCACTTCTGAATGGCTTAAAAAAAAGACAAAATGAAGGTTTTGGAGAGGCTTGTCAAAGTCTGGACTTAAATCCGATTGAGATGCTGTGGCATGACCTTAAACAGGCCGTTCATGCCGAAAAACCCTCTAATGTGGCTGAAAAGAGCGGGCCAAAATTCCTCCACAGCGATGTGAAAGACTCATTGCCAGTTATCGCAAATGCTTGACTGCAGTTGTCGCCGAGGGTGGCACAACCAGTTATTAGGTTTAGGGGGCAATTACTTTTTCACATAGGGCCAGGTAGGTTTGGATAGCTTTTTCCCTCAATAAATGAAATCGTTATTTAAAAACTGCATTTTGTCTTTACTCGGGTTATCTTTGTCTAGTATTAAAATTTGTTTGATGATCTGAAACATTAAAGTGTGACAAATATGAAAAAAAAAAATCGGGAAGGGGGGGAAATACTTTTTTCAAAGCACTGTATCAAGTGAGGTGCAAATCAGCAAAATTATGGTTTGTGAAAATAACCCATAATGAAGCTTTAAAGGAAAGGTTTGTGTGCCCTGCTCTCAGTAAATCTTCCTTGTGCTCTTTGGAATGCCGTTTAAATGTGTGTTAAACCTCAGTATTGGTTTATTAACGAGTCTGTGTTACCCCCTACAACACTGTCTGTGATTCTGGTCTGTAGCGTGTGACTCTCTGCTTCAGACTCCTGCGCTCTGGTGTTGTGGAGCCTGAGCCAGTGAAGAGGTGAATCTTCTGTCAAAACCAAACGAGTGAGTGAATTAGCCTGAAGTCCTGGAACTGAGGTATTCTCTGCCTAGGTAGTATTGATGTCAAATACAGGCAGTTTTAGCTGCTCCTAGTGCTCAATAATCATAAACTGTCATTGGCAGTGCGAGGAATTTGAATGCGCCTCGCTGTCACCAGACATAAACACACAGCACTGAGAATCAACGGCACAGAGCGTTGCCTACCGCCGCGTCTCTGCTCTGTCCCCGTAATCACACGTTTCACTCTCAAAATCCTGGCTTTAGCGCCGGTGCCCTTCCTTTTCAATGAGTATTTTGTGTTGCGCGTCAATTAAAGCAGCCATTCTAACCACTTCTTTATCCCCTCTGGCTCTGTGTGTAATTTGGGATTGTCTTGTTGTCAGCCGTGCTGTTCTGCGGAAACTGTGTTTTGAAGCCTCCTGTCCCCCTCCGAGCTGTCTGACTCTAGCCCGCGGTTAATGGAGTTACGGTAACTGCCCAGCACTGCAAATGTTACGTATTGCATCTTCTGCCAGCGGGTAATCGTTGACTCCATTAGATGTTACTGGAAGGCGAGGGTTTTGGCACGTGCTTCACCCACTATGCGAAGTGTAGTATTACACTTCTTGGCCACTAGATGGAACTATTGCATATCTAGTTTGTGCAACTTCAAGTTGTCCTTTACCTATGTGGCTATGAGGCATACTGGATGTGCTGGGTTATACTCATTTTTTTAAATAGTTGTTTTTATTTTAATGGCTCTGTAAATGTGTTCAGTTTTGTAGGACACGGATAGAAGAGCTAAGAGTATCAGGAGGGCTGAAACTGAAAGCAATAAAAAGGCTTTCTGTCATCTCTCTGGGGAAATGCTGTTTATTATTCCCAGCATGCTGCCCTTTTACATTGACTTTATCAAAGCAGGATTGTTTATTAATTGAAAGAGCCCAGTGGGCAAATTATGCTGGCCTGCCTCTAGTAAAGCTTGCAGTGCTGCATTACTGGAAATGTAGTTTTTTCACTGTTATGAGTTGGAGATGATGATAATGGTTATAGCACCAGGAGGCTGCATCATCCCTCATCCTGTGACCGTACAGTCCGTAAGTATTGGGACAGTGATGTTGTATCAGAAGGCAATGTGGTTCACACACTACTGATGTAAATTCTTGCTGTTTAAACTTGACAGTTTTTTCTATCGCCTCATTCAGCATTGTCAAATCCAGTTTGTTTCTGTAAGCATGGAAAATATACTAATTTTACAAAAGCTTGTAGACTTCACTGTGCATGAGTGACATGATAATTCAGTATCAGCCTGTTATGGTGGGAAATGTGCAGCTGATGGCCAAGCCAGGGAAATCAGCCTCTACTGGTACCAGTCTACCTGCTGAGCTGCACATTCAAAGGGCACCCTGACTCATATCTGCTGAAGTGTGTCTGTGTTACAAGTGTGATGGAGTGGGTGTGGTCTGTGTTACAGGTGTGATGGAGTGGGTGTGTCTGTGTTACAGGTGTGATGGAGTGGGTGTGGTCTGTGTTACAGGTGTGATGGAGAGGGTGTGTCTCTGTGTTACAGGTGTGATGGAGTGGGTGTGGTCTGTGTTACAGGTGTGATGGAGTGGGTGTGTCTGTGTTACAGGTGTGATGGAGTGGATGTGTCTCTGTGTTACAGGTGTGATGGAGTGGATGTGTCTCTGTGTTACAGGTGTGATGGAGTGGGGGTGTCTCTGTTACAGGTGTGATGGAGTGGGTGTGTCTCTGTGTTACAGTTGTGATGGAGAGGGTGTGTCTCTGTGTTACAGGTTTGATGGAGTGGGTGTGTCTCTGTGTTACAGGTGTTATGGAGTGGATGTGTCTCTGTGTTACAGGTGTTATGGAGTGGATGTGTCTCTGTGTTACAGGTGTGATGGAGTGGGCTTGTCTCTGTGTTACAGGTGTGATGGAGTGGGTGTGGTCTGTGTTACAGGTGTGTTGGAGGGGATGTGTCTCTGTGTTACAGGTGTGATGGAGTGGATGTGTCTCTGTGTTACAGGTGTTATGGAGTGGGTGTGTCTCTGTGTTACAGGTGTTATGGAGTGGGTTTTTGTGATGAACAGGATGAGTTCCCAGAGCACCTCTCTGGCCCAGCGGAGGCGTATGGCTCTGGGCGTCCTCATCCTCCTGCTGGTGGACATCATCTGGGTGGCCTCCTCTGAGCTGACCTCGGTACAGTCCTTATCTTTCTAATTTCTCCTTTATCTAACATAGCTGCGCCTGTCTTCCCCCAGTTCTCACTGCCTAAACTTGTGGTCTCCAGTTTCATCTTTGCTTCTCTTTAGTATCCTCTACACAAACTGCAAATAACCAGCCTCACAGAAAGGGTTGGTCCTGTAAACTTTCACTCCATAACTTTCACTAACAGCAGTTTAATGCTTACTCTTGCAAAGTCTCCTTCCGTTACCTAAGTGTCCCACTAAAGGTCCAAATGGAATTCTCCTGGGCTCCAATAGAATCTTTTAAGCGACAAGTTTCTTCAAACGAGATCATTTGAAAACGTCTTGAGCTGAGCGGCAAACTATTTTCAGCACTGGTATGATTGAAATGGTGGCAAAAGGCTGATGCGACGGCGAGATTAGGTTTACAGGTTCACGACAAGCAGGCTGCTCGCAGGCTCATCACAGTGGTTAAGTTTCCCAGAAAGAAGTAATGTGCGAATTCACTCAATTAATATTTCAATCGCAACACTTGCCTGATATAAATTAAAGAAATGATAGGATAGGCTTTTGTGGCTTTAGTTTTTGTAAAAGTTTCATGAAAAATGCTCGCGAAATTCTGGAACTGTGTGGCAATTATAGGCGCAGCTACGATACCTCACGCACAGTCCCGCTTTTCTCTCCCAAACACCCAATACTCTTTCATTATCCTATTGAGTCGCATCATTAAATTCCATCTTTGAATTAAAGTTTTACTGTTTGTGCTCATTTTAGGGCTAAGAGTATCGCCACTCATCCTGCAGTCTAATTTTGGTGTCAGTCGAGTTCTTAATGTCTGTTTATTTGAGCTTGAATTTGAATACAGGCCTGAATCTTACTTGTTGATTAAGCTTTATTAGAAGTTGAATCAGAATATGCGCTTAATTTAACATCTAATTACAACAAATTGATTTTACTGCTGCGCAGTTGCATGGAGACGACGTCTTTTTATTTTCATGGTGACAAAGATGTCACACAGCTGCTGTCAAAGGACTCGCTGGTCTCTGCATGCAGGTGTCAATGCTGTTCTGTTCACACCACAGTCAGTCTGTTTGAATGAAACAAATGTACCAATCCGCTGCCGGACCGCTGTCACACAACAGTTGCACAGCTCATTTTAATCAGATGGATAATCTATAAGCAGCATATTGCATTCACAACATCTAATCATTTATAGAAATTTCCCTCAAGAAGTAATTGTTTCAGTTGCCCTATACAAGAACTTAATCCCGACCAACAGATTCAGGCGGTCTAATCTATGATAACTGTGGCTTGTAGTGACCTCGGCTAAGCAAAGGCCATCGATCGTTTGAATGTTGGCTCCCCATTTCCTCAAGCCGTTATGGCATGGCGGTGCAGCAGGTAGTGCTGCCGCCTCACAGCAGAAGGATTGTGGGTTCAATTCCGGCCTGGGGTCTCTCTGTGGAGTTTGCATGTTCTCCCCGTGTTCGCGTGGGTTTCCTCAGGGTACTGCAGTTTGCTCCCACAGTCCAGAGACATGCGTGTCAGGCTAATTGGGGATGATAACCTGCCAGTAGATATGAGTGTGTGAATGGTGTGTGCGCCCTGTGATGGATTGGTGAGCTGTCCAGGATGGGTCCCTGCCTTTCGCCCACAGTCAGCTGGGATAGGCTCCAGCTCCCTCCCAGCCCTTTAGTGAGGAAGAAGCGGATATAGTAGATAATGGATGGATGGATTCTCTAAAGCCCATCTCAGCTGCCCCAATTTGGTTTGCAGTACATCTTCAAGCACCAGGACTACAACAAACCGTTCTTCAGCACCTTCGCCAAAACCTCCATGTTTGTGCTCTACCTGCTGGGCTTCCTGTTCTGGAGGCCGTGGAGACAGATGTGCACCAGGAGGCTTCGAGGTCGCCATGCTGCTTTTGTGAGTCAACGCTGGTGCTGCTTTAGATTTTAACTCCCTCAGATGTGTTTAAAAAAACAGGAACTGAATGTTCGGATTAAAACATTACTAGGTATAAAAGATGTTATGGAGTCAAAGAAAATAACTACTGTTAGGGAGAAAAATTTGATTTGGGAATTTGAAGATACACCCTGCCTGTTATACACAGACAAAAAAAAAACATGAATCTTGATTCTAAAGTTGATATGGGTAAACTTTCTGCTCTAGAAGTGGCAGATTGAGAACTTGGTGTCCGGTCCAGCAGGTGCGCTCGATTGTGACACACCTCACTCCACATTTGTTGAGGAATAGGATTCTTGAGTCACTTAAACAGAGATACAGCCTATAACTGTTACTTTCAGTTGTCTTAAAGCTGCAAGCTGTAGAAGGCTTTTTGAACATGAAATGAGCTACAGAAGTATATTCTGTGTTGATAGATTCTTTCTAAATATTATGGTTATTATTTGAACGACAGTTGGCCCCTTTGTGAGTTGGATTACTTAAATTATGTGTTTTGGTTGAGGAATTTATGGAGTTCATTTGGGGTGCATTTCAAACATCTGATGGATTTGAAAATCAGGCCTAAACAGTGAAACGATACCATCATTGGAGCTTTTTTTTTTTTTTTTTTTTTTTTTGAAATGTCGACCTAGATGAGATTTATTTTTGTTCTTGTACCAGTTTGCAGATGCTGAGGCGTATTTTACTGCCTGCGCTACAGACAACAGTCTGAACAACTCTTTAGTGAGTATTACTGCATGCATTTCTGTGGAAGTCTTATTTAACGGCTCTCTGAAGTCTTGGCTCTGTAACTTGGTGCCTATTAGAGAATTTCAGTGATTAAGCTCGGTGATATCGGTAATTATCGCAGTTTTGGATGGTGATTATTGGCCATTATAAAATCGAGTCGGCTGTTGGCTTATAAAATGCGATATAGATGCTGGTTTTTCCTCTTTACAGACTGAGTGCAGGTCATGCCGTCTCCTGAAATGACTCCATTGAGCCTAATGCTTTTTTGTTTACTTTCAAGGACTAAAACGGAGGAAGTTTACTTGTGTGTGCATGTGTGCATTTGGCTGTAAATTGGGCCTATATTTAGTAAAATAATTTGCCGAGTCTAACCTGTGATGACTTGTGTAGTTCAAATGGGACACTGCTAGGGCTGATCTGGGGTCAGTGAGTCAGCAGAAGTGTTGAAAGGTGACTTCCTCCTCTTTCAGAGTGAACCGCTCTATGTCCCGATGAAGTTTCAGGACGTGCCGTCTGAAATATCCCAGAATGCTAATGGAGACTGTCACACCTGTGAGTGCTTCAACCTGCCAAACCAATGACAGCGGCAGAAAACGCCCGGAACTAGATTTGTAATGTGTGAAATACTCCAAATTAAATGGACCAGTATGAGATGGAATGGGAAAAACAAACATTAAACACTTAAGAGTACGCTACATGAATACTCTACATAAATACGCTACATGAATACTCTACATAAACTGTGTGAATGATCCCTGGGAGCCGCAATCTTCTGCGCTGGGTCAAAATAATGGATTGGCTTTCAGTTGCAGTAAATTTTAGGTTTTTTGTTCACAGACTGATTCTTTTCTTATACCAATAAAACTTGTTCTTGGTAAATTTTAGGCTGATACCTTAGTTTTGCAGTGGAGGGCAGAATTGAGCTGTGACAGGATACTTGCAGACAGAGTTTCCACTTGGTGCAGCTGGTAGCTGCTAAAGATAAAGAAACAAAATGCATGTTTGGCTCAGTCATTTGCAGAAATACAGCTCCTGCTCCGAAGATTAAGGTGTATTTCCAGTGATCTATGATCCACAGAGTGTGCGCTCTTATTCTACAAGCATTTGCACATCTCAGTGGCTGAATCACAGCGGATTGCTGAGTAAATAATAAATTTGACCATGAATTAAAAATTCATTTGTCCTGGCCAGTCCTGTCCTGGTCTTCTGCCATATTCCATTCCCAAAAGGGAGACGAAAATCTTCAAATGATCCAAATGTATTTTCCAGATATGCTAACAGTGTAGAACATTCATATAAAGTACCTTTCATTCTTCAGCTACAGTTATTGTTTAAATCCTTATTAATGTGCATCGTGGACAGTTTTGCCTGGGGAAAATGGCAGATTCAGCTTTTTTACCCGTTTACACAGGTGGATATTTTAATGACGTCATTTATGTTTAGTGCCTTACAGGGCTGGAGCGGGACCTGAGGGTCACACCTCAACCGTTCCGAATTCCAGTAACTGTGGCTGATGTAAATTTTTAACACACTTCATGTTTTATGTTTTGGATGGAGAAAAAGATTTTAATGATCCAACACCTGCTCAAGCCCGTCTATTTCGGTGCCACGATGGAAATACTCAGCTGTAGGGACCTTTATATAGGAGCCAACTGCATAAAGCCCAGTTTCATCCAGTTCATCCAGCCAGTAAGCACTGGTAACGGGCCAGTTTCCCTGTTTGAAGGGGACACACTGGATAAATGGGGTGTGCACAAACATTTAGAAGAGCGCTTTATTTAATTACCGTTAAATTTCTGCTTTATCCAACTGCTCATGTTCAGCCCCTAAAAAGCACCGGGTTCGATTCAGCAACATCATGGAGATTCGGCAGCTTCCCTCCACACAGGCCCTCGAGGCGAAGCTGTCCCGTATGGCCTATCCAGTGGCCAAAGACCACGAGTCCATGCTGAAGACAGTGGGCAAGCTGACTGTCTCTGAAGTGGCCAAGATAAGCTTCTTCTTCTGTTTTGTGGTACGCGTCCGGCTGCATTTCAACTCCTGATGTAACTGTTGCCAGGCTGGGCTGTAGGCCTGCACCTGACTGCCAATCAAACGCATGCTTTTCCAGGCAAGAGTTCATTTGCGTGTGCTGTCACAGAAGTGTTGGGGGAAAATAATCTCTGCATGTGGCTATAGTTTCACATCTCTACCCAAAAGCGTGAAATAGAAAATACAGGGGGGAAAATAAGTATTGAACGCGTCAATATTTTTCTCAGTAAATGTATGTCTAATGGGGCTATTGACATGGCTTCCCATGCCTTTTTACCTGCGTCGCCGAAGGCAGCAGGTCTAGGAATGCCTTTCGGACCCGAACTCCCAAACATGCTCGGAGGACAAAAATCTCTTGGGAGAGCACCAAACTCATCAAATAGAGCGGGTGAATTTTTGTCGTCCATTGTCTGTCCTTCATTCCGTCCGTCCGTCCGTCCAAAGTAACGACGTTATCGAGATAACTCAAAAAATAATTGCCCGAGGAACTTGTGATTTTGTACGATGATGTATCTTGACCCAAGGAAGGTTGCTGTTGAAAATAGGCAGGCTGCATCAAAATCTAAGATGGCCGCCGCCGTTTTTGTAAAAACAACCTTATCAAGATAATGCGAAAAATAAGTGTCGTTGGAAGTTCTAATTTGGTATGCTGATGTATTTTCACCTAAGGCAGCTCGCAATTGAAAAAATCCAAGGCGAGCTTTTTTTTTTTTTGCATCAATATTATAAAAAAAAAGATGGTTCTGATTTGGTATGCTGATGTATTTTCACCTAAGGCAGCTTTTTGAAAAACGAGCTGCATCAATATCAAGATAACGTTTTTGTTAAAAATAACGTGAAAAATAAGTGTCGTAGGAAGTTCTGATTTGGCATACTCATGTATCTTGACCTAAGGCAGCTCGCTATTGAAAATGGGCGCGCTGCGTCAACATCCAAGATGGCCGCCGCCGTTTTTGTAAAAATGACTTTATCCAGATAACTCAAAAATTAAGTGTCGTAGAAAGTTCTAATTTGGTATGCTGATGTATCTTCACCCAAGGCAGGTCGCTATTGAAAATGGGTATGCTGTGTCTATCAAAACCCAAGATGGCCGCCGCATCTTGAGATCGCGAAAAATACGTGTCGTAGGAAGTTCTACTTTGGTATGATAATGTATCTTGACCGGGTCGCTGTTGAAATTCAAGATGGCCACCGCCGCTGCCGCCACCACTTTTGTAAATTGCCGTTTTGCAGACAATGCAAAAAATAAGTGGTCTAGTAGGAAGTTATTATTTGTTTCATGATAGACATTTGCTATTGAAGATAAGGTTACAACATCAAGTCCTGAGATGATCATCACCTCTGTGGGGATGCTATTTTACCATAATAGTACAGGTAAGTTGCCAAAAAATTCCAGTGCTAAAGTATTTTTTACCTGCGTCGCCGAAGGCAGCAGGTCTAGGAAAGGCTTTTTTCCGGCCAGCCGTCCGTCTGTCCTAAGTAACGACCTTATCGAGATAACTCAAAAAATAATTGGCCCAGGAAGTTGTAATTTGGTATGATGATGTATCTTGACCCAAGGCAGGTCGCTATTGAAAATGGGCGCGCTGCGTTAAAATCCAAGATGACCGCCGCCGTTTTTGTAAAAACAACATTATCAAGATAACGCGAAAAAGAAGTGTTGTAGGAAGTTATAATTTGGTATGCTGATGTATCTTCACCTAAGGCAGGTCGCTATTGAAAATGGCCGGGCTGCATCAAAATCCAAGATGGCCGCCGCCGTTTTTGTAAAAATGACGTTATCGAGAGAACGCGAAAAATAAGTGTCGTAGGAAGTTCTAATTTGCTATTCTGATGTATCTTAAACTAAGGCAGTTTGCTATTGAAAATTGGCGCGCTGCGTCAAAATCTTAGATGGCCGCCGCCATTTTTGTAAAAACGACGTTATTGAGATAACGCGAAAAATATGTGTTGTAGGAAGTTCTGATTTGGTATGCTGATGTATCTTGACCTAAGGCAGGTCGCTATTGAAAATGGCCGGGCTGCATCAAAATCCAAGATGGCCGCCGCCATTTTTGTAAAAACGATGTTATCGAGATAACTCGAAAAATAAGTGGCCTAGGAACTTTTAATTTGGTATGGTGGTGAATCTTGACCTATTGCATGTTCTTATTGAAAATGATATCACAACATCAAAATCCAAGATGGCCACCAAACGACGTTATCGAGATAACTTCCAAAATAAGTGGCTGACCCAAGGCAGGTCATTATTGAAGATGAGTGTGCTATGCCAAAATCCTTTCCAGTTTATCTTTTCCATATGGCTGCATCTATGTATCATCATCGTAGTCATCATCATCATCATCATAACAATTCACCATCACTCAATCAATGCAAATTTTATTCACCAAAGCATACTTCTACATAACACTCGCGCAGCGACGCAGGTTCAATGGCCCACATTTATCAAACTTGCGTAGGATCTGGTGTAGATTCTGGTGTAAATATCAGCGTTTGTCAGGTGTCACGTCTGATTTACTAAAAGTGTGTACGTCGCTGATTTCGGTGTAGAACTGGCGTGGCGTTGATAAATCTGGCGGCTGAAACCATCGTAATTTACATGACACACCCCTATAAATTCATGCTCCGGGAGGCATAGTCCTGCCCACTTTACGACATGGACTCTCGAAAGACGGCAAAGAAGAAAGAACTTCATTGAGGAGGAAATATAAATGATCACGTCCGAGGTGGAGAAAAACAAAATAATTTTATTTGGAAGCCTTAAGAGTGGCATAAAGGGAGCCCAGAAGGCTGTCAGTTTGGAAAACTATTGCTGCTGCGGTAAACACCGTTGGGGTGGAAAACCGGAGTGCAGCAGAGGTTTGATTTAATTCATTAATAAATTAAATTTATAGATCTATGATATTTCATGTTATATAGCCTACATAACTGACAGTCCAAATGCTTTACATGTAGGTAAGAAAAAGTGGTCTGATTTTATCGCCACCAAAAAACGGGTTGCAGCGCTTAGGCGCAGCAGCGCACGGACCGGTGGAGGCCAACCAGACTCGAACCTCCAGCTGTCACCGTTCGAGGAGCGCGTGGCAGCAGGGCTCTCCCTCCATCGTGGGAATACGAGGCGGTGGGGAGACGGATGAGCCCCCACCGCCTCGATTGGAGCTGCATGAGAGTAATTGTTAAAATACAGTCTGCAGAGATCACTCTTCATTGTACTTTTATTAGTGTTACTCCATGACATTTTATTGGGTGCCACATAAAATGAGCAGCCACTCATCACTTTCCCGGAGGAGATCTTCTCTGCGCCGAAAGTTCCTCTCACGTCGGACAGAATCGTATTCCTCTAACAATAGAAGATCTGCCATTGTCAAAATGTGATCACAGTGTCCGTATATATATATATATACTGAGCAACAAAATAAACGCAAGTTAGCTAGTTAGTTAATGTACTCTTATGGTTACTCAGTCAAAGTGGCCGCAAGATAAAGAAAAGTTTGATGAAATGAGTGTAAATGTGCACGCGCTAGTAATAAATTTGATTTTCTAAAATAATTACGCGCAAACTTATTTTCCAGTCTGCCTTTAATTAAGTTGCGTTTCTTTTGTTGTTCAGTATATATCTGACTGGATGAGCATCTGACATACCACACTGCATATCTGTCAAGCCACGCATTGCGCTTAATCAAATTGATTGTAATTGTCAGCCGTCTGGCCTGACAAGCAGGTTGTCTCAAAATATAAGTTTAATCAATTTCTCAACACAGGTGTCTTATTTATTAATTTATTTATTTAGCCTATTTATTAATTTTACTAATAAAAGCAACAACAGCATTACGTCCAAATCGCTGCATATTATTAATAATTTTGACAGCTGCCCTCGTTCCTGCATGTTGTTCGCTGGTTTCAAATCTGCGTACACCTGGTTAGACCTGGCGTGAGATTTTTGCGGACCGTTCGCTCACGTTCAGATTGATAAATGCCGATCCTTGCGAGTGATTTGGCGTACACCCATTTTTTTGGTGTACGCACGTTTGATAAATGAGGGCCAGTGACTTCACACTTGTTGCACTTTCTTCATATGTTCAATACTTTTTCCCTGTGTCATTCCACTTTATTACACATAATTTATGGACTTATTTGTTTTGATTTCTGTGTATGTGTGGATTACTTGGGTTGTTACTGACATCTGGTGAAAATTTCATGTCAATAGCTCCACTAGAAATAAACACTGACAGTCAATAAAAATGCATCACTTCTATTGTTGGTAAAATTCATACCCATGATGAACATGAACAAGTTCATGAGTACAGATGTTTCCACTGTGTAAATTGTTAATGGCCTGACCACTGAGGTGACTGGATTTCACGCTTCAGCAGTTGTACGATCAGCAGCTACGTAATCAGCCCATTTTTCTGAATCGGATAGTTGGTCAAAACGTACGGATTCACCAGGTAGTGACAAACAAAGGTACAGCGAAAGCAGAACCCAAAAACCGTTTAACCTGAGACTTGAAATTGACTATGTTGCGATTATTACGTGAACAACGTCACTGTCATTGCCGTCACAACATTCCAACAGCTTAACGCATGTCCGCATGCTGAGCGTGTCACCGCTGCCTACCTGGTGGCTGAAGATGTCAATGTGATGCCCTGGCCCACATATTCCCCAGGTCTCGACCCCATTGAGCATGTGTGGGACATCATGAAATGGCGCCCAACAATACGCAGTCGACGTCCGCTCAACAGAAACCAGACACTGCAGGAAGAGTGGGAACTCATCTCACGACAGAGCCCACGACGACTTGTGGCCAGTATGAGGCGTAGATGCACCTCCCACATCAATGCTGCTGGTGGACACACTCAGTACTGAAGCCTGCAGGAGTCATCTTTCTTTGCCTGATGGGCCACAAGTGATAACATAATGAACGGTGACCGTTTTCTTTTGATGTTGGCTCACAGCGATCTTCAATGCTTGAGTAATGTCTGTTGCAGCATTTAACCACATGGTCTGTCACTACATGGTGAATGAGAATAAAATTGTTTCTGACATTAAGTGATGCATTTTTATTGACTGTCAGTGTATTTAGTGCGAAAAATGTTGGCGCGTTCAACACTTATTTTCACCGCTGTATATATATTTTTTAAATGCTCAGCTCTATGTTTCACTGTAGCCATGGAATGTTCAGGAAACCGCTGAGCCATTTTACAGTCTGGAAGAGCCTCTGTGTACTGAAAACTGATGCGGAGGATGGTTTGTTTTTGAGCTGAATTGGGTGTGTGAGGCCTGAGATTCAGCCCTGGTTCAGTGTAGTGTTGGATAAGAGTGTAATCTGCCCCTACGCTCTCCTGCAGTGGTTCCTGGCCAATCTCTCCTATCAGGAGGCGCTATCTGACACACAGGTTGCCATTGTGAACATTCTGTCCTCCACTTCGGGTGAGCGAACACACCATCTGCCATTTATTGCCTAAATAAACAGGGCACTCCGAGTTATTTTACAATGTTTGTGTAGGTAACGGACAAACATGCTCCTATAAGCACGCTCTCGGGAGAAGCAAATGCATTTCTTTAAGTGCACTGACTCAAAATGCATCCGTTTGCAAAGTACTGATGCATTCAGAAGGCCTTCCTTGAGTCTATAAAAATCGAAATGAAAGTTTTCCCTCATAATCCTGTTGAAGTAAGGTGACGGGCTCACATATGTACAGGAATAACTAAAATGAACTGCTGTGCTCTGAATATTCCTCCTATCCCATAATTCCCCAGGGCTCTTCACCCTTATTCTGGCTGCCATATTCCCAAGCAACAGCAGTGACCGCTTCACACTGTCCAAACTGTTAGCCGTGGTCCTGAGGTGAGGCAATTTACAGCCTGAATACTTCTTCAGATTTTTCATGTTCTTCAGATTATTAACAATAAATTTAAGTAGCTGTCCTTTTCAAATCTTTCCTTGTATTCACTCTTAGACTGCTTAGCCAGTGGATAAAATTAATATTATCAAGTACAAGTCAATACAGATGTTAGAATTGGAAATCAAGCACAGTGATGTAGCTGTGTGCAAATCCAGCCTGTTTATAGGGCAGGTGAAGGACAGAAATGCATATGAAAATTATAAGCAATAAACGTCTGCATCGTGGATTGTATCTCCCAATATTTTATTGACTATTAAGCTACGTTTCAACCTGGCAGGGTCTTCATTAGGCAAAAAAAGGAAAAGTTGCAGCCCCTGTTTGGTTTGATCAGGAAAGGAATGGGCGCTACTATCCAGTATGGACATGTACTGCTTTTAATTAGAATTCAATATTGAAACAGTTTTTGATTGGGCTGTGTTGACTGAATTTGTTTTTTCATTTGTTCCTGGTAGCATGGGGGGCGTGGCTCTGGTGAGCCTCTCGAGCTCGGACGACCCAGCGGACAAAGGAGCCCTCGGTAACAGTTTCCCCATCACTGCTCCCTCCTGCTGTACTCTGGTGTTGGGTTACTACTATCTTGAGCCAAAGAGCCGTAATGGATGCTCTCTTGATGATGTCATGCGCCCCTTCACTGCTCAGCGTTTACTGCTTTCTGATTCTCGCATGCAAACTTTCTGTGATACTGTGGGCTCCAGAAATATCGGCACCCCTTACTGCAGATACATTTAAGAATTTGTTCATAAACTCAAAATGGCAACATCTGAGGAGTACTGTGCTTAATTAATGTTCCAATACAACCTACCTAAATTAAGTATTCAATAAATTAATATCAGCAGCCTCCAAAATGGGATTTCAGAAGTAATGGAACCCCTAAAAATTATTATTAAACAAAATTTTCCAAATTTAAGCCAGGAATGAAATTCATCTCGGAGGTATACCATATTTCACTAATGTTAATCTGAGCGTGATATTTGCATATTCATAATTACATTGTATTTTCATAATAATAGTGAGTATGGAACAGTTTTATATTTTACAAATTACAGAAGGCTGGTAATTTTTTAACTTAATTTAATACTCAAAGTCTCAAGTCTCTTAACACGCATGTGTGTATTAGGCGAGTGTAGTGTTTAATGAGCGGTGTTATCCCGCTTGACATGAGAGGATGAAGCTGTCAGCGTGAGCAGTGTGTTCGTTACCGAGCTGCTCGGCTGAGACCTGACAGGAGATATCCATCACCGGCGCAGTCCCCACCCTGTCTGCCACCGAACCCTGCGCACCAACGATACCATTGATTTTTAACCCCCCCCCCACACACACGCACACACACACACACACACACACACTACAAACCACCCACCCTCCCAATCTGCAGAGCTGCTGATAAAAAAGATTTACTGGCGCAAACGCGTTCGAGCAGCAGGGTATTGAGGAAGTGCAGGATCCATCACTGAGAATAGGGTGAGAGTTGGGTGTGGGACGGTGCTGACTTTATACAGGGAAAAGTAAATATTATAACTGTGTGTCTCCTCTGCTCACAGTCCTGAGCTCTCGTCTTTATTTTATATAGGGGGGGTCCCTTTCCCATCATCCCTTTCACCTCTAACATCCTGCAGTATTCAGCCCTGTCTCCTGTCTGTGTGTGTGTGTGTGTGTGTGTGTGTGTGTGTATGTGTGTGTGTGATGTCACCGCCATTCTGTGTGCAACCTGATGTTCGCTTCACTTGCGACCTGTTTCTCTCCTCTCTCTGTATGTCCAACAACTTAGTCTACACTCTCTCTCTTTCTCTATCTGTCTCTCTCTCTTTTTTCTCTCTCGCTCTCTTCTCTCTGAATCCCGCTCTTCATGCCTCCGTGTCGGTTCTCCTCAGATATTAGCACCTATCGTAAATATCTGCCTAAAAGGCCATGAAACAAGGTTGCTGTTAATCTTTTCCATCATTCATTCAAAATATTAACGGAAGTGTAACCTGGAATTTAAAGCAAATTCTTAATGTTCTGCCTTCAAATATTTTCCCCCAAAAGATATGTGTGTTTGTCTCTCTCTTTCTTTCTCTCTCCATCTCTCTTTTTCTCCGGGACTGACCTGTCTCTCTCCTCTGCAGGTTCGTTCTGGGCGCTGGCCGGGGCCGTCCTGTACGCCGTGTACATTGTGATGATAAAGCGGAGGGTGGAGCGAGAGGACAAGCTGGACATCCCCATGTTTTTCGGTCAGAAATGTTCTCATCCCCCTGCAGCCAAAATGAAGAGCCTGTTCTGAATTGTTCTGTCTGATCTGAATTCAGGCCGCAGTCATTATGCAGGGAAATGTTTGGAAAGTCATTCGGGGTCAGTGTGTTTGGAGCGGTCTCTGTATTGTGCTCCAGATTGCAGTGCATGCTGGGAAAGGGCTCAGATGCTTTTTATTACGCAATTAGCACTAATGGCTCATTACCTCATTTGGGAAAAGGAGTCGCGCAGCACGACATTTTCGGCGAACGCATCGCAGGTGAACGTTCTCGCCCCCTTATCTCGGGAGATATTTTGATCGGAAATTGATTTGACACATTTGTCCACAGTTGATTGAGTTACTGAGGATCTCATTAAACTCACTTGACTCTCGGTAATGAACGCATTAATCAGTGTGCTCTGTCTGCGAGCTAACGGTGTGTAATCTCTCGGATTCATCCAGCGGTGTGTGTGTGCCTGAATCCGCAGTACAGTGCAAGTGTGTGGAGTCGGCTCAAAAATGATTGACATCTTTATTTGAACATTTTTGGAGTTTCTCAACTTTGCTCCTCAAAACATTATGCATATGAAAAAAACTTGTTTCTTTAGTTTCATCATTTTTTTTCTCAAAAATATTGGGGTCAAAATGATCAGCGCCCCAGAAGTGCTCCCAAAGTGAGATTGGGTGGCAGATCTTTGATGCTTTGGGGCTGTTTTGCTGCTTGTGGGGATTTTTTTTTCATTAAGATTGATGGCTTAATGTATTCACAAAGTATCAGGATATTTTGGCTTTAAACCTGTTTGCCCTCACTGGGTGATTCAGAAACCTGAATATCCAAGAGAATATCTTCAATGTTATGTCAAAATCAACAAAGAAGAGTTTTTAGAACCTAAAATCGACCTTGTTTTGCTCCTGGATTGAATCCTATCAGAATCCTGTGGTCTGAATTGAAGTGGGTTGATCACAAGTACAAACCTGGCAACCTCAGGGATCTTGAATGTTCTGCATGAGAGACTCGTCCAAGCTGCCCTCAGAAGTGTTCTACAGCAGGGTCAGACGTTACAGGATGAGAATCAGTGCCGTTACCCTCCCCAGTGGTGGTTATATCGAGTATTAATCAGAGTAATATTTTTAAACACATTTTTGAGATAAAATGTGCCTCCAACTTTGTTCTACATTTTTTTTGTTACCACATTCAAAATATTTGGCCTCTCCGTGTGTTTGAACCAAAAATATGATTCATAGTAAATGCTGTCATTTTGACTCATTAACTTGATTGGTGTCATTAATTTTACAGTTCGCTGTGTCGGCCTCATCTTCTGCTCTCAGCTCTGTTTAAAAGGCCCAGTGCTTCATGAATGGGGAGCGAGTGCTGGTTATTTTACCGTGGATGTTGGTTTGTTGATTTGGGTGGTTAAATTCTAAGTTTGTATGACAATCTACTGTTGCCACTGGATCAGTAATGTGCAGTACAGAGTATAAATATATGACCATCCCTAATCGATTCTCAGGCTTTGGATGAATGCTGGCAGATTGAAGCGGACTATCTTTACCTCACCATGAGTTCATTTTTGTCCCCCGCCACCGCGAAGTGGGGGACATAATATTCAGCTCCGTCCATCCGTCCGGGGGGTGGGGGGGGGGGGTGGTCCCATGACCCCATGACCCCATGACCCCAGTCCCATAACCCCAGTCGCTTTCGGTAACCTTGAGGTCATTTTCATGGTCACAGCCAATTGCATAGGTCTTACCTTTGTAAACTTTGTTAACGCGATATTTCAGGAACTGATGGGCTGATTTTGTTCACACTACAAAGTTACAAAGTTACTAGGGGGTCCTGCGGCCATAGTCGATTTTGGTGACCTTGATGTCATTTTCAAGGTCACCGCCGGATTACAAAGGTTTTACCTTTGTAAACCTTGCTTACATGATATCTCAAGAACTGTTGGACTGAGTTCGCTCATATTTAACGCAAATATGTACTTAGTGGGTCCCCTGACACCAGTTTAGTTTGGTGACCTTAAGGTAATTTTCGAGGTCAAAATCCAATTATGTAGCTTTTACCTTTATGAAACTTTTTAATGCGATATTTCAAGAAACAGAGGACAGATTTTGCTCATATTTCGCACCAGTGAGTCGCCAGGAGGTACCATGACACCCGTCGATTTGGGTGAGCTTTAGCTGATTTTAAAGGTCACAGCAATTAAAGTTTTGACCTCGGTAAAAACATGTCTTAGGCATGGTGGGGACAATTACTTGTTTTCAAATCGTACGTGGTGGGGTAGAGTAAGAGAGCCGAAACTCCATCGTTGCCCAAAATACCTCTAAACCGTGCTGTACCTTTAGCACTGAAGGCGTGTAGGTCCTTCAGATTCAGCGATGAAGGTGCTCGGGTGCTGATTTTGTTCTGTTCCTTTTCTCCGTACCAGGGTTTGTTGGCCTGTTCAACCTTCTGCTGATCTGGCCTGGCTTCTTCCTGCTGCATTACTCCGGGTTCGAGGCCTTTGAGCTGCCCAGCAAACTGGTGTGGATGTACATCATCATCAACGGCCTCATCGGGACGGTGCTGTCGGAGTTCCTCTGGCTCTGGTGAGTCAGTGCGAGATTTTCACCAAACGCATCATGCTTCACGCTGAGATGGGTAGCTTGGGAGAGACGGCTCATTGATGTAGGACATGATGGAAGATGTTTTCCTGCAGTTTGAAGACTCGAGTGTCGATGTCTAGGGGCATTAATCCCACTGCAGTGACTCTCATTTTCTTCGCATATTTCCTGGATAACAGTCAGCATTTTGTGGTCTTTCTGTCAATATCAGTTCCAATTTTTCAGGCAAAAAACAACTCTGCTAACATTGGAGTGTGAAAAAATTTTAATTGCTGAAAGTGCAGTTATCTTTGTTGATAGGATTTTTTTAATATGTTACACAAGTATGACTTTTTGGAATCTCTGGGATTAAAAACTTGTTTGTTGAAATGAACACAAGCAGAAAATTGAATAAAACAGGAGCTTTGATGAATGTGACCACAGCTGAGCCACATCTAACTCCTGTCTCCTCGCCCTCTGCAAGGCCAGACCAGCTGATGGACTTTTGTGCCGCAATATTAAATTGCTTTCCGGAAAGCAGCCCATTTTTAAATTGGAGCACATTGTGTGCAGGGAACTTTCCCTAATCTTATATTGGCTGTCTTCGCATAATGAACCTGAACGATTTGACATTGTGTTCAGCGTTAATGGTTCAATAAAGGTCTTTCCTTTTGCGCAAGATATAAAAAGGTTGAATTCACAAGCTCTCAGTTCATCATTGTCATTAATAGCTCTTTAACTTTAGTTAAGCGCAAATGAGATGCCCGTCTCTGGCTTACCGAAGCAAATCCCTGGTCGTTTTGTGCTGTCTGGAGCGCCCAGTCTTTTGAAGAGGGACTCCAGTTATCGCCAAAACGTGTCAAGGGTACTTCAGCGGAAATGACATTGAATTCAACCTCATCATCGTTTTACATTCAGTGCCGTTAAGTGTTGAAAAAGTTCTGTTGAATGACTGTTGAAAAATGACTCCCAGAGAGAGGTTTTCTTAATGTGCTTTTTTCAGGTACCAAAATTGTCTTTGCAAAGCCGAGATGAAATGAATGGCATTACAGCCATACGTTTTCTCTTTCTTTAAACTGTATTTATCAGAGTAAAATCGCTCAGTCTACTTTATAATCTGGTCTGATCTTTTGCCATTGCACTGCTAAAAGCATGGTAATGATGCCTTAAAATATAACTCATTAAAAGTTGCAAAAACTGGGGTAACATTCACTGAGGTTTTTGAGGTAAATTCGTAAGCTTGGCATTAATGACACAATGAAATGATTCACGAATAAAGAAGGTGCAGGTGTGGTCTATGCTAGAGATGCTACGGTAATCCAGCTGGTGAGGTAAGGTAACTACGGCAAATTGTCCGCTGATGCGCAGTCCTTCCCCTCAGGGGCTGCTTTCTGACCTCGTCTCTGATTGGCACGCTGGCCCTGAGTCTCACCATCCCCCTCTCCATCATCGCCGACATGTGCATGCAGAAGGTGAGTGCCAAAGCATCGTAAACTCTTTGACCTACAATTGGATGGTGAGCTTTTGCAGAACATGGAAAGGCAGCGTTACCCTGCAACAAATAGTGCCCTGCTGGGGACGGGCGAGATTTGACGACCTCAATAAATTTGACGGTTTTCAACTCGTGGTAGCTATCGCTGTTATGGGGTTCCTGTGACATCACAGTGAAGTCACATGATGCTTTGTCAGTCAATTTTCTCAAGATGTCAAAGCTAATGTGTCAAACCAGTAGTGTGCGTTTGACACAGGTCCTGTTGGAGGGAAGAGCTGATGCCAAACTGCACCTGTTGACTAACGCAGAATTATAAACTAAATTTGCATAGCTCGTCATGTTAAAGCTGCTTCAGAGCTGCGTGAACATTGTGATTGGGGGTTTTTTGTGATGACCTAATAAAAGTGCATGATTGTGTCTGGTTAAGTGTGTTAGCACTGGCGGACAGCCTATCAAAACCCTCGATCCCCTCCCATAACACCCAATGGTACACTTCCCTCCTTGGCTGTAAGCCCTTAGTCACATGACTTGAATCTGGTTCTGCACTGAATTAGTGCAATAGCAGCATAGAGTGATCTGTAGCCCTATTGGAGACAGTCTCTACCTTCATAATCATTCCGAATCACGATTGTCCAGCAGCCGTACCGCGATTCAATCTGCTCCAGCCGCGTGGCTGAAGCTAAGCAGGTGTGGGCTTGGTCAGTACTTGGATGGGAGACCAGCTGGGAAAACCAAGTTGCTGCTGGAATAGGTGTTGGTGGCCAGTACGTGGCGATCTTCCCTCTGGTGGAATAATCCCGATGCCCCTGTGTAGTGATGGGGACACTGTGCTGATGGAGACACTGTTTTTCGTATGAGAGGTTAAATCGAGATCCTGACTCTCTGTGGTCATTAAAAAGATCCCATAAGAGTAGGGGGGTTCCCCTGTGTCATGGCTAAATTCCCAACCTGGCTCTTTCGACCTGCCACCTAATCATCCCCTGATCTATCATTGATCTAATTGTGCGACTTGTCCACTCCGTCCCCACCTCAACCCTCAGGGCTCCCTTGAAAAAGAGATTTCAATCTCAACAGGACTTCCCTGGTTAAATAAAGGTTAGACAAATATTTGACCTTTTATTTAGTGACTCGGGTCAGCCTGATGTGAATTGCATTGAATGTTGAATTACGGTGGTTCGATGGTGGTTTGATTGGCTCATGGCCACGGTGTTGTTTCCCCCAGGTGCGTTTCTCCTGGCTCTTCTTCGCCGGAGCCATTCCCGTCTTCCTGTCGTTCTTCATCGCCGCGCTCCTGTGCCACTACAACAACTGGGACCCCGTGATGGTGGGGCTGCGCCGGGTGTTCGCCTTCGTCTGCCGAAAACACCGCTCGCAGAGGTGCGCCCCGTCCTCCCCTGGCTCTCCGCTGCTGCGGCTGTTGGGCCTCGGGCCCCCGTCCTCGGTGATTATTAACCCTTAGAGCGCTGAGTGCAGCTTTAGTTGCTCAACGATGTAAGATATCAAAATCAAAGCTGTTGAAAACCTATCATGTGGCAACTTGTTTAAAAGAGCTGCCGCAGGGGAGCTCTTTTAAACAAATCGCCACATGATAGGTTTTCAACAGCACCGGATAATTAAAATTTATAGTTGTTTAAAAATGTATTTCAGCGCTCTGAGTGTTAAATGGTTAACTGCTCTCGCGAGCACAGGCTGTGCGGTGATGCTGTTGAGTATGCGAGTGTGTACATCAGGAAGAGATGACTGCACTTCTGGGTATTGTTTGGTGCCATCTGTGTCGCAGTTACGACAGCCCTCTCCGGTAGCGATAGCTACTCCCAGCTGCGATGTAACCTCAGTGGAGGTGAATTTAATTGGCTGGCAGGCTTGTTTTGAATCGGTTGTTTTTCCCTCTATTAATTTTTTTTCTCGTGCTTTGGGGTGATATGATTGGAAATTGGTAGACATGCCTCCCTGTATGGGTTCTGAGGGGACATAGAAGCGAGATTCAGATTTAGTGAGAATTGCAGTGACTGAGATTTCAGCTGTGGAGAATTAAGTACTAATTTAAGCCTGACCATATTAACATCTGAAACAAAGCAAGTCCAATTAACACGTGCATACTTGCTCCTGTGGCCAGTATTTAACTTAAAGCTACACTGGTAATTACCCTAATTACATAAAAACACTCGCTGTTTCCCAGCGTCAGTCGCTGCGCGTCGCCAGGGACCATAAAGGAAATGAGTGCAATCCAGTCTCTTTGGTCACTGGAGTCATTCTCGCAGATACATGCCTGTTTGTAGTTATTTATAAGCACTTCTGTCAAAGAGAACAAATGGCAAGTTAGTTTGCATCTCTATTTTTCACATAAGTGGTGAACTAACTGAAATGATTGACATTACAGACATCCAGAATATTCATATTTTATATTTTAAATTGCTTTTAAGTCATGATAAAAGCTTAAGCAGTGGCTCGTGGGCCATACATTCTCGCTGACTGGAGCAAGACACATTTATTCTGCACGTTAATAAAAGCAAGACTCAAAGGTCCTTGAGTGACTGATGGGAAAATGCACTCCGTTACTCTCATTATAAACAGGAGTTGCGCCATGAGATGGGGGAATTGCTTCAGATGTTGCAAAAGCCCATCCTGTATATTTACTTGCAGTCTGTTTCGCCCTTTGGACTCTGAGGAAACTGCTGCGGTAGATGTGTTTCTGTTGTTGGCCAATCAGAGCGCTCGTAGCCTGAGGGCTCAGATGGGCTGGGTGTTGGGTTGTACTCTTGGGGAGGTGCGGTGGTGCGGTGGTGTTGGGTTGGGGGGTGTAGGACGGTAGACTGAAAGCGGCGTTTCCCCTCAGATCGCCCGAGGACAGCGAACAGTGCGAGAGTCTCATTCCCCTGAACTCCGTATCCCAGGATGACAGCGACAGCTGATGCTCAATAACCAATCACGGGCTTCCGACTCGAGAGAAGTAAGTTCGTTCTCGATATAGAGTCAACCATCCCCACTGGACCACCGAATTGCTCGCTTTCATTGGTCATTCGTTTAGCTGTTCATTTCATGGGTTTAACCCTTTCCCTCCTGAGCTTTCCCGAGAAGCTTAACCTCAAATTTTCTTTGTTGCAAGCAAGTGATCAGTGAATTTTTAAGTTACAGTTAATTGAGATGGTTATTTGGATAGGTCAACTTTTAGAATGGGTCACTTTGCCAACCTGTTTGTAACCTTGGTAACATAATGTCCTGTCAATCAAAAACAGGTGTTATTTTTTTGGATCCACTGAATGGGGTCTGTGGAGAGGAAGGGGTTAAGGGAAGTCACTGATTTGAAGGGAAGTGAAGAAAGGATTTTGTGAGCAACATTTTTGAATTTCAAAATGCTCAGTGCTTCCTTTTTTAAGTTTGAAATGGGTGTGTATCGTAAACAGTGCTCATATTAGCACTGCAGACCGCTCCAGTGATTTGTGAGAGAAAGGGCTGCGTTTCATGAATTTCATTTACAAATCCTGTCAGAAGTGTTTCTGTTTCATTTTGTTACAGCTCATTATCTGCTCTTTTCGTCACATTTGTTGCTCTCCCTCGTTACTCGATGAATTTGTTCTCCCCAAAGTGTCGGCTGCATTTGATGTGATTTATTACCGCGACCCAAAAATCAAATATAGCTTCAGCTGGAAATTTGCGCTGTGTTGATGGCTGAATTAATGGGGGGATTGTTTTTTCATTGTGTCGTGACAGGAGGTAAAATATGAGGAATCCCGGTCTATCCTATAAAATAAACATTTCATGAATAACTGATGGTGAATAACTGTGCGAAAGGTGGCTCTGAAAGATCTCTGCACTTCTGGTTCATCGTGGAACTGGCTGTGTGTGTCGCAGCTGTCCGATGAGATCAGTGCTGTAAACAGACCGGCTTGTGAAGCTGATCATTAATGAGCTGTGGCTGATGGGTCTTTCCTGATGATTTTCAGCTTTTAGTGTGTTTGTGTCTGTCTGTGTGCGTCTGTATTTGTTTGCATGTGTGCTTGTGTTTGCAAGTATGGGTGTGTGTGTGTGTGTGTGTGTGTGTGTGTGTGTGTGTATGAATATTTGTGCTTTGTATTTGTGTGTGTGTGCATGTATTTTTGTGTGTGTGCATGTGTATGTGTGCATGTATATTTGTTTGTGTGTGTGCATGAATATTTGTGCTTTGTATTTGTTTGCTTGTGTGTGTGTGTGTGCATGTATATTTGTGTGTGTGTGTGTGTGTGTGTGTTTGTGTGTGTGTGTGTGTGTTTGTATGTATGTGTGTGTTTGTGTGTGTGTGTGGGAGAGAGGACACGTTTGCAGTGTGGACTGGAAACCAAGACTCTCTCCTCTGTAATTCCTCAGCTGTCGCTCTCGGTACAGCCCGTGTTTAACTCCAGTCTGCCGCGTGTGGTGCCACACCTGGTGCGGAGAGCTGCAGCCACATCATTATGACTCTGTAATGAGTGCCTCACAATGCAACAGCTCCCGTTACATCTGGTCTGTTCTTTTCCCCAGGTGGGAGTGACTGTGGCGCGAGGCGACATGACAATCTCCAGAGCAGCTGAAACGGACCCTGTATTCCCAGTGCCTATCTTTATTTATTTATTATCAGCTCTGTCTGCGACGTCCTGAGGTCCCGCCCATCCCTTTAAGAACGTACACTCTGTCGCTTCCGTCTGTCCATATGCTGGATCTGTGTCTGTCTGTCTGTCCGCTGGTGTGATTTTATACGGTGTCTTATTTTATCAATGGTACAGGAGTCATGGCGACTGACCCAGTTTCCCTGCAGTTTTGAATGTAACGGGTAACACAGTAGGAGATTCACTATGTATTTCAGAAACCACTGGGGGGGGGGGGGACCTGGGGGGGGTTTTGACATCAGGAGCCAGAGTAAATGTGTCACTTATGAAGTGTAGACGGAGAGTGCAATAACCAGAATATCTCGCTCTTGAGCTTAGAGCTATGCCATATGCTGAGGCTGTACTTAGTGTCATAAAGCAAACATGAGTAAAGTGTTGTGTAAAAGTTTTAAAACATTTTGGACATAAAAACTGTGACCTGTCACGACTATTCCTCACAGAAAAACAAGCAGTTGTGGGTGAGTAGACTCCCGCAACTTTAACACTGTGGAAGATTAGAAAGTTGTAGGGAGATCGAGTACGAATCTCCCTTCCACCCCACAGGGCAGAATTTCTCTCCCCGATGTGAATCCTCTTCAGACTGCAGTTTAGTGAAGGAAAGGGCCCTCCTGACATTACAGAGAATCGACGGTTTTTCATTTTCAGCGTGAAGGGTAACTGCTCAGAAAGTGATTGGAATGTCCAACCAACCACTATTCCTGGGTTTTTCTGATGCTTTATGTGCGTTTAAGAGAGAGCGAGATTCCTCTGAGAGAGACTGTGTGCTGTTCAGCTGTAGTGCGGATCTGTTCTCCGTTGTGTGGTCCTATTCTTCAACCAGTTCAGCTTTATTCACTGAGTCTCATCTGTTAATGTTGAAGACATAAAATGATTATAATATGCTCACTTAAATGTCCCTCTCCAGTTTTCATGCTGGACACCACATGCCTACTATGCTCATTAGTGTTTAATACCATGTGAAATACCATTGTCCTGAGCAGATTATAGCTATTTCACTGCCGTAGTCATGCCAAATATCAAACTCAGAGTGCGATGCAAAACTGAGCAGTTTTCCATTCACAACTGTGCCGGTTCATATCTGTGTCAACATTGCATCTACTGTATTGTGGCTTGAAAATGGTTTGCTCCTTTGAGCTCGAATTATTCATGCAAAATATTCCATCTTTTTTTTTTTGATTCTCTAATATATGGCCTCTTTAAAATCCCATTTAATTGTAAAATACTGGAAGCGATGTATAAAGAGTATAACTGGCCACAAACTGTGTTTTGATTGTTGTAAGTATGTTGAACCTAATTGAAATGTGTTCCCCTCACAATGGTGCTTCAGTTTCTGTTCATAATGTTTCAAGAATGAAGTCTCAGGTACTCTCGGGGAGAACCGAATGATTTTTATGATTTGTATTTTATTTTTTTTTTTTTTTTTTTTTTTTTTTTTTGCTTTATCTAATCAGACCCTGTTGTTTTTGTATATGTATTTGTACATGTGTAATGATCTTTCAAAGATGAATATGGCTTTGTAAAAGCTCTCTTTTGTAGTTATAGCCACAATAAATGAGAAAATATTATTTTTAGGTGTTTTCTATGCTTTTCACGGAGGTAGTGCTGCTTTCTCCACACTCATGTTTGTGAGGTGACGGGTATTTTAGAATTTTTCATGAATTACTCCAGCCAGTCCTTAAGTACTGTGTGTGTGTGTGTGTGTGTGTGTGTGTGTGTGCGTGAACACTGATTCGATGCTAAAAGATGGCGCTAGAAACACTGCAGTCTCTGGATTGGTCAAGAGAAGATCGAGAGCTGGATGGACCTGCATGAAATAAGAAGTGTTCCAACTAGTTTCTCAGCGCGGCTGACGACGGCTGCAGTTGCACATCCCAGCAGATGGTGGCCAAGAAGTGCACTTTTTAAATCCTTGGGAATGTTTTTACCAATAATTTCCGTTTAAGACCACAAAAAGCTCAATGTTTCATTATGTTGGGCTTAAGAATGTATTGGAAAAACAAGTTAATTCCCATATGCATGAACTTATTACTGAGGATTAACAGTACAGTTTTTATATGTGGCCTTTTTTATTTTCTATTCTAGTAACTTTTGACTAGTGTAAATATATCACAGCCCATGAGAAATTTACATCGGAAAACCAGACCTTTTTCAGTCTTTCGCTTGGTTTTATACAATGTAATTTTTTTAGCGCCTGATACGTTTTTTTCTGGTCCTCAGTATATATGAATATACATGGACACAAGATGGATGTTCATTTGACTCCACTCTAAAGTCTTTAGAGCTCGTAAATGTGCTTGTTTCTAAAGCAAGGTTCTTAGATTTATGGATGAATTAACTGAGGCAGTTGTTCCTATCCAGTTCTTAGCTGGTTATTGCTTTGGTCCTCTATTCAAGACTTGCATAAACTGTTTACGGTTCTTCAAACAGAGGAAATAGGTTTTCTTTGTCAAAGTTGTTTTGTTTTGTTTTTTGTTTTTTTTGACTCCTTGTAACTGTACTTTTTAAGGCCTGTTCCTTTGGCTCCTGCCCCTCCCTGAACAAGCCCCACCCACACACCTCCACCCCTAATTCATTCCACAGGAGCAGCTCCTCCATTTTGGGAAACATTCGAGAGCCTTATTTGCCCCCCTGCTGTTATGGACTCGAATTCCAAACCTTATGCTCAATCACTGCGCAGTTCCATATTGACTCGGCCTATAGAGTTCAACCCTGAAGGCTTTTTCCGAAGTCAGCAAGCTTGATATCACCGCAGAAGAGGTTTTGTTATCGGCCATTTGGTGAGTTTGTTTGTTTGCCTGTTGGTTGGTTAGTTAGCCAGATTATGAAAGAACTAATGGTGGGATTTACATAAGAATTTTACCAGAGGTGGATCTCGACCCCACACAAAGGTGACTAGATTTTGGGACCGTTTTTTTTGAAGGATTCTTGGCCTTTGCGAGATGGGGCAAAATTTGCCATTTTGAGTCACTTCGTCACACAGAGATATCAAATGAGGAAAAATTGGGGAGCTTTAGCTCAGTGATGTCAGGAAAGGATCACGAACTGATGGCAGACTCTCACCGTGGGAGAGTCTATGCGCTAACCATGGTGTCTTATGTCAACACCTAAGCATACAGTATATGGTAGCAATTCATTTTTGTATGACAGGAAATGGGAAACCATAAAGCACTAATCTGACACAATGACCGTTCCACATTTTTCTGAGGAATGAAATCATTAGCTGTTCTCGTCCCCTCTCCTGGGAGAAGTCCTTTCACTGCAGCCTTCACAGTTACGCGCATCCTGCTTTTTCTGGCTAGTTTTTGTCACCCCTTCTCTGTGCATTTTGCATGTCTTTCTCTACTTATTACTACATGATTGAAATGCAAAATAGGCTCTGTTGTTTACACAGATTATGCATAATTAGTACAATTAAGGAACTTCACGATAGATCATTAGAGAAGAATGACTAAACTAAAATTAAGAGACGGTGGCAATTTTCCTACAGAAATCGCCTTAATGGATTTTTCCTGCTCTTCACAAAAATGGTGCACCTGTATTGGGATAATATGCAGATTGTAATCAGCTCACGGAGTTCACTCTGAAGATCCGCAGAAAACATGAAACCGGTCCTCTTCACTGAGCAGCTCTGAGGAGCTTGTGAAGTTTACCTCATGGGCTGCTGGTGTACGAGGCCTTTCGACTTTTAATGAGATCGAGCACACAGTGCACTGATACACTTATCAAAACACCACTCACCAGAATCTATTTTATGAAACGTCTGGTTTAGATATTTCTGCCCCTTGATGTTGCATCACAGCACGACAAGATTAAAGATTAAAAGTAAATGAATTGCTTAGATTGGACTGAAGCGCAGCACGTTATCACATCTAAACCATTTTGGATTGCTTTCTCATCTGAATGATTTAACTGATAAAATAGATTAAGCATGCATGAAATTTGTATAACCAGATTCTTATGTAACATCGGTTCACAAATGGGAAGCCAGTAGGACTTAAGTTTGATACGGTATGTTTTACCACGCACGATCCCTCAACAAACTATCGTCCTGAAGTAAGTCTATAAATGTAGCCCCAGATGGCTGAGCATGCTCCCGGTACCTGCTTGACTATATGTGCATGACATCAGGTAATTCTTCTCTATCGGCATGCTGTTGATAAAAAAATATTGGTTCATAGTGTGTGCTTTACAGCCATTTTTAAGATTTTCTGAGAAATGAACTGGTACTTTGCTGTCGTGTAGCAAATTGCAAAGAGTGTTATGTAGACAAGATGGAAGTTGTTTTTACGAGCTACTCCAAGATGACGATGTGGTGAAACGATGGGGGACTTTATTTGGGGCTGCTAATATCTTCCTGGTATAAGTGCGACACTGATAAAAGAATGCATCAGTGTGGACTTTCACCAAATGATAATAATGAGAACGTTCAGGTGAGACTAATAAGCATTTGGTGGCTAAGTCAATGTCCCCATTTGCCTTGCATGGGAAATTGTGCCCAAATCTCTGAATTCTAGATTCTCAAGCCATTGTCATTCTCCAAAACCTAGCAAGAGTAGTTGAAATACATAATTATTACTTATTCCTCAACCAACTTCGTACCTTTCCTGACTAATTTTTCTGTGCAAAGAAAACCCTTCATGGCTAAGAGTTATGCCTTAATCTACTAAATGAGGTTAGTTCTGCTTTCTGGTGGAAATCCTAATTGACCTGCTGTGTCCTGTAATTCAACCAAAACTAATGTGGCCAATGTGCAGAAGTTTCTCATCCTTAGGGCTGGCCCTAATGAACCGTCTGCAGGATTTTAGTGTCGTGACTGGTGACTCACCCGCGATGGGCATTCCTGTATAACTCAGTCAGAGGTGAACCTCAGCAAGATTAGAGTCTGTCTGCGCAACACCTCCTTTTACGGTTTCCTCTTTTTTTTTTTTTTTCAATGATTAACTTCCCCTGCTCCGTACAGGCTGAGGCTCCCAGCTCCCTCGACTCTGCCTGCTGTCCGTCAGAGGAGACACTTGTGTGCGGCGTCTGGGACCAGGAAGTGGGAACAGGGACCATTAGGGACACACGGACAGTTTTCTCTCTTGGACAAAAGACTCCGTAGGTGAGAAAGAGAAAGAAGAGGAAGAGGCAGAGAGAGTGAGATGAAGAAAAGACCCTGTTACTCCTCAAGAAGCTGCATTTCACTGTATGAAAAAACGAAAGCACTTCTCTGACTGGCTTTATGACTTGAGTTTAGTTCAGCTTTGTATCTCTACATTAGCGCTGCTTAACTCCAGCAGCATGAAGGACCATTGATATTCCGATCCTCACCTCCTCTTGGGAAAAGCCTCAGAGTCGATGGAGATGGAGATGGAGAGGACAGATGAGATGGAGACTGAGAGCTCAGATGAGCTGACGCCGGAGGACTGGCTGGCTCTGGAGCACCCATGGGAGATGAAGGTGTTCCTGACTCTCCTCTATAGCACCATGCTGATCACGGGGATTGTGGGAAACAGCATCACCATCAAGGTCAGCCAGGTCCTGCTGAAGAAGGGGTACCTGCAGAAGAACGTGACGGACCACATGGTGAGCCTGGCCTGTTCGGACCTCCTGGTTCTGCTCATTGGGCTTCCTGTAGAGCTTCACGACGCCATCTGGTTCCCCTTCTCCTCTTCCTCAGGCAATGTCGCCTGCAAGACCTACAACTTCCTGTTTGAAGCCTGCAGCTATGCTACCATCTTGAACGTAGCTACGCTTAGCTTCGAGCGCTATGTTGCCGTCTGCCACCCCTTCAGGTACAAGACTCTTTCGGGCTCCCGAACCGTCCGGCTCATCGTCTTTGCCTGGATCGCCTCAGCACTGGTGGCACTGCCGCTGCTCTTTGCGACTGGTGCCGAGGACCCGATGGACATCCTGGAGGTGGAGAACGAGACTTTGGTGGAGGAGGCAATGCGGAACCTGACCTTCTGCACGAACCTCAGAGGCAGATGGGAAATGTACCAGGCCAGTGTCTCTGTGGCGTTCATCGTCTATATTATTATCCTGGTCAGCGTGGGCTTCATGTGCCGGAGCATGATCAGGGTGCTGGAGGGAGCCAGAGCCAAGCCAGGAGCAGCAGCCCTCCCCAAACACGAGAGTTCAAAGGTCAAAGCAACCAGAAAGCAGACGATCATGTTCCTAGGTAAGAGCACCTTTCCGTAAACACATTAATTTAACGTGGCCCATTACTGCAAACAGTGAGGTTATAATGTGTCTGGAAAGAGTGATGTATGTTAATTACACTGTAGCTCATTATACTAGAAGGGTTTTCACAGGAAGGTGTTCAAATAATTATATCAAATGATGATTGCAGTTTCGCAAAAATATGAAAAGAAATATTGGAACATCGCATGGATTGGAACAAGGTCATTTTCATTTGCAGGTAAAGGCACACATTTTTTTTTTTTTCTTGTCTTTCTCCCGGTCGCCTTTTATTTTAATAACCAACGCACGACTGCTGCTCAACAGTGAATGTTTGTTTTGGTAGGTTAATATCTTGGGGACATTTAACATTTTGCTATCTTAGATCCTGATCAAAACATAAAATTCAAACCTCTTTCCAAAGTTGTTTCATTTTCAGCTTTTTCAGTAACAGTAGCCTATAGCAGCAGTAGCACAAACGTGGGTCAAAAATGAAACTAAAGTTCTCTCAAGGGCTGCGTTTGAAATGCTGCTGTGCTTTCATTGTACGCCTCCAGAAATGCAGTTAAGATCATACACTGAATTCTACGGGGATATTTGTATTGTAAAACTTCGAAAAGTGCATATATTCATCATGAGTAGAAAATGGAGGCAGTCCACCGGTCATTATATACAGTTACTGTGTATGAACAGCATACACTGCATGGTGAATGCATAGGTCTAGTTCTGCTGTCCAAAGGAAATTTTACTGTACGCCTTGCTGCTGTTCAGCGTCATAAATTTGACTGTATAATTTATTTATTGATTTAAATATTTGTGTATCGTCCCCCTGGTTGGGAGGACTCTGCGTAAGTTGTTCAAGCAGAATTGAAACCGATGCCCTCGTTGGTGCGAGTCCAGTTTTTCTAACGTTCTGCAGGCGATCCGTTCCCTCTGAGTCGGAGCACAGATTCACTGTTCGCCCACACATTTGGCCATATCAGTAATGTGTACACACTGGTAACCTTCCCAGAGGCCTTTAAGGTAAACTTGCTCCTGCGGGACCCATTAGCACATAGCAGCGCTGTTGAGATCCGTTTAAATCAGCTCTGCCACTTGTCTGTTTACTCGCAATTGGAAATATCTCCCTTGCGCCATACTGAGGTTCCCTGCCTAGAGATGTATTGAAAACATTTGGAAGTGTTTTGAAGCCTTAAATTGCGCATCCTACTTATGTGGCATCAACATTTGGCGCCTATTTTCCTGGCCTGACGCTTCGGCAGAATTTCTTTATTGCTTTTGACTCAAGGGCTCCTTTTACATAAGTTTATCTCTGCAGTTTTCATAGCGTGTGCTGTTGTGAAGAAATGCAGTGCACTGAACTAAACACAAGGCTGATTTTTTTTTTTTAAGGAACCAGCCTGTTTGTGGTCCTAGTGAAGGTCTCGTTTGGATAATGCCTGCACTCAAGAGCAGCTTGACGACAATGTTGATTTATTTGTTTGTGTTTGACCTGAGGCACACCTGTGGTGCTTCCCCAAAATATGACCTATTCGGTATGAAGTTCATGCAGCCAGTTAGCGGTGTGCAAACTGCTAGCACGCCTGGGGCTGCAATGATGTGAGATCATGTATTACCAGTGCTTTTCCTGTTTATTCACTGTAAATTCAAGCCACTTTTTGTTGACAGGCGCAGTGTTTTTTCCCCTCTGAAATGGAAATACTTTTTGTGTGTTCATTTTGGCTTGTGTGGGCTTGTGTAAAAACCACATAATTTCCTGTAATACTTGGCGAGGGAAATGAAATCCAGGGCTTGTGCGTGTGTAAACATCACTAGGATGTTGAAACATCGTTAAAACCTTGCAACCACATCACAATTTGGCACCAGCAATTGTCAGTCTGTCAGCTAGTAGCCCTCAAAACAGCAGAAACTAGCCAAGTGTAGAGACAATTGAATTGATATGTTTATAAACATTGCATTTGAAGTATGTATCAAGAGTTTTCAGAATTCATTAGCAGAATGGTTCGGTGAAGTAGCCAACAAGCTCACTAGTTTTAATTAGCTGTTCATGTTTTAGAATATATTCAGGTTCAAATCCCACTAGGCACTGAACCCTTGAGCAAGGCACTAAATTTCTGCAGCGAGTATCCAGTAAAAGCACATAAATGAATAACAATTGGTAAAATGTGAACTGTATAAATAACTGTGGATTGGGGAATCTGTGAACCCAATGAATAATTAATCATCAAACCTCCAGCGTAGCAGTTTAGTAGCCTCTGGAGCATGGAGACAAGATACTGTATCATGACCCTTGCAATTTCTCTGGTAGTACCCTTGTAAGGAAGTATGCATTTTTGCCATTTAGTATGTACTAACACAAGTAATTCTTACTAATAATTCTAACATGTCAATGTCAATTTTGTAAAAACAGTCAGGCACATAAATACAGTATGTGGACATTGACAAAGTTTTTGCTTTTTAGCAGTCTATCACAGCATATTGGAGTTCATATTAGATAACGAGTATCAAAGTTCAGACTTTGAGCTTTCATTTCAGCGTATATGCTTTTAAATTAGGCGGACAGTGTAGGAATTTGCAAACGTCGTATGAGCGGCCCCCTCCTGTTAAGGCACCAAATGAATTGGGAATATTAGCCTCAGAGCTGTTGCACAGATTCGTGTGTGTTATTCTCTAATTACTTCAATGACAAGTATATGCAGATAAGTGATCTGAGTCTCCCTTTTGCATCTGGAATCTGTCGCTCTTAATACTCAATATTAACTTCAAAGAGCTTTCACTGCCAGTAAAGCAAGCCATCATTAGGCTGAAAAATTAAAACGCCATTATAGAGATAGTAAAAACAGTAGGTATAGCTAATTCAACGATTTGGCTCATTCTTAAAACTAAAGGACATGCTGTTGAGCTTAGGAGAACCAAAAGGCCTGGAAGACCAAGGGATAGCAACTGCAGTTGATGGTGAATATTTCTTTCTCTGGTGAAGGGAAACACCTTCACAGCAATATTCCTGATCAAGAATACTCTCAGGAGGAATATTGCGTCTGAGTCAATGATTAAGAGAAGACTTCACTGGAGAAACTCCGAAGGGTTTCCCCAAACATGTAATGCATTCGTAAGCCTCAGAATCCGGAAACAAGCATTTCACTTCCTGAAGCCTGAACTGAACTCAAAAAGAACAAGCAGGAAGTGAAGACGGTTGCAGTTCAGGTCAGCAGGGAGGACGCCCAGCCTCTGGGGATGTCTTTTGGTTACTAATATTGAGAACAAAGCTGGTTATAATTCCCATTCAGTTTATGTAAGACTTATATTTTTCTGACTTAAATTATGCATACAATTAAAATCTTAATTGTATACACTATCAAAGTCAGAATGTCTTCTGTTCACCTCTTGCTTAATGCATTTCAAATCCATTGTGATGACGAATAGAGCCAAAATAATGAACATTGTATCACTATCCAAATACAAATGATTGTATTTTGTAATTTACTATTTAACAATATGAATGCATAATAATAATAATAATAATTTTGACTTTTTAAACTTTGATTTCAGTAGCTATTGTTACAGCAGGCACCACATTCAAATGAGCATTGGTTATGGGTCTCATAAGTATACTTTGCAGTGAATCAATTGGTATTTATTTTTATTTTTTGTCCCTTGTCAATGAAATGCAGCAAATGTTGTCTGGTAAAAAAATTCACCTGGTTAAAAAAAAAAGAACTCTTTGCAATGGCAGAAATGTTTCAGACGCGAATTCCACTCAACAATTGTCTATCGCCTTGTAAATCAGTGTGTTTTAGTACCCTATCCAAAAAAAAATCAAATCTTTTTTTTTTTTCCTGATTTCTCTCTAGAAGAGATTGCCTGTCAGTTCCAAACCTCAACCCATTTTCCAGCAATACTCTGATCACTTGAAACAAAAAGAGCACAAATATCTCTCTGAAGACGAGAGCAAACTGATTGCGAGATATTGATCTGAGTCCTTTACGGTTTCACTGCAGTGTGGAGAGAGGCAGGTGCCTGTGTGCAGCCAGCCTTAATGTGCCGTGTGCCTCTCAGCAGTGTGATTCTGCTCTGCTAACCAATGAAGCTGTGCTACACTATGGGCTAAAGGTAACACTCCGCTGAGGTGATGTGGAGAATTATTGATGGGCCTTTGACCAGAGAGCACATTTCCTCCGCAGGAGAAAATGGGATGAGGTTTCTGCCAAATCCAGCCTATAATCTTTCGCTCTGACTCTCAAAAGCCTGTTTTTTGGCATCTCTGAGATTGTTACTCGGATTTTAAAAGTGGAATGAAGTGACTCAGAATTGAACAGAACATGTTTAAAAGCCTGTCGTAGCCGGTTAGTGACATTCCATAAACCACTTAAAAAGAATAAGAGATGCCAGGATGCTAATGCTTAAATGTTGCATATGACCAATATAAGATTATCGGGAAATATTTGTGTTATTAGAGGAAACTTGGTTATAAAATGGCTCTGTTATTTATCATATGAACATGGAGTGCAGGCAATGTGACCTGTTATGGCTTAAACCCAAGCCTTTACTGGATAATGGGCCGTGATTTTGCCCAGTTTTGGATTAGCTGTTTGTTCAAAAGCCAAGATCTAGATCTTTCCTTTCTTCTTCTTTTATTTATCTGACCTTCTGGAGAACTCCCTCTGCCCTGAGAGTGCTCTGTTCTTCAGAGGAAGGTCTAAACAGAGTCTGATCAAAGGAAGGGACTGTGAGCCTCGAGTCAAAATCACATAACTTCACACTTACCGTGCGCTGCCCTGACAACTGTAATAGCAAAGGCATTTCTGCAATTTACTGCAGACTTACTGTACGTGACACACTCAGGAAAGCAATAGAGCTGAGAGAGAGAGGTCAGTGAATGGTCTCAAATCACACTCTATGACCAGTCTTATTCTGAATTCATGAAGACGTGCCAAATTAAAGGAAGCAGTTGTATATAACATAATGAAGGTCCAAGGCATACTATATTTATTTTAAGAACCATATGTTCTCCAAATTAATGCGTGTTGTGTTTACATCTTCACACGTATTATTGAACATGAAGTACCAACTCAACACAAGTTTACAGAGATTATGTTTTTTGATGCAGAATCTGTTTGCATGAGTATGAAAAGAGAAGAAACTAAGCTTTCATCATCGTAGGCTGGCATCTGTGAAATTATATTATGGAAATATCTCATTTTGACAAAAACGGACTGGGTATACCACATTTTGCAATAAATAAATGAATAAATAAATATTCACAAGAGAAAAAACCGAAGAATTATTTGGTTAACATTTTCATTACAATGTCCTCTGAATTCACTGTGACACAAAGAGTATAAACTCACGTATCTTGATACCCAGTTCTTAGGAGAAAATATATTCTTTTGAAATCAAATTCCAGCATTTTTCTCAAAACAGACTGATTGAATGTATCTCATTTTGTCTTCAAACCTTTCAAACGCTAGTTAAGACTCTACAATGCAAAGAAGAAGCCTCATATCTACACCTTTAGAAGCACCGCCGACCTCTCTGGGCTCAAGGTCTTTGGAAAGATCACAGTAGATCCATGTACACAGTAAACACTACATAGTGTGTTTATGTGTCTATCCAGTAACAGGAGTGTGAGGGCGGCACAGAGAAAATCACTACTGGGGACGTTGGAGAAACCCTTGCCTTCTGTGAGCCTTCACTGACAGAGGTGCAAAACCGTGAGGTTCTAAACTTTGTTAAAGGTTGTGGTGCCTGCCTCACTTCATCACAGAATTTGCTGGAATCTGTCCAAAGATGATGCAAATGAGCCTCATTCATTTGAAAGAAGGGTTCAAACTGTGCCTAATGAATCAGCTAGAAACTGCACTGGAACTGTGCGCAAACTGCCCTGAGTCACAGGGAGAGTAGGACTGAGCCACGGCACGACTGTTTTTCCGTTCTCCTGTCATATAGCATGCTCATTCAACATAGTTTTTTTTTTTTTTTTTTCCGGATTGATTAAACTGGCTTGATCAAAAGGTATTTCTGCAATGCTTTTAATGTTTTTTTTTAAAATGCATTTCATCATCGCGGACTTTTGAAGCTTTTCAAGTTTTGCTTGAGCTGTGCTGCTCTCTGTCTGGATAAAACAGTTATAGCGTGAAATCAGGATGCCCTGGAGTTTCTGAGAGAGCGAGAAGGATAATTTTAAAGTCTCTCTTATTGCACTGGACCAAAAAAAAAAAAAAAAAAAAAGCCACAAATACAAGCAGGGAGCATCTTTACCAAACTCAGATATTCACATAAACAGATGCTCTCTCACCCAAACACATGCCAGAATTATAAAAGAAAGCTAAATTCTGATGAGGAAACACAAAAACAGATGTATGATCTGTATGATTAAAGAGCTTTAAAATACAGTAATACTGAAAAGTAGCTTAAAGGCCATTTGTACCAGTGCCGAAAGAAAGGCTGACATTACTGAAAAGTTTATCACTGAATCAGCTGATGGCAACTATCTGCTTCAGAGACATTTGCCACTGGCAAGGCAATCAGATTTTTTATTTTTTTGTTTATTTATTTTTCGGTAGAGGCGTACATAAGTTGTCTGTATATTAGTGTAATCATTGGACTGAAATAGAAATAGATTATAAATTTTGGGCTCAGAGTTGTAGAAATAGGGTAGTAACTCACCTGGACATGGATCACTGTTGTGTCGAGCCCCAGGTGCTGCAGGGTTGGATAATTCCTCGTTAAGCCATCTGTTGCATGTCAAAGCAGGATCAGCTCAGATCCGTGGCAAAGGTGGATTGGTTGGGTGGGCTGTTGTCTTATACAGGCAGTCATCTATATAAGCATGGAGAGTCTGACTGCAGTTTATGGAAGTGCCCTGAACTACATATAAATATACCTGGAAATATTGGGTTCATGGATTAATTAGACAGCCTCCATTGAACAAGTGTTTCTGCCCACCATAACTGGCCTCAGAATCTGTCGCCTCATTTCTAGTGGGATTATCGGCATTTTCAAGATTTGCAGTTCAAAAAAATCTGATGGTCTGTGGAAGAAATAAACTGAATTTTTCGAAATCCTTCAAAATGATTTAGATGTAGCAATTGGACGTCTGTTTGTATATTAAAAAAATAAAGTTTTTGAACTTAAAAATAGCTCCCAAGTGACCTGCATCTGGTGGGTCTGACCTGCATTTGAATGGCAAAACCCGCGGACCCAAAACCTCCAATTTGGGGATTTACGCGTTATTTCTCCACCCATGCGTAATAATGTGTTACGAATCAATGAAATTTAATGCAAATTCCACCACCCGGTCAATAAAATGATAAGGAAATCAATCGTTTCTATGTCTCCCCCCCCCCGCTCAATGAAATGAAACGCTGTCAGTATGGACCAGCATTTCGGTTCTTCAAACTTGGGAGGTACGGGTTAAATAACTCGAATCTTCAAAGAAATTATGTGTAAATTTAAAAAGCAAATTGCTACTGGCTCGCTAAGATGTTGGCATTAAACGGGGCTTTATTTTTGGCTTACATGTCGACCCGCATGATGTAATATTTTCCCAACTGTCCTGATTGTTGACCAAAACAGTGATGAAGATGGTGTAAGACCATAAGGTCCTGGTGCCCAGAGGTGTTAGAAGGGCTTCAGGAGAGAAATAGAACATGGAGGACCCAAGGGCAGGATGTGGAGTTTATGAAATAAACGATGAGAATAAAATAACACAAAGACAAAATTTTGAAGGGAATGACTAAAGAACTGAAAGGGAGTGCTCTCAACAAAAAGATGTTACTAAGGCTCCCTGCCACTGAAGGGGAAAACTAAAGTATAAACAGAAAAGGGAATAATAATCAACTAAGAAGAACCAGGTGCGATAATTAACAAAGAGAGCAGAGGGGGTAATTGAAGTGTGAGGAGAGGGCAGGTAGCCAGGGATCCAGGAATGCCTCGGGGGAGATGGTGTGAAGTTCGCTGTCCATCGTTTTCATCTGTCTAACCCACCCGCAACCTCCAGCAGTCATAAATATCCATCAAATTTGACAAAACTTGGTAAGCAACATCTTTAATATATAAATACATTGGGATTGCATTTCAGCCCTTCATAGTGTAGAAAAAAGATCTGAAACTTGCTATGTAAGTACTGTTGAACGTCTGAAAATGGCTGTTTTGTGACCTTCGACATTCCTTCATTTGAATAACCTGTAACCGATAGTGGTCACAAATATTGATCAAGTTTAATGGATCTTTGCCTGCAACATCTTAAGGACATAAACTACGTTTGCATTTTCATTTCAGCCTTGTAGCACTCTTCCAAATAAGCGCGGCAGGCTGGCAGACCAGTTGAATTTTAGGTTTGCTTGAACCTCTTGTCGCATTTTTGTACTTTGCACAGTGGTTCACACTGGTCTACTTATCTTTATTATTGCTGTTGTTGGTGCTTCATATAATTCCTCATATAAGAGCTGATTCTCAGCATTTCTGCTGGGTAACGGTTGCTAACACTGCTGTGAGAGCCCTCGAGAAAAACTGATTTTCAGATTAATAATTTTGATGGATTTTTTCTTTTTTTTTCATAAACGCATTAACCATGGCTTAATTAGAAAGTGATTTATGGGTAAGGCTTCGCCCCTTGCTTTTTCTAACTCCTGAGGCCTATGGGGAGAAGCACTGCCATATTAGTTTTATTAGGTCACTGTTCCTTTCTTTGGGTGGATTCATGTTATACTTGGCACCATAAAAGTGGAAACAGACTAACCCATTCACAGCTTTCTCGTCTGTGTTGCCACCACTTTAGACGTCCCGCCTCACCGCCATGTTAAGCCAATCTGAGAGCTGATCTGAAGTTCATAACCCTCATTTAAGGCAATGCTTCTGTTAGTGTGATCTTGTGTTGTGCAAGAATGGTCAACTGCCAGCAAGAAAACACTCTGACAGAAATTTGCCTGGCATCTCTGTATTCAAGAGTGACTCATCGTCGATGGAGCGTGGAGGATAACAGCTTACATATTTCTTATCAATCCAGCTACAGATTTTTCAAAACCTGCTTTATGACAGTAGGCAGGTAAAAACAAGGGCAATCCAAAACTGCAAACGTTTGCTAAGACGGAACACAATACCGTATTCATCAGCACCCCTGCAGAAGATTCTCTGTATTTTTAGTTCTTTTTATGAAGCAGGAAATGTAATGTGAACAGTTGACTGAATCTCGATCATCTCAGCAATAATTTAGTGATGTTTGGAAGTCTTTACCTCTATTATTAGTTACTTTACAATTGCGACGTGTGTACGCACCCTAATTTTTAATAAGTCCAGTCGTTGGGTCCAGAAAGATATCCGGATCCAGATCAGTTTGAGGTATTATCTTGACATTATTGAGATATTGCCCCCATCTTCCCCATTTCAAATCCATATGTATTAGCAAAGATGTGACTCAAAATGCCAACATTGCCTTATCTCACAATGGTGAAGAATCCTTGGAAAAAAAAAAAATCCTGGATCCGGATCAATACTAAAATCTAATCACCCCGAAGTCGGGCCAAGATAAATTTGCAAAATTGTCATGCAAATCCATCCATTTTGCGTAATCCTGCTCACTAAACAACAAAGAAACAAACAAACATGACCGATCACATAAACCCCTTGGCAGAGTAAAAAAAAAAAAAAAAACATCCTTTCCAGCTGAATCTTCTTTTGAATTGTGCAGTCAGTCCCTGATCACTCCAAGCATGCAGGCCAGAATGCATGTTAATCAGCTGAAGCCTAGCCACCTGAAATCAGGCAATTCTCAAACTACATAACTTAAGGTTATTTTATTAAAAAAAAAGAGAAAAACGCAAGAAAGAAAAACTGCTGCCCTTCAGGATATGGTGGTGGGCGTGTTCATGATTAGTTTGAGAATACAGACTCTGGGTCAAGCAACATTCTTGCAGGATTTCAAATGGAGGAGTTAGATGTTGGTTTAGTGGGGATGAGATGCATGAGAGACGATCACTGCGGGCGAGGATGGGTGGGGGAGAGAGGGCCGGAGAGAGTAAAATGTGCACTCGGCTGTTCGTTATCTCTATGAGTTCTGTCTCTCGCCTAAAGGGATGCTGTGGTTTGGATTCTGTGAGGGCGCGGGCCATGGGCTGGTCATCTGAGAACTTCTCATGGAACACTTCTCTATGCTGCTGTATTTTCCCTCAGTTTAAGATTAAATTCAGAGAAAACTGCTCTATTCAATTCACAATATCAGATCACATATTTTTAGTGCCTGTTTCTGTGCTCCAGCTGAACAGCAGTCGAGCAGCTCAAGGGAATTTTACCCCATACAGCTGCTCTGGGGTTGCGAAGACCAGATCAAGTTTTTTGTTTTATTTTACATAGAGCTCATTTCTACTGCAAACTTCTGTAAAGTTAGTGTGTCACTGAGCGGTGAATGCTTACGAATGTAGCAAATTTTGGATTCGCCAACTTTTCTGACGAAAGTTGGCAAAAATCATGTTGGACCTAGGTGTCATTAGTGACATTTAGCAACATTTAGCGTCAGTTAGCAACATTCGCGTAACTGTTTGCGAAAAAATAGGAAATGGCTTACTAGAATATGAAAATTAACTGTTTGCGACCCTAAAAACTGTTTGCAAACTCTCCTAAAGTGACCCAAAATAAATAAAAATGAAAACATTTTAAAATGTTATATTTTCATTCAGGTGCTACAAATTTTTGTCCACTGAGGCTGTACTGGGTCAAATTTGACCTGTATCTATTTAAACAGATTTTATATCCACTAGTGTGGGTCAACTCAAGGACAGTGGTGGTTTTAGGGAATTTTGAAACTGTCAAACTGTACATTCAATGTCTGTATTTTTTATTGGACAGTGGTGACAGAGTTCAAGAGGGACCTTGACACGGTCATGGGAACTGTTTGTGGTCCCACCGCATTTACCCAGGTTCCCGCAGAGGCAGGCACCTGCTGGCCTTTGAGGTGTCGTGGGGAATCTCGAAACAGTGAAACACCGTAAGAGTGATCATATATGATACACATAAGGAACAGAAGTCATACAGAGGTCCGAGGGTGACTTGACACAGACATGAGAACTACACCTGCAAGCCCTTATAATGTAACGAAATAATGTAAAAATAAACAAATTTGTAACAATTTGGGATGGGAGGGTGGGGGCCCTGATCAACAAGTCACACAAGGGGACAGAAGAGAAGGAGATGCAATTTCTGCGCTGGAAAAAAGGACCGCAAAACAGGGACAACCTGCTGCAAATGTGGGGAATCCATCTGCAAGTCCCACACATCTAAGGTCTTCTACCACTGCTTTCAGTGCACAGACTAGTTTACGATAAGTATTTTTTCATGTTCTTTGTTCTAAATGTCAATTAATATTGAATCAATATTGATAATTGGGTAACACTTTACAATAAGGGTACAACAATTAACATTAGTTAATGCAGTAATAAGCATGTACTAACAGGTAATTAACATTTAACTAATGCACCTGGTAATCATTTACAAATGATGTTCACATCAAATAAGGTATTAATTTATAAATTATGGTTTAATAGTTTGAAGTGCTACATAGGGGATACTTAAGGGACGTTTTCAACTTCACAATGAGGGATACACAGAAAATTAATAAATGTTCAATTATGGTTACCTAATGCTTATTCAGCTATCTAACGCATTAGTTACCTGCTAATTAACTGATAGTTAATGAACTAATGTTAATTAATGTTAATTGTTGTACCCTTATTGTAAAGTGTTACCGATAATTGTGATTCTGTGATTCTTAAAATTGTGAATTGTATGATATAGCAGTGAGGAGAATGGTTCGTCTGTCGCGAATAGTTAATGTGGATGAATATTAGAAATCCTAACAGTTCCAGAATGTTCTTGCCATTTTCACTTTTTAAAAAATCCATTTCAGTCATTTTGGTTGTGTTTACAGGTCTTGGGTAAAACAGGATATGATATTGTTTGATATTTGATGTTTTTCTCCAAAAACGAGTGTTGTACAGCCTAAAAAATAAACTCTCTTGCTCTCTGAAACATCAATTAAGGATTAATCATCCATTTACTAATGTGAGATAGGCTATTTTTTACATTCAAAATAGATCTGTCATTCAAAATTTAGTATAGACACTTACTATGAGGATATTCTTGGTCCAGGTCAAAATTGACCTGGACCATACTCTGAGTGCATCAAATATGAACAATATGTAAGGGTTAAGTATTGTTCAAGGAAGAGGTTATTCGATTTTGGGAGGTCAAGGTCAAGGGCATGCAAAAGGTCAAAAACACATTAAAAACATATTTACGCAAAGACTACAGGACTGCATTAACACAGGGGTTGCTACCTAATACTGGCAAAAATAACATTGAGTACACTGGCGGAGGTTTTCGCACTCTCTGAGCGCAGCTCTAGTTACTGCATGAAATACTGCGCACATGATGGAAGCTTTCGGAGTTTACTTGAGAGTTCGTTCCTTTATTCTCCAGCAGGTGGCAATGATCACCTGGGAACACTGAAAAATAGGAACAGCCAGATCTTCTCCTGGTAAACACAGTGTGTGAACAAGTAATATTCATTCTCTATGCAGGCACTGGTGATTATTGTACCATTATTGAACTGCTTAGTGGAGATAGCGCCTAAGTCAAGTGCTATACAGTGTGCATATGTAGCGCGCGTGTGTTCGTCCATCTGTGTTTGTGTGTCTGTCTGTGTTTGTGTGTGTGTGTCCGCCTGTGTTTGTGTGTGAGGGTGTGTGTGTGTCCATTTGTGTTGGTGTGTGTGGGTGTGTGTGTGTGTGTCCGTCTGTGTTTGTGTGTGTCTGTGTGTGTCCGTCTGTGTTTGTGTGTGTCTGCGTGTTTTGTGTGTGTGTCCGTGTCCGTCTGTGTTTGTGTATGTGTGTGTGTGTGTGTGTGTGTGTGTGTGTGTCCATGTCCCTCTGTGTTTGTGTGTGTTTGTGTGTGTGTGTGTGTGTGTGCATGTGCGCGCGTGTGTGTGTCCGTATGTGTGTGCTTACATGTTTGCATGTATCTACTGAGGTCAGTGAGGTCATTGTAACAGGGACAGGCTTTTCAGGTCCTAAAAAGGCCTGCAGGTTCTCTCTCCTCCCTCTTACCCAGGGCAGATGAGTTAATTATACAGCAGCACTGTTTCTCTCGTGGACCACATTACAGTGAAGCACATGAAGTGTCAGGCTGTCATTCCTGTGCTTATCATTAAATGTGGCTAAAATGTCAGACGTCTCACGTGTTCGGCATAATTATGCCAGAAACAGCATGAGCCTCATAAATCAGACGCAGGCCCTGATTGCCCACCTCTCTCTGACATGCTGTTATTCTGGCTCAACCATCTGTGTTTGGTTTCAGGCATCTGGAGGTTAGTAATTTAGAAAGCTTGTACATCAAGGACTGAATAAAAATCGGGTTTTACTTATTTTTAACTGTAGTTATGTCTGCTTTTAAAAGTTAAAATGTAGCACTCCTTTTAGCTCAAGTGCAGGAAGATCAGCATGTACATATTGTATACCAAAGGTAGCTGGACCTAAAACATTGCAAAGCACAGAATATTATAAACGAAAGTGACACTACCTGACGTGTAGCCTCATCCTCATAAACTCACTGGGGTGTGCTAAATCTTATATTCACTCTGGACAGTGTCAGCTCATCTCCCTCTCTGTCAGCAACACAGCAAAGAGGGTGTGGAACTCCAGGCTAAATCAAACAGTGACAGGAGTCTCATGCTTAAAGCAGCCACGACAAAATGCACAATCCCACGTCATTAATGCACACGATCTAGCTGCAGGGGCGAAGACAATGTGAGCAGTGAGTGACAGGACTCAGTGCAGCTGACTGCAGCTCTGACCATGAGGATTGGGTTCAAAACTACATCTCCCATCAGCACCTAGGCTTTTCCTCAACTCAGTTCCGCACTCGGGTTATTCCATGCAAAATCAGCCAGTGTTTCCTACCTCACTTCCTCATAAACACCTATGCATAACATTTACCATATTCAAAAAAAGTAGGCAAAGTTTTAGTTGTCTATTGGCAGTATGACTGAAGTGATGGCGATTTGAAGTGTACAGGGGTAGTATGCAATTTGGAAACTTGAACATGCTCTTATATTTGCAACCATTCTCGAATGGTTACATAACTTTTTAGCTTCATAACCAAAAATGATAGCCACTCAGGATTTTCTGTGCCGATACACATCTTCTCATGTTCTAAAGTGGTTTCAGATCTGTTCTAAATTGAAAACTCACGTCCCAGTCATCAAATACATAGATTAACTCGACTGTTGTTTCCATCATGATGGATACAAAGGATCAAATTATGTACATTTTTATTCTATTTTTTAAATTCATTCATTCATTTTTGGTTCATGAATTTACAAGAGACAGTTTGATTCTATCAGCAACCAATTCCTGTTTACATTACCTTACATTACGCATGTCCAATACAGTGAAATGGTGCAGACGAGATACAGACACTGCAAATATTTCCTGAGATAAAGTTCTTCAAAGTTGGTTATTCAAGAAATCTAGCCGGCAGAAATGATTGTGACGACAGTTTTTAATTTGGAACAAAACTGAAGGCACTTTTGAACAGTGCTTCAATATAACAACATTGAAAATTCCAAATAGCGGAAAATAAGGTGAAATAAAGATTGCCAAAACATGGACTACCCTTTACACTCTTCAGCTGGTAATAACTTCAATGATATCGCCTGTGGACAAGTAAATTGCTGCCTACTTCCATAAAATATGGCATATTTTATGCACAAAAAATATTAAATGATTCTGAGGAGGTGAGCTGGGTCCTTTTCTGAGAATTGGCTGATTTTCTGTGGAATGATCCGTTACAGAAGAAGAAAGCAGCAGGTCGTGACTCACGACTTTCATTTTGCCGCTGGCTGCTGTGACAGACTTCCTGCGTTGCTAGTGGGCATCGGAAACTTATTCCTGTGGCCAATTCTGCAGCTAACGTGTAGCTGCGAGGGATGAGCATCCTTTTGCCAATCATGATGCACAGCGATCATGTGGTCTCACTGAACATGTGCGCTCTTACAAATGAAATATATTAAATTACATCAATTTGGGTCGATGATAAATGGCGAATTCAACATTCTCTCCCATCTTTATTTTTTTCTCAAATAATGCATCTTTAATTCTGTTAACTACCTAACTGTGTCTGTGTGTCTTAATGTCAGGTATGTCCCTGTGTTTGAGAGAGCAAGAAAGAGAGAGGGAGAGAATGAGAGAGAGAGAGAGAGAGAGAGAGAGAGAGATTGTTAGATTACAAGTTGTGGTTGTTTATGAAAGCTTTGAGCAATCTATAATAGTTTCAGGTCATTGTGCTATTGCTCACCGCTAATCTCATCGCTTTCTTTTCCACATTACTACAAAAATATCATTTTTAATTATGTTACAAAGAAACAAGGTTAATTGCTTTAGATATTCCTTCCCTGTTGTGTTGATATTTTTCTGAGGACTTATACATTTTTTTCTCTAGCCTTTAGCTTCGGACTTTCACTCTGTACTCTGCTCAAGAGTCAAACACTTTCTCCTCCTCCGCTAACGGCTGTTCTCCAAAGCCTCTCGGTGAAATAAAAAGTGCAATCGCAGCTGCAGGAGTTCGCTCTTAGATGAATAACAATTGTGCACAGAAAAAAAGAAGCAGAAATCAATACTCTCTGACCCTTTTTCTGCTGGTCAGACATGGAGTGGTAGAGATGTCTGCCGTCTCTCAGATAGCACAGGGAGGAGCGCAGAGTAATACAGTGACCCAGCATTTCATGTCCATTACGGTTATGAATGTAGGGCAAAGCAAGGTTCAAATCCATTTCTGCCACAATACCGCAGGCGAACGGTGCGTCCAGGGAGTTCTGAACAGCCACTGATGGTTTCTTGGTTGGCTTTATTCACAAATAGGCTACTTCCTAGAATCCTAGAGCTAAATAGAGTTATTTTGTTGAATTCAGAATTGAGAACCGTATTAAAAGTGACTTAACTTTTGTATAAACAGGCTAGATTGAGCCAGGTGCTTTCCATTCCCTTGGTTGATCACGCAAAGGTTGGGCCTAAAATCAAAGTGATATGTTTGGCACTAGCGTACACACAAATCACATCACTTTGGTAACCCCATCTCATCTGCCAAGCCTGGTGCTGACAGGGTCAGTGTCAGGAACTGGGAAACCTGATGCTTTTAAAATGGATGGAGTCAAATACTGGAAAATAGCCGAGGAGAACTTAGGTTTCCTGTGGTGCAGCCACCCAAAGCACATGGTACCAGAACCACCAAAGAATGGCTTTCTGTTGCGCAAAAACAATTAAGGGGGGACAAGACAACGTAAAAATGAAAGATCTATGCGTTATGAAGAAAGCAGACATTTTCTATGCATTCAAATTTCAAAGTGTAACAGGAAAAAACACTGAAGGGTTAGAATTTTTCCTGAAGGCTCTATGCAGGCTCCGAGCAGAGCATAACCACTCCGCTCTTACTGTTCATCCCAGTCTTATTGATGGGGAGGGGATTCTGATCCTGGAGTTAAATTAAACTGAATAAATTAACCCCTTAAACTCAAACTATTCACTTAAGTTTTCCTTTAAGTAAATTTAAAGGCAGAAAAAGGATTTTTTTTTTCATAATGTAGGACTATTATCGCATACATATTCTGTATCTGCTGGTTGCAGAGCTTCACTGAAGCTGCATCATACTTATATTGAGAGAAATATTCAAACCCAGGATGTCATGTATTTGATGTGTCGGAATACTGATGCGCAGGAAGAAAAGGCAGGCCGTTTACCACTTAAACTTTTCACTTAAGTTTCCCCTTAAGTAGATTCAAAGTCAAAGAAAGCATTTTTTTCATATTATAGGACAAATTCACAGATACATATTCTGTATCTGCTGGTTGCAGCGCTTCACTGAAGCTGCATCACACTTATACTGAGAGAAATATTCAAACCCAGGACACCATGTTTTTATGGCCACAGCATTACATCAAATGGAAAACATCTAGATCATGTGCATCATTTTATACACATTTCCCTGTGATTCAGCGGGACATATTTTGGATTTTTAGAAGCCTTGGGATCTCCTGTAGAATTTAAAATTGGCCTGAAGTTTTACGGGTTTGAATAAAATAGCTGCATTTAAAAGAGTCGTATTTGGGTCTGTAGATTTTATGGGGTTAAATATGAAGCACTAAAAATGTGAGTTGAGTGACAGAGTGAGAGAACCAGAGGGAACCTCAGAGACATGGTGTTTTAACCCCCTGCTGCCCGGGGCAGTGATCATATGGGCTGAAGTTCATGCTTGCCCTTTCCTGGCTGTCGGAGATCCCAAAGTTTTCAGCTGAAAAAAATTGTTTTTAGCTTCATAATTAAGATCATGATTACAGTTCTGGCATTCAGATAAAGGTCATAATTCAGAAGAAGTTGGAAGCTGCAAAGGAAGGGATTTCCTGAGACAACCAATTTGAACGGATTTCACCGTTCCGCCAGTACTATATCCCCAAAGGTTTGTCGTAAAGTTATAAAATGTTATATGTTATAACAAATGTTATAAGGCGAAATGTCTAAACGTCCCTAGTGTTCTCAGAAATTTTAAGTTCAGATCTCCTTGGCTTCAAGGACTGCAATCACGCTTCATTTGCTTGCATTCATTAAGTTAGAAGCAGGTGAAACTCGGGTTGAAATTGTCGCTCAGACTCAAACCCGGTGGCCAGCCCGCCCCGGTCCTGCAGACGGCTGTCTGTTCTCGTCCGTGAGAGAGATGGGGCTCCATCACGGCTCCCCAGGAATCACAGCCTTCCCTGCAGAACTCCCTCTCTCTCCCTCCGTCCGGCTCCAGCGTGAGGAGCACGACTCACTGGCAAAGAAACGCGTCCACCCAGCGGTCAGGCTGACCCTTATCAGAGTACCTCTCCCGCTACCTTCACCAAGCAGAATTTCAGCACCTGTGTTTCGGGCTCACGCCTCTGGAGGGTCACAAAGGGCCCGGGGCCACATCTTCTCCTGCTGGGGGAACAGTTTGACAGCCAGCACTGGTGATGAATAGATGTGGAGTTGCTCATGAATCAGTGCTCGGCCGATGTGGAGGGGATCGGCATCGCGAGGGTTTGTGGGGACACTGGTTTTATTCAGTCCAGGGTGGCGTGTATAAACCGCAACCACATAAACTACAGATGAATGGCTCTGCATGGCGACCGCTACAGAGAGAGATTACTGGTGCAGAGACACCCTATAGGCAAATATATTCAATCTGAATGCGATTCTGAGAAGTCAAGTCGTTCCATAACTTTTGTCTCACAGATTTGTATTTTAGCTTGGGTAATCTTGGGGGGGAGCAAACGCTGCCTGCCGTCTAATGCTACAAGGGCAAAAGGATCATTCTGCATGACAAATTCATGGTTTTGGACTCGGACGCTACAAGACACCACAGCAGAACAGTGCAGCCTAGAAGACACAAAAGTATTGAAGTTTCTCTTGATTTTATCTTCCCAGAGGAAGTGATGTCTCGAGATATATAGTACATTTGTTATGTTTCATGGATGAAAAGGCCACCTGTTGTTATTCACATCTAACTCAGAGTCCTTCCCACATGACCAGATGACCAGATTCCTGCAGACTAAACCATCTTTAGGCAGCCAGAGAAATTGGAACTTTTATGTAATTAGGTTTCAGGAACCTTGATGCAGGTTTTACTAGAGCACCAGAGGAAGAGCTTGGAGTGAGAGCAGATAATGCTTTCAGAGCCTGGTTATGAATTTTAGTGGCGTCTGACTCACTTCAAATGTAACTGCACAAATCGAGAATAGACCGGAACATTCATTTGAGCTTCTTTGGTACCCAGTTGTTAAATTCACAGGACTTAATCTGTAGGATAAATCAATCAAATTGTATTTAATAAATTGTGTGTGTGTGTGTGTGTGTGTGTGTGTGCGTGTGTTCACATGAGTGTGTGAGTGTGTGTGAGTCTGTGATACAGCGCACTTTGTGACATCATTTGTATCACCCATCAGCCAAATACCATCTTGGTCACGGAAAGCTGCAGTATCTGCCTTAAGCTGAACACTGGTTACAGGCTCTGTAATCATTGATAGATCGGTGACTCCAAAGTTGTTTGCAATTGACATTCCACTGCACAGCCCAGGATTGGCCCCTATAGCCAAAGCTGACCCTGGACTGACCGTCCCTGTAAATCACTCATAACAGTGCATAATTCAGCATAACATTGAGACAGATACTCAGCTGTACTCGACTGACACCTACACCAGCATACCTGGATCAGCCTGAGCACAGATATCCTCGAAACACCCTCTCATTCGTATTTTTATATGAGCGCCTGCGGGTGTTTCCCTCTGTGCAGAGCAACAGGAGTTTGAACTCTTTCCCTCCTGTTTCACCCCCTTTTTTATGTTCCTCCTCCTGTTCCGTCTCATCTCTGAGCCCCAGGTACAGAAGCGAGGTTTCGCTCCCCTCCAATTCGCCGCAGATTGGGCTGTGGGTGGAAGGTGCGTTTTTTGCTGGGGAAAAAAGTGCCGATGCAGCGCGGATTGCATCGAGACTTCGTCCGAGGCTGACTGGGAGACGCGTTTCAAGGGCTGGCATTAGAGAGAGGGATGGCAGACGTTTCTGGAACGAGACAAAAGAGAGATGGTGAAAAAGAGGGGTGGATGAGAGCAGGGGGCAGAGGGGAGCCTGCAGATATGTTTTCGCTGCTTCAAAAAGCAAAAAGGAAAGTGCTGTTGCTCAAACTTACTTTGCCAAAGAAGCTTCTGGAAGGAAATACAAGCGTGATCAGAGATGGATGTGGAGCTCAGACCCTCTCTCTCTCTCCCTTTACTAATCATGATTTGTTTTTCACAGAGTTGGGCTCGTCTTTTCTCTTCTTTATAAGAGTCAGTATCTTTGGCAGCCACAAAAAAACTGTGAAAGAAGAAGAAGTAGAAAACAGCTCATTAGCTAATGTGATACACCGCCCGGGATAACCAGCTAATGAATGACTCGCGTACTGATATTGTCACAACATAATGAAGGATGGGTTTGTGTGGTAAAGTCAATTAAATTCAATTTCAGTCATTAACTGTATGATAAATCAATCGAACATAGGCTCTGGAATGTAAAGTCACAGCATTTTAGAAAAAAAAATCAAATCATTAGATTGACAGATCTTCTGATTGGATTGAATGACAGTGTTCTCTGTGATTGGTAATTCGTAGAACATCACATTATTAGAGATTAAGTTGAACAGAGCAGTGGAGAGATTAGTTGATCAGAGGTTTGAAAACTGTAACTAATTAAATTGCACAAAGTTCTCCGAGCTTTAGGGAAAATGTAAAATAGTTGGTGTATTTGGCTGAACCCTGAGCTGCAGTGAAACTGTGCACACAGCTGAGGACTCGCGAGGAACTAAAGTCTGGGGTAAACTGCAGCCTCACAGGAGGCAGAAACACTGGACGCATGATCTGAGCAAACAGCGTGCAGCTCGGAGGTGCAGGGATGCGCGCCTCGCAACACAAACAGTGCTCTTCTGGTGCTGTTCATACCCCACTGAGGTAAAAGGCCTTTGGAATGACGCATTGTGGCTTTTAAGCTGTCATTATTTGTGTTGGAAACATGTAAAGGACCACAAACTACAGGCAACAAGCTGATTGTGGCTAAAATGAAGGACTGATGAATTACAGCCATACAATGACATGACTTACACTACAGGCCAGAGGTTTGGAAGCAAGGCCAATACAGGTCAAAAATTTGGAAGCAACTTCAAGTTTCTGTTCACAATGCCTTTCTTAAAAACCAGTATGAAATCTATGGATTTTGGGATGTATTTACTGCATGATTAGACTTTTCTTTCATTGATATGCACCATTTTCCTCTATTTACCTTTAGGTACTGTATACATTGATGTTACCAGACTATTGCTGAATAAATGTTAACAAAAGAAAGGAGGGGCTTAGTTTTTGGGTTGAGAAGATTTGCAAGAGTCACAACTTCAGTGAAAAAGTAAAAAACAAATCACAGTTTGCATTATTCACTTTATGTCATGGTTTACAGCCCAACGGATGCCAACGGCAATCCGGCGGGCACTAGGACCATGGGATTAGTAATATGGGCCTGATAATTTGAGTGAAAATGTATTCTGATAAGTGACTCTTTATACAATAATCATGCTTATTTTGTTGCAAAGTATGCCAATGAAACTATGATCTTTTTTTCTACAAATTTGATCTTGCTTCCAAACTTTTGGCCTGTAGTGTAACTTCAAAGGTACAAGCAGGAGTGATTACCAGTCAATCGATTGGATGAGTATATTAACCCTTAGAGTGCTAAATGCTGCTGCTGTTGTTGCTCACTGATGTAAAATATCAAAATCAAAGCTGTTGAAAACCTATCATGTGGTGACTTGTTTAAAAGAGCTCCCGCAGGGGAGCTCTTTTAAACAAGTCGCCACATGATAGGTTTTCAACAGCACAAGATCATTTATTTATAATTTCTTGAAAATATATTTCAGCGTTCAAAGGATTAATAATGCGATCACCAAATCATCAGATACAATGCAATCATGACTGAAGACTGATCAGTCAGTTAGTTTAAATAAAGGTCACTGTTTTCAGCTAAAATATAAAAAAAACTCACCCAAAATGGCCCTTTTCGGAAAAGATTGGCTTCCCTTCTCTGGGTAAATACGATGCAGCAAAAGACCAACCACATTCTATAATAGTGGATTTTCTCCCCCACTATTTATAAGGATTCTACACTGATCTGATAGTAATATATCCTCTGATATATGCACACATGTGCATTCATGCAGTAAATTCCTCCCCGAAGCCACGGAAATGATTGTTTCATGTTTTATTTAATCACAGCAACCCCATAAACCGTTTTACATATCCCCTCCAGCACCTGCACTCAGGTACATCATGCGGCTATTTTCAAGCAACAAATTGCATTTTCAAGCCGAGCAGGCAGATTTAATATTAAATGCATGATTGTGTAATGCAGTGAAAGGCTGAGATAGTCTCAGTTATCACACTCCATACAGTAATCAGAGGAGGCATTTGTTGTTCTGCGCAAATTATGTCAAATATTCAAGTGATCGTTAAACTACTCTCTTTATCTTACTACATATCAGCCAATAATAAATAATACATATTCGGTTTTGCAATGAATTTTGAACACCCTGATACAGTGAAATGCATTCAGTGAGATAGGAACTGCACTCCATACCAGAGGCTGAAGCGTCAATTATGAGACTGCCATTGCAATTTTTACCAATGAATCTGAATATTAGTCAATATGCTGATGTATAAATCAATTAAATATACCGCATTTTATGAGATGAATTATGAGTTTTGCTTTTTTGATGAGTATACAATGCCTTCCACTAATATTGGCACCCTTGAATCAATTAAGCGATGTCATTGCCGATATTGAATTTTAAAAAAATATATAAATATTTAGCCTTTAATTCAAATATAAATGATTGAAATTAAACAATAATTACCATTATGGAACAAATATTTCTCTCAAAAACATTTGCCACAATTATTGGATCCCTTTCATTTAATTCATCTCTGCAGCCCCAGAGTCAAAATAACAGTGTGTAACGAGGTTTGGGAAGGAACTTTACATCATCTCTGCATGCTGAATCTCTCTAGATCATTCAAATTCCAAGATCCATGTTTATGAACTCTCCTCTGCAGCTTATCCCACGGGTTTTATGTTGGGTTACGGTCAGTCTGGGATGGCCGTGGCAAAACCGTGATTCTGGGGCGGGTGCATCATTTTTGTGTGGATTTCAGCTTTGGACCATCGTCCTGTTGGAAAACCCAAACATGGCCCAGTTCAAGCTGTCTGGCAGAAGCAGAGGTTTTCTTTCAATAACTTATGGTCCGTGATTGAATCCAATGATACCATGAATCCTAACAAGTTCTTCAGGGCCTTTGGAAGAAAAAACAGCCGAACATCAGAGATCCACCATGTGCTTCACAGTGCGGATGAGGTTATTCACTGAATGGCTATTTTTGTTTTAACGCCAATCACATCAGTGTTTTTTTTTTTTTTTTTTACTTATTATTATTATTGCCTTAAAGCTTTATTTTGGTCTCATCTAACCCTGAAACTCAGTCCCATGCAAGAATCAGAACTATTTGAAAAACAGTTGGCACATTAATTTGTTTTTTTTTTTTTTTTTTGATGACAACAAAAGCTTTTTTTTCTGGAAACCCAGCCAAACGTCTAGTAACTGTGTAGATGGAGTCTGATAGTAGTTTTGGAGACTTTTGACCCATAAAAGACATAACTAATGTCTGCAGTTCTCCAGCAGCCATCTTTGAGATGAGGGGTCGAAGTGCTTTATAAAATGAAATAAGCTATATACAGTATATATGATGAAAATGAGCAATTTTATTCATATTATATTCTACAAGGTTAGGGGGGCGCTACTCAAAGACCTCCATGTTTTAAGAGACTATCTAACTAACGTGCACAGAGGGAGACAAGTTTTTGCGATCGTTGGCTCAAACTCAGACTTAGAAGCAGAGGATTCTATAATGAGGTTAGCATCTTTGCTAGTTGTTTACAAAGAAGCTGCAACACAAATGACCACGAAGCAATAAAAATCTTACCTCTGATTCTGACATCACTTCGGCAAGAATAAAAATTACGATTGGACGATTTTGACTTTTTGCCATGAGATGAGAACTCCGCGCCCTCCAGGGTTTGTGGGAGCAGCGGTGAGGCGTGATGATGTCATTTATCATCCGTGCTGGTGGGACGTCGGCACAGAGATAAAAGAGCCTGGTGCTTCATAACGCGAGGGAGAGATTTGGGGAAAATGACTCAGTGGACCTTTAATGACATGATGATAGAAGATTATTTTTATTAAGCTGGTTGCAGTCATGGATTAATGAGAATGACAGGAAGGGCTGTTCCAGAACTTTCCTGCTGAAGCTGTCAGACGAGTGAACATCGATGAGCCGCGCTCGCCTCATGCCACTGCATTTCTGGAGCGTTGGATGGAGTGAAGAACCGCAAACTCCAGCTAAACTATTCACCAGGAGTCTGATATTAGAGGCATAAAGGTTTTGCCCTAAAGGAAAAGATCTGGAGCTTTTCCATTGTAATGCAGCCTGGTCCAAAAGACGACCTCAGCTAACTGGCCGGGACTGGGCTACTGCCAAATATTCCTTTAATGATTTTAATGAGCCGCCGCAACAATTAACCCTTAGAGCGCTAAATGCAGCTATTGTTGCTCAATAATGTAAAATATCAGAATCAAAGCTGTTGAAAACCTATCATGTGGCAACTTGTTTAAAAGAGCTCCCGCAGGGGAGCTCTTTTAAACAAGTTGCCACATGATAGGTTTTCAACAGCACAAGGTAATTAGATTTTTAAAAATATATATTTTAGCGCTCTGAGGGTTAATAGTCATTTTGTAAAAAATAAAATAAATTAAAAACCTTTCAGGCAGCAGTGAATTTAACCTCATAACCCCTTGTTCGACTGTTCAGGGGAATAAGTAAGAAATAATTCCAGAAGAAACCCTCCGTTTCTCTTATCACGGAAACTGCAGTCGTGCCCAAGAGGTTTACAACACTGCAGAATCCCTGAGACGCCTCGTACAGAAGCGGATTGAAACGGATAATCGCGCGACTGTGCTGAATCAGGGTTCAGACTTTCAGTCTGGAGGGAGACTCGCTCTCATCCGAGTTTTCCTCCGTTCGTATTTATCACGCAGTGTCCGTTCTCTTTTAGGTGCGAGACAACCCAAAAATAAAGAAACCGTTTGTTTTTAAATTGTTCTATTGTGGTGAGAGCTTTTGGACTTCCCAGCACCTCAATTCCGAAGATGAATGTGGCGCGCTGATTTGGTCCGAGGGAGAGACACAAAGGTCTTCAATCACTCCGTCCATGAAAGATCATTATTGGTTTCCTTGCTCTCCGTTCTATTTTAATCAGTGTAGAAAGCGGGGGCGATTACAGCCTGGTTTCTGGCTAACGCTGTAGTGATTAATATGGAGTCTTTATCTGCTTTGTTCTACTGCTGGCATGATGTATTTAGCATCTGTCTGGTGCTTGTTAATTGGGCTCTTGGTCCATGGATATAGATTCCCTCTCTCCCGTCTCCCCTATAATGTAGCTGATAGATGCAGAATCTATCAAAACTCATTTTTATTTGGTCCCAATTAGCTTATTAGGGCCCTGACCTTGCGTAGATAAGACACTGTTTATGTCTCTCAGAATACTGTTAAAGTTGAGACGTAACAATAATTACCTTCAACTGAGTCACGTCAGTTTGGGAAATTACATTAACTTACGTTGCAGCCAGGCTTGTTCACTCAGCTTAAAATGTTCAATTGAATGGTTCTGTTTGTCTGTTTCTCTGTCTGTTAGTTTGCAATTTTTAGCAAAATACAACTGGCTACATTTCATTCCAAGTTAGCTCATATTGCTGGCACTGGCATCCAGTTTGGGCCCATTGAAAATGATGACTCTAGCCTCAAGGTTAAGGTCAAGATCACCAATTAATGGGACCATGACCTTTGACCTCAAAGATTTTGGCATGTCCTTGTTCTATGAGTGATTTCATGGTTTATCTGTATGTCAAATGCGTGTGCTGTGTTTGGAAATGTTACTGGCCACATCGCTGTTATTGTAAAATGTGCCAGGTTATGCCACACAGAATCGAATCCGTGGTCAGGTCTGTGCCACAGTGGGTGACATCACCTGCAGTCGCGCACGTTCACCCTGCCCTCGATCCGACTCTTGAGCTGGAAAGGTGAAGAGCAATAAAATACAGCTACAAACTGCAGAAGCCAAAACATAAATCAATCTTCACAAGCTTTTACTCTTCATTAAAACTCAAAATCACTTCTCATTCCATCCACTCTTTTAATAAATTAAGCCGTACATCACCAATGAGGTGAGGCAGCTTGACTCATTAAAGAATTTGCCAATGGGGTAAAACAACTTAAAACAAGTTAAAACTGTGTTCTGGAGACAAAGAAATGAGATCATTTAGTCTCATTATGAGACCAAAGCATTTAAGACTGACTTTCACGCCGCATGAACAAAATTGTTGCTGCACTGTACAAATCCCAGCCTCTGTATTAGGCTTGAAAATATGGCGGAAGTGGGGCTTGTTTGATAGGCAGTGCCAAACACGCTCTTGTCTTGGGTTTCGGTCTCTATTCTTCCCCAGAGCAAGCCCTCACAGATACGCGCATAAAACGCATCCGCTTCATATCTACGAAGCTTTTCAAATGACATGCAGCTCAGTATCTTGTTCTATCTCCTCATGACACCACAGTCTTCGATGGTCAAGCCAAGCAGAAGAACAGGCGTGCGATGGAGTGATGATCAAACTAAATAGACAAATGTCCCACCTAATTGGATTTGAAATCATTTCCAGAATGAAGTTAGTTGTATCTGAGTGATATCCCTCTTTGAATTGCATAAGTGTCTTCGCTGGATTAGTGGCTTTACAGTTCTTATGAAATTAATTATTTTTATTTCCGCCCCATCTTGATTGTGTTTATTTGGCTGGAAACGACTGTCATGTTGTGTTTTGACCCATGCCTGCTCTTAGAATGGCTTTCTGTCATTTTGTATGGCAAGTTCATCACACCCATCTGTACACTGCAGATGTATACAATCAATAGGAAGCGGCTGACAGCTTGAAATACAGTAAGTTATCAGTTTTACTGTGTTCATTGATCAGTTCATAACTCCCTCTACTGGCTGATTGAGGATATTTCATCAAATCTGAACCCCCCTTGCAGATATAGGAAGTTCTTTACTTCCTGTTAGCATTAAATGCTTTGTCCCTTGTTCCCGGAAACAAGTGGTTTGAAATATAGATACTATTGACCTTCGGCTTCATGGTAAAACAGTTCAATCTACAGTGAAAAGCTGAACAGTCAAATTTTCAATCCAACATCTGAGTAAATGTCTCACTAAAATTTTAGAGCTATAAACTACAAGTAAATTCAGCCAACATTTGCTGGCTACTCAGTTGACTGAATTTACAAACAGGTGCAAGTTCACACGTGAATGTCTGCGACTCAGTGACTTGGTAAGTTAGCTCAATAGTAATAGTGTTTGCTCAATGCTAAAATATAGTGGAAATAACTACAAAGGTGCTAACGAAATTACATTTGTTTTCTATTAAATTACGCAAATCAATTACGCATGTGATAAATAGAATCTTATACTCTTGGTTATGTCATATGAAAGTTTTGAAACTAGTTTAATAAATTTTGGCTTTGTAGCTTGCTAAAGCTTGCAACAAAGGCAAAATTTACTCAACTTGTTGACAAATGACATTTCCACTCGTGTAAGATCCTCTATGTAAGTTATGCCCACTGTACACACTATGAGCTGTGAAGCTCTGCTTTAATGACCGAGTCGAGTGGCCAAAATTCAAAGGCAAAACCGGGGAGATGGGGAACCAAAATAAACATGGTCGTCATAATGAACACTGTTCGATTTAAGTGATATGTGATCGCAAAAAAAAAAAAAAATTATAATAAAGGAAATGAGCAAAACTTAACAACTAATGTATATGGAAGCAGCAAGGAGAATATATTAGAAACTAGAAGATGTAGAAACTATCCAATCAGAAAGAGATGAGATACACTGTATTGAACTTTTTGGGGTTCAAGTTATCCTCTGTATTTGACCCATCCTAGTTACTTAGGAGCAGTGTGGAACACAGTGCTATAGAGCATGTCTTTCTAAAGGACCACACTGGTAGGAGAGTTCCAGCATGTCTTTCTAAAGCCAGAGCCTTGGTCAGGGACACTGGTATGGAGCCTTGGTCCCTAGGATAGAGCATGCCTTTCTAAAGCCAGAGCCTTGGTCAGGGACACTGGTAGGAGTGTTCCTATAGAGCATGTCTTTCTAAAGCCAGAGCCTTGGTCAGGGACACTGGTAGGAGAGTTCTTATAGAGCATGTCTTTCTAAAGCCAGAGCCTTGGTCAGGGACACTGGTAGAAGTGTTCTTATAGAGCATGTCTTTCTTTAAAGCCAGAGCCTTGGTCAGGGACACTGGTAGAAGTGTATAGAGCATGGAGCCTTGGTCAGGGACCCTATAGAGCATGTCTTTCTAAAAAGCCAGAGACCTTGATGTAAAGCCAGAGCCTTGGGGACACTGGTAGGAGTGTTCCTATAGAGCATGTCTTTCTAAAAAGCCAGAGCCTTGGTCAGGGACACTGGTAGGGAGTGTTCCTATAGAGCATGTCTTTCTAAAGCCAGAGCCTTGGTCAGGGACACTGGTAGGAGTGTTCCTATAGAGCATGTCTTTCTAAAGCTAGAGCCTTGGTCAGCCTTGGTGGACACTGGTAGAGCAGTCTTTGTGTGTTCCTTGGTCAGGGACACTGGTAGGAGTGTTCCTATAGAGCATGTCTTTCTAAAAAGCCTTGGAGGCTTGGTTCCTATAGGGTCTTTCTAAACACTGGTCATGGACACTGGTGTGTTCTTACAGAGCATGTCTTTCTAAAGCCTGAGGCTTGGTCAGGGACACTGGTAGGAGTGTTCCTATAGAGCATGTCTTTCAGTGGTGGCCAGGACTCAACCCCAGAACGGGGCCACCAAAAGCCCCTCTCTCAATGATGTAGACAGGTACCACACAAACCAAACCGAAATTCCTACAAGCATGAGGAGCAATACCTAGCACAGGACAAATTAACAAGATTACAATAAACAACAAGCAAAACAAGGGTTTGAGCAACCAAGGAACAAGAAGCAGGTACAAACAGCCAGACCCGGACTTTATAGTGACTCTGAAAAGTGAAAGAAAAACAGTAAAAGTAGCCACTTGTGGTCATTACATACCCTGACAAATCTGACTAATAACCACTCATATTCACTGTGAGAGTCTAGATCATTATTTGGTTGAATCGATACAGATGTGACTTGAAGAACCTTGACTCAGTTCACCCCGCACTCGCCAAGCATAGCAGTCCCATCATAGCAGCTCCCCAGTGGTGCCAACTGGTACCGCACAAACCATCCAGTCAAAAAGCACGAGGGAGAGGCCTCCCACTGTCTCCTCTTTCTCAGAAAGATTATCGTAGTTTCGAGAGGCACAGACGGCTCTGCGCTAATTAAATCCTGTGAGACCGCTGCACTTTCCCTGTTACCAACATAATGTCTGTTTATGAAGTGCTTTTCCCACCTCCCGCCATGATATTAATAATCTCGCCTTTCATCACAAGTACACTGATCCAGTAAACAAGCTCTGCGTTCAAAGGTCTCTTAGCATCTTATAGTCGTCTCGTCCAGCTCCTACAGAGAGTACAGCACAGATAGATCATTAAGGCCACTGAAACTCCCTCGACAGGTCCAAACCATTTCCAATAAAGTCTTGGAAAGTCTTCTTACAGCCTGTGAGTGCTTTAAACCACTAATTCCTTTGCATCTCTCTCTCTCTCTCTTTTTCACACACACCTCTCACTGCCTTGCAATCACCTCTCTCTATTTTTTTCACACCTGAAGCCTCAAGGCCATTAAAAACACATTTTCTTTAACCTCCCCCTCCATAAAGAGGCCCAGCATTTCTATTATAATGGCCATACTCTGAGCACAGGGCCTCGTCCTGCTGTGTGCTCAAGCGTAATGGAAGCAGGGTCCATCCCATAATCACACATGCTAATGGAGACGTGAGGTCACACCGTTGTTTAAATGGAGTGGAAAGCTGCAGCACATTGGTTTAACGGAGTGGCTGCATTCAAAAAATTCTTTTTGCTTAGAAAGGTTCCAAACTCCTTGAAAATGACCCAGAAATATTCACTTGGCAGCCAAGTGCTGTTTGAGTTCTCTAAATGGTAAGGAAAGGTGCGTCACTGCTTCCTAATTTATCTCCTTCAGCATAGGGTTCACTGGATCATCCTTTACAAAAAGAAAGGAGATAATGTCATCCCACAATTCCATGCGGCAGCCATATTTAAAATGATGCAGCATCCATTCTCTGTTCTCGAAAGCAAATATACATGTAGGGCAAGGGACACATGATTGCATCGCCTAGCGTACGTGCAGTCGGACTTTCTTTGCAGTGCAGTTCTCCTTACGTACGTTCTCATGAATTCTCCTGTACATCTTCCCTTAACCTCATGACATTGTCTGTTGATGTTAAAGAAAAGAGGTCAGGAATTAGACAATAGGAGGTAATTTTTTGACTACTGAAATGCAGCCCAGGTTTTAATGAGATGTTTACCAAAGTCTCGACCCCTGGATTTCACGCAAAGCGACCTTACAACATGAAGAAGAGTAAGAAAAACCAGAAGAAGAAGAAGACATTGGTTATAATTGAAATAGAGCATTTCATTCATTATCTTTTGCAAAGACGCTACACAGAACAGTATCAGGCAAAGTGTCCCTTAATTCCAATGATGTAAAATCTCCTCCAGTTGGGAGAAAACCTCTCAAACGAACAGAACCCAGCTATAATGGGCAAGCCCACCCTCGGCTGGCCTGCAGTGCTGTGATAATCGCATATATCAACATTGTGACGGGAGGACCATCAGTTACTTCATATATTAGCTAAGAAATAGAAAGTTTAAATAAGGGAAAAATGGCAGACTGTCTGTCTCTGTAACTCCAGGAGGTGGGAAGGCCTGAGCACAAATGTGTACCAAAAAACTGGAAATGAAGGTACACCTTATTGAAAACTGTGGGGCCATTAATCCCCACCCCCCACCCCACACACACACACACACACACACACACACACACACAGTGTGCAGGTCGGTCTCTGTGCAGCACTCAGGGACCAGCTCTAGTTATGAGGCGAGAGCCTTTGTCTGGCACTATGTCAGGAGTACTTATGTTGCGTTTATTTACCTCATGCATATTTATATTAGTCATTATAAACAATTAATGAATAATAAAAACTCATCACTTTAAATAAACTAGTGTTGTGTCATACAATGTAGTTCAGTACACCTTGAGTCTCCAGGAGTTTTTGAAACACTCCTCGTTGAAGAGCACCAGGTTAACCCATAAATGGTTGATTTCTGACCTCATAATCTCAGTATTAGTCGGGCTGTGAGTAAGTCAAGCTGAGCAGCTGGGATGCTGATGTCATCATTTAAACTGCAAAAAATCTTCCATCTTTATTAATCTCTAACTCTAAATATAAGTCAAAACTGACCCAGCTTACTGTCGTACGAAAGTAAAATGAATGTAATCATTTGTAATATTTAAAAAAAAAAAGGGAAGGGGGGATGGAATGTGTGGAATCCTGATTTGTGAAATGCATTGTTTCCAAGGAAACAACAACAAAACATTTAGCTATGCACCAATTAGTCTTGAAAATGAATCGATTCAGGTTTTTCTTGACCCATGTTATGCATAGTAAGCATTATGAGGTGTTCGATATGTTATGCATCAGAGGGTTGAAAAAAAATCACTCAGTCGTGGCTCTTTGAGTTCTAGTGAAGGGAAAGTGACTCATGCGGCCCAAAGAATCGATGCTGATGGAGACGGGTGGAGGCAGTAAGGCACTCTGACATGTCCATGATGGATCTTTATGACGAGGACGAGAGCTTTCAGTGACCTTCGTCGCCCGGTGATAAAATGGAAGCCTTTCTGCCGTTACTACTTACTGCCATGGACGTTTCGACCCATTTGTCTTCGCCCATATTTTTTAAAAATCCAAGACTAATAACCACCAAGCTTTCATGTGCAGTCAAATAAAGCGTAAAGGAGAGCAGGAAAGCCAAATACACTAGCAATTACTGCCTGGTCTTCAGTAGACGAAGGTAGAAAAATCACACGTTATTTTTTTATTCCTCCTGGGCACAGTCGGCATTCAAAGGATAGTTCACTGAACTATTATCTTGTCAGCAGCATTCTCTTGGTAATGACTGAAATTTTTATCGCAAAGAGAGCTTCTTGTTTCTCTTATTTTAAATATTTATGCACAATTGTATCTGCAGACCTGCTGTCTCAGTGCACTCAAGATACCAAATGCCACACATCTTGTGTCTGTCTGGTCACACGCACTTCAGTGCCTGCAATCCTCCAGTCATGTCACACCAGAATTACCCAGTTCAGTCAGGTGATCAGCCATCCTATTAGTCCAAAGGGGCCAATCCCACAATCAGGTTGGGTTAATCCCTCCCTCTTTTGGTGATGTTATGGTTAAATGTACCAGTACAGTCAGAGCTTAGTTGTTTATTGAGAATAAGAGTTAAGCCTGATTCTCTGCTTATGAGAAAGCCTGCTAAAAAGAACAGTATGAGTACACAATGCATCTACTGTGTCTACAATCTCTGCCACCAGATCTTTTCACTTGTTGTTATAATCCTACAACATCTTGTTCTATAGGAATAATCAGTCAGTCACTTTTTCATCATTTCCAGAAACTCAAAAAAACCCTGAATGTCCTTAGGTCACTTCCTGTCTCACTTGTGAGATGTTGTTATGGGTCTGTAGTTTCATGTTCCTGTCATCCAACCGGATGAGATGTTTTCACAAGAGGTGACTGACCCCTCAGGAAGAAAAGATGAGCATCCAGGCAAAAATATTAAACACTAAAACAGAGGGAAGGATGGGGCAGGGAACAGGGTGTGAACTGACCCTGAAATGCCAAGCGCATAATATTTATTCAGATTATTTTAAAACACTCGGTGATGCTTCCATTGTGAATATGTACCATACTATATTGTCCCTTGAGGTGATTCCAATTGCAGTATTTCCCTACAGACGCAACCTGTTGAATATCCACTTTTTCAATGTTCAGTTACAACTTTCGAGATTTTATACTTTTTTCAGTTTCAAAATCTTACTCAGAAGCAAAGAATGATGCAGCGAAGTTTTTGAATGATCTCTACCCACAATGAGAGCCGGTGTGGTCAAAATGAGATTCATCAAATGTTGTGTTTTGCAGTTGCATCTCGGTTTTCTGCAGTGAAACCAAAACATTCCTGGTTTAAACGGGAGCAGGAAATTGATTAGCTCATTTATTCCACAGTACATGAAACTTCACTGTGCTCGCCACTCTTGCACAAGCTGTGTGTGTGCGTGTGTGTGCGTGTGTGTGTGCATGTGTGGACGTTCATGTATGTGTTTGTATGCTTATTTGTGGGCATAAAAGTCTGCTCTGTGTGTGTCTGAAAGTGTTGTATTAGCTACACAGTGAGGACCAACACTTTTTGAAGAGAGGATATGTTGGGCAGTCTTCGCACAGGCAAACTGTGACTTATTGGTAATTCTACCATTCATTTCAGCAAATTCTGCATTTTGATTTGTTAACATCAGGTATCTATTCACCGGTAAACTACCTCGCACTGGGTCAAGACCTCGCGCTGCGTGAAGAGCTCTCGCTTGATTATCGAGCCACTTCAATAGAAAACGTAGGATATTAATTTCCATGTCCAAAAAAAGGCGACCGCTATGGCGTCTGACATTCCCACTTCAAACTTCGACTTCGGAACTTTAGAGTGTTGACAAGAGTCATGGTAGAATGGAGATAAACCTACCGTTTTTTTTTCGAGCACTCTGTATTTATCGTAGGCTAGATACCTGGAAATTTACATTTGAAACCAATTTCCAGGTATCTAGCCTACGATAAATACCTCGTGTTCGAAAAAAACTGTAGATGGACTGCCTTTATATAGCGCTTCCTAGTCACATGACTAACCCCAAAGCGCTTTACAGTTATGCCTCTCATTCACCCTGATGGCAGAGGCTGCCGTGCAAGGCGCCACCGTGCACATCAGGAGCAGTGTGGGGTTCAATGTCTCGCTCAAGGACACTTCGACACGCTCTCTGGAGGAGCCGGGGATCGAACCAGGAACCTTCTGATTCCTAGACCAACCGCTCTACCTCCCGAGTCATGCCGCCCATTGGTTATGGTTACGGTTACGGTTACGGTAACGGTTTGGGTCAGGCTGGCATTGGTTATGGTTAAGATCAGGGAAAGTCTGTAGAGACATACAAAGAATGAATGAATGGAGTCCTTGCAACATCTACATAAGGACAGAAGAACAGGGATATGTGTGTGTGCATGTGTGGGTGGGTGGGTGTGTGTGTGTGTGTGCGTATGTGTCAGTGTTAGAGCATGCAAGCGTGTGTGTCAGTAAAGATGGAAAAACTGAAAAAAATAATGGAAGTTTTCCTGGCACAAAACACAGCATGTAGGCTGGTGAGTGCATTGAAACATAATGGATGTCTGATCTCAGGCGGTGCTTTAAAAAGATAAAAGTAATTGGCAAGTTTTAATTTTAATGAGGGGGTTTAACCTCGCCTTGGCTGATATTCCGTCTCTTTGTCTACTTCGTCCAGTGCTTTAGTCTGTCATTCTCCGCTCAGAATCCGTCTGAAGTCAAACTGATTGCATGACTGAATAGACGCAAGGCTGACCCGGGGTATTTGCAATAATCTCTGCCTTGAATCCTGCTGTCCATGAGAATGTGTTCGATCACAGCCTCTTTGTCACAATTTCCTGTCTCTTTTAGCCCCTCTGATTCGGACTGTACTGCAGAGGAGCTCGTGCTGACCTCACAGGGGGCAGGGAGGGGTAATGGTTGGTACTCTCTTTCTCTCTCTCTCTCTCTCTCTCTCTCTCTCTCTCTTTCTCTCTCTCACACTGTGGCCTTGCTACCATTGCCACTCTTAAAATTATTATTTTTTTGCCACAAAATTTCCAAGGAGCAGAAAACTTAGACCCACAATCAATTAAACTTGATGGTTACACTAATGGACCGATAAGTTACACTGAAATAAGTGCAGAATTGATGTGAAGGGTGGGTTTTAGTAATAAGCAAATAAAATATGACTGGAGCTGGTAATGCTAGGCAGTGCTGCCATTTTGAAGGGGAGGTATATTACAGAATTTTGCGGTGTGGAAGCAATTTCGAATATGCAGCAAAACTGTTAAGGTTTGGGCCTTTCAGCCCCTCCCCTTCCACGTTCTTCTGCCTCCACCGTGATTGGCCTCAGCTGGAGCCAGTTACGGTGGAACCAGTTAAGGTGGAGGCAGTTGCAGAGTATTTAGGGCTGGCAGGCGCCAGTCCTGGTGCTCTGCATTTTCCTTAGCCACAGCTGGTCTGTGTGTCTGTTTTAGCTGCCACTTTGTCTTGTTTCTGTCTTTCTTTGTACTTCAGTTCTTGTTTGTCTAGTAGTTTGTTTTTTCAGTAAATCAATTCTTCACCCCCAGCCTTGGCACTGGAGTCTCCTCTCGCCCAAGCCCACGGTCTTAGTGCCCGCCGGATTGCCGTTTGCTTCCGGCAGGGTGCAAACCATAACAGAAACATTCAAATGTTTGATAAATGTGCTAGAAAGTAATTTTTAAAAAGTGGTATTTTCTCACTAACAGGCTTTCCCTTTATGTATGTTGGATAAATGTTCTCATCGATCATTGTTTTTTTGTTTTCATTCATATACTCAGAGGCAATGAAAACGCAACAACAGTTTGGATTCAAATAATTTTGTGACTATAATTTATTTTCTTATTTTAACAATTCAAATATGTTGGATGGGTTGACTTTGATGAATTAAATGTGTTAATGGGCCGATTTGGACAATAATAAACAGATGCATTAAACATAACGAGTACAAGTTGAAAATGAAAAATCACAACAAGACTGAACGGAACACACATTTAAAAATGAACTCAAAAGAAAAGTCAATATCGGGTGTGACCCCCACGAACATCAGCACAGGCAGTACAACGTCTCCTCATGGACCTGACTAAGCGTCTTAGGTTGTCTTGGGGAAGTTGTCGCCACTCTGCCTGTAGTGCATTCTGGAGTTGCTGCCTGGTTTGAGGTCTGGGTACTCTTGATGAAAGAGCTTGTCCCAGTTGGACGTACTACACCCAAAACGTACTGATGCTGGACGTACTACACCCAAAATGGTGAGCCACTTGCTGGGCACTTACTCCTGCCTCTAGCATACCCAGGGCCCTGTTCCGTTGTTCAGTTGACAGACGTGGCATTATGACACTTAAATATGTTTTTTGTGTGGCTTTTATCATGCCTTTATATAGGGAAGACAACCCTTCCTTCATTTCAACCACTGTACTTGCACAACTCCTAATCCCATATGTTGTACTCAATATGGATTGATGAGAGTCCAACTCACACTGTTGAGTTACATGATGATCATTCATGTGTAACGAGGTACACATTGTGACCCCAATGGTCATTTAGGAACTCAAATGGGACTACTCAGGTCCTGAGCAAAAATAAACCAAAATTTAGAGTGTTGCATTTTCATTGCCTTTGAGTATAGTACATTATTTACATTCAGCCAGTTTGATTGCACATTTAAAGGGAATGTTTTATTTGTTGATTCTTAAGTTTCTGTACTCTAAATTTTGTTTCTGTGCTAAAGTCGGCTGAGCTTTTTTAATATGAAGCTGAAATGATGCACTGAAAGCAGTTACAACAGTTGGAGCCACTTGCCTCGAAAGAAATAGACAACAAACAAGCAGTTTTTACGACAAAATCCTCAGGGGTAGTATGCAGATATTGTTTTGACTCTCAAGGGTTTTAAAAAGGAAAACTGCGCAGTGTTGCGTTTGGCGTGCAGACTCGGTTTTTCTGGGAAAATTTTCCGTCACTAATTGTTACTGACTACGCTTCAGCGGTCACAGATGGATGAGTCACTAATCTGAGAGCTCTTGTATTACACGAGGAGCGTAAAATTATGCGACAAAGCAAAACTGTCAGAAAAGCTGATGTGCCGGGACTTATCTTTTAGAAAGAATAACGCTGACAGCAGAGGGGTTGGAATGACAAAAGGAACAATGAATTTCAACAACTCATAATTGATGTTAGGATTTGTTCCTTTTCAAATGAAATCATTCCCTTTTTTTGTGATGTTTGGCGGGTGCAGTGCAGATACCGTGGAGCAATACTCATCACTGTTTTTTTTTGTTTTCCTCTGCTTTTTACTTACTACCAATGTGGGTTAGTCATACAATTGCGGCTGCATGTTGGTTCCAATCAATCTGCAATAATGTCCATTGTGCAGGATTAATATTACAAACCTAATTGTGAGAAAAAAGGTTGCTAAATCTATTTACACTCTACTATATCAGAAACAGCACAATAACGCATTATTTGGTGTTCTATGTAACTTGTAAACTAAAGGTGCTGTTAACAATTTTTGCTGTTGTTGTTGTTAAAACAACTGTTAACCCCTTAAACTCTAATTTTTCACTTAAGGTTCTCCTAAATTTTCTCATATTGTAGGACAGTGTCACAAACATATTCTGTATTTGCTGGTTGCAGCGCTTCACTGAAGCTGCATCACACTTATATTGAGAGAAATATTCAAACCCAGGACACCATGTTTTTATGGCCACAGCATTACATCAAATGGAAAATATCTAGATCTTGCACATCATTTTATACACATTTCCTTATAATTCAACAGGACATATGTGGGATCATTGGAAGTGCGGGATCTCAACTAGAATTTAAAGTAGGCCTGAAGTTCCAAAGATCTGAATACAGCAGTTGCATTTGAAGGACCCTTAACTGGGTCTGTGGGTTTTATGGAGTTAAACAGCTCAACGTTCTGACAGGCATCACCAATAGAGAGAGTTTGGTCAGTAACGTAGTCCCTCCAGTCCCTCCCGTCACAGAGCATGTAAAATCGCTGCAGTAAAAGACGCTCGGGTTTTATGGTCAGTCCCGGTGTCTCCTTCATGCTTCAGCTCATACCTTATATTTTAATTTCTGTTCATGTAAGCCTCTGATTCTTCGAGGTATCGGTATGACCGAAGTGTATTTTTCTTTTGACTTGGGGCAATTCACTGAAGCAGGAGTGGCATTTGTTTAAGTTCCAGATGTCTTTGTGAACTTCAAAAATTCATCATTGTAAAACTTGATGTGGTACAAAAGAGTAGAGAAGTAGTTATACTAGGGCCTTTTAAGATGTAAGCCTAATTACATTGTGGTCATGCTCAGTGGTCCGACATTTTATGATATTAACCTCAAAGGTTTGTGGTCAGTGAAACAAACTTAAATATTACTGCATTTTGGTCAGGGCAGCAGTCTAGTGAAAGTCCAAAAATTATATTCGCAGGGATTTGTTTTTTTTCATTTTCATGAAGAATAATCATTCCTGATAATGAATGTCAAAAACTGTCATGTGATCTACCTATGATTCATGATTATAGCTGTAGATCACACAGCGATTTACCTGTGATTCGTGACAATAGCTGTAGATCATACAGTGATTTACCTGTAATTCATGATAATAGCTGTAGATCATACAGTGATTTACCTGTGATTCATGATAATAGCTGTAGATCATACAGTGATTTATCTGTGATTCATGATGATAATAGCTGTAGATCATTTACAGATGACAATTTATCTGATTTAATTCATGATAATAGCTGTAGATCATACAGTGATTTACTGTAATTCATGATAATAGCTGTAGATCATACAGTTTATAGCCTGTGATTTCTGTGATTCATGATAATGGCTGTAGATCATACAGTGATTTATCTGTAATTCATGATAATTTAGATCCTGTGATTCATGATAATAGCTGTAGATCATACAGTGATTTATCTGTAATTCATGATAATAGCTGTAGATCATACAGTGATTTACCTGTGATTCATGATAATAGCTGTAGATCATACAGTGATTTATCTGTAATTCATGATAATAGCTGTAGATCATACAGTGATTTACCTGTGATTCATGATAATAGCTGTAGATCATACAGTGATTTATCTGTAATTCATGATAATAGCTGTAGATCATACAGTGATTTACCTGTGATTCATGATAATAGCTGTAGATCATACAGTGATTTGCCTGTGATTCATGATAATAGCTGTAGATCATACAGTGATTTACCTGTAATTCATGATAATAGCTGTAGATCATACAGTGATTTTATTCCTGTAGATCATACAGTGATTTTCTGATATGATAGCTGTAGATCATACAGTGATTTACCTGTGATTCATGATAATAGCTGTAGATCATACAGTGATTTAGATCATACAGTGATTTTACAAGTACCTGTAATTCATGATAATAGCTGTAGATCATACAGTGATTTACCTGTGATTCATGATAATAGCTGTAGATCATACAGTGATTTACCTGATTCATGATAATAGCTGTAGATCATACAGTGATTTATCTGTAATTCATGATAATAGCTGTAGATCATACAGTGATTTACCTGTGATTCATGATAATAGCTGTAGATCATACAGTGATTTACCTGTGATTCATGATAATAGCTGTAGATCATACAGTGATTTACCTGTGATTCATGATAATAGCTGTAGATCATACAGTGATTTACCTGTAATTCATGATAATAGCTGTAGATCATACAGTGATTTATCTGTAATTCATGATAATAGCTGTAGATCATGATTTACCTGTGATTTACCTGTGATTCATGATAATAGCTGTAGATCATACAGTGATTTATCTGTAATTCATGATAATAGCTGTAGATCATACAGTGATTTACCTGTGATTCATGATAATAGCTGTAGATCATACAGTGATTTACTTGTGATTCATGATAATAGCTGTAGATCATACAGCGATTTACCTGTGGTTCATTATAATAGCTGTAGATGACACTGTGATTTACTTGTGTTTCATGATACTAGCTGTAGATGACAGAAAATAAACATTCTGTATCATTATTCCATTACTTTTGGTAAGTCATGTCAAGTTATGCTTTGATGTGATGCAAAGTACAACTCCAGTTCTCCAGTTCTTGTTCCAGTCATAATTTAGATGACATTAGATCATAAATTTATCAATTCGATTGCTTAGATTGTGTCTTCATGATAATAGTGAGATATATATATATATATATATATATATATATATATATATAGATCATACAGTGGACACTTTTATCCAAATCTACAGTGATTTACTGTTGATAATAGCTGTAGATTAAGTGTAAATTCCTGTATAAAAATTGGGTGGGATTTAGTCATAATTGACAATGTAACACAACAGACCAGACAAGATACAATCGAAATAGAGCATTAGTGGAGTGTAAAGTAAACGTTTGGCAGTATGATACACAATGAGCAAATTTTGAGATAAGCCTAGGGCTGCGTTCAAATAGTCAAAAAGTTGCGTCCTATCATCCTATTTCTAACCACTTTTCTTTAACCTCGATGGAAACCTTCATGAGGTTAAGCAAAGGTATAAAGGGGAATTCATAAAGGCTTAGGAAGACAACCACACTGCTGAGAGAATCCGAATGCACTTACAGTAGACGATGTGATCGTGCGTCTCTTGCCAATCATATTCATTCATTTTTGTGCTTGGCCACATGCATGGTCATCACTGTAAATATAGCTGCCGCACAGAGGTGTAGGATGGAATTATCTCCTTTCTTTCAGAAAAGGATGGTTTACTGTACCCAATGCAAAAGGAGATAAGTTAAGAAGCATTGAACACCTTTGCTAAACATTTAAAGAATTCGGACGCACTTATCATGGCTGCCATGTAAGCACTTCCAGGTCATTTCCTTGGAGTTAGGAACTTACCTGCAAAAAAAAAAAAAAAAACTGTTTGAAAGCAGCCCAGATGTATTCACTAGTCTGAATTTTGGGTAGTGTACTACGTGATCAGTAACTGCTTTGTGAAATTTAAGTATATCACAAAATCTTTTCTCCATGTTCTGTAATTCTTCAATTTTGTGTACCTCCTTCCCACTCATTGAAAATATAATTTAACACTCTAAACCTCCGATCAGTAGGATGATTGATTTGAATAGTGAGACAGACCTGAACAAGCACTGACACAAAATACCTTCATTAATTTGGCTCATGTTATCGCTCAACAAATAACTGTTATGTGGTTAAATTGTCTTTTCAAGAAATCTGTTCTATTCAGAAAAAAGGGTCAATCCTTTCACATATTGTAACAAGAAAGGTTCGCACATGACTCTCCTTCCAAATACTGTGCAGAGCCTGGGTGACAACCTGCTACTTCAGCAGGCGAGTATCGATCTCGCACTGTTTTATATTCATTGACGTCTGTAAATAAAATTACCAGTGCCGAATGTATTGGCAGTGTTTTATCGACGAAGGAACTGTCATTATACGAACTGAAAGAGCGTGGACTCTGTGTAATGCAGCTGTTTCGCTTGGCTTTATCGATCACGGACCCGTTCTTTTGCAGCAGTAATTTTACAGGTGACTGCTAATGGACGTATGGAGAGAGGGCAGGCTGGGGGCGGTCAGTACTCCAGCATATGTCCTGCTTTTAACATCTGTCCCAGGCAGCCTAAAGCTCGTTTCGCCTAAGGCAGAAGACTGTAGTGAGTAGTCTGTGTTACAGTCAGAGGTGAATGGCCTATAGTCGCTTGGTCTGCATCCATTCCACTTCTCTAAGGTCTTAACACATTTTCACCTATAGCTTGTGAATCAGCAACAGCTTTGTCTTTCTGTGACTGAATTAAAAAACTGAATATTCGTACTTCACCACTCCGATGTCAAGGACTGGCTCTCCCTCTCATTATTTTAGACCATTTAAAATCATGTTGTGCAACAATAAATGCCTTAATAATTCTATTTTTTTCCACTTTAGTTCTGCCGTACAGTCCTGCATTGAGCTATAATTTGATTACTGCATGCAGTTTATTGAATGTACCTTAGCAGTGTCTGGATTACTAGAATGTGCACCCTTGATTGAATAATTTAAGCAGCAAATAAATGCAGTTTATATTCTAAGTTTAGAGTCAGAAGTTGAAATGGGGGGGAGAGGTGCTCTAGCAGTTGTCAAATATTGACGTTTGCAGGTTGCGTTCATGTTTATATCACAGAAATCTCAGGCTCTGCTTTCAGGTTGTTTTTATTAAAATGGCTCCAGCTCTCATTCTGTCCTCGCAGTCACTGTTTTTGTGTCGATCTGGTCCCTGAAACATTTGGAATTATCATTCTCCCAGCTCCTAAGGACACATTTTATTGACTGGTTGTTCATACAGCTTCTCTGAGAATGAATGCTGACTTCTATAAACTTTTGTCATTTTTTATATCTGTTTGTTTCATTCCACCTCATTTTCTTCCACTATACTTCCCATTCTTGTGAAAAATAATCAGTATATATGTCAGTATCTGGTAATCTGTTTATTTTATTTTTCCATTTATTGCTAGTTTTTTGTACTCAGTATTTCTCTGTCAGAGGTCTTTATTTTCAGTGCACTAGCCCTCTCTTTTTTGTTTGTTACTTGGGCATTGATTCCCTTGTTTGGAGCCTCGCCCCCAGTCATGCTTCCTACTTCTCCACAGGCCTGATTTCAGTCCCCCCTTAGTAATTTGTTCTTTTTTATAGCCTTGTGTTTCCACCTTCACTTTGCTAGTCTGTTGCTTTTCTCGAGTCATTTACGAGCTTAGTATTTCACAGTGTTAATTCTCCCAGTTCTGATTTGGTTTTTTTTCCACAGTTTTTGATTTTACCTCGTCCCTTGTGTACTGATATCTACAACTGGTTCACTAACACATGATTCTGTCTCCTTCCTGATTTGGGATTTGACCTTAGGCTTGTTTTACAACTGATTTGGATTTCCCTGTCTGTGCTGAGAGTTGCCTGATTGTTAAAGAACCAGACTGTTTGACCATGAGATACTTTTAATAAAGTCTGTGAAATTGATTTTCTTTCTGTGCCTTAGTCCTGAGTCCAACATCTGTCAGTTAAAATTCAAACACATTTTTGTAATTTAGGTGCTTCTTGAACCAGCAAAAGATTTTGACACAATGTTTTGAATATTCATTGACTTCATTGCTCTGTACTGAGCATGAGAGCTGGAGGTCTCAAGATTGCATCAAGTTCATTTTTTTTGATTGGCAGCATTGCCAGTGTCACCAATTATCTGTTACAATTTAAGTACTAGGTCAATTATGCAGTAAACCTATCACATGCCATTGCCCCAATAAGACCTAAGGCGCTGTCCATAAAAACAGTCTGAAAACTGAGGCATCATTTGAAAACAACTGACTAACACCTGAATGTTTTCTGAAAAATTTGGTAGGATTGTCAAAATTCACTAAAACCTTCATTTCTCAGCCTCTGTAGCAAATAGAAAGATGAAATAAAAACCATTTGAGACCTTAGAACTTTGGCTTTCATTAAAAATTATTGTCATGGTCCTGATGTTTCTTAACATTGTTTTTTCTTTTAATCAAGAGACATTGATTTGTTTAGAAGTGGCACAAATCAAAGTGGCATTTTAACAGAAAGTCAACGTCACTCCCCTCGCTAAGGACATCGGCCATCCTCACCGTCTAAAGAGCAGCTTTGGAAACTTTAATGTGATCCACACAGAGGATAAAAAAATTAAAAATACAAATCCCATAATGCATTTTGCCTTCCCCTCTTAAATTATGATGCAATTCATTGGTTGTGTTTCTTGAAAATGATGCCATCATCTAAAACGTGGTCACGTCACATCAGGACTTAAAGGTAGAAGCACACAGGCATCACTGGGTCTTAAAGGGTTAAACCCTGTGGGGAGGTGAAACAATATTATTTAAAGGATGCAATGTGCAACAGTATAGTATTCCTTTTAAATTATGTAATCATAATTTATCTATGTGCATAGCCCATGTTTTTGAAGGATGAAATAAAAGTTGTTCTTGCCAATACAAACCAATTTAATCTCCTCTGCAATAAAAAAATGGAAACATTTTATGCCCCACATCAGCTGTCTTATTAATTTATTGATCTGTTTGCATGTTCAGCCAGATTGTGTATATGTTTCATTTGATCAGTTACTTGCCTGATCAATATTTTTTGTGATATTAATTATTAAGCGCTGCAGGCTACAGAGGAAAAGGCAGTTGTTTTTACTGCTTAATGGTTTGTGAGCACACGCAACACGAGGAACTGAACATCTTAAAACCTCAATCTTTTTACTGACTTGAAGAACTTCTGCCCTCGTGTTTTCTGGAGTGATCCACTTTTTAATCTCCTCATTTGCAAGATAAGTAGACAGTTCTGGCTGGACGAGCCCTGATTTACCTGTATCGCTGATCTCTCATACATCTGATTTGCAGAAGATACACTATTCTTCCACCCCATTGTTTGTCACATTGCAAAGCTGTTGCACAGAGGAGGGGAGAGGGGCAAGAGAAGTGTTTGTAAAGACATGGCATTTTTTAAATTCCTGCAGACAGGCGAGTTGTTATGTGGGGTTAAAATTTGATTTGTGTCAGTTCCGGGTAAAATTTTATTGTGCTGTGTAGGAAAGCTTTCAGGCATGAACAGGGTAGTGCTTTACCGGTGTGCCATTTGTTTGGTCGTTTCTGATGCCACAGAATTGCGTATAATGTATAAATGGTGTCCTGTGTCATTTCCTTAACATTGCAATGGACTAAGTATCACAGTAAAATGAGAAAAAGGCAAAATTTTGGGTATGTTGTTGGAGGGCTGTCACTAGATGCACGGCTTTAAATATTAAGAATGGTCTTTAAGATGGAATATGTGAGTTTATGCTGACAAAAATTTCTCTATACTTCTCTTCATTTCCTCAATGGTTGAGTTGGGAAAAGCACTAAAAGAAATGAGAAGAGTTGAGACACGACTTGGTTATGTGTTGTATTGTACAGCCATTTCTGGGCCCACACAAATCAGGCCCATTTTACTCAGTACACGTTTGAATATATGACACCCTATGAAGACAAGAGCTCGAGTCAGGACTCACATGGGAGGAATTCTCTCTCTCTCTCTCTCTCTTTCTCTCTCTCACTCTCTCTCGCTCGCTCCCTGTTTTTGTTTATCAAAGCAACTGTTTTCCTGGATTACCCTCACCGTATGTAGTTCCCACAGAACCCAGTTCTCTAATTTCCATTCGCTGTGCACGGCAGACGCTCTCCCTGCGGTGGTTTCAGTAGCACACTTCTGTTCTATCCCTACAGCGCACAAACAGCAATCTGCTTCCCTGTGGCAGCGACAGCTCTCTGCTCTGTGAACCTGTTAACAACAGCGGCACACAGGCAGAAAAAGGTGGCCTGAGTGCACATGAGGTTCTTAAGACTCCTGCGACCTTTGGACACCTGGGCTGTGCTTGAGTTATAATCACCTCCCCAGTGGAGGGTGGGGGGGGGGGGGTAATTCAGGATCATTCCAAAAACTCTAACCCCACCCCACCCCCCCGTCCTGGTCATCAGCCACATTTGGTGTGACATGCGGGCAGTGAAGGCTTTTTATCTTCAGCGAGAATTATTTGAGGTTCATAATAATGCTTTTCGACAGTTATCACGTCAAGTCCCCATGGTGGACAATAATAGCACCACTCATGGGTTTACTGAGAAAAAAAGAAGCTCTTACACCAAACTCACTTTTCTAATTACTGCAGACAATCTCTGACAGCACTGACAGCTGCACAAGAGACTCATATCAGTAGCCTTTTGTCATAAATGGTGCTCGGAATGAAAGGGGAAAAACACAGGGTAAAATGTTGGCCAATATCTTTGCGGACCCTAGGATTAATCTTAAATTGTCAGGAGAAAAAGTGAGCAAGTGTTGGCGAGCGCATGCAGCACAGAGATAGCGAAAGGTAGCAGTCGAAGGCTCGCTCTTGAAGTCCAAATTAACACTTTCAATTTCCCTCTTGAGCTGCTTTTCTGTTGGTTAATATGAAACGGTATTCATGCGCCTCCATTCTTTTATTACAGCGAGATAACAGCTATGGCTAGAGAACAGAACTCGGCGAAATTACAATGAGAAATAAAAGCAAGTGCTAATTCCTCACAGATTCATTCCCACATTTCACAAGTTCGCTGGAGCCAGTCACGATTTGCTGCCTGTGTTTGGAAAAAAGGGTATTTTAATCTCGTAGGAAAATGTTGAATGTACGTAAATTTTTTTTATTAAATATGAGTGGACGTTCAGGTCCACTGAAGATCTGCTGGTAATGGACATTCTCTCCTATTTCCTTTTTTACCGCTGCACTTTAGTATTGCATAAGCAACATATTTGACTAAAACATTTGTAACGCGACTAGAGCCACCAAAGTTTTCAAATCTACAATGGGAAGAGAAATGTTTACATGAGAATCAGAATTATTATGTGGACATGGTGTGGTAAATGTTTTTTTAAATCCGCAATAGAATCCTTAATACCACAATTCAAGTACCACAGCATACTGAAGAATTCTTGCTTGCAAAGTTCATATATTAATTGCAACAGTCGACCATTTTTCACATGGACACTTGTTGAGAATAATCTGCCACAAAACTCATGCTAACTCATGCTGGCCAGGATGAGATGGAGGTTTGCCACGTGAATATACTGCTGAAAAATTAATTTTGAGGATATCAAGTCACTGGACCAAAATCCCAAAAGAATGTCTCCAATGCGGTTCCTTGGTACACGCTTTATTATTTATCTGTGTATTTATATTGTGAATATTCTCTGAACATGGAGAGACTATAAGGTTTAATCATTTCAAATGGGTTCAGAAGCAATACTGCAAAAATGATCTTTATTTTATTTCAGACTGTGTATCTCACATCCATCAAGACATATTATATGATTCAACGTTTTATTTCTACACTATCCTGCCTGGCTGTGAGCTCAGGGCGCACATATGTGATGAATAAATCATGGCTTGAAAGTTTTCTGTCTCCATTTTCATTTTTTCCCTCTTTTTCTGTTTACACGATAAGGATCTCTTGAAGTGACTTTTCATATTTTTTGATTTATGAGTGTGTGATAACTAACTCAGTCATTCGCAAGCAGTTTATTTGAGCTGCGCAGCATGTTCTTTGTTCAGCTTATATTGTAGAGGCTGAAATTACTGACCAAGATGATTGTTTTCCATTGGTTACTCTGTGAATACTGTCGTCATAGTATCAACAATAGATGGTCAAATTAAGTTCAACATGCAATCAAAACATTTTAAACTGTCAGACACAGTCAGAAACAATATATAGTTGTTCAAATTTGCTGCTTTGCAAGAAAAATCTGCTATGACTCAGACATCTTATTCTATTGGGGGAAGTATACAGTTGCTGCTCCATAAAATACATTGTACATGTAATAGGACTGCAATGTGACCTTTCAAATGAGGTCAGCGTACATTATATAATGGCATTTCAGCTTTTCATATTTCCATATGCTTCCTCAACCAATTTGTGTCTCGCTTTTTTTTTTTTTTCTCTCATTTTTGGAAAATAATTAAATAATTCTGAGAGAATGTCCTCGATAATGTCTGGTGGCATTTCTAATAAATGTTCCAGGTTTAACTGTTACAGGAATGATAATAATGGGGCCTGGAAAAATGCAGTTTATCATCTCATTTCTGCACTGTTTAAGGTACACGTGATGAATTTGAACAATCCTTCAAAGAGTCCCATTATACTAAAAGGCTATGAGAAGTTAAGCAGTGAGGAGACAACCCCATATCACAGAAAGCTGGGATGGTATGTTGTATTAAAATGATAAAAATTTTATTCATTTTTTCAAAATAAGCATTTTTAAATTTTGATTACAACATATTTTAAAAAAAATTGGCACAGTGTAATAGTTACCACTTTGTAAAATTGTCATTGATATTTTGCAGCACCTAATAAATGTTTGGGGACTGAAGACACAAAGTGATCTAGTGTTTTTGGTGTAATTTTGTCCCATTTTTCCATCATACAAGTCTTGAGGTGTGTGACAGTACAGGGTCTTTGTTGCGTTTTGTGTCACACGTTCTGTATTGGGATAAGTCGGAGCTGCAGGCAGACCAGTCCAGCATGCACATCATCTTCTTAAACAGTAATGTCTTAGTTATGTGTGCAGGATGTGCCTTTGAGTTGTCTGGTTGAAAAATGCATGGGCATCCCTGCAAAGATGTTGTCCTGAAAGAGCATGTGATGCTCCAAAATCTCAATGTACTTCCCAGCATTCATGATTCTCTTCACATAAACTCAAGTCACTGAGGACACTCACAGAACCCTGTATCATGAAAGAGCATGACTTTTGGACTTGTTGCTGGACTTATTCCAGAGCACATGATGTCTTTTTCTTCAAAAACGACCTGAAATATTAAGCTGACCACAATACATACTCCCATTGTAAGAAGGTTGATCTCAGTTGCCTCCAAGCCCCGTGAAGCCAACAGCTCTTTTGTACACTGCTAACGTGTGTGTGTGTGTGTGTGTGCACTGTGTGTGTGGTGTGTGTGTGTGTGTGTGTGTGTGTGTGTGTGTGTGTGTGTGTGTGTGTGTGCGTGTGTGTGTGTGTGTGTGTGTGTGTGTGTATGTGTGTACATGTATGCAAAAAAGTCTAGTTTCATTTGTGGAACAGTCTAGAAAATTCTATATATTTATATATCTATATATATTCTATTCTATATATATTCTATATATTCTATATATATCTATATACTAGACTACACTGACACAAGACTAGTAGTGATAACATATGTATGGAAGGTTCTCTTGCAGGACACAGATATCAAGAAGACTGTTGAAACTTCTGGAAAGTTCTTTTGAGTATATAAATACTAGAATACTTGTGGACTTGTGAGGCAGTTAATCTTTGATTTCGCAGTTCTTAGACACATTAGAACATTTATTCAGCAAATCTTGGACTCAGTCAAGCCTGTTTTTATTATGCTACATCATCACCTGTACAGTTTTCCTTCTGAAATGCATCAATGGACACATAAGTTCTTGGACTTTTTGGAATTTCTTCGATATGTCCTTAAGGACCATTCCATCATCGTTTTGGGACATTTATCAGGATTACCTCAGGCATTGTACCATGCAAATGGGTGAACATTAACCATTTACTTTAATTTTATTCATGTGTTTGTCATCTTAGTTTTAATTTAGCAAAGCAGCTACTGTGAATTGAGGATATTTTAGTGACAGTTTTCAATCAGCACTCCGTTTTGTTTGTTTGTTGACTATCACAGATCATTTGTGTATAATTAGAAGAATTCCTATACATAACACCTGCAAATTGTAGTACTTGAAAAAATGTTTGCCTAAGCAATCCTGAACTTTTATGGTTACATCACTCTTAAGAGAAATGACAGGTCTCGACACAGTGTTGTCTGAGTAATTGGAGATCACAGGTTTAGCGTAGCCTTGCACCCTTGCTGTTTTGCTACAGAAATTCCTCCAGATTCCTTGAATTGTTTAATAATTCCATGCTCTGTAAACAGTTGAATGTCCAAATCCTCTCCTGTCTTTCTTTGAGCAAAATAGCTCTTAAAACTTTCAATGATTTTCTCATGCATTTACGGGAAAATGAAGAATCCTTGGGCTAGCTTTGCTCCAGAAGGAGTCGGCCTTTCCTAGTTGCTACTTTCGTAACAAGTCATGATGATTATCACCTGCTGACATCAGTTGTTTGAAATCGCATGATTATTATTTTTTTTTTTTTAATCTAATTACTTATCCAAAATTGACCCGAATTCATTGCAGGCCCGAATGGCAGGAATGGATGTATATTAACAAATAAAGTTCAACAGACAAAATATTGAAATATTGTCTTAATACTGTGTGGAATGCAATACAAGTCAAATTTCATTTATAATTTACTGCTTTGTTTTTAAGTGCATTTTCCTTCCCATCCCAACTTTTTCCAAGTCAAATCATGGTTTGCACTAGTCTTGTCACAGAAATCAGTAGATTTGCTATCAATTTGGCACCAGCTCTCAAAAAACATCTGGTACTTTTTTTCTGCAATGTTAGTAGTACTGAGTCAAACCCTCATACTTTTCATCCACTGAGGTCTGACAAGTCAGCTAAATTCCACAAAACGAGTCTGTGAAACGGGTACGTAAATATATTTTACTCAAAAATAAGTAAAAAGTAATTCTCAAGGGCGGCTACATTTTCCATGTTGCAGCATATTTTGCCGCCCTAAGCAGACTAATGTCTCAGGTTACGATGGTCAATAGTTGATATGTGACACTAGCATCCTGATTTACAATATATAGACAGTTCAAAAAGTGAGAGTCAGGTCTTAGTCTTGTTTGGATATACAGTATATGCTCACGTAAGCAATATACAATGAAATGCCAATCATTATACAAAAATAATTGCATAGCTAAGTGTGTACACCTCACTAACCTCTTATATATACAATTCTTTTTATTTTATAGCCTGTATGGTGATGCAAATTACCCTTATGCCATGGTTGCAATACGTGTCTTTATCTAAAGACATATAAATGTTGATCTGAAAATTCCTTTTATATATGTACCTTCCTTCTACCACTCTTGGCCTATACTCCTTTGGGTAACACTTTACAATAAGGGTACAAAAATTAACATTAATTAACATTAGTTCATTAACTATCAGTTAATTAGCAGGTAACTAATGCGATAGATAGCCAAATAAGCATTACACAACCATAATTGAACATTTATTAATTTTTTTTGTGTTTCCCTTATTTTGATGTTGAAAACATCCCATAAGTATCCCCTATGTAGCACTTAAAACTATTAAAACATAATTTATAAATTAATACCTTAGTTGATGTGAACATCATTTGTAAATGATTACCAGGTGCGTTAGTTACATGTTAATTACTTGTTAGTAAATGCTTATTACTGAATTAACTAATGTTAATTGTTGTACCCTTATTGTAAAGTGTTACCCTCCTTTGATAATTATAGGCAAAACTACCATTGCAATCAATATGCAAGAGAGTCAGTTGTATATCGTTGCTATATGAGAGCCGCAGTTACTAGTCCGACAGCTTTGTAGCTCCACTGGGTCAGTCGTTTCTTTCCCATAATCGCCATTCTAGCCAAAGCTAGTTAGTTTATACCGGAAAACTCAAACATGTCGTCGTAGACTATTTGTAGCTTTCACTTCCAATGTTTGCAACTACATGACACTAAGTGACAACCTGGAATTCAAACATGTCAAATTGATACACAATTGCAAACATCTGAATTGAAAGCTAAAAAATAGATACGTAGCAGTCGATGTCTGACATAGCCTAAAATGTACTTTTCTTACTTTCAACCAGTTGTGTATGGTTTTAATTTTCATCTCAACAATTGTACTGCCCACCCAGGATGGAATGGGGGCACTGGGTAAGTGGAATTAAAGCAGAGAACTCAAGTACAGGGCTTGGAATTTTATTAAATGAACAAAATGCATAAATAAACAGAAAAAATAAACTATACAAGGGAATAAAACTAAGGAACTAACCAAAAATGCTCTAAACTAAAATGTTACTGTGTGAGGCTACCTGCCTGTGAAGGGAAACCAAGGTATAAATTAACTTAATTAAAACCAGGTGCGAACATAAACAAAGAGAGGGCAGCAGATAATTGGATAATTGGGGAAAGGCAGGTCGCCGGGGAAACATAAATGCCTTACAGGGAGGGCATTACATCAATTGCTCATTTGCTTTATATGAAAGCGTTCACTTGTGTCACTATTTAATAAATTTTTTTTTATTGCGATTTGGTTTTTTTTTCTTTTTTCACCATGATTACAAATTTTAAAGCTCTGCAAAAATGATAAATATTCATACATTAATTCATTAAATGTTTCTTTTACAATTGCTTTAATGTTAATTTCATCATAAATAGGCTAATTATATAATCTAAAATTTTGATAAATTGCAATAGGCTACAGTGTTACTGTAAATTTATAATTTTAACATTTATCATTGTCAAAAAGTTTTAATAAAGCACCGTGTTTTATAGAATTTATGTTCATATATTGGTATCAAAACTAGTATCATGAATCGTTGATTTTCACTGGTATTCGTGCCCACGATGAAATTTTGTTCTCATGGCATTCCTATAGTTTGCACATCTGCACACAGCACTCCGTAGAAATAATTTCTTCTCTGTTGTTTTCCTGCTCTTAGCCCAGTCCCCATAACTCTCTGCTGCAGTGAACTGAAAGAACCCAAATATCATGAATCCACTTTTACAGCTGAATCAGTTCCTGAGGTGGAAAACATTAGAGCGAGGGCCACGGCGCTCAGATGAGAGAGGAATAGAGTCTGAAAAAGAGGTAGGAGATTAAAATCATGGGGCGAAGGTGGGGATCGGAGAGATTGTGATCATGGACCAGGAGCCAGGTCAGGGAAATGTAAAGATTATGATCATGACTGCGGTGTAGGGATTGCCACGGCGCTCTGGTGAATGGTGCCACAGCGCTGCAATACTGCAACAAGTGAGAGAGGACATGTACTTAGAAATTCAGTTCCCTTCAAGTACACTTCAAGCCAAAGGAGTAAAACATCTCAGGAGTTTCACTACCTGGGGAGACTGTTTTTACCTGTCATCCGCCTTCTCTCTCCATTAATCCTGAATACTGAGCAGCATGCAAGGTTTTATGAGAGTGAAATGTCTTCATCTGCAAACTTCTGAATAGGACTGTGTGTAATAAAAAATGAAACAGAGGGCCTACAAACACGTCAAAGAAACACTTCACAGGAATTTAACTTGAAAACTGGTCCAATATCAGACCATTTTCAGAAAGATAAACAAAGAAAAGTTAAAGGCAAATCACCACAGTCTCATAACAGCCTTATTCAGATGGGGAAAAAATATATGTTCAGACTAAAAAATAAGTATGTCTTAAAGTTTGATTTAGTTTGCAGATTTACATCTAGATCAGTGCTGTTGACATTGTAATTGGCCCCACAAAGGCACTGTTTCTTGCTTTTCCCTGTCAGTACACATTTAATAATGCAAATTTGACTATATCCATGTATTTTATGTCATAATAATGAAAATGAAAGATTAAAAATTCATAAGTGCATTTTAATATGTCTGCAGATTAAAAAGCAAAACCAATGGTGCTTTTACCACAATTCTTTATTTATCTGTTTAAGTTTTCTTTTATTTTCACTGAATCCTCTTCACAGAAGACCAATCCAAACCCTTCTTTAGGAACAAAACATTCGCTATAAAATGCCTCCTGTTTTTACAGCTGATTCCCACTCTGAAGAGTGCTGCTATTCATCAGCCAACATTTTCTAAACTGTCATAAAAACCACTGAAATGCGGAATCACTCCCAAGACAGACATTTAGTCAATAAACCTTGAATCCTCATCCATTTAATGTTTTTCCATGAGTTATAATTTGTTTCCCACTTAAAGTAATTTAATTGAGTAATAACTTAATATTTAATATAATCAGCTTGCAACGCAAATGTGAGATAAAGTCTGCGCAAGTAAAATATCAAATACAAAAAAGTACAGTAAAAAGAATTAAGTAAATACATTACTTGAATGCTTGGCGGTCAGGACAGACATACTGCACAGAATACTCAGATGGCTTTTTTTATGTAGGTACATACCAAGAAATGTCTGCCTTTAAAAATGATCAAACAAAACTTTTTTTTTTTTTTTTTTAAAAAAAGCAAAAATTATCCAGAGAATAAAAGACAAGACCATGTGTTTTGGATCCATGTCTCAATAGCTAAGGCACACAGAAGAGAAAGCAAGAGAATAACACAAAGAATGTAAATGAGATTCCATCTGACTGTACCAAACTTCATTCTTCTCATATTTTGAGCTTTACAGCAATGGTGTAAACAAAACTCTAAAATAATTTACTGCACATTATATAATAGCATCTTAATTTCCCTCCTTGATTTCAGGCGCCACAATTCATGTAGTTGAACACATAAGCAACAAGAACTTGCTTCAGTTCACCTTGAAAAAAAACATTCTAAACTGAGACTGAATCAAAGCCATAGAAAATAGGAAGCAAAATATTCATTCTTACAATATCATAAATACACATTGACTTCTTAGTAATTTTGTGCTAGCAGCTGTGACTGCATAAATTAATTCACGAAAACAGAATCTGTTACCCTGACTGAAATAAAAAGATTGTGCTGAAGACAAGCACTAAATTCTCTCTTTCTCCACATCCCTGTACCCTCTTCTCTCTCTCAGGCTTAATAGTGGGGGCTCTTGCAGGGTGCTGGATACCCAATCAGATTCGTCGGCTGATGATGGCAGCCACACCCAAGTCTGAGTGGACGAAGTCCTATTTCCAGGCTTACATCACCCTGCACCCGATCGCCGACACCTTCTTCTACCTCAGCTCTGTGATCAACCCCTTCCTCTACAACCTCTCCTCGCAGCAGTTCCGTCTCGTCTTCGTCCAGGTGCTGTACTGCCAATTGTCCATCGAGCACAAAAACAAGAGGACCCTGAACAGCTCCGACGGTCCCTCGGGGGGTTTGGCGCACCCCCTGATGCTCTGCTCTGTCCGGGGCAGTCCCCGCACTGAGAACAAGGACGACCCAAAGACTCTAGTTCCTCCTCTGATGCCAGACCACACCCTGCCTCAGCAGGAGAGTTCGGCCAAAGCGTCAGTCCTCTGGGCCGAGGGGGTTCAAGGAGAACCGCCTGACATCGAGAAGTGAAATCTGACGACAGGTTTATCCAAGGAGCCTCCTAAATTTTTTTTACAGTTTCTCAAAGGAAATGCCAAGAAAATGTGTGGGTTCCCCCAGGAGCAGGTTATGTGAAGTCCCATCATCGAGCTAGCAAGGAAACATTCCTCTTCTCCAAAGAGTCCAACGAGAGGTACCACCAGCAAAATATACAATTTCATCCAAGGTTGAAAGTTTGCGGACTCAGTATAAGACGCTGGATTATAACAGACATTTACATTCAGAAATTCAAGCTGCCTGGAGTGGTTGCTGGCTGGTTTGCATTTAACACCAAGCTGAGAGATTTTCTTCTATTTTAAAATTCATCCTACACAGTGTTTCAGGGTCAAACAGATGAGGAGAGCTCACGTTGAGCAGGATGTTAATCTGAGATTGAGTGTTCAGTATTGGACGATACAGGCATTAATGGCCTTTCACCAATACATGAGAAGGACAGTCATTAATGAACAATACAATGACAACAACAATGACACCCAGCCTTTATAAAGCAGTCAAGTGTGTCCTGTCAAACCTCAGCATAGTCAGAGGAAAGCCATGGATTGGAAAAAAATAAGATGGACAAAAGTAGGTGAGGACGACACTGGAGATATGCTCATGAGAGATGGGGAGCTCACTGAACTACTCTGGCCAGAGTGGGACAATTTAATCAGTCCTCCTGCTAACAACAGCCTTTGCCAACAAAGGATCTTAGATATGTGAGCAGATATAGCCTGTGAGTCTAACATGCTACTTTATGAGGCGCATTATGGGAAGTACCCAATGGAATACACTGTGACAGGATAAAAACTAGCAAGTTTCTTAATCATTTGATGTCAATATCAAAACAATGCTTCCCAAGAGATCTTGTCCGCTCTTGTGAATGAATGCAGCCATTATTATGACACTGACAGTTAATAAAATACTGAAAGCCACTTAAAGAGGGAGCAGCTGCAAAGTGATTGCTTCCTTTTTCTACTCTCAATTTCCAGGTATTTAAAAACTAGATGGTGAATTCAGTTAAAGCACCACACAATGGAGTGCCAATGACACTCACGCCATTGGACCAAATGTTGACCATGCCAGCACCAAATATGGCCACCACCTCTGTTGACCAATGTGCAATTGTTGACTGAGTCACCCAGTGTTTGAGACAGTTGAGTAAGTTAGGAAACCAAAATCATTGCTATCTGGTGACCCCTACAGGAAAAATTAAAGCAGCAGAAAACAGAAAACCACACGCAAAGGAATTAAAAACATTGGTAAGATCTTTCAGTGCCCTTAGCCGGCCTGAAACCGCTCACTTCAGGCAAACACCACAGGATTATGGGTAAAATGATTAAACTCCTCTAGACCTCCTCCATCTTGCAGTGTTTTTCTCTGTCAGACAGTCAGATACGATCACACAACTCTCCAAGTGGCTAATGAGAAATGGCAAGCATTCTGTTTGCAAAGATTTCCCCAAAGTAAGGCTATTTTAGAAATGCAAACACTCTGCACTAGTTTCTATTGATTATCCTTTATAATGTGATTTGTAATGCATGATATGTATTTCATTTGTCATCTGCTTGGTTCTACCATATTTTCACTAAACATCAATGGCACAGCATGATTAAAATTGTAAGCGTCAGATGAGCTCTGAAATAAGTGGATTTGATTATTTCATTCTGCCTCCACTATGTGTGTCTCCGGCTAAATCTCGTCTTTTCTTTATCACCTTGTTGTCACTGTTCACCACCATTAAACATCATGAGAAACCAGAGCTTCTGCGAAAGTATCAGGGGAAAAATCAGCAGTCCGTTCCAGCTAATCTATCCCGGAGATTAGGGCTGATTCTTCCTCTCCAGCTGTACACTGAACCCCAGAGGATTTCACTATGAAGCAAGTTCTACATTAGCCATTGTATTTCTTCGCCTGAGCTGGTTCGACAAACCCATGACTCGCAATCAGAGATAAAACCTACAGACCCATAAATGGGTCCATCACATGCAGCTGCTGTATTCAAATCTGAGGAACTTCAGGCCTATTTTACATTCTAGCAGAGATCCCAAGGTTTTCAAATATGTCCTGCTGAATTATAGGGGAATGTCAATAGAATGATGCACTGGATCTAGATATTTTCCAACTGATGTAATGCTGTGGCCATAAAAACGTGGCATCCTGGGTTTGAATATTTCTCTGGATATAAATGCGGTGTGGCATTAGTGAAGCTCTGCAACCAGCAGATACAGAATATGTATGTGACATAGTCCCACAATATGAAAACAATGCATCTTCTAACTTTGAACCAACAGGGAAAACTTAAGTGAAAAGTTTGAGTTTATGATGTTTAATAAGAGCAACCTTTGTGAAACTGAAAATTCCGGCTTTAGGCTCAACATAACTCGCTAGCCCATTCGTCTCGCTCCACAGAACACCCTTCAGGACTGCAGAACAAACATGAGCTAACGGAGTGGGTGCTGTACAGGAATGCTAAAGGTGCCAGAAACGCTGACGGCTGACACGGTCAGGACAACATCCTAGTGTCCATCAAGTCAACAAACCAAAGAAGGAAAAAAAAAGAACATGAATTCATTATAAAAATCAACACAGATCTTCAGCACTGTAAAGGGAGAGTGTAGTCCAAAAATCCTCCCCATTGGTGGGGTCCAGGGAGGGGCGGGCCCTACGTCAGCAGCAGGGCCAGTAGAAAAAGGAGCAGCAGATTGAGGGCGGGGCAGGGTGTGGCCGGGGGCGTGGCAGACGGGACAGGACGCTTCTTTAGACGGGGTCCGTTGCAGAGCGGCGTGTTGCAGCAGCTGATGCAGACGGAGTGCAGCTTGCCTGTACAGAACTGCTGGTACCCGGAGGAGGCGATGAGACACGCCCCCGAGGAGGCGCAGGACTTCCTGTAATGTATACCTGCCAGGTACAGAGCAGAGATTCAGTAACGCCCGCAGAGAAACACCCCACACCCCTCCACACCTGCTGGATACAGAGCTGAAAAACACCCCACATTCCCCCACACCTGAGAAAAGCCAGAGGTCTGAAACTAAAAATCCAGCCATGTTTTCAACAGGCAAACGATTTTACCACTGAACTCCCACTGCAGGTTGACTTAAAACGAGGACTTCTGCTTCTTAAAATAAAATCTCACTCCTAGTAACAAAATAATAAATTCTACGACCACAACTACAACTGATGGTGTTACTACTACTATTACAATGACTAATAATAATAATAATAATAATAATAATAATACAGCAAAATACAAAAACAAATCAGTAAATTTGTAAAGAGAATATAAAAATCAAAGCTGAAAATAGAACCGTTTCTTTGATGAGATGAAAAACAAAAGGACAAACTGTCACGATAATAGCTTAAAATTTTTAGTAGTTTGTTGGTGGGAGTTAAATACGACGTTTAATTGCCAAGCATTTGGCCTCAAATTAATTCATCAAAATGAATGTCTCATTGCTTTTTAAATGCTGGAAAGGATGTCGAACTATTAGCTTAAAGCGAACTGTAAAATCTATTTTTGACTGAAAAACAACAGTCAATTGAATGATAAAAAGTCACAGCGATTCCGTCATTGTCTTGGGCCCAAGTGTTTTATCAAGTGAAACTAAGCAGAGGGGACCCTTCATGATGACATCTGTCACACGCCATAAAGGAGCAATCAGAATCCGTCCTTTCAACTCCCCAGCTGCTCAACTGCAGCTCTTAATGATGGCTGCTACTGGCACATTCACCGCAATGTTCTCAAACAATCCAAACACAGAACTGTCTTTCATAGGAGAGAATCACACTGCAGCCATTGAGAAGCACAAGTGAATCTTCAGTAAACTGAGCAAAATTTGCTCTGCCTAGGGATGACAGATTTGGCTGTCTACACCCACACACACAAGAGCACATGCAAGAGAGAGAGAGAGAGAGATGCACACTCACAAGTTAGTCCCAGTCGAGTACAGAGTAAAGGATATTTTGTTTCTCATCTGAAACTCTCAATATAACACAGAGGAAGCGTTTCCAATTTCCCCCTTTGCCACTCTTCACATTTCCACCACACTGTTGTCAACAGGCCAATTTCCGTTGCATGATTATGTGAAAAATTCCCATGGAGACAGCTGACCACGCATAATGAACTCGCTGTACCAATGGCACAATACAACAGCTAATGGTCTCTTTTTTTATCCACAGTGGAAAGTATTCTTAGCACATCTTTCCTTTAGCAGGGGCAAAGTATACCCCCGGATTTGTTGCCTTTGCTGTACTGCTAAGGAGCCTTTAGCTCCAGTCCTTAAATGAGTGAGAAATTATGGTCACATTATGCAATGCAATAAAGCACTTTTCAAAGCTTTTATCTATGAATGGCAATAATGGCCTGGTACATGTAAGAACATAAATAATGCACATTTTCTTTTATAAAAATGTGTTTTTAAAGTTTGTGGCGACCTTCAGTTAACCAAAAAAAATGTCTGACAAATTCAACATGGACAGATTGAGACAACGGAGTCAGTTTGTAGCCGCGGACAGTAGATCTATGAGCAAACCCGAGACACATGACATTCCTCTTCATTCCAGGGTCTTCCTGAGCCTCGCGATGCTGGTAGGAGACGGACTGAGTTAGCAGGAAATTAGTGCTGTAAATTACCGCTGTCTGCTTCAACAGAGGCAACAATACTCCGCTAATTTTGAGAAGAAGAGGGCGCTGCTTTTCCAAATGTTTATAAATTTGATGTGAGGAAAAAGTGGGGGGATTCACTGTGTGAAATTACGCTCTGTTAAGTGACATTATGACCTAAAAGTGCGCGAGGGGTGAACACAACAATCCGAAGACCTCGAGCTGAAAATAGATTAGGCTTCACCACAGGAGCTCCTGACACTGTTCGTATTTTGTGTCACTTCGTCCCTGTGAGGAGCTTTACGTAAGAGTTGTCACCCTTCTCTTGTTTTATATTTTCAAGAAGGGGTCACAAAATAAAACAGTTATTGACTTCAGTTATCAGTGAATCCAGTGATTTATCCACGGTGGACAAGCGATATTCACCAAGGCTGCATATCCAAGGTGGATAAATCATTGGATTCACTGCAACTGAAGTCAATAATTGTGTATTGAAACAATCTTAGTCAATCCCAGTCTTTAGACCGCAGCTCAGGGTCTTGAGGATCATTATATCCTCGAAATACGAGTTTCTGGGATATCATGGTTTCGCCGCTGCCGCGTCCGCCGCCGCATCCACAGATTTTAGCCGTTAGCGCGATAACTCACAAAATACTTTACATTGGCTTCTCATTTTTAGCATATGGGTAGATATGGTAGAGAAGATGAACTGATTAGATTTGGGGCAAGTATGCACTCCTAGGTTTGCCACCAGGTGGCGCTATATATTGAAAAAATCAGTTTTTTAACCATATCTCTGGAACAATTACTCACACAGACCTCAAATTTGCCTCATATTGTAGGTCTAGTAAAGGGGAATCTAATAAAGGGGGCTTCGAGGATTGGGGAATTTTGGGGATATACCCCTTGCTGTTGGCTGCCGACAGCGTAGGCCTAGTTTCAGTTTGTGTTCACCCCTTCGCACCTTGGTTTTTAGTCATCAAATTATGTTGAATCCCCTCACTGTGCCACATTCATGATGTAGTGGGCTGTTTGGGTCCAAAAAGCAAGAGAGGAAGTTTCAGCTACGAGGCTTTTCAACCACACAAACACTCGCAATCTACAATGGTCAGAAGTCCTACCTTATAGTTAAATTAATAAAAAGATTGTTTTTTTAAATTATAGCCGAGTGCTAAAAGAACTTAAGTCAAATTTTCACACAGTCAGAGGTACGGATGGGAAACCGTCTTTTGTAGTCACCAAAGTCAACTGCCTCAATTTTCTAAAAATTGACATTTTGTAACTTAAGCACTTTAAGCACTGGGGTCTTCATTCACACAATGTATTCAAGCTCGTTTTACTACCAATATTTCTGTAAAAATGATCAATTGTCCACCAACATTTTTTTCTGCCTTTCTCACTTCCTGCTTTGTAGAACAACATGGTTTTCTTTTATCAGTAGTAATGTAAATATTTAAATTCTAAATTTATGTCTGTCATCAGATGCTTGCCAGACTCCAGTAAAAAGTACACTGAAGGGGAAATCACTGCATTCTTCCTCAAGACTGTTGACAAATATTTCCCTGATTCATAAGGTCAGTTAGCTCAGGACAAGCCCAGAGAGAATGTATGTTTTCTTGGCTTACTGTACATACAGCATTTTAAACAGCATAAAAGGATACTGTACATGTTTGTGGCAGTCAGATAATTTGTGGCAGAATGGTTACACAACAATAGTTTTTTTCTAATTTAGTTAAATACTATTTTTGTGTGTGTGAAAGACTGACATAAGGCAGAATTATATTTGTTGTTTCAGATTTTATCTCCCTCCACCTTATAGTGTGAGTGGTGCTGGTTCACAACAGACTGAAAAGTAGGACCACATTCTCTTTCGCACTGTCTGCCTAGGCTTTCAATTTTATTTAATATTTACACTCATTAGCATCCCATTTAAGCCTCATTTCAATATTACCTTTCTATCTTGCAATTTTGACAAACAGAGTTTCTGCCACATGGGAGTCTGAAGCCATTTCGGCTCTGGCAGTAGGCGTGCTGGGACGAGCTGACAGGTGTGGAAACTGTGTTAGTTTGTGAGCAGAGAGAGAAGTAGTTGTTCAGCCCATTTCTCTTTCATTAGTCCCCTCAGGACTTGTTTCTTGTCTGACTAGAACCCTAATGTTACCAGCTCACCCTTCAGACCCACTGTCACTGAGCTTTTATTTTGAATAAAAGACAAAACTGACGTCAAAATTTTCAAAATTTTCTTTTTTAATTTTGACAGTATTTATTTCCGCTATAATTAAAGTTGCTTTATGTCTAATTTCATTAACTTCAGTTTTTATCACAACCTAAATGCTTTTTCCATCTCACTGGTCTTTTTTTGTTGTTTGTTTTGTTCTTTCAGCAATTTTAGATTTTTTTTTTTAATCATTTGTGATTACTAAACAGAATGTTCGGACAGCAGCCAGTACCATGCATCCAAAATTATATCAACATATATTGATTGACGTTAAGGTATGGTATGGTGGGGAGTGGCGTCCCCTAGGGATCGGTGTTGGGACCCCTGCTGTTCCTCATCTACATTAATGACCTTGATAGGAATATTGAGAGCAGATTAGTGAAATTTGCAGATGATACTAAATTGGGAGGTTTGGCAAATAGTTTAGAGTCCACTAAAGTGATTCAGGATGATTTGGATAGAATCCAGAATTGGGCAGAAATGTGGCAAATGAAATTTAATGTAGCGAAATGTAAAGTAGTACATGTAGGTAATAAAAACATTAGACGGGATTACTTCATGGGAGGTTTTAAACTGGAATGTGCTCCACAAGAGAAAGATCTGGGAGTGATTGTTGACCAAAACCCTCACAGGCTCTAGCCATTAATGCCGTAGCAGTTAAAAAAGCCAATCGGATGCTGGGAAACATTGCCAAAAGTATTGAGTTCAAATCCAAGGAGGTGATGCTTCTTTTGTACAACACATTCGTCAGACCACATCTAGAGTATTGTGTACAGTTCTGGGGACCATACTTTAAGAAAGACATAGAGGCTTTAGAGAAAGTTCAGAGAAGAGCCACAAAGCTAATTCCGGGTATTAAAGATGAAAGCTATGAGAAGAGGCTGAAGATCCTTAATCTCTTTAGTCTTAGGAAAAGGAGACTAAGGGGTGATCTGATTGAGGTCTTTAAATATGTTAAAGGGATTAACAAAGTGAATTATGTAAGATTCCTTCAACCAAGTGTTGTTAGTAGAACTCGGGGTCACAAATGGAAGCTGACCAAAGGTAAATTTAGCACTGATATTCGGAAATATTTCTTCACCCAATGAGTAATTTCGGTGTGGAACAGCTTGCCTGACCATATTGTTGAGGCAGAGACCTTGGGAGTTTTCAAGAGCAGGCTTGACTTAAAGCTAGATACTATTGAGTCATTGAGTATCTGAAGTGATATATTCACGATAGTACAAAGAAACTGGCGAGCCTAGTTGGGCTGAACGGCCTGTTCTCGCCATTCATGTTCTGTTATGTTATGTTAGAAAAAAATGCATGCTGAAATCATAAGAACAGTAAGTGTAGACGTCAAATAGAATCAATAAATACTATTCTTAAATATGAATATGGTATAGAGAAATATGATGATTTCACCCATATGATAGAAGTCCTGACATCAGGGAGAGAGAATACAGACAGGAGAACAGCTGCTGGTGAGGAGGCCGCTTATGTATAACTGTCCTGCCCGACATCATCCGCTTTCGCACTGTCACTGTTAACAAGCATCAGCTAAGTGACACACATCACACTGAAGTGCATATTTATCTGTGTAAAAGCTTAAGCTGTTTTTCCTCATTACTCTGGCCAACACAGATTTGTTTCCACATTGCTGATTTTAGGAGCCAATGATCAATGATAAAAGGAGAAATACCTTTTACAGTTTTATCAACAGAAAGCCACACGCCTGCCAAACAGTCAATCACTGGATCGACAGCTCTCCACAAGGCTGAGGTAAAAGATACATGCAGTAAAATCAGGTTTTTCTTGGGATGAAGACAATAAATAAAACATGTTTTATTCTTAGAAAGAGCAAAACTGGAAAGGATTTCCAGCCATTCCTCTGCCCTTCCTGTATTACCATGGAGATGTTAAGTGTGTCACCAAGGAAACCAACTGAAGTTAACTACAAGATCATAAGAACATGAAAATTACTCGAACAGGTGATTAATCTACCCTCACAATTACAAACAAAAGGACTGAGTGTCCATTGCACCTCCTTCACCCACTGCATCTCAGCCTTGGCCATATGACCTGACACGCCATTACACACACGACCAGTCTGAGTAAAGAGATGGAATTTGAGTCGACATTTCCTTTTCCACACACTCCTTTGTTGCTACCTGCAGTGTGTGTCCTTGCTCTTATGGAAGTACCATAACTCTGATAAATTTATTGTGGTAACCTTTGTTATACCCTGGTATTAAAGCTCAGTTGAGTCTTTCTTTGGCTCAACTTACTCTGTTTCAAAAGAATAAATAGCATCAGTCTTTAAACATTATGATTTCTACTCATCGTATTCCAGAATCCTGTTGGTAATTTTCTACATCAGGCTTCTGTATATCTTCTGAATCTCCAGACCCTGATAGGCTTTGATCCAATTCAATTCAATTCAATTTATTTGTATAGCGCTTTTCCCAGAGACTGTCACAAAGACGCTTTATAGTGAGAGATTAAATAAATGAAAGGGCAGAGCCCAGCCTATTCCCCACTACAGCAAATGAGGCAAAAAAACTCCCAGTAGGGAGAAAAATCCTCAAACAGCGGTGAGAAAAAACTCCCCAGTGGGAAGAAATCTCAGGAGGAACCCGGCTATAGTGGGGAAGCCCATCCTCCGCGGGCTAGCTAAATAATAACAAAATAAAGTCAAATAGAGTAAAATGACAAAAGAGTTCCACCACTAATCCCATATCTTTCCACCAGAAATGTTGACCTTATTCCCACTGTATTGATCCTATTAACCATTTCAGGTTCGGTGCTTGTTTCAATGACCTTTGTGCACCAATGCAGAATATGTGAGCTGAAATCACACAGAAACCCCAACGTTTTCTTTCTTTCTTTCTTTCTTTCTTTCTTTCTCTCTTTCTTTCTTTTTTTTTAATCAGAGTCAACCAATAAAAACAGTGAATAATACAAACTTCAGACATGAATGGTTTTGGCACCACCCATCAAGTAACTCCTTGACTTGAAGACACTGTTGTGCTGTCAAAGGTATTAAAAGACTGCAGTAACCTCACCTTTCAAGGCTTGATTACTCCATTTTTTGCTCACCTGACTAATAATAAAACAATTTATCTGTTTAGCAATGACAACCAACATTAAGCCCACAACAGTTAAGAAAAGATAATAACACAGTGAACGCCTACTGACGACATATATATAATATGTAGACGAGATATTTTGAGGACGACAATAGCCTGTCTGAATGGAAAAAAAAATCCAGAACTTTGACTTCTATCTCGGGTTTTACCATTGTGTAAGCAGTGAAATTAGCTATAAGATGAGCATGATTTCATCAGAGTGTTAAAAACATTCAAAAGTATATATCTGAAAAGGAATTCGTCTCAGGTGCAGTGAACCATATCAAACCTTCAGGTGAAAAACTGAAAAAAATTTGAATTAGAAAGACTTGCAGGCAAATTTCAGCAAATCTGTGCTGTTTCAAGATAAACGAGTCCAGAATCTTTGAAAGACATATTGATGTACGTCATCATTTGTGTACATCAGAAATGCCTTATAACTCTGTGATAAAATGTGCAATAATTCCATCTAAAACAAATTGGCCAGCCTTTCTACCGAATCATTGTTAGGTAGCTAATCAGGTAAACTGTAACAGGTTTAGCGTAATTCAGCATCTAAAGGCAAGGTTACCGCAGGTGTTTAATTCTGCCAATGGCGCACCACTGCTCTTAGATTACTGGATGCCTTTTAGAAAAATGTTTTGTACTTCAGCAACCTAGATATGTCATTAGTTTGTAAAATGTATTCGCATTTTCTTCAAAGGCAAACATAAGTTAGCGGTAATTCAATTGCCCCAATCCTGAAGAGGTACAGAGGTCTCAAAAAAGATTACAAAATAAAAAGGAAATTATAATATTTCTGTGTAGGCATAATAAAAAAAAAATTTAAATATCTCATTCAAAATTCAATCATCCAATTCCATGATATACAACAGCATTAAAGCAGTTTAAATGTACAGTACCTTTCGACCTGATGTGTGACTAATTTCAAGCAAGTATGCCAGTCAAGAAAATGGGTACACAGCAAAGTTTGAAATTGTTTGCATTTCCTGTGTATTTATCAAATTTGCATTTCTTATCAAACCATTGATATGAGGCAAAACTGACAAAGTCTGTATTTATTTAATGAATTTTTTTAAAGCTGAAGACTACGTATAAAAACAATGTCACTCATTGACTCAAGTCCTCCCATTCCAAGTCTATTCCACATTTATCTCAAAGGCACAGAACCTGATCATCGATCAATGTTACAGCCCCAAAGCCCCCTCCTGCAGGCCGCTCGCCTGTGAAGCAACAAATTCTAATGCATCAAAACTTCAGATGCTTCTGCAGGAGACAGTTGTGCAGCCAAAGTCAATCTGAAGATGCAATAACGTCCCCAGCTTCTTACGACTGTAAATTAAAGGAAGCAACCTAAAAGAGCTGGTGGCTGGTTATCATAAGCAAAACTGATCATGATTCTCTGATAAATAGAACATTTTTATTCAGAACCTCATGGACTTGAACGGACAGAAATATGAGCCGGCAGTAGTCAGGGAATTATTGCTTCGTTGTCTTGTTTTTCACATTAATGAATTGATTAATTAATGAATTAGCTTTAATAAGCCAAAGAGATATCTCAGTCCTAACTCAGAAAGAAATGTTTCCATCCTTTCAGTGGAAAAATTAATTTAATGAAAACATGAGAGATTTTGACAAATACTTTTGCAGTGAAAACTCTCCAACACAGCCTGCGGGTGTAATTCCTTTATAATAACTCATCCAGTTCTGTAAATCATACTGTACTGCTCAAAAGTTTCTGAAAACCAGCACATTGCAAGCAGTTGGAAATACCAAAAAAAGAAACATACATACCTTCTGTTCAAAAGAAATAATCAAAATTTAAATAAATCAGAATAGGCATCTTTTCCAGACCTGTTGAATATATTCATTATTTTATTTTTATTTTTTCTACAAGGACAATCATATTATTCAGAAGGTTGATAACCCACAGCACACCGTATATCAAGAGAGTGCAGAGCACTCCACTGTTTTCTGGAAAGCAGTTACTTCAAAAAACTGTTTCAAATAATCATGGTATATGTCTTGGTAAAGTTTTTTTTTTTTTTTTTTACCATGCTTTTAAGTGCTGTGAAGATCATCAAGTTGACTTACACAATTTTTTGAGATAATAGGTTTCCATAGTATGTGGGTTTATAGTGCACAGTTCCTAAAGATATGCTACACTTGTAGATTGCTTCTTCTGGAATATTCTGTTTCCCAAATTAGCGTAATTGTACTACCCTTGCTGGAAAACGGAAATATATATATATATTAGTTAACCTGTTTACTGATGAATAATGGCGTATATATCAACTTTAATGACTTTTCACGACTCGCATCTCACATTATGCCATTTATGGTTTTGAAAAGCATTAAAACAGCTTATATTTCATCAAAAACATGAAGAAAACTAAAATGTACAAACGCTTTTTTTTCCGTAGAAGTGTATATAATTCCACATACATGTTCATGAAGTTCTGTTTTCAAGTGCAAAAATGGATAACAAGACTGCTCTGAGAGCACAAAATCCCCGGCCGGAGTTGGGACTGCGATATGCACATCATTTGTCTATCTGCAGCATATGTGCGAAGTTTCAGGGATGTCCTGTGAAAATTGTGGGAGGAGTTGATTTCACCAGCCAATTACCTTCTGAGACGGACAGACGGATGTACAGACGGACAGACAGACTACACCACGATATAATTATGTTGATGGTATCACGTTGGCAAATGAAGACAATATACTATATGGCCAGAGCTTTGGTTAGACAAACTGAAATCTTGCAATAAACAAACATTTTGAGAAGTGGCTTCCAATGTTATCTATCGACTGAATGGGCGTTATCATCTAATCTTATACTCTTGGTCGTGTCATACGAAAGTTATGAAACTCGTGGAGTAAATTTTGCGTTTGTTGTGAGCTTCGTTTCATAACTTCTATGTGACACGCCCACACTTGTAAGATCCTCTATTTATCAGCACCATAGACCTGGGATGGTACAGCTCTACTGTACCTGCTATAGGTTGAGTGGGTCATTATCATAGATCGATACCTCTGATCAGTTAAACAGAAATTGCTTTTTCTGTCATATGATTCAGATAAAACGGGTGAGAATGAGAAAACGTGAAATTAAAGTGACTTGGTTGTAAATGCAACCTCCCAGTATGACCTGTATTAATATCTAAGTGAGGAGCAAGGGAAAAAATCTGATTATGAACATATATAGTTTCAAAGTCCACAAAGGAGTTTCAAAATGCGAGTTTCTGCAAGGCAGGACTGTCTTTTAAAAACCACTATCGCCTTTCCCTAGCCCTGTATCCTAACCTTAACATAATGGTTGCCCAGGTGCTTCCAGCAGATTGAGTAAGGTCCGACTATCCTATTTCCACTGCGGTAATAACTGATAACACCCATTTTTTAACCCGAACCCTAACTTTAAGCGTCAAATAAGGATGCCAAAAGCTTCCTTTTACGTCGTATATCGAGGCTTGGTCAGGTAGTGTCACTATATGACGTGTCGGAATGGGAATGTGTTGAACATGGATGACATATTTGGAGGAAAGAGGTAGCCATTTCTCTGCAGAGAGGAAACCAGAGTATTGATTAATTTGAGAGAGTCTTTAGCTAGCAAGATTAATATTTAATAATTTACAACAGCTGATTGAATGAGCAGTTGAGTAAAGACTCCTGACATAAAAACAGCAGGCCGGTAACACCTCCCTGTGCATAGTGCAATTATCACCGCAGTCCCGTCCTCACCGGCACCTCACTGCATTCGTTACCAAAACCTCATAATCTACATCACCTGCATCTCAAACAAGTCTTGTGTTGACTTCTGTTTTTCAAACTCTGAGCTCTGCCCTATCTGCTTTGTTTATTTATTCTGGGTATTTCTGCATATGTAAATTCTGCCTACACTAGCTAAAATAAAGCCTTGTGCGCGCTGGCACTTGTGTCTGTCGCAGAGGAAATGTCACAAGCTAACGCTGCCCCAGAAACACACTTCATTCATTATTAGAAACTTAGAGTTTACCAATCTGTGCAACGACCAAAGTAACGAGGCCTATTACAGAGATACATGTTTATTGAGAAGGCCCACATTTTTAAAAATAGCCTCTTTACTTCAGAGCTTTCTAAATCTCGCATACAGCATTACAGCAGGCAGTGCAGCTTTCAGGAACTGAAAGAGAAATCATGAACTTATTTATCTCTACAGGACTACATTTACATTACATAAACTGTATTACAACGTACATTACATACCATTAATCAAAATATTTACCTCTGTGCCAAGCAGTAAGAAACATTGTACTGAAGAGGCACAATGTTACCTTTGAATTCAGAGAACATTAAATTTAGGGCTGCATATTTCATTAACATATTGTGCGCATACAAAACATTATCTGCATGATTGACAGGCATAGATTTTCCCAGTATGTAAAGATAATTAGTTCCACAGGTATGCAGAGGCTGACATTACTTTGAATGAAGAAGGACCCTATGCCTCAATCTAAAACTAAATTCATACGCTGATGGAATACCCATGATCAGTAACGCAAGTCCCTCGTAGGGATTGGCATATAGGAACAGGTACAGGTTATTAGGTCCTCATTTCTAAGTGTAAATGAACTCAGTTTACTTTTCGTGAGGCAAAATCCATGCAGCCAGTCTTTACTTTCTGGCTTACATGTGACGCTCAGGCAGAAAGGATCAGATGCGAGCCAGGAAAAAAGCAGAATCGTTGTCTTTATTCAGGCAGGGTCAGAACCGGGAGATCACAGGGCGACAAATCCAGACAGTAGGCAAAAATTCAAAGGCCAAAAAAACAAGAAGAGATCAAAACCACGAAGTCAGATGGGCAGACAAATCCTAAGGGGCAGGCAAGAAGTCACACAGACGGGTGTCGCAGAATCACTAATGACAAACAGGCGTACTGGGTGCTCGGCTCTGAATGAAATAGATCAACGTTATGACAATGAACAGACTGCAGAGAGGGACTATATATACACAAGGGAGGTCACAATCTAAGGGGTGGAGTAAGAGCTGTGCGGGATGAGCTAGACATTAAATGAGAGACTCAAGAGAGAATGACAATCACTGACCAGGGAAGACAAAGACTCGGACTGGATTCACAAGACAATCTAAACATAGCAGCTCCAGTTACAGAGTGGCTGAGTGGGAGAGGCGAGAGAAGCAGATTAGATCAAGAGACAGCTGCAAAGAGTTTGCAGTAATTAAGGAAAGGACCAGGATAGCAAAGAGAGGGCGGAGTTACAGATCAGCGGGGAAAGTAAAGAGATTCAGTTATTAATGTTAGTACTTTGTGAAATAAAAATCTACCCAAATGGTGCACATTAGCAAGTTAGTTATTTACAAGGTTAGTGCATTAGCAAGGATTAGTAAATTAGCTGGACAAAACATAGAGTGTTAGAAGGTGTTTGTCTCAATTAGTAAGAGGTAGGAAGGAAGTTAAATGAGAAGTGAAGGAAGTTCGTGAAACAATGGAAAACTTCCGAAATCACCTGAAATGTGACAGCTCGCAGACAGGGAAGTGCACTGGCATAAACACACAGATGATGCAATACACAACAGGGGGAGACAATGGTGCAAAGAACTGGCAATGGTCATGAAAACAACAAAATACAAATTAGCCTAACAGTGAAATAAATATGGAAATATCTACAGAATCAAAATATACTGCTCCAGAATGCAAGAGGCATTCAATCAATTGATCTCATCAATCAAACTGTAAGCGAGAGCGAGGAACGACGTAACGCTTCGAGCCATTCGCTTGATTAAAAAGAAATATCACCACATATTCCAGTAAATGTTTCATCAACAAGCAAGTTACAAGTTTTCATAATAATTCATGGCAATTATAGTTCAACAAAGAGTCGAGATGTAATTGCTACAACTTTCCCTGGCCATAAGGCCACGTGTAACGGCTCTGGGGCACATGTTTTCAGCATCTGAAAGTTTGGAAATTGGGAAGATTGCTTTTTTCACATAACACAGAGGTAGCATGATCTCACTGCTTATTTCTTACGGCTTACATTTTTCATCTTTAATAGCTGTCACGGAGTAAAACTACATACTGTCCAGCTAAGATACGAGTAAGATGGCATTAAAAAGTCAGAAATATCATGTTTGAGAATGAGTGTCCTCCATTGTCATACAGTGGTCCATGTTATCCCAAATAAATGCACAGCATAAACAGAATATTCAGCATTACTGAATGGCTGACTGTGTCTGCTTGCAAGTTTCATGGGTTCAAATCTACCCTCAAATAATCCCAAATAAAATTACTTAAATCGAGTATATGGAGTATAATGCCCAAAAAAATCTCAGGTGAAAAAAGTTACTTGCACAGTGATTAAACATACTTCAGTTAATAACTTAAAATGTATAAGTCCTTCACTCCCTCACACATGGAAACTGCACATCTGTAACACAGAAAATTAATGAAAACAAGCTTGTAATTCTTTCTCAATGATGGAACACAGCAAAATCTCCATGTTACAATATGTCCCAGGTCAGATTATTCCCTGCTCTCCCCCGACCACGTGAAACATTATGAATTTGACAATGGCTGCTTTGCCAGCCAACAGACAATGCCAATTCAAATTAGTACATTCAAATGTATCGTTGTAGTAATAATAATAATAATAATAATAATAATGGCGGTCGTGGCGAAGTGGATAGCACTTTAGCCTCAAAGCAGGGAGTTCATTGGTTCAAGGTTGAAATCAGGGCTGAATCTGTGTGGGTTTCCTCCAGGCACGCTGGCCTGCTCCCCCATTCTAATGTCTCGCATGCCAGGCTAATTGGAGAGTCTACAAACAAAATGACCCATAGGTATGTGCGTGTGTGTGTGTGTGTGTGTGTATGTGTGCGCAAGTGAGTGTGTGTGTGAATGGTGCGTGATCTCTGCATTAGATCCAGGGTGTGTTCCTGCCTTTTGCCCCCTGTAGGCAGGAACAAACTCAAGCCCCCCCTGCAGCCCAGTTCACAAATGACAGCGGGTTATACAATAGATGGATACTATAATTGAAAAAACAATCATGTAGGTATGATATAAAGAGAACATAATGCAGTGAAGCTATAGGAAATAAAACGTTATTTATGCCACTGCCTGCCTGTCTACTGCACAGTTCATTGCCTTCATTTGCTATACCTCAGGAAGTATTAAGTGGAGAAAATAGAAATTTTCTTGTGGGATTTGTAGAGATGGAAACCAGAGATGGCAACTTCGATAGTCAGACAGATTCATTAGTCTAAATGAGATGATTTTCATGCTTCATTTATAGGGGTTTTGACATTATGAGATCACAGCAAAGTTACTGTAACATTAACTGAAGCTAATGGGGAAATTTAAAAAACGGAATGTGAATATTAAAATGTAAATTTCGTCAAGAAGTTAGATTGATATAATCTCTTATGCGAACACCTCTCCAGCATCTAGTTTTAACTCATTTATTTTTGACTGTGTCAGGCTCCACTACAGTACACCCTCCGGGATCAGCAATGCATCCCCTTAATTCCCTCGTCCATCAGTTTGCCGATGCTTTAATCTTCCAACTCTCATGTGCACCAAGCAAAGAGCAGACTGTGGTGTTGTTGGGTTAGATTTTTCAAAGCAGGAAAGTGTTTATATGACTGCAATTATCTTCACATGACCATGCAATTATCTTTCAAATAACAGGTGTTCGTCATTGGTGGTAGCTGAGCTGAAAACAGGAAAAACAAACCTTCTACTTCAACTGGTGAAAACTCTTGACCTGTCATTAATCACTGGCCTTGATTAACAATGTGTTAAAACTCTGGAAACACTCAGTACTATTGGTGTAGCCTATTCTCTCTCAGGTGGCCCTCCACAGTCTAAACTGTCCCGCTACAGTGTCATAATGACCCAAAAATATTTTAACATTTTTCATAATGACATATAAGTTCTACAGCATAGTGTTTTGCGCCGTTGCTTCAACAAAGCACCTCTCACTCCCGCCCACCGTCCAAGTCCCCAAGCACAGGAATATTAATACGGAAATATTCCAGAAGGTCAGATAAAAATGTAACAAAAATGTCCACATTTCTAAAGACAAAGGTCTCCCTTTCCATTCCATCTGTGTACAAATGGCAATTTTTCGCTTTTTGCAGTTGATCCGTTTGCAATAACCAATAAAATCTTACTTCCAACTTCGTCTATTCTCCTGCATCCTGACTGAATAGTCTGTTGTGTGCATTCTTGCAAATAAAATATTCTTTTTGAAAACTGGTTAAATCTGTTATGTCTGTGGTCTCCAATGTATTTTAAAATCAACTGCAATTTAGAAATCCTCCAGTGTGCACCAGGTATGCTCTCAAGTAACATCACGTGTCAGTATCTATCGCATATAGCTAATGTTATATCTAGTAAGCCAATGTTAGCTAATTATCTAACGGTATTATAAATGTGTTTGTGATTAAATTGTTAACTTGAGCATAAAATTGTTTTCAGGAGCACCAAGCTCTCCCTAGTGCTAGCCTCTGAATTTTCTCTCAAAGTGTACCACATGAATACATTTATCTTTAAAATCTGGGGGTGGATCCCCGACCCCCCACACAGCCCCTAGTGAGTCCGAGATGCACCCAGCACAGTCTCACAAAATCTGTCGGTAAACACTGACTTTGCTCGTGAAAACGAGACAAGAACCCCTTCTTTTTGATGCAAAATTTTGGCATTTCAATCAACACAGTTCAACTTGTGGAAAAGTGCTAATTGTCTTATTAAAAAAAAAAAAAAAATCACAGAGTTTAGGTGCATTGTACTCGTAGTGAATTGTATTTACTCAGGTAAAACGAGCGGAAAACCAGCAGTACTCAGTCCTTGAGGACCGCGGGGTGATAATATCTGGTACAGCACAGCTCAAGAGTTTCACTCTTTTACCCAGTTTAGGCTCTTCTGTTCAGACACATAGTGCACATTTTAGTATGAAATCCTCCTAGATTCAATAACCTTAAACTTCAATCATATTTCATCATCAAACATCCAACATATTTCCATACAAACTTTTTCTCACTTTGGCTATTTCTAAACCAAAATTGCACTTAATTAAACATGAATGAGATGTGTTGAAATTACTGACAGCTGCAGTGATTTGAAAAGATAAAATTGTTATTAAAATTATTTCTCATAAAAAAACAAATATACACAAGTCAACCGATATGTACATACACAGGTTTTACCAGTCAGTGATTTCACATATCTCTACTTCACAGATGAGACAGGGATGTAGAGATCTAAAAACTTTGCTAAACAGTTAAGTAAAACACTATGCTGAACAGTGTGCTTTAAAGAGCCAGCAATCCACCCGAGAGTGCACGTATACTACACTCATATAATGTAATTGATTTTTATATTGAAAGATGTTAATTGCTAACATGCTTACATTAATATTTATTATGCCAAAATACTTTCACACAAAATGTAATTCCTTACATTTTCACATAATTGTGTTTGGATTGACTTGACAATTTTTAGGTCCAATTAATTTTTAAGTTGAGAGGAAATATATTCAAATCATATAACTCATTATCATGTTCCACAGCAAATTTTGCTTTTATGGTAAATCAGAGTTTCCAAGGCACCATCATTTATTCAGAGGAAGCAATCAAGAAACATCGAGGTAATTAGTATATGCTGGCATTTTGTTTATATAAATGTGATCATATTTCTTAAGGGCAATAAATTAGTATTTTAGGACTCCTGTCAGAGACGGAGCAGGAAGATAATTTCACATTACGAGATGCTGACAGAGGCCCCATTTACTCTCGGCCACTTCAGGTGTCCTAATCGGATCAGATAGCAATCAGATGGATGATCATATGATAGTTTAATTATAAATTGGTCCAAGACACATTTGACAGATTCACCATAACACTGTCAATCAAGCGACATTTCCATTTCCTGCAGGAAACTGCAAATGGGATTGATATCATTCCAGGGAAGACACATTGATGTGTAAATGGAATGTGGGTAAATCAAAGCCAGAAATTTATTAGTTAAAGTGACCTGAAATTACAAGTGTAAATGGGGCCAGAATTATGGTTATTTTTTTTTTTTTTTTTTTTTTTTAGTTTTTATGCGTGTTCTATGGGCTTTTATACAATTGCAGGCACCCCTTATCATTCAATGACAACCCATGATGTCATCACTAAACATTAGCAATCTGATCTAGATCAAGGAAACAGCTATCACCTTTCAGATAAAGTGTTCTAAATCAAAGTATGCAGTTGGGCATATTATTTTCTGTAGTTAATAATTCATACTCTGATGTTTGATAAGACTTGTGTTTCACAGCATCCTTACTCAGGTTAATACTATAGACTTGGGGGGGGGGGGGGTGTCAATTAAACATGAGGTCAACTTATCCTTGAGCAGATATGACTGTATAAAGTTCCTGTATGGCTGAGATCGCGGAGGGAATATCAGTGTCCGACGACAGTGTTTTTCCGACTCCAAGTCCGGGCAGTCCTGTTTATGCTGCTATTACCTCCAACTGAAATTTCGATTCAAACAAGTCATCATTATTTTTCATTTGCTTCTTGTCACGTTCGCGGGGTTCTTTACCCTCTTACACCAAAGCATGGGTGGGGTACACAAAAAAATAATTTTTCCCTTTAGTTGACGTTACGAGACACTGTATTTGACCTTGGCAGAATAACACCTTAAATTCCAGAAGATGGTAGGAAAGTTCAAAGGTGACAAAACATAGCCAATAGCAGAAATACAAAGCTTGCACTTGCAGATGAGAGAGTCACAGAAGAGTGGACCATTGGCTTTGGTGGATGTCTATGCTCTCCAAGTGCCACTCGTTATTGTGATCACTTGTGTAAATGAGTGTGTTTATGTGCGAGTTTGTCAGCTGGATAACTCCATAGAACAAATTACCAGAAAATGTTATAGGAAGTTGGACTGTATGAATGGAAAGAGGTGATTAAAATTCCAGATCAATCCAGGTACAGATCCGGATTCTAGAGCTCATTATACGCTGAGAGAGGTATGCGCTCTCTGTGTGCCCTCTAGTCTAATGAATGGTTAGTTTTAGTGACCATTTTTCCACAATTTCACTGAAAATTGATTCTGCAATTTCATCAATTACAACCCCCCCCCCCAACCTCCCAACCTTTTTATGCAATAAAAAGTCACTTGCAATATAGTACAATATGAGGACCTGGATTTAAAGGGTAATTAATCCCTATAAACATGAATATTAAACCAATGTTGAAGAAATTTCTCTTATATCAACCGATTTCTCTACCACAGTTCCGCACATATTTGCTGAAGATGGTGGATTGAGTCTATTGCTTTTACCTTGAATGGAACATAACTACGGACAGACCAAAAGCGGCGAAATTAAGACCCCAATGATGCCTCTGACCAGGATATCAATACTCTTTGGCCTGGCGCCAATTATATTTGCAAATATTGGGGTCCGACTAACAGAAATTTTTGGATTTTTGCTCCTGCATTATGCATCTAATGTTGATGGTGTTTATAATTTGGCATGACTATATCATTTGGAGGTGGCTAATTGCACACTAAAATGCTGCTAAACAAGGTGATATGAAATCGAGAGCAGGAAAAGAAGACAGCCATGTCATTATAACCTGTGTTTTTGCCAGAGACTGGGGGGCCAGATGATTGAGTCCAAATGAGTGCTTTTGTGGGCATCGCATTTGAACAGAAATAACTGTGCAACATAACAGCCTTTTCCTCCCTTTGAAAAAGCAACTGCATTTGTAGACATTCTCCATTCATGATGTGAATGAGAAAATTATCTAGTATTTTTAGAGCGAGAAAAACACAAGTGGTCTCAGAGGAAAGTGGTCTTAGAAAGAAGCAATTTGGCACACAATGTATGTTTACTGCATATTTATTGTTAGAGATGTTTATATCCAGGCTATCTATTGTAATCTTTCAGGAATTACAGAAATTACGATACTAAAATACCAGATGAATACAGCATTGGCACTAGTGCATTCATCCATCCATCCATCCATTATCTACATTCGCTTCTTCCTCACCAGGATTGCGGGAGATCTGGAGTCTATCCCAGCTGACTCTGGGCGAAAGGCAGGGACCCACCCTGGACAGCTGGCCAATCCATCGCAGGGCGCACACACCATTCACACACTCATTTGCTGAAGTGACAACTGAAATTGTATGATGAAATTATACGATCATAATTTACTCTTACCCTCCTTGAGCATATACATAAGCATGGCTTCCGGATACTGTAAGGCTTACTGCATGGGTGGGACATTTGGTATTAGTAAATGTCTGATCAATCAATTAATAATAGCTCTGCTTTTACAGCCAAGTTTCAGATGGTTAAAATATACATCATGATTGACAGCACAGTGGAGACCCAAACAAATAAAGTTTGATGAATCTTCTGGCATCTTTGTGTCGCGTCCCTTATATTTTTTACTTCTGATGCCTAATGATGTGACTCAGGCACATAAGAGCATCGCATAGTTTATGATACCAAAATATGCGCCTCAGCAACATTACAATATCGTCGGGCTAACGATATCAGACAATGCATCTGAGGGGCCTTATACTGCTCTGTGGCCTGTGATGCCAAGTGATGCGTCGCTGTAGCCGTGCGGTGTTGCCTGCCTGCATCTGAAAAACCTCACCGTACCGTCCCTTTAATCTCCGGCTCAATCGCAGAAACAGCCATACTGTTCCACCCCTTCATACCGCTCCTCTGTCCCTTTAGTCATCATCTCCTTTTACATCCAATCACTTTTACTGTCAAATAAAATCCATCTGTGTCATTTCACTCCTGGACATTAATATCCACCAAATGTTATCTTGGGCCTCTCTTTCCAATACCGCACAGTCATAATACGCAAAGAACATATTAATAAAATGTGTGACTGATCAACGAAGAACATAACACGTGTGCGCAGATGGAAAAAATAAATAAATAATGATGAAAAAATAATAATCCATCCATCCACCACCTATACCGCTTCTTTCTCACTATAGTCACAGGAGAGCTAGAGCCCGTCCCAGCGGACTACGGGAGAAGAGCTCGCCAATCCATCGCAGGGTGCACACACCCTTCACACACCATTCACACACACACTCATACCTACACCCTTCACACACCATTCACACACACACTCATACCTACACCCTTCACACACCATTCACACACACACTCATACCTATGGGCAATTTGGAGTCACCAATTAGCCTGACATGTATGTCTCTGGACTGTGGGAGGAAACTGGAGCGCTTGGAGGAAACCCACGCGAATCTCGCCTAACATGCACAGGGCAATAAAAGCACAGACAAACAGACTGAGGAACAGTTTTTCTCCCAGAGCCGTGGCCTCCATTCCCCCGCTGATTAACTTCTCAGAGCCTAAAAATCGACACTGAATGTGCAATATATCGATGTGCTGCTATAGTGGTGATTTGGCCCTTATATGTATGTACGTATGCAAAATGGTATATGTGTGTATATGGTGTGTACATGTGTATATGCATAGGCGTATATTTATGCAAATGTATGCGTGCACATGCAGATGAATGTGTGTATGTATTTATGAATGTCCCTGTGGGGGTATATGAATATGGGCAGGAGTGTGCATTTAGGCTGTTAAAGTGTATATAGGGCGTATATACTGTGTGTATGTATAGTGTATGTGTGTACCTTAAAAGTGTATATAGGATGGGTTTTTTTAATTGGTTTTCTTTATTTATTTATTTATGCTGAGGAGTACTAACTTAATTTTGTTGTACTCTGTACAATGGCAATAAAGTTCTATTCTATTTAATTCAAACTCCACATAGAGAGGCCGCAGGCCAGATTTAAACCCACAATCTTTGAGCATTGAGCTGGCAGAGATACCCACTGCGCCACCGTATAATCACACACTGCTGTTTGTATTGTGCTCTGTCAATTTCATGTTTATGTGGGGAAAAAAATGCATGACTGCATAAACGCTGAATTGCATATGTAACTGACAACAATATTTCTGACAAATTCATTCATTAGAAATCAGAAGGCTTTTTTGGGAAGGAAGACTGGTGCAGAATTAGAGATCACAACCCTAAATGACTAAACTAAATCAAGGGGACAAACAGTACTTAGAACTGCAGCACAAAGATATCAGAAATATCATGTTCATCCAGCTTCAGAAAGCATGGAACATGCCTAGTGTTCAAATACTGGCAGAAATAAATTCTATTTAAACATTTCATTGCTGAGGTGGATATTCTAAATACTCCCATAATAACCATATGAAGAAAATGTAAAGTACAACTACATAATTCTGCTTTTCTGTGAGCTTTTTTTTCCCCAAATTAAATTCATTGATGCAGTCCCTAAGGTCCAAGCTCTTATATGCTAATATTATTAGATGCATAGCTAACTGAATCCCTCGTACTATTTTTGCATCAGTTGTAATACAATGAAAGCTCCAGTTGTACCTTAAGACAGACTTTTGTCAAATGACACACGGTATAATATGCCTGTAAACCACACCAAGCATCTGAATTGCATTATTATGAAAGCTGCCATCTTTTCATTGCTTGCTGTCAGTAGAATCAAAAATGGCGCCGCCCCTCGAGGAAAATAAAATGTTAATTTCCACCCAGCTGACGTGATAAAGGTCACAATAGGAAGCATAAAGGTAGTCATTATATGACGTAAAGATTCGCTCTCTCCTGATTGTTCGAGACGAGCTCCGCCAGTCACTGTAAACAGTGATATTCACCACCCGAAAGTGCGCCAGGGGTGAAAATAACAATCCGAAGACCTCAAGCTGAAAATAGATTAGGCTTCACCGCAGGAGCTCCGGACAGTGTCCGAATTTCGTGTCACTTCGTCCGTGTGAGGAGCTTTACGTAGAGTTGTCGCCCTTCTCTTATTTTCTATTTTCAAGAAGGGCAAAATAATAAAACAGTTATTGACTTCAGTTATCGGTGAATCCAATGATTTATCCACCAAGGTGGTTAAATCATTGGATTCACCTCAATTGAAGTCAATAATTATATATTATGACTCCCTCCTTATGGGTTCAGTACTTACAGACTCAGTCCATATGCTCAGCTTTTCTCACTACATCATTCCTCCTCGATTTTCTAAATTCAGCCTTACCTTCCCAATAAATCACTAACATTTTGCAGAACTCTACTGAAAACCATGAAGTATTATGAAGGGCTGTACATGTAGCTGCTTTTGACAACAATTTCTCACCATATGTGATACAATGAAAAGAAAAACAAGAGCGACTTTTTGGCTGCAGTGTGAAAAGCTTGTAAAAACTCATCGTTTTTGTTCCAGGGACGTGTTTGGCACAATACAGCAAAGCAAACGTTTGATAAGGGTCTCACTCTGGACAAAACCTGAGAGCAATATCGCACACAGTGACAAACTAACGCATGAAATTGTTAATCAGGTGATTATTTTTGGACTTTACTTTCTAGAAGTGTAGAGTTTCTTTGAGTTGCACCCCTCATAATATGTGACCAACAGGACCTTCCGGTTTACAGGAGCCACTGCTGTGTCTTGAGATGCCAGTTACTGGGTAATTAATTCCTGAGGGAGGTGGCTGGACGTGTTTGTCACAGATGAGAGCCTCCGATCCTTGCTGTCCTGCAGGCATCTCTCATTAAGAAAGAGCCCTCATCCGAACAGTTGGTGACAGGAGGCTGCAGTGACAGGGCTGATCCCAGCTAACCCCTAAAGCCTACGGACCCGAGTACTGGCCCATCACATGCAGCTATTCTATTCAGACCTGTCGAACTTTAGGCCTATTTCATATTCTAGCGGAAATCCCAAGGTTTCCAACAATCTCAATTATGTCCTGCTGAATTGCGGGGAAATGTGTAAAAATCGATTTACTGCTGCGGCCATAAAAACACAGCATACTTTGTTCGAATATGTATCTCAATATAAGTGTGATGCAGCTGCAGTGAAGTGATGCAACCAGCAGATACAGAATGTGTATGTGACATTATCCTACAATATGAAAAAAAAGCCTTTTCTGACTTTGAACCAACATAAGGGAATAGTTAAGTGAAAAGTTAGTTTAAGAGGTAGGAAGAATATTTTCTTCTTAATTTGCAGGTTATAGTAGCTACTTCTTTCAGTTTGCTTCAAGAGACATGCATACAAGTTCAGCACCAACACGTTTCAAGGCTTATAAACCACAATAAAGAATTCTAAAGATAGAAAAATAAATCACTAGAACCAGCACAACTCGACTACAGCCTCACTTTAAACATTAATGACAGCTCCAGCAGTGAATTCTATCCCCAAACCTGGACAACACATCAACAACGGAGTTATTTCTTTGGCACAGAGGAATGATTGGCGCTGTAATCTCCGTGGAAACAAAGCATAGAACGACCAGCTGCAGGTAATATATTAAAACGCCGTCAAATGGCTGTCGTCTTCTTTCGGTTTCGATGCTGGACAAGGCTAAAACGATTTGGAGTGAGCAGCGTTCAGACCGAGAGAGCGCACATCGAGAGCACTGAACACAGAGAATACGACACTTCAAAGTGACTCCCTGCCAAACCTGTTATTACCAGGCCTTCTGAAGAAAAAGTCAATCTGCGCCCTGCATGTAAGGCGACAGTCAAGAGCCGAAAGTCATTTTACCCTTTTACTGGACGTGGTGATCTACACCCTCAAAAGACACGCGCTGACCTTTAAGGGTACAAGTCCAGGTGCTCTTCGGCGTGCTGTGCGCTTATGGGGAATATCGACTGCAATTGCGCAGTACAGGAGACGGGTTCTGCAATCTCTGTGCAAAAATGCTCTCAATTTACAGGTGAGCCAAAAATGACTTATAAATTATACAGTACATACATGTATTTCACCAGTAGCATTAACCACATGGTAAAATAAATAGTACTTGTGTGAATTATCATATGCTGTGGAGATGTTACTAAAGTGGGTGGATTTTTTTTTTTACATATTTTTCTTTATCGACACGTTCAGCATATTACTTATACAGCTTAGTAGTGTCATCCATTTGAACTGTTCTTAACATGCAGGAATTGAATCACATACAATTTACTCACATATGCTTCATCTATGGACGACTCAGAGTCCCCAGTTAGCTTAATATACAAGCCTTAGAATTGTTTGAGGAAACCTGGAGTAAACGCACACGAATATGCAAACTCCATACAGAGATTAGATTCAAACATTAGATTCAAACCCACAGCCTTTTTACTGTGAGGCAACAGCACTATCCACTGTGCCACAATGCAGCCACTTACTCATATAAATAAACTTATGAATGCACCAACACACTCGCCTGGATATTGCACACACATGCACACATGCATGTACGCATACGTCAATAACACACACACAAGCCAAGCTGTAGCAAAATGACAAGGGTCAGGCCGAGTGCACCAAAACCCATTTATAATGCTATTAATAAATGCAGTTTGAATAATGTATCACAAAAGAATGAAAATATTAAATGTATTTTATCTGTCCACGTCCGCGTGACTCATTATTCTGTTCTGTTAAAAATAAAACTTGGTAAAATCACTTGATTTCCCATATCAACCATTTATCTCAGCCAACTTATTCAGTCAGGCTTGGAATAGCCACAGTCCTTTATGCTTCCAGTAAAAACCCATCCCTGAGGATAGTTTCCAAACACAGCACTTACAGACAGCCCGCTTCATAACACTCAAGCCCCAATTATACAGCACATATCAAATCATAACCGCATGGCGACTTACGGCACTTTTAAAGACGAGTCCTGAGGGGCCCATTATACTGTCGCACCCACAGAGCCACTCAAGACTGACACGACCATCGAAACAAACACACACTGGAAGAGACATTTAAGCAATACAGAGGCAGCGCTAAGAAGGCCTCCTTTATTTTTTCTCTCACCCAGACTGCTTTTACATCGGCCGATAACGACTTAGCTCTTACGGCGAGATGTCACAGCTCGTCTCCCGCCGTATCCTTCCTTTTAAAGTCTGGAGGTAATGACTTAGCGAATTGATCAGAGAAAGTGTTAACGCTTTTCTCTATAGCCATCAGCGCACCTGAAAATGCAGCCACCTCTGACCATCTCTTTGTCATCAGAACTGGAGAGGCTATTACCGCAGGGACAGCTATGAAGGGGCTAAAAATGTATTTTTTTTTTTCTCCTTGGCTACTGTCTACAGAGCTTTGAATGACGGCTGAAAGCAGACTCTACATTCAACAGCACAAACCGTAAAGGGCCGTTAAAAAGGCTCTACACCTCTTACTAACCTCTCTGTTTGCACATCAGAAAGTGCAAATAACACACACGAGTGCAAAAACACACACACACACACACACACACACACTCGCTCACAAGCAAACACACACACACCAGTGACAGCTGCTCGGCTGATATTAGAGATAGCACTACAAATTCCCGTTTAACTGATAAGTCGTCTTGACCAATTTTCAATTATTTTTCTTGATTAAAAGGTTTTTCAGTAATCCAATGGCAGTTAAACACACAGCTATCTTATTATTTATTTACCAAGTTCCATTGTGAACATGCTTCTCTTTGTTTTTGAAGGACGCCCTGGAAGAAATGCCAGATAGAACAATTGCTGATGAGGAGGGATAGACAGAAACAGACAGCTCCTGGAATGATTTTGTGGTTAAGGGCTTTGCTCAAGGGCCCAACGGCAGAGATCTTCTAACTTCATCTTTCCAGATCAAGTCAGACACATGAGCCCAACCGGGGGCTTGAACTAGAGAATTTTTTTTTTGGTCACCTGTCAGGCAATCTACCACTAGGCTACCCTACCACCCCATACATAAAAGGTTTGTGGAAATTGAATGGGTAAATTCAATTCAGAAAAATGTTTTATTGACTTTATACAAAAGATAAATTTCCTAATTTGCTTTCAGCACATTCTACATTGCCAGCTATCAAACCTGTGCTTCCTGATTGTTTAAATCACAACAAAGAAAACAAAGATTAGCAAAAAGAGTCCATAAATGAATAACATTGAGCGAAATGCAATTTTAAATTTACATGTCTTATTTCTCAGGTTACCATAATGAGGACTAGCCTTACCTGATGGTGTTTTTGGAATTCACATGTTAATTTAAATAAATGATGGAAAGCAGGCCAAGATCTTTAATCAATAGTTTGAAAAAATATTCTGTGTGCCCTCTATTTTTGGCTTGCCAACACTACGGACGAACACTCTCAAAATAAATTCATTTATCTGAGATAGTTAATATCTTAAACTTGAGTACTCTATTCTTTCAGCATCTGTAGGTTTCCCTCAGCAATATGGAACAATATGGAAACAGACACACACTAAAAACAACCGATTAGTGAATTCTTCCGAGGCATAAGCTAGAGATCTTGCGTCAAGAGTAAATGAATTTAATCTCTCAAAATTCTGGCAAACCAGTTCCAACAGCAGGATTCCTAAGCAGTGAATTGGGATAAAACATATGGGCATACAACACAATTTTATTTTAATAATTTTTTTTACACATATTTCAGTGTTCACTCCTGTTCAAAGGAGCTGTCTGCTGCAATTTAACCTTAGTTCCAAAGAGAAGGCTCTGCATAAATAAGCTGCTTACAGACCGTACACATTTACCCACAGCAGCTCAAGATACACACTCAGTTATCACCCTGATGGCTTCTCTATGCATTCGCTGTGGAGGCAGCACCTACCACAATGCATTGCGTTAACTTGCGGCTGGTTGTGATGATAACGCCAACAGTTTATTCGAGGTATCCCTGCATGCCTAGGTGCTTGGGCTACAAAGAGCAAGAGGCGCTATTTTGCACTCTTTATCTGAAAATACAGAACAAGAAATTGGATGGCAACAGGCCATTTCAAACCCAACATAGAAAGCAGACATGCCACTAAATGAGTATACAAATGTAGTTTGCAATGAGCATTCCCTTTGGAGGGCTAACGGAGAGATCTCCAGTCAGAGTTACTGGGTTGTCCGACAAAAAAGATTTTGAGAGTCGTGAACATAATGCCCATTTGTCCGTCGTGAGACTCAAGAAATTAATCTAGGTTCACTTTCGCCCTTGAAAGCCCTGCTGGAGAAAAGTGTACGTCCGACAAAGTTGCCGGTGAGTAGCTGGCCAGGTAGTTGTCTCTGACAGAAGACAGGGTTGGAACTCATTTGCAGACGATTGCACAGTTCAACAGTGTTATTCAAGATTTCGGTCAGACTTTCCAGGTCAGAAACACACAGGCAGAATATTGCACAAGAGGGGTCATCCAAATCAAAATCCAAAAACAGTCCACAGATCAACAGCCAAACAACAGGTATGCTGAGTTGAAGGGACATGCAAAATCGTAGGTCAGTGGAGCCAGCAAGGTTCATACACTGCAAATCAATCGTATATCATATACAAGGGAGTAAGATGAATTGTAAACGTGGATAAAAAACAAACCGTAACCAAGAATCCCGAGAGTAAGAAAGAATACTCATGAGCAGCTCAGTAAACTGGCACACAAACAGAGACAAGTGGGGTATATAGAGCGAAGAAGGAAGCTAATTATAATGGGAAACAGGTGAGTGTGCGGAGATAGAGCATTATGGAAGGTGTGGTTATAAACGAGGGCAAAAGGTGTACTCATAGAAAAACAAAAAGGGAGGGCGAGTTAGTGAGCATGGGGAAAACAGAAAGCATGTGATGAGTGGCAGGTGAAGAAAAGCAGAGGAAACTACTAAAAAGAGCGACTAAATAAATACAATGAATGCAGCAATAAAGATGCACGAAGTACACAATAAACATGAGAAATAATAAACACAATAACTCAGATCCTGACGGTTTTCTTCCTTTTTAATGCATCGATCACAAATTGGTGTGCCACGGAGAATGGCAAAATTCTTCACTTGCTGGCTAGCTCCAGCCAGCTAATGTTACAACCCTAAGCTAACATTAACGTTAATGGATAGACAGCAAACAGTGACATAACAGTAAGACTATTTTGCCAAAACGACTGGTGAAGCTTTCTGCTGGCTGGCTCGCTCTTGTCAGCTCCAACCGCAAGCAAACAGAAACCTTAGCAAGCTGATTGAAAAGCATATGAGGCACATGATCTAACTCAGTGCTTCTCAAACCTCTCCTGGAGAACCACCTCTCCTGCATGTTTTAGATCTCTCCCCGTTTCAGCACAGGTGATTCAAATGGTTTGGTCATTATCAAGCATTTCAGGGGTTTATAACGAGCTGATCATGTGACTCAGCTTGTGTGGGAGCAGGGAGAGATCCGTAACATGCAGGACAAGTGGCACTTCAGGAGAGGTTTGAGAAGCGCTGATCTAACTCTCTTTTTGTGCAGTAACATAAATGCTGCTAAATTGCAAAACTTCAGGAGTAGAATCACACCTCAAACATTCCTCTTCTGCTCACTCCTCGTAAAATTCTCCCCTGCCAGTATTGCTTGTTCCGTTGCAATCTTATTTACATGGTCACATCGCTTCTTGCTGATTCTAGTGCAGTGCAGTACCGTAACTTTGTTTTTTTTTAGCTCAGCATGTTGAGCTTGCCATTCAAACAGTTCTATCATGAAGCAGATGCATTGGTTGTTTCACTGACCTCTTTATAGGAACCACCCATGATGTACAACCGGTACAAGATTGTTAGACAACAATTTTTCTTTCGATCTGATCAAGGACACTATGCTCACAACCTTACACAAAATAATTGAAACAAGCTGCAATTTTTTCAGTCTTTAATCCTAATTCATGTTCTCAAGCAAAAACCTGTCTTTTGGTCTTTATTTTTGCATTTCTCTCAGCAGGACAAAACATACTGTATAAGGCATCTCATTATATTTGTGGGGTCCGTGATGTAAAAATTGTGCATGTGCAGTTATTACATCAGTTGATATTGTACCACGTGTTTCTTGGTTACTTGTGGCCTTCTGTTTCCCTGGCTAGTTAATTGTCAATCAGACATTGTATGTGATGGATGAGCCCCTGAGAAAGCGTGCGAAGATCGTGACTCTGCATGAACACATCAGCAAGTCATACAGGGATATAGCAAGTACAGTTAATGTCAGTCTTTCAGTCTTAAAAACTGAAGAGGTCATATTATGTATTAATGAGTGAATCAATATGATTCATTAAAAAATCCAGTTTAAATGTGAAAAAAAATCTATCTTGTTTTCACAGCTTGTTTCAATTAATTTGCACGAGGGTGTATTTGCCCCCAATGTTCTCATCAGCATGAATTTCTCATTCAGTTCTGCCATCCATACATAGCTCCGTAATCATGGAAGTTCACTTTACCGTAGTGTCAAATCATATCAACAAACAAAAATGCTGTCAACAAACAAAGTAAATTAGCTGTTACATCGGTGTCCAAATTCTGAGTTGCAGCATGCATCCACTCCTCCATGCATCATGGGTAAAACTGGAATAAAATATACCTACAGACCCCTAAATATCTATTGTGCATCATTTTCAACATTATTACATCTTCTGTGTTACCTCACTCATCCTTGATTTGAACCAGCATGTGTGTTTCTATAAATGGGACATGGATGCAATTTATCTACGTAAGGGGCTAATACACTGTTGCTAATTTGCGCTGACTTGAATCACACATCGATTCTAAAACCGTGAATGAGTGAGCAGACCGCTTAAACATTTAGGGCTCCATCTTACACCTGGCGAACAGAGGCGATAAGAGTGACGCAAGTGTCTGTGCTAGTGTATGTACCAACGCAGGCACCATTATCCCGTTCTGCGTCTAGTTTGCATTAATAGTGCATGTAACTGCACCAAACTGAGCGCCCATGGGCACGCGTTGGTCTTAAGATGAGGTGTGGTCAGGCACATTTATGGCGCATTGCTATCCTGAGACTGCAAAATGCGATCAAGATATTGACTATGAAAAACCCGGTCTAAAGTAAATGGACAGTTTTTGACTGCTAATTTCAGGGCGCATAGTCAGATAGTATTATCTGTCTTCATAGGTGAGTACACAACGCAAATACACTCTGCTTGTCACATAGTACACATGCAGGGAGGAGCAGCAGCGCTCACTCATGCAAACGATTACAAATAAAAAAATAATGAAGTGAAATATTATTGTCAAGATATTTTAAAAAATGCAAGTCAGAATGGTTAGTGTGACCGATGTCCGCACATCAGAGCATGCTGTGATGCAGGCTATGTAATTCATAACCAGTTACATCTGGTAATTTGTGATTCAACATGTGAGGTGACCAACAATTATTAACAAAGGCAAAGGCTCTTCCCCCAACTGCTGAGCGACATCTTTCTGTGAAAATTTTCGGTGCCATTTGAATGGAATCTTAGATTTACCAGGGGAATAATAGCAACCTTCCCCCCTGTTCCACCAACGGTTGGGGGAATAGCCACATTGATTTGCAAATTATTCTGGATAAAGCCACAACTTCTTGATATTAGCGAGCTCTGTCATTCCTGACATTTTCCAGAAGATCCCTCCTGAAGGGGTGGCTGTCCGAAGACAATTTTTAGCCTATACATTAATCACATGGCACATCATGTCCAAAAAGTGCTTGGATATCCGTTCTATCACATGAAACAAAAGCTGTGACAGAACCACTTATTGAAGTGCTGAAAATGCGCTTCGGATCTTTGCATAAGCCGTGCATGGGATGACCCCTTATTCGCAATTATTTCAAAAATCAGTTTTGATTCTGACATGATTCATTAATACAGTGCCTGCAACCCATCTGTCCCGCGTCTATTATCAAATTCAAAACTCTGAATTTCATTTGTCTTCATTATTACTTTATTACTTTTTATCATTATTTTACTTTGCCAACCTCATTTTTGAACCACCATGAAAGTTTAAATCAGAAAGAAATAAAGTTTTTCGTAACCAAGCTCAATTTTAGTATTTTTATACAATATTAATTCAGTCTTTGTCTGCCAAATAAAAGAGTGGGGTCAAGAAGAACACAACGTTGGGACAGCAGCAAAAACATTGGGACAGCAGCCAAAAAAGTTTGACTTCATGATTCATTACGTTATTTCTGCCATTGTTTGAAAGAAATGGAACCTTCCTGGAACCGCCACAAAATCAAAGTTGAGTCAGACGGAAACCCCGTTCCCCATAGGGCGTAGTTATCTTTGCAGGCCCAGCTCTTGGACTGTTCTGTTTCGGGGTCAATCTGAGATTTTGGGAGGGCAACTTTTTAACCATACCGCAGGGTGCTATTGTACAGTCTGTGTTCTTTTCATAGTTAAAATGTCCGACAAATTTGTGGGTAATATTACATCCTCAGTATGAAAAAAAAGTTGGGACTGAATGGAAAATGCACACAAAAACAGAAAGCAGTGATTTTTCAATTTTGCAGATGCATGATTTTTTTTTTTATTAAATCTGGTCAAAATCATTTTATTTCTTTAGCTTTATAGCATAACTGTCTGTCTCATTTTTTAAAGGGGACCTATTTTGCAATATTTCCAAGGATGTATTTTGATCTTGGACTCCCCTAGAGTACTCCTGATCGTTCAAAGTCCAAAACAGGGTCCTTATTTAGCTCATACTGCCATCCTCAAAAAAACCCATTTGTAGTCCATTGTAGTCTCTGCCTGAAACGCCTCGTTGGGATGGCTCTTCTGCTATGGCCCCCACTCCCCGTGTACCCACTTTCTTCTGACTGGCCAGCTCTGTGGAGGGCGGAGTTGGGCGAGACGAGGCTGCAGAACGCAGTTTTCCGGGTCCGCCTCCCCAGAGTGAAAAGTGAGACACTTCTGCTATCTGATAAGGAATCGGCGGGCAAATATCACAGTCAAACGCAGTACATGTGTATAGATCTAATGAAATGAACTTGTTCTAATAAACGCAGCGGCGAAAGTGGAGGACGCAGTGCGAAAGTCTGGCAGCTCAAGCTCGAATTTACTATTGGCTACAGTTTGCTACGGCAACAGTGGTGAGTACAGCGGTTTTTCTACTCTTAGCTAGGATGCAGGGGAAGCTAGAATCCACCCCATATAGACACATTTGTAGAACGGGTCGACATGCCCAAGTGTAGCCCGGAGACCGTAGAAATCCGGTGGGTCTGAGTTTAGAGGGAAACATGGACAGTGAGGAGCAGCTAAAAGTGGACCAACAGCTTATGGACTGCTTTGGTGTGTATTAGGACCTGCTGGTTCGTGTGCATAACTGTGGTGTGTCGTTAGCGTGGAGTAACGAACAGCTTCTGCGCTGGTATATGACGGAGCGGTGAAATCTCCAGGCTAAACGGCCTTTTCGGAAATTGCCTGTGGTAATGGTTTACTTATTGTGTCGGAATGACCAGCGTTTCCTCGCGGAAAATGGGCGCGTAATGGATAGTGTGCGAGAGCTAGATAGAGCTCCGGTTATGTTATGAGCATAATACAGGTTTTACAGACCGTAAGTTCCGTTTGCGTGAACCGTTGCTTATGTGGAGCTAGCGAATCGATGACTTTTACAGGAAAGAATTTAATATTCAATCGACAACAATGCAGAGAAATCGTTTGTTATACCGGACACGTTGTAGCCTGTGCGCTTCCCTATTGCTTTCACCGGTAGCATCAGAGAGCTTGCCCAGATACTGGAGAAGTATCAGGCTGACCCCGGTCATGGATAAGTAAAGCGATCGTTTCACAAGCACCCAAAAACGCACCCCAAGCTCTGCAAAACCTACGTCTGGTCTAACTGCAGCCTTCGGAGCCCAACTCGGCAGACACATACAGCACCTCTCCGGTTAGCTTCAACTGTAGTGGCTACAATCAGGCAACGTTATGATGGAACTGCCACATTGATGCTTACCGAAGTAACTCAAGCATACCGATCATAATTACTGCCTATAAGTTACCAGGAGCATTTTAATTTGCACAGCACGCGAACTAACATGCAGTAGCTGATAACCGCGCAGTCACAACAACTACAGAGACAAACGTTACCCTGCAATACAGGTTTTACAGACAGTAAATTCCGTTACTGGGGGGGGAGTTGTACCAAGCATCCAAATTACAAACAGGTATAAAAAGTTCGCTTCAAATGAGGTTTATGTTCACACACACCTTCTGTTGAATTTCCCCTGATATTACTCTTGCATATATAGGACACAAACATTAGCACCAGTAACTTGGCTACGTTAGCCGCAGTGCTACAGCCACATTCAACAGGCCATCAGTTGGGTAGGCTTATGCTTCGAAGCAACTGCTTCCGCATCTGTAGCCATGTTTCCATCCGCACGTTCTTATACGAATGAAGTAATATTGAATTAAAAATGCCTCACGAAGACGGTGAAATTAGACTTGATTTCAAGACTATCGACTCATACTTTGTACGGTCCATCTCATCGAATTTTCTCTTGATCGGTAAAAGGCTTATGCGATAAATGCTGATGGAAACGTTATTCGCCGAATAAATCTGCTACTGCATCTTGACGGTGTTTTGATGCCGTCGTTTCCTTCTGATAATGGTCTGCTTTGCTGCTAATAGCTGGCACCTAAGCTCTATTACAACTTGTGCAATTATCATCATTTGTTGGTAAACGCGATCCATTTTGGCTAACCAGCTAAATTAGTTGGCTAACAAACTACTTTTGTTCACTTGAGGGTTCTGCGATTCAGTGCGAAAATGAATGGAAACAGCTTAAAATATCAGAAATGTACTCATACACCAGTTTGATCGCATAACAGCATGTGGCGTCATTACGCACTACTTTTTATTCGCTTTAATGCCGTTAGATGGAAACGTATTTTCACCAACTTTATTTGCATGAATATTTTTGGCGAACTTCAGATAATTCGATTGACAAGTGGATGAAAACATAGCTTGTGAGTCGCAGACAGTCGCGACCGATACAGGCTTTATCGTCAGATATTTTACAAAGCCTGCGTTTGAGGCCAGTTGCTAGTGCTAACTATCGTTAGCGGTCCTGCTAGCCTCCCGTAACTCGTTAGCTTCACTTACATTATTTGCTGTTATATCGTTACTTACAGCTTGTGGCTCCGAGCACTTGATCGATGCAACTGCTTCAGGTTTGAGAAGCAGCTGAAACGCTTATCCTGTGTTGAATTATCCTTTATTGACAAAGCTGTCTTTGGTGAAATGCTGAGCACAAACAGCTGCCGTGGCTGTTCGCCGCCAGCAAACAAAAAAGCTACCCACTGATTTCTGGAGGCATCGTCTTTTGGAAGAGAAATGGGTGCTTTTCTTTGCGTCCAAAAGTAAACGGACGAGCAGCTTTGGAGAGATACTGACAAAACCTCAAATGATCTGCGGTTCTTCTTTTGTATTTCTGGAAGTGTAGATGCTACTAAGGCATAGCATGATCCGTGGTTGTTCATGTCTGCTAGAATAGTTTCCGGTGTGGGCAGGTTCAGCGCCGTGATTGGCTTTGGCTAGGTCTGTACTAATTGGACGGCACAACCTGACGTCAGGTTTTGCCCAGATCTCGTGAAGATCTCGGGAGGAGCTGTTCAGAGAGGAAATCACGTTCACGAAATCACGTTCTTGGATTACGGCAAAACCCCTGTATCTAATGTTTAGAAACTTTTCAGAGGTTGAGTATGGACATCCAACATTATAACATTACCTATATGTATTAAAAGAAGGATCAGCATAATAGGTCCCCTTTAAGGTTTGTTTGTTAATTATGGATTAAGAATGGATTTTTTTTTTTTTAATTTAAGGTTACGAGAAAAAAGGAATGAAAGGCATGAAAGAACAACATGAAAGAACAGGCAGCCAATATCTCAATTTGGCAAAAATATGACTTGGGCAATTATGCCATGAGGCTAATGATTTGTAAATGCACAAAATGTACATTCATGCCAACCATTCAGGCCAGCAACACATTCCAAGAAAAAAGTTGTGATGGCAGTACTGTAGGACTAGTAATAAGGTTTAAAAAAGAGAGAATAATGATGTCTTTTGAAACAGCTGATGTCAGCAGGTGATTGTAATTATGATTTGGTACAAAAGCAGGATCGAGGCAAGGCCTAGTCTTTCAGGAGAAAAGGTGGGAGCACAAATGCATGAGAAAATCATTGTAAGCCTTGAAAGCAATGTTCCTCAGAGAAAGATAAGGGATTTAGATATTTCCTCATACAGTGCTAAACTTAATTAAAAGCTTCAAGGAATCTGAAGGAATTTCTGTGCATAAAGGACAAAGGCACAAGCCTAAGCTAAATACCCATAATCTCCAGTCACTCAAACGGCACTGCATCAAGAACCATCATTTATCCAAAAGTGTTCAGATGCACCATCAACTTCTCCGGGCTCAAAGGCATCTACAATGGATCATCACACCGTGGAAATGTGTACTATGGTCAGAAAAATCTATATTTCAGGTCTTTTTTTTGAAGAAAATGATATTGTGTGCTCCTAACCAAAGCCATTCAGCTCTGGCATGGTTTGAGATTGTGTCGGTGCCTGTAACCCACATCTGTGAGGCACCATTCATACTGAACAGCACATTGAGATTTTGGAACAACACATGCTGCCTTCAAGATGGCATCTTTTCCAGGTATTCCTGTGCATATTTCAACTAGACAACAGAACCAAATTCTGCACAATACGAAGGCATGGATGCGTAAGAGGAAGGTTTGGGCGCTGAACTGGCCTGCTTGCAGTTCTATCTTGTCCCCAATAGAGAATGTATGACTGATTTTGAAACACAAAATGAAAACAATGGAGGCCCCAAACTTAATAGCAAAGATAACAAAGATCCCAAATAATTTAATCAATAAAAATCAATCAAATTCCACCACGTTTTTTTTTTGGCAAAAAATGTAAAACTAGTTAAACAAAACCTTCACATTTTCTTCACATTACGCAAAAAGGGCAACAGAGCATCTTCAGACCATCTGCAACAAGATTACATGGATTTTAATTTTATGAGTCCAGAGTGTATGAAAATATCTGACGGTGAATGTTACTGTCCACTTATATTGTACATTTCTTTCCTGATAAAAGTCCAATTTATTTCAAACAAAAGCCATTTTTCCATAATTATATGTTGCTCACTGTGTCAAATTTCATCCAAAAAAATGAATTTTCCACAAATTTTTGACTTTCGCTTGCATGTTGTACATTGTTCTCAATGTAAAATAGAGCATCTTTAAACATCAGGATTTCAAAAACAGAAAGATTGACCCCCGTGAAAATAACACGCAAAAGCCTTCACTGTGTTTAGAGTAGTTCTGCCATATTTAAGATTTCTCTTCAACATCTCCCACCCAATTAGCGAGTTTTTATAGCCAGGGCAGAGTTCATTCATCTCTCCGGCTCTGTGCCCTCTACACCACTCCTGCTCTGGCCTACTACACATCTGCATCCCACCTCCCCCACCTCCCCAGCCTCCTCCGTTATAAATAACACTGTTCATCATAAGCAGCATCTGTTCATATTGTGCTCATTAATTGAAATGTACAGAATCTCAGGCTCTGCCTGGGGGTTGGTGATCTCAGGGACTGTCTGTAACATGATTGTTCCAGAGCATCACTCGAGCAGAGTCACCGGCAAACTCAAATCCATGTCACCCTGTAATAAATGGTGAAATCTGGTGTAAGAGTCCTGCCTAATCTGATTTACGATATTTATGCCACCCCTAAGGTTAGGAGTCTCTCAACCCCTAAAGTAAATTTAAGGAAGGCAGCAGAATCATGACTCTTTTTCTTGTTGCGCCTCGCAACGGCATAATCCATGTTTAACATCTTATTGCTTCTTTATGCTTCATTTGGCCAACAAATAAGGCCACATGGACTTTTCATAGTCATAAACACTTAAAAAAGATGACGTGTGGACATACAATCAACCTCTTCAGCCCAAACTCCCTCTGGGGGTAGTTCCAGCATTATGGGATTTTCAGTGGCACATGGAGATGTCCTTCAGTAACCTCACCCTATAAAGACATGATTACTCTAAGCCTGTTCCTGTTTAAGATAGCCTGATTAGCAATCAAACAATTTATTTATGCAATGATCAAGACCAGTTCATAAGCTTAAAATGACTGAGAAATTATTAAGTAAGAAATGATGAGGAGATCGCCAATAGGCCACATTTACAATATACTGTACATAATACTTCTGATTTTGTAAGGATGGCAATAATCCAAGTAATTAATTAATCCAAAACTTTCTCTATATTCCATCTCCCGCTTTAGCATTTTTTTTCAGCAGTGTAATTTATTTCGGGATGGTGCCTAATCAAAATGCTTTCAAAAGACAACATTGAAAATGGGAAACTGCTTCTTAGGTGCATGAAAACAGATGAAAGACTGGCACAAAATGGTGTCATGTATAAGCGTAGCACACAAATACCCACCATTTTATGAGCAGCATGAACTCAGCATCTTTGAGGTGCATATTGAAGAAGATGTCTTCTTATGTCACAATGTTGGTAATTTAATAAATGAATTATCATTACATCGAGGATACGAGTGAGAGATTGCCCCTCTTCACATGAATGTTTTAAGTGTGGTCAGCACCTCTCCAGCACTGGTGTATCTTCCTTTTCTCTTGCACTTTAGTTGCTATTCAGTAAAAGTAAATTGGGACCAGTTTGGAGTAATCGTGCGATATAAGGGGAGGTTTCTGAAGGCTTTTATGCCACCGTTGTCTTGTCACTGAAAATCCCATTTACTTTTGATACTTTTTACCCATGAAAGAAAATGAATGTTGTAACTTGTTGGATTCCCAGTGAATTCGTACGTAATTATATAAAAGTACATCTGATGGCAGTCAAGCACAGATCAAATGCGATGAAGCACCATGCAAAAGGTGTCGTTCACTCTCTTTGTGTTCACTGTGCTTGTTTTAATGTAATCCATTACTAAAGTAGTGTCAATCCCAGTATCCCGATGTGTGCTGCAGTATTATCTTTCAGTTCACTCAATTCAACTTTGTGATGTTCCGTTTACGAAGCCATTACCACACACCTACTTTATTATATTCAGTATCCAAGTGGTTTCATTTCAGCTAAGTAATACTGTATTAAAAAATAATATTGCATAAAACTTATCAATAATCCATTCATTCGCTGTCCAGCCATTATCTAACCTGCACCTCATCAGAGCGGAATCAGAGGCAGGGATACACCCATGAGCTAGCAGGAAACACACGTTCTCTCTCAAACTTATTCATCTACAGGACATTTAGACTCAAATTACCCAAAACTGTCTGTCTTTGGACTGTTGAAAGAACTCAGACACAAAGAGAACCCACAAAGTCCACATTTAAAAGCACCGGCCAGGATTCGCACCCTGGACTGTCTTACCCGGAGCCCATTGCACTGCCAGGCTGCAGAAGGCAGAGCTTTGGTGTTGCTGAAAGGTATGTTTTACTTGAACAAGGATCATGATCAAAAAGGAAAGTTTTCTTCTACACAAGGCAGTGTTTCATCCTGAAAGAGCCAGTGTTTTTATCCTAAAATACAAACCAAGTTTTGAGTTCAGAGGTTTCTGTATTGCTTCACTGAGCTTGTGTGCTGGGAAACAAAAATATTGATGTAGACTTTGTCAATTTATCCAAGCGTGCAAAAAGCAGAGGCAACGGTTTTTTAACCATCTGCAGAAATGCTAAATGCCAATTTGCAGTATTTCTGTTCTGAATGGGAGAGCGTAAACAACACAAGCACACAAATTAGACAAAAACTGTGAGGAAAATGTACTTACAAGGTGCAGAACTACCCTCAGCACCAAAGTCTGAGCGGGACATGACATCCAAGAGCGTCTGTTCAATATCAGAGGTTCAGGAGCAAAAATACGCCTAAAACACTCCCCTACCTCTCGTCCCACATAAAAGCCCTTCTGCCTGTATTACCTCTTCTATCCCAGTCTCTTCACTTGCCCCTCCTCCCCACCCATCAGCCTGCGCCACTGTTCCGCCACTCCAGTAGGACAGGGTCTGGGTTCACAGAGCCTGGGAGCTACAGCAAATCCTTCCTAAGTCTTCCCCAAACTGCAAGCCTATCACATCATCGTCCATACGTCACTTCCATCTACAATTTAGAGCATTCTGTTGTAACCACCTGCTCAATAAACATCATTGTTCGTATATAATTGAGGTTTTCGATGGTGTGGTTCTTCATTACTGAACTGAACTGCGTTTTCAGACAAGAGCAAGAGAAGCGTTCAAACTGAGGTGACTGTTCCATTAAATACCATAGTCCCCTGATCTTATAGCAATATACTCGATTTCTTTGATTGCCCTCGTATTATTGCCCATAGAAGATTTATTGTGAGGCTTCTCATCTACTTAAATCTCTCCTGAAAAAAAAAAAAAATATAATCTCACAGGTTTCTTTAACACACAATACAAGCACTTGAAGAACCAGAAAAATAATGTTAGAATGGCGATACCAGCTCCACTTGAATAAAGACATGCAGGACCTATTTGCCCAGCAGCCACAGAATGAGAGACCCAGTGTCCACAGCAGCTGTACAGAAGCAGTGATATATGCTCCACTCTGGCACGATGAGGTAAAGCGAGGCGAGAGCCTAACAGGCAGCCATGATCTCAGTCTGACTTCAATCTAATCCTGTGCAGCACATTACCCTTGTGTGGCGCGGCGTCACTGCCCTGGGGCAGGAGGGGGCAGGAGGGAGGGGAGAATGGATGAACACATGACACCTACACCGTTAACGCTTACCGTCCTCCTTCACGAGCACCTCTTTCTGGCACATGTCCTGCACGTTGACGGTACAGTTGACGATAAACTCTGGCGTGGAGCAGTCATTGTGCTTCACCTCCTCGCACTGATAGCACTGGATCTGCAGCGCCAGGCCTGTACAGTGAACACAGATAAAGGTGAAGCCTGTAAATTCACAGGCACTCAACAGAACTTTCACCGTTCGTGACGCAAGTGCTCTTCAGCATCCATCAGAGTAATCTCTCCGTTTCTCGATCGGAGTTTTCCTCCACACTGAAAGCGAAGAATTCCTCTACAACGCTGTAAATCAGCTGCGTGCTCGGAGAGTGAGGAAAACACGGAAGGGCTGTTAGTTCGATGGCGCTTCACTTAGGGCGAAACTCCACTTTATCAGCAGCGAACGGCATCTGAAATACAATAAAAGCCAGGACATTAGGGGGAAATATAAGGCAGCAGAACAGCTGAGATAGAGATGGGTACAGAGCAATAAGACAGACGTTTGTGAATAATGAGTAAATGAGGAGTCTTGTGGCTTCACGCGGCTGCCATTTTATAGGAGGAAGATTCTCCTTCTGCTGTTTTAACCGAAGTGCACCCTTAAATATAAACACTACACATAAAGAGTGGCTTCGTTCTGCCTCCTATATTGAACCTGCAATGATTTATTCCATTGAAAACCAAGAAAAGAAAACACATCCAATAGGCCCTCGGAGAATGCCCCCTGTATTAAATATGTGCTTTGTTAATGATGACTATGCCTTTCAATTACACTTCAGTTATGCCTGCTGACATACGGTGCGATATTCAAAAGGACAGTAAAAATGTCATGAGTAATAGTGTATTTAACATTGAAAGCAAATTTGGAGCCGGCTAATATAATTAGTGTACCTGGAGCAATTGCTCAAAGCCAAATTACATATTCGCTTAAAAGAGATGAGCTGTGACTGAGCTTAAAATGCATTACCACAAAATACACGACACATTGAGAACTCAAGGCAATCTCTCCACTGCCATTCATCAGGCTTTTACACCAGGCTGACAGGTACGGCAGATTAATCATTAAAATGCTGGTATGCACTCATTCACGTACGCAAGCACTGTCAAATCCAAAATACATTTCTGAAAAAAAAAATCAAGCACCAATTCTTTTCATCCCATCTGCTATTCAAACGGCCGTCCGTCACAGGATGAAAGGCACAGTCATAAAAAAAACAAACGAACAGGTGAACATCTATCAGATGAACCACGAAATGTACCAGCGCTTGGCACAGGGCTGCATGTTAAATTACGGTCCGACTCAGATTTACACTGAACCTAAAGCTGGGGTCTGAAATGATGAGGCATAAATCGCACACATGGAGCCCCGTGTATGAGAAGGGTCAGCACTGAGGATCGGTCCCTCATGTGACCAGAGAGTTCTGTCTGACACCTGTATCAGAGCCAGGGCTGAACCTCCAACTGTAAACAGCTCTGGAAAACAGTCACAACATCCACGCTTCCGACGGAGGCCATGTCGGTGTGACACAGAATGTCTTGGGGTGCTGTTGTACTGGGCCAGATGAAGTGTGTAGCAGGACTGTGTGGGGGGGGGGGGTTAGGCCACACCCTTTCACCTGAACCTTCAACACTCATGGGAAAATGTGACCATCAGTCCAACGTGCACAATCATCACTCGACTGTGCTTTAAATGTCTTTTTTCTTTTTACACAAAAGCACACACATACACACACACACACACACACACACACACACTTGCACAAATAGGCACACGCACGCACACACACACACGCACGCACGCACACGCACAAGCACACAGAAACAGACACACGCACGGAAAGTTACATAGGTTTTTTTTTTTTTTTTTGGGGGGGGGGATTGCGTGGCGTGGGAGGGGAATGGTGGGTTGCTCCATTATTGTAACGATAATGATAAACTAATGCCGGTTTTGAAAAAATAAAATAAATCGGAAAAAAATTAATAAAGTTATAAACAAGTTCATACGGTTGAGACGGTATCGAGCACGTATTTTTAAAGCCACCAAACATTAGTGGAATTATCAGATAGCACCATAGAGGCGTATCATGCCGACTATTCAAACTTATACAATAGATGATGTACACCTGTCACGGAATGAATGTCAGTTAATTTTAAATAAAATGGCAACATTAAAGTTTAATTTCACGATACAGTGCACCATACGGTGTGATAAAGTCTAGCATGCAACAAACATCATTTCTCCGTTTTTAATTCTGAAACAAATTCAGCCAAATAGGTTACATTTTTTTTTGGATAAACCGCAAAGCACTGGTCATTTCTGTGTTAAATGGTTCATCGAGGCGGATATTTTTTTTTTTTTTTTCTGGCATTCAGAGGTGGTGTGTTTTGTGACTGGCCGGCGGTAAGTACCTTCGCCGGAATGTGAAAAATATAACATAACTGTCCAGTGAGTTTATACTGCCGGTTTCAGTCATGTCTGAGGTTGTCGCGTGTTGCGAGGATGCTACGACTCTGCGCCTTTTTGAGTGCGGAATTTTTCGGAGTTGTCTGCATAAAAAACATGCTTTTTCTCTATCTGCAGTTTGCAAACAGGACCACTTAAAACAAACAATAACACAATATTACTCCAATATTAGGCTACTCACAAACCACAAGCGGAGTCTCCATGCTTTCAAAATTTCAAGCAGCGCTTCATTGCCTCAATGCTGCACGTTGAAATGAATACGCGTGAACTACGTGTTGCATTACAACATGCGAATCAAAATTGAAAACGCGAAGCTACTGAGACACTGACTTCTCATATCTTCTTTTAAATTAAGACACATGAAACTGCATTCAGTGTTTGCAGTGATTATTCAAACACGCGTCCAGCATTAACAGCCTGTTGTCAACATAACATGATCAACATCAGATAGTTTCACATGTTCAGGTAACATCACTCGCAAAAAAAACTAAATTGAATCGTTAAGCTCGTCACAAAATACGAATTGTGGGCTATCACACGCTCTAAATTAGCCTATAAGCACGAAAATCCACGCACAACAGGCTGTAAAAATATCATTGCCTTTGTCCATCGTTAAAATTATCCCAGACAAACCGAAAATAGGTAATCAAGAAAAAAAAAAAAAAAATGATACCGCTTATTTATAGCCTTAAGTGAGAACGATAACAGTTGCAATATGAGCAGTCCACCCTTGCACACTGTAACCTACCTATTCTGAGGAAAAATCCGAAGAAAGTTGTGTAAATAAGAAGCCGCATTCTCTCCCAGATGTCAGTTGTCGAGAAAACATCAGACCCGTAGACTTTCTGCGAATGCAAAGCTGTTAACAGGATCCGTGACACCCATTTGAACGCGCTGTGTGTGCGGTGTCGCGCAGGCTGTGATTTCGGGATTCTCACTGTGAAGCGACAGGCAGCGTCCGGAGCGAAATACAGGAGCGATGGGCATAAAAGCACGTGACAAACACTGGTCGTCACGAGTCTGCACCTATTGCCCGAACTGAGCCTTTCTTAAACGTCTTTATGCAAAAAAATATAGAGAAATTCATGGATGCCAGTGTCATGTCCTTTAGATCAGCAAATGTATATACATTATTAATTGCATTTTAAAGGAAAAAGGCCAAAAAAATTTATCCGTTTAACATGGTGACTATTGACATTTATAAGGGTTTCGTTTGCTATATTTCTATTATTTATAAAACTGCTGAATTATGAAATCATACCTTTAAGGATAGAACAAAAAAGAACCGGAAACGTACTCCTTGTTCTATCTTTCATTTTTAACAAAATATAGTTACTTTTGCTTCCGTCTCATTGGCATCATGCATGTGCAAAAATTAGATGTGAATATTTTAATCAACCTCGCTTCATTCAGGACTGCTTATTATAGCCTATAGGAAAAATAAGAGGTCCTATTGCCTTTTCATGCCAAAAACTCCCGGTCCATCGTATTTTTCGATAACTGAACAAGACGGCAACAACAGACAAGCTTTACATTCAAAGTCCCGACTGAGACAAGGCCCTGATCTTATGGCTTTTCCCTCGGCTCACTTCAATCATGTACGGAGAGAAGGCGAGAGAGCGCAGCATCTTTAAAAGTCACTCTCGACTGGCTGAATTAATTAGCTTTATTTATATTCCTATAATTGCCCATCAAGAGACTCTAATTGTTATAAATCCCCTGCTTTGTAAGACCGCAGTGTTCGCAGCGAGTTAATTGCCCTCGGTAAGTACATAATAGATTCAGAAAATTCTGCAGGTTGAAACTTCTATGATTGCCTATGGAAGTAAACAGAGTAAAGAGCTGCAGTCACGTGGATGACAAACCATTTGCAAAGAATGTTATGCGTATCCTCGCAAACGCACGTGTTCACATACACTGTATGCTTGCCTAGTGTATTATTATTATTACTAATATTACCATCATTTTTTAATCTTGATCATACAAGCGCTCGAAGTATATCAGCAATGCCCTGCAGATGCTATGTGAAGGAGAATTTAGTTTATGTTCAGCACAAAATCTTTCGAGCACGACATGCCTTGCAGTTGTGTTGGAGTTGATTGATCTCACCCCAAGCCTTGACCCTAATGGATCAAAACCTTGCACAATGACAATGTGAAACCGATCCACATTACAATACTGGGAAGGGGGAGCATGTTCCGACTCCTGAATTGCGTCAAAGTTACCGAGAAATACTTAGACTGAGCAAATGCAAATTATAGTGCCAATTTTAAACGGGAATTTTACCATAAACTGGTCCGGCATTTTAACTGGAATTTTTAAAGAGTGTTACACAGTTTCGTACAGAATGCCCAGCAATTTTTGGTTATGATTAGGATGGTGTGTGTGCGCGTGCGTGTGTGTTTGTGCGCGCATGCTGAAGCTTGTAGCCTGCCTTTGTTTGTGTGTGAGCATGGGTGTGTTTGTGCATGCTTGTGCTTCTGTGCGTGTTTGTGTGTGCATATGCATGTGTGTGTGCAAGTGGGTGAGTGTTTGTGTGAGCATGTACATGTGTGTATGTGTGTGTGTGTGCATGTATGTGTGAAAGTGCCGCACGCATGTGTGTGAGTGTCTGTGTGTGTGTGTGTGTGTGTGTGTGGAGGGTTTGGAGTACAGGAACAGAGAAACAGGTATATGACTAAGCACTCAGAGTAAAGGTGTCCCGCTCCTCTAGATTCCCACACACAGAGGTAGCAGCTGCTTGTCAGGTTGGTTGATGTTACAGGGAGACCCAGAGGAGTGAGCGTAGAGGGGGGTCTTGTGGCTTTTGGAAACCAGCAGCACTGAGACTCGTCTCCGGCTGATGTTCCTGACTGATGATCAGAGCTGATCTGTGCTGTCAGTGTCGTGAGGAGCAGCAGTGGCTGACTGAGGCGATGGATCAGCTGCAGGGATCGTCAGAGACAGGGTCGTTTGATCTGCCATCACAAGAACGTCACAACATTTTAATTCCACCACAAACCGTCAAGAAAACGGGCAGCTTGTAGATTCACCGCGCGTCAGCGTTCATGGGAAAGACGATGGCGCTTCTCCGGATCTCTGTCCACCCTCAGGCCACACCCCCAGCACATGCACATCCTCTCCACGTCTCTCTCAGTCGATTCGGAGTTTCAACCACATTTGTAATCCATGCACCCTCATCAGCAGGACGGTCTGCGCGAATCTGACCTCAGATCAGTGGCTGAACACCCTGCCCCACACACCCAGCATGCTCTCGTCAGCCCTGCCTGTACGAATCTGACCTGAGATCAGTGCACTCAGCCGGCCCGAAGCGCGAGTCTGCCTCCCGTCCCTGCGAGCGACTGAAGGACACTAATGGTAAATAAAGCTCTGTTTTACAGCCTCTCCAAAACAGCAGCCACGGCTCACAAGTTTCAGCACTGGACGCATCACCATAAATTGATATAATGAATCACAATAAAAGCCGTAATGACGCATCCTTCAGATCCCTGATGGATTCTATGAATCAACGGGCCCATCTTTATGGCGCAATTATCATCTTTGTCATTTTGTTTGAAGATACCCTTCTGCAGAGGAACTTGAGAGTGCCGGTTCTGTAAGAGTAATAAAGCCTACAAAGGACTGAACAGCTTTAAGAAAGGAAGCACTTTTCTCACACCAAGGCCGCACCCAAATAGTCTTTTTTGTGTAGGAAAGTTCCTAACTCCTAAAGGTTAATCCGGAAATAACTACACGGCAGCCATGATAAGTGCATTTGAATTCTTTAAATGTTAAGGAAAGGTCTAAGTGCCACCTAATTTACCTCCTTTAGCATAGGGTACACGGAACCATCCTTTTCGAAAAGAAAGGAGATAAAGCTATCCCACAATTCCGTGTGGCGGCAATGTTTAAAGCGGTGACCATTCATTCGTCCAATCGCATAAAGAAGCGCATATGATGGGCAGGGGACTCGTGATCATGATCCATGCGCTAGTGTAAGTGCCTCTGATTCTCTGATTAGCGCAGTTGTCTTCCTTTCCCTTATGACGTTTTCAACAAAGGTGAAAGAAAAGCGATCAGGACTTCGTGGATAACATCATTTCAATCAGGAGAGACTCGAGTGAAATCAAGAAAAATTTTAATAAGCGTTGAGCATAAGTAGAATTCAATTCAGTTCAATTTTATTTGTATATCGCTTTACATAGAGAAAAGGGCAGAGCCCATACTAATCCCTAATCCCCGAATAGCAGCAAAAAACTTCCTGTAGGGAGAAAAAGCCTCTAACGGTGGTGAGAAAAAACTCCTCATTGAGAAGAAATCTCAGGCGGAACCTGGCCATTCTGGGGAAGCCCATCCTCCGCTGGCTGAATAATAAATTGATGATAAATTAGGGATGAGAGGATCAGGACAGCAGGAAGACAGCAGTCAGAATTAACATGCTTAAAATCAGACAAGTCTTTGGCGCTTGGACTCTTCGGGAAGACTCGTAGAGCAGGAGCACGGCTCAGAGCAGCAGCTGGAAAATCCCCCGAAGAGTCCAGACACTGGTGGCGGTGGTGGCTGAAGGCTGGTGGAGCTGGAGTGGCAGTACGGAAGGTCTGATGGAGCAGGGTGGCGTTGGGGAGGAGGAGGGTCAGCGAACGGCAGCATGAACAAACTAGAGCAGAGAAAAAGGACTTTTTTGAAAAGACAGCAACATAACGATTGGCTAGCGATGCGACTGAGGTGTGCCACAGTTGGATGGAAGAGATCAGCTGCTACACCAGCTGACTGCTCAATTGACAGCCGCAGACACTGACTGCAGAGGTTTATGGGCGAGCATGCGAGTGAATGAAAAGAAAATAAACGGAGTTGACGTGCGCGAGAGAGAGAGTCTTCCTGACTGAACTTTCGCTAAGCTTCATTTTACGACTGTTCGGACGCAGCTCAAAGCTCGAGTCAGTTCGCTGAATCACTTGTAACGTGCAGATATTAATTAAGCGCTTAATTACGTCAGGTTTGATAAATTGTTGTACCTGTAATCATCTCTTTTAACAAATGTACCATAAACCCATAATATAATCGTGATAAATGTGGTTGATATGCAGCCTTCCGCATAAAGAGGAATTATTTCACGCTTTTAAAAGGAGCAGAATTGCCTCTGTTAATTTTCAACTTAGTAAAATTCTTACCCTGGCGCCACTGGCAGAGACTCAGATGCGTAGGAGTTTCCTTATTGTTTCTGCAGAGAAAATTTCAACTTTATTCTGAGAAAAATGGAGAGCAGAGGGCTGGTGGCCCATATGGCAGACTGTTCTCTCCAGCTCTGACGGAGATGCTGAACTATTCTATTTCTGAACCACTTTGTCTTTCCCTTCCATTATCACATTGTTTATTTCACATATGGGGGAAAAAAAGAATAAATAATTGTTCAGGCAACCAGCCTCACTTGAGGCTGCTCAGAACTTATTTGGTAACCTCCTCTCCTGGTTACTGACACATGAAATTGCAATGAACCCTGATTATGTACAGTATTAAGTGCTTACTGTACAGCACTGTACATGCAGTATAACTGAATTTTATGCACAGGAACCCCCCCAGGAATCTGATCTTGTAAATGGAAAAAAAAACCCTTTCAGGACTCTCTGATGAAATATGTTTCCTATTCACTCCGAAGACAATAAGTACGGCAGCCTTTCCTTCAGCAAAAGTACAGCCAGCCTGCCCCCCCCTCCACTTCACCTTTTACAAAAATAGCTATTTATGAGCTGTATTTTACATGGCCAACTAACATACTGTACAATCTACAACAAAAATCTTAATTAACTGAGCAAAAACAATGCTTAACTTTTTGATTATCAGCGCAAAAAGAATACCCGGCAATACAAAATGCATACACACACACGCACACACACACACACACACACACACACTGACACAATACGCATGCACCAACACAAATACACATATACACAAAGCACATGCACACTCGTATGCAAACACAAGCACAAAAAATGCACACAAACACACGCACACAAACACAACAAATGCTCACTCACATGCACACCCATACAAAAACACACATGCACACACTAACACACACATACACTCACACACACGATTAGACACACACATACACTCACTCACACGCATAGACACACACACACACACACGCACGCACACACACCCCACACACACACACACACACACACACACACACACACACACACCAGCCCACACACAGTGGCAGTCCTTGTTGAGGTGCATGGTTTGTCAGTAATCCTAACATGCTTTATTTTCGCACTGGTCGATAAACCAATTAGATTTCCACTTGACAGACACCAGCCTGCATGATAAAAAGTCAATGAAGAGAGATATAAGCAAGCTGCACTTCACCACAGAGCTAAATCCACTTCATAATCCCTCAGAGGGAAATTCTGGCGTTTTCTTGATTGAATGCTTGAGTGCCCATTGCATTTATATTCACTTGGTAAATTCAATCACATATGCATAAGCTCAAATGTCCAAAATGTATGAATAAATTCCATTTATATGGAGGCCGTGAAAGTTCTGATGCATGAGGCATAGATTCTGACCAATAAGTTATTGCGGTAATCATGGTAACATGGGCAATGTAGCAACTACGTGACTGCCACTATGCCGTATTTAAAATAAATAAATAAATAAATGATGGTGTACATTTGATACATTGGAGACATGATTTTATCTCATACGTAACTGTAGTACTTTTTCCTATAGCCCAGCTCATGACGTATTTTCGAAATGACCCTAGCATGCACGTAATACTTTCTCATAACCATTATGTAACATTAGTTTTTAAGGGAGCAAGCTAACGTCAGCTAGATATTTATTTGACTGAATTTTCAAACCGTTGCAAGTTCAACTGCAAATGTCTGTGACTCAGTGACTGCCTAAGTTAGCAGAGCAATGGAGTTAGCTCAGTGTTGACATACAGTGGACGCTACTGGAAATGACATTCATCTTCCATTAAATTGCGCAATTCAGTTATGTGATAAACAGAATCTTATACTCTGGTCTTGTCATAAAAGTTATGAAACAAGTTTCATAACTTTCATATGATACGCCAACTCTTGTAAGATCCTCTATTTAGGATATTGCCCATTCATTATGTCATACAACTTACTGCTTTCTACATGTTCTCTGACTGTACGATTTTCTCCTGAATTTAAAGTGCGTACTTTCAATTTAGTTGCAGTCTGTTGAAGTTATCAAAGAGCAGCAATGGCAGTATTTTTATCAAATGTATTAATAGGCCTGAAATTTGCACGAGAAGCTGTTCTGTACAGGTCCGTTTTTGACCTAATGAAAACTGGAGGTTATCTGAGCAAAGTAAGCATAAAGTATTGCTAAAAACCACTTATGCCTTATTATTTACATACAATGTCACTCATTGTTAGCTTGAATTTATCTTATTACAATATTTCTTAATTTAATATTAACCCTTAGAGCGCTAAATGCAGCTATTGCTGCTCAATGATGTAAAATATCAAAATCAAAGCTGTTAAAAACCTATCATGTGGCGACTTGTTTAAAAGAGCTCCCGCAGTCGCCACATGATAGGTTTTTAACAGCACAAGATAATTAAATTTATATTCTTAAAAAAATTCTTTCAGCGCTCTATGGGTTATAAGCAAGGTTCCATAAGCATTTTTCTCCAGAATTTTCAGTGTTGTCTAAACCTATTGCCTTGCTTTCACCTTTAGTCACCTGATAATCACCAAGTAATCAGAAAACTGTTTGACAGTTGTGTTTGATGGAGAGTTTTTAAGCTCAGCTCTAGTTTTGCCAGATAACACAGTGTTACCTATCTGAGCAAAGGAACTAGTCTGCAAGCCGGTACAAACTGCCTTTGGGACGGTTAATACTCACTTCCAAAAACTGCCGCAGTACTTTGCATACATTCATAAGAATTCATTAATAAGGTTTATTTCCCTTATAAAACAAATGGGGCCGCAGTCTGAAATTAGGACATCAACTTTTCATTTTTAATGGAGGACATTAATGTCACCAGAACTTAACCAATTTCACTTCCTGTGAAAAAACTGAGCAAGGCCCAGAAACTCTCAGTGCTTTCTCACCGCTAAACTGACACAAATTCATCAAGGAGAGACATACTTCATGGCAGCCAGAAGCGAAGACTGCAGTCATTACGACTGACAGCCTGTCGCTCTTCAAGGTTAAAGAGACCTTTGCCTTTGAAAAATTACCCATTTTCCAACAAGGTATACATTTAGAGAGACACAGCAATGACTAGGTGCCCACAAAAATATTTAATTCATGTCGGGCTCCGTGACGGCATGATACTCAATTCAAACAGTGATACATGAAGTGTGCTCGGTAACAGTATTTTTCTTGTGCAAATTATAATTGGGATGGCATATTTCCATCTGCCAAGCTGTGGGTTTGAAGGTCCTGCCCCTTACCAAAATGCTGGAAAATATCCCAAAACTTTCATTATGTCGTTAACTTGGTGCATTTTTATATTCCTGTTTGTTTATTATCTGGATTTTCTAAACCGTTCTTATTTTGTGATTCTCTTTAATTTTCCATACAGTTGCATCATCAGAATTCCCCACCCACGGCAGTCAATGTTCCTCATCGGACCTAATCGGCTTTAATCAAAAACAACATCTGTTCAGATCCATTTCATCCAACAAGGCCGTCTTTTTTTTTTTTTTTTACAGTAGCCCATGGCAGGAAACATCGGTTAAATAACTGTATTTTAGATTAAAGTTGTTGGAAAGTGAGTTTAGTGAGTAGTGCTGGTGCCTGGGGCCCCTCTGTGAGGAGTCTGCATGTTCTCCTCGTGTTTGTGACGGTTTCCTCCAGGTACTCCAATTCCCTCCCACAGTCCAAAGACTGTGCTATGCTAACTGGAGACTCTAATTGCCCACAGCTATGAATGAGTGAGTGAGTGAATGGAGGGGTATCCTTTTGTTTGATTGGTGGACTGTCAATCGATAGGGTGTGTTCCGCCTCCTTTCCCATCGTATGCTGCGATTGGCTCCAATTCATAAATGGGCGGATGGATGTGGACGTGATGTTTATTCATTCATTGGTTCAGTCAACAGGCAATCACTGTTCTGTATACCAACTGACTTGAAGTAATAGCAAGCAAGACTAAGCTTTGAGAAAAGGAGGTTTATCTTAAGGTGACACTGGAAGTGTGAGAACAAAACTTTGTAATTATAATCATTCAAAGTGTTCACACATTTTTGGGACACTGTATATATACTGTATATGAAGCTTTGGTCTGGTGCATTGGTAGGTGCAGAAAAGAGAGGGTTCTCTTGATTGGTCAAGACATTAGAACTGTCCAAATTCCAACAAAACACAAGAGACAACTCTCAGGTGTACATAGATCAGGTTAGCAAACCTTAACTGGACGCAATACACACAGTCTTTAGCCACAAACTCTGATGATTACTGCTGCTCCTGATGACTGATAAAATAAGTTACTGTATGAGTTATTATGAACTTTTTTGGTTCAGACACAATTTTTTTATTTTTGCCCAGTGCTATGAGACCTAATTCTTCTTCTCTGGTTTTGACTGAAGACCATGATTCGCTAATTTATTGAGTCAGGTGCCATAATGTTGGGATGAAACAATATTCTGCACCAGCATCAGACTTTTTTGGATATGGTCAGACAGCCCTGCTCTAGGCAAATGCAATACAAGAGAGCAACACTTACAATATTTTACAGCAACTTAACCCACATAAGGGAGTACACAGTGATTGCTTTGGACCACATCAGCACTTGCAGGAGTCTATTTATGTTACATTTACTTGAAGTTATATGTCTCTCGCTGTACTCTGGCTGCTTTCATAAAATTTTGAACAGTGGCGTAGTAGGCCCAGGAGAATTGGGTATTTTCTGTTTGGTAGATGGGTTGATCACTGAGGAGAAAGTGGGTACACTCTCCAATGTACTTCAATGGCTTTTTGGCTGATAGGTGATTGTTGTGTAAATTGACAGATTTGACAGATAAAGAGGTGCACCGGTGTATACCCTCCACTACACCACTGGTGTAAGATTATATCTGTAAAAGTGATAAGATTGCACCTGTTCCCCTTTTGATAATACACCTGAGGGTCACACACTGACCCTTGCTGGAACAATTCTGGATTTACCTTATTTTCTTATTAAAACAGATGATTAAGATATGCAGCACTGAGCCAAAGTCTACGACATGTTTGAAATGATTCAGCGAGGTAATCACGGTTTAAAAATGTGCTATAGACAGCCATAAACTGCTAAACTACGTCCAATCAATATTTGGTTAAAGCACCCTTCACCTAAAAACTGCAATCATGTAGCTTTATAAGGAAATTGGCCGTTAGGCTGCTGTAAGCGTACCTGAGACCTTACCTCGCTTCCTCTGCACTCTAACTGCCTCACGTCCTTCTGTTGCTCCAGGGAAGGTGGAGCCTTAAAGAGGTCGATGACAGGACTCTATATGGCTGTGTATCTGTTACTCACTTCTAATGCGGTATTCTCAGACACATTACTTTTTTTTATTTATACAGGAAAATTTTATTCATGCTGACCCTATAAGTAGCGCTGTTACCTCACAGCAAGAGGGTTGTGGGTTTGAATCCGGGCAGGGGCCTTTCTGTGTGGAGTTTGCATGCTCTCATCTCCAAGTTTTCTCCCAGAGTCCAAAGAACATGCATAGAAGGTTAATTTGAGACACCTACTTGCCCGTGTGTGTGTGTGTGTGTGAGCCCCGTGATAGAGTTGCGAGCAGCCCAGGGTGTGTTCCTGTCTTTCGCTCATAGTCAGCTGCAATAGGCTGTCACACCCCTGAAAAAAATCCAAAAATCCCAGATAATAACCTCAGCTCACATCTTATGATCTGGCAAAACTCAAAAAATGTGAAAAAAGTAAGACTTTTCATGACTGCAGGACAACAACAGCACAGAATCACCTGTTTACCTCAGCTGAATTTGAGTATTTGAAACGTTTGTTTCCAAAATGCAATAAAAGCCAAAATTACAAAAATTGGGATAATACCATAGAGGGATAGCCCTGTGCTTCTTACACATGGTGCAAAAATCATACAATAAATAATTACTATAAATCATAGTTGGAAATTCATAAGGTGTTTTTTTTCACGGCCAAAGTTTGTGTTTTTCTATAAAATGCAGTAGGCGCCTACATAGAAGAAGCTGATTTACTCAAAATGAGTAAAATGGATATACTGCATTTTGAAAACAAACCCTTCATTTGGTCTTAGGCTTGCTAAGAAATGATAACGTAGCCTCTATGTGCGAGGAGGGGCGATGGGGGGGTGCTCGTAAATAGTGTAGATAATATGATAATAATGCTCATTATTATCACAAATCCCATGTAGATATCAGCACTACACACTTCCGTTAATGTCATCTTACTTTTCTGCTAGTGCTGGCTCTGCCAACTGTTGTTAGATTTAGATGGCAGCGAAGTGCACTGATATCATCAAAAACACCATCAAACACACAGATGGACCGGTATTTAAAACAACTGTGAAATTATCGCTTAGAACTCTGCTGTAGAGCCGTGGAAGGAATTCTAAAATTACTTATTTTAATTTGCCGAGAGCCAGTTCGCGTGCGATTCCCTGAATAATTGTAAAATTATGTGGACTCATGTCAGCTATAGACTGTGCGTGAAATAAACAAACATTTTATCTGGGCTTTGTTACATAAAAAATAGCAATATTTCAGGAGCCATTTTTCCAAAATGAAAAGGCCACTCGCATTCACTCCATTATACATGGTAATATCAAATGACAAAATCACAAAAAAAAGAGAGACAGCACAATGAAGAAAAACAACATCAGAACAAGAGTAAAGCATTGCTTTGAAATCAGACATGAAATAATTTTTAAACCTGGAAACATGCATCTGGAGAAGCACATTTATCACCAAGTATGTCCAGAGATCCATTATTTAGCTCAATTATTTAATGTCAGGTTTGGCTGGCTGACGCCTACCCAGCATGCAATAAGCTAGAGGCCAGTACACTTCCTGGACAGTGTGCTGATACTTTGTGTGGATTTAAGTATCACGAATAGGACCTGATACCATTTTCACATCGATTGTACTTACATAGAAAGACATTATCCTTTCATTGTCATCAGTTAGTATTAGCTTTATACTTTTGTACATACTCTTGCATACACCTTCAAAAAGAGCTGCAGAATTGCTAAAGAGCAGGTAATAATGTGGAAGCAGAAATGTGCCATGCCTTCTTTCTTGCACTGTGTTCTCCTGGATCACAGTAAATGGTAAACAGCAAACTGGAATCCTAATAGTGGGGAGCAAGCCAGTATTACCTGATCAAGACGGCAAACAATATTGTGAATGACAATAGGAGATGGAAATTACCAGCGAAGTTCAAATCATTTAACTGTGGATGGTTATTCAACAGACTTCCACAGCAGATGTGACACAGGACAACACAACGTGGACTTGCAGAGCAAGAAATTAATTGTCCTCAAGGTAGATGAAAAGCTACACCAAGAGCACTTACACTTCTCTAATCCGTGTTGAAAAATGGACCGTTTTAAAAGGCAATTACTGGGTACATCACCATAGCAACGCATTGTTTAATGTGATTGTGCAGTCTTTCTCCCTATGCCGTCCCAAAATTGCTACTCCGCCACGTACCATTTGCCATAATCCACGTAAAGACAGTATTCGTTAGTGCGCGTTCTTTTTTTTTTTTTTTTTTTTTTTGAAGTTATTTCAGCTGTTCGCCATCCCTGAACAAAGCAGAGTATTCACTGATACTGTTTCAGCTCAGCAAGCAGATTTAAGGGAACAATCGCGGGGTTAAGCCGCTTTCACACTGGACGCGAAACGAATTTTTCGCACGACAGATTACATTCAAAGTCAATGTAAAGACGCGTTTCGCGTGTATTCGCGTCTTTGCATTGACTTTGAATGCAATGTGTCGTGCGAAAAATTCGTTTCGCGTCCAGTGTGAAAACAGCTTTAATCTGCACATTTATGTCCCGGGGGATCTGAACCTGACACCTTCTCACCACAGATCTGCAGCACAGGATCTGCCCTTTAGTGAAACAGGCCCGTGTGCTCTGGAGCTCCGCAGGGCGCTGAAGGAAGACACGTTCTGGAGACGGCTCTACATGAGTCGACTCACAAAGAGACGCTGAGGAGGAATACGAATCAGGACTGTTCAAGTCCAGACAGAGCAGTGTCGAATTTTAATCCCAAATTAATCATAATTTGAGCACATTACACATGGACATCTTGTGCTAAATTCTACTCGTGGAGGTAAGCAACTCTGTTCCTATGGAACTGTTGGGTCTTCTAATTCCCAAGGTTACATAGCGCTTAATTGCTCCATTAATTAAAGCGCTTGATTATATGGCTTCTTTAGATGTCTTTGGAGTCTGAATTAGAGTTTTTTCTGAAGCTGTGAATAAATATCATCAGATGCTCTGGCCTATTGCTGGTGCCAATTATTAATCAATATGAGTATCAACAATGGAGAGTTTATGGCAGATCTGACCAACATACAGTTAAAAAAGGGCTTAACACCCTCAATAAGCTGAGTTTAGAAAGTATTGTAAATATTACGGATAGGTTTACTACCTGATATGGAACAGAAACAAAGCCATGAATTCCGAATGTGGTTTAACCCTTAAATGCCCCCTGTGACCAATTTGTCACACGATTTTGGGGGTTGTCAAAACCACTGACCCCACATAAATTTTGCAACCTAATGCCCATAGTGACATATTTAGACCATCAGTGCTGCCATCTGATGCATAAAAGTGGAACTGACACTACACTGGCTGCACCAGCTAACCTTTCCAATATGGCCGCCCCCGTGGTGGAATCCACATGATAGATCAGCACCCATTCATTACCGGATAAAGTAGACAAACAGGTAAGCTAATGAAAAATAAGCTTTGCCTAATACTTCAGCAATATGTCAACTGTTTTATCATTCAAGTCATTTTAGCAATAAGGTCCCCGAAATGCCTATTGTGACATATATGTCACAAAACTAAAATGAGGTCAAAGGTCACCAAAATTAAAAATTGCTATTGGGTTGTTATTAGCCCCTCCCCAGGACATATTAACAGAATACATACATTTTTCTTTCAAGTTTTACTATAGTTGGGCATTTAAGGGTTAAATTAGCTAACACTACAGCAGTCACGTGTGCTTGATCAGACGGCCGCCAAGTAAGCAGTAATAAGGATTCCTCCGGTACGTCTGCATCACATGACCCAAAGCTCTCGCGGAAAACAGACGACCCCCCACATCACTGCACCGTTGGCACCGCGTGAGAGCTGAGGTTATGCGCGAGAGACCTTGAATGCGTCAATCAATGCAACGTGCCCTTTACAGTCCGGGGCAAGAAAAAAATTTAACAAATGAAACGAATCTCCTGTCCCGAATAAATCCGTGTTATCATCTAACCGTGAAATATCACACTGAGCGAAACAACTGACCTTTTAAGCGAACAGCGTGTTCTCTCAGCCAGGGTGCATTTGAAAATGAGTAAGGTACACGGACGGCAATGCGTAAATAGATAAATACGCCTTTCATTTTTCTTTTTTTAAAGATCATACCTGTTGTGTAAATGATACGCTTTCCTCAACATTGCTTCAAATGGATTCGTGATTCACATATCCGTGTTGCAATACTTCATATTGACACAATATTGGCAGAACCCCTACTCGGCCTTGCCATACGCAGAGAGCATGCATAAGAATGCATGCAGGCAATTCTGATTGACCATATTTATACCTATGAAAGGGTGCCAAATTAAATGAAAAAACTTGAATGAATGCGTGGGCAAACATAATAAATGCAGATGCTTCTGTTCTATTTTATGGCATGGTTTGGGTCCACTCGTCGCCTTAGAGGCAAAAGGGTCACAGCAAATCAACAGCGTTACTCTTTGCAATACCTTTACACCTCATGAATGAACATCCCTGGCACGAGGGGAAGGGTCTCTTCCAGGATGACAATGGCCCAAGCCCCACAGGGCACAAGGGCTCAATTAATGAATGGTTTTATGAGTATGAAAATAATCCTAAGCATACACCACCACCTTCACTGTCATTAGACCTCAATCCAACTGAACTCATAAGCTAGGTTTTGAAACAACGTGTTAGACAGTGCTCTCCGTCACCATAATCCAAACATCAAATGAGGGAACATCTTAGGGAGGAAAGTTTTAAACTCCATGCCGAGATGTGCAGAAGCTGATCTGACACCTCACTCAGACTGTTTATGAAGATTTTTCTGTTGATCTGTCATGCGTCTGTATAGTATATGCATTTATAAGAAATGCATCATTTTTATTTATAAAGAGATGCGCTCTCTTTAAGGAGGTAATGGACCATAAACATGCAGTAATCACACTTTCACGAATCCACAAACAGAGTGAAGCACTTGCGCTCGGCGCGGACTGATGACCTCCACAACCAATAAGCCCATTTTCATCTTAGAAATTGAAATAATTTTATTTCTTTCTGACAATGTCATTACATAAAATATAGCATAAAAGTCTAATGTAACAGCCAAAATTGCACAAATCATTACCAAAGTAACACTGTTGGTTTCAGATCCTCTTTAAAATGGAACAACAAAGGATGAATCAGAAATGATACAATTACACCACTATACAGTCGCATGTACAAAAGGAAGGTATAAATACGCAACAGCTAGAAAAATACACTTGTCCTTTGAAATAGACTCTCCATACATATGAACAGTTTTGTAGAAAAAATTGAGACAAAGAAAAACTTTACTCTCTTTTGATTAGCACCCATTAAAATGATCTGAGAGATTCAGGAAATTTAGCTAAAAAAATGCTTCTAGGGACCAACACTGAGTTAAGATTATAGTTGCAGTAGAAGATTTTAAAATAAGAAAAATAAAACAATTTATTTGGAAATATTTACAGATCATGGGAGCACATACATTTCAAATAAAGAAGACTTTTTTTTTTTCCAGAGAGCTAATTATCTTGTAGCATTTTCATAGTCTAAGTGATATTTTGAGACAATTGCATTTGACCGTTAGCATTGCTTGGAGTGGAGTTAAACCACAGGAATATTTCTCAAAAAATCAAACCAAACACTTCATATTTATATTAAAAAAAGTAAATTTAAAACTATATTCCAAATTATGAAACTTTTTCCAAATTTGGTCGTTTTACAGATCATACACGGAATTGGAATGAAAGCACTGGTGTTGCGAGATGACACAAAGTTTGTAGTTCGGTGTGCAGTCTTTGCATTCTAATGATGTAATTTCAGAAATTTATTTCATATTTGTCTTTCTCATGGAGCAAACAATACTTCTCTTCAGACTTGTGAGTTATTGATCACATATAATATCTGTAGTTGATTAATTTTCCCTGAGCTAAAAATGCGGCCCCGTCTTTCTACAGAATGGTGTGAGTATTCATGCAAGCCAAATAAATTGCAATTTTGTGAGCGAATTTTATGTTCTCAATATTAAATTAAAAGGCTCAGGTTCCATCTCACGGCAACTTTCTTTGTCCTAAACTTTCACTAAATGATTTCGGGGAGAGAGGGAATCTTTTTCTCCCTGGTTGTCACAAATGTTGTTTTCATCACACTTGGTGCGCAACTCCAAATTCTCAAATGATGCAAGACCAGCATACAAAGCAGGTTCAATGCATGTTTTCTCTTGAAATCACAATTATCAGTAATTACTAAAGTGATTGGTTTCTGTAATGGCACATTATGTCATTTAAGGCAGTGGTTCTCAACGTCGGTCCTGGGGACCCCATGTGTGTGCTGGCTTTTGTTCCTACCACAATTGCAATTGTAGAACTTTAACAAGCTGTGACTGTCTTAATTAGGTGCTTTTCATGTTCAGAGTTGTTTATATATCTCTTTAGTCAAATGTTACATAGGAACATCCATACATGCAAGGAAGAATAAAACACCCTTGAAGATAGTGTGTTTATTGCAATACTGCAAGTAATGTCAAGTAACATAACATGTCAAACAGATCAAATTATACACTGAGGAAATCAATAAACCCCAGATTAGGCTGCTGGACACAACTGTTTCAAGTTCTTTCAAAAGCTTCAGGTGAACTTAATCAGATCAACATAACACAAAACTGGTTTGTTTGTGGACAACATTTGTCATGATGAGCCAAGTAGTTTTCACTAATTAGGAGCCATCTACATCATTAATTTGATTGGTTACATTGTTTTCTCTCCTTTTATGCTGTTATTTCCGATATACTGCAATGTGCGAATGCTATTTTTGAAATTCTTGATGGCAAACAGATATTTCTGTTAAGTTGTGGGTTAAGAGGGCAAATAACTGCTCTAAACATTAAATGCACATAATTAAGACAAATTAGCAGCTTGTTAAAATCCTACGATTGCAATTGTGGTTGGAACAAAAGCCAGCACACACATGGGGTCCCCAGGACTGACGTTGAGAACCACTGATTTAAGGAACCAAAAAAAAAAAAAAAAAAAAAAAAAAAAAACAATGCGATTTATCTTAATATCTTACATGGAAAATAAAGTGTATTGTGGTGAGACTTTAAAAATTACATTTTTAATACCCAAGTACCAACAAATTAATAGCTTTGAGAGCACACAGCTGAGTACAAACACACAGTGAATAGCAATGCTGGTTTATAGCAATGTCATCGAACGCTTTCTCCTCTCTCTCTTACCTCAACAGGAGCACCACCTGACTCTTCCCCTGTACATACAGAAAGTGCTTGAGTGGTACATTACACGAGTCCATGAGTAACTAATATTACAGAGTACTTGCTGTTGTCACTGACAGTGCAATTACATCAGTGTAGGAATCACCACAAAATATGAAACTGCTGGGGCTATTTTTCGTAACCATCATGGTTGCTCAAGGCTTCAAATTAGTCGATGAGCTGTTATTTTGCATACTCCAAACGGAAGCTCAAGAATAATTCCGTGATCATTAAATAGATTCAGAGCTAAGGCTGGTCTTCAATTCCTGCAATGCTTTCATTTTAGTTTTTGACAGAGCACTGGAAATTAACGTCCTTGGCTGAAATGGCCGGATGGGGACACGGGGGAAGGCTGGAGAGCTGGTGAAGTCACTCAAAGTTTTGCCTGTTTTCACTTCGGCTAACCGCTAATAAACACTTCCCATTCTCCATCTCTTACACGATTCAGCAACGTCCTCGGTACCATATTCAGCCCTACACTTACCCACACTTAACTTGCGCAAAAACACACTAACCAATCACGAGGAGGGAAAATAAGATTCCGTTCAAGTCGCTTCAGATCTTCTCACTTCCAAACTAGGGTGGTAGCATGGGGTGGTCAGTTTTTATTGCTTTCTCGTCCTTGCGGTCATATTTGCTACAAATGATTTTCACCATAAATTCTGAGGAGACATTGTACAGTATTTTGTTACAGTGCTGCCGTAGCGAATCCCCGACCGGGATCCAGATTAAAAACTGTATTAACCCTCAGAGCGCTGAAATAAACTTTCAAAAATTTATAAGTTAAATTATCTTGTGCTGTTGAAAACCTATCCGGTGGCGACTTGTTTAAAAGAGCTCCCCTGCGGGAGCTCTTTTAAACAAGCCGCCACATGATAGATTTTCAACAGCTTTGAATTTGGTATCTTACATCATTGAGCAACACTGTTTGTATTGATTGCTCAAAGGGTTAACATTGAAGGTTTCACATATTGCTGTTATTTTTTGATGAACTGTCACTGGGTAGTATTTTTTTCCCAGCATGCCCCTCTCTACTTAGCTCCTCTAAGTCTTTGTTACTCTTTAATGTAAGTGCTGAGATGGCGGTGCAGGTCCACACGTCCTGGGCAGCTTCACACATCGATGGAGCCCTGGCTCGCGCAGGATGAGAGGCTGTCGTAGAGGGAGTCGCTGAGGGAGCCCAGGTTTTCCGCTCTTGATGGGGGCTCCTCCGTTTGTCCCAGCGTCAGTCTGTCCCGGGGGGGGGGAGGCGATTACAGTGCTGGTCCTCCTATCGCAGGCCGCCACCCCCCCCAGCCACTGCTGTTACGCTTGTTCAGTGACTCCAGCGAGGCTCCTGACAAACACGTCCTCTTCTTCGCAGCAATGATCCCGTCCTGCTCATTCGCTTCCTGCATGTAAAGAGAAGCCCACTGCTGTTTATTTTTTCATCAATCAGAGCTATAAACAAGGCAGCTAAATGACAATAGCAGACACTAGAAGTGCGCAGCCTGGTTTTAAAGGTGTAATGCCTCACACACAGAGCTTTCACTGTAAATCAGATTGTTATTATGTTCATGCAGAGACTTTATTTGCACCATTTTGTAAGAAAGTCTCAGAAATTCTCAAGAAAAAAAACTTCTGAAAATGTACACTTGCCTCCAATGTCTACAGCAGATTGGACTTGGCTCTACTTCAGATGTGGGGAATGGGACCATATGGGTGATTTAAAACAGCAATCTAAATGTAGGAAAAAAAAAAAAAATACACAATTCAAAGGTCAATAGCACAAAACCACCCTGGCAATATAAAAAAATCTTACAATGCAAACTCAGGCAATGTGTCTTCTGCAAAATACTGAATTGCAGCAGAACATTCTTCATGTACTCTACATAATACTGAAATGAATTAAAATATTCTTCATGCGCTCTGCTAATTTTCTCTAGAGATTACCACACAGAAAATTGAACCAACCCTTTTGAAAAGCAAAAATATAAAGCAGCTTTTATATTTCCATTAACATATTCAATTATGCATAATTACACACTGTAGATAATTATCGATAACAAAAGGCAACGAGCTTTGAAATGGATTGTGCTCAGAACATGCACAACACTACAATAAATGCCAGCATCTTCCATTTTTTTTTTATGAACCATGTAAAATATTTTGACACTTATGTGATACCGTACGCACATATCTCTCTCGTAACATATTCATAAGGCTTTAATATTCATAAGCACTTTTTGCGATCAAAGGGCTGTCACAGGATGTCGTACATGCCCGATAAAACGTATTATTGCACTGTTAAAATGACATATTAATGTGAAGCATGACAGACAGTGAAACAGCACCATTTAGGAACGCATGTCAATTGAAATGTGAGATCCATAAAGTTTGCCTATTATTTGTTCGTTGTTATGAAAGTTTTATGTTGAAAATGTCCTGCTTTATTCCCCATCCTACCACAGGGATTTAAACACTGAAATGTTTTGACAACTGCCACTATTAAAAACAAAAAATGATAAATGGACATATTTGGCCAACCTCTCTGGTGGAATCTGAATGTTAAAAGAGTAATGAGTCACTTTGTAAGAAATGGCTGCTGTCAGAAATTACCTCTGAGCCTCCGAATCCTGTTAGAAAACAACAACTTTTTTTATATGTGCGTGTGCGTGTATGCATGTTTGTGTGTGTGTGTGTGTGTGTGCGCGCGTGTGCGTGTGTGTGTGAGTTTGTGCGTCTGTCAGTAGACTTTCAAAACTCATTTATTGATCTGTGTCATCATTTTGAAACAATCCTCCCCCCATTAGCCAACAGTGAAAATCCATCCAATGAAATGACTGAAATGACTTGGCCTCAGTTGACAACCCATTTCAAACCATCTGAAATGACATTGGAGCCGCAACAAAATTCTCTGCCAGCAGTTACTGCAGATTCAGATTTTTGTCAGAGCTGTAACACAATGGCCAAGGTAGCCCCTTTAAATATACGATTCTGCGAAAAGAACAAAATGAGCGTACCTTTCCAGAGGGCTGCTATATATGAGGTCAGAAAGCACTTTCAGTGGCCAATCATCAGGGAAAATAGGAGAAAAACACCTCCGAGCTAAACTGCCTGTCTCGAATCAGAGCCTCAACTTCAGTCGGCCACAAACAATGTAAACTTTGAAAAGACAAGTTTTTAGAGAGATCTTGAACCCGCATTCTCATTTAGCGGCCTTCAGAAATGAATTTCCTTTCCTCTCAAAATCACACCCCTGCCACCGCATGGCCTGGTACTCCTGCTGCAAAACCGTGGCTCGGTCCTCGCTGACGTAAATGCGGCACGACCAATTTCCGAGATAATGCCATCATAATGCGTTTTGGATTTGCTGTATTTGCTGTATTGATAGTCTTCTGCCATTTATCAGATATCAGTCAATTTTAATCCCCCACCCCAATCCTTCCAAACAAAAATTTATCAGAATCCCCCACCACTTCCTGACTATTGTCTCCTTATTCAAACACAGAGTCCCTTCTCTGATAAAACAGATGATCTCCCCTCTTTGCCCAGAATCACATGACAACCGCATGCCTATCTCAGGGATACCAGGACTCCTCATCAATGACCCTCTTTAGGAATGCAGTTTATTAAGAGTTGGGTAGATGAAGATGTGCATCACTCAAACAGAGTCATAACCAAACTCAGATGCATGTTGTTTTGTATTAAACGGTTAAATCTGTAGTAAGTGTCCCACCTGAACCTCCTTTAGGCACGCAGATAGTGCAGTTTATTGGAAGTGGGGTGCGTGAGACAGTAATGCCCAGATTTGGGACGGTTTGGGCGGAGAATTGAGGGATACTGTCGCAACACCGCAGTGAGCTAATCTCGATATGATCGGTGAGCCGCCTTAAAAGTCAATACCTGAGGCGAGAGCTTATTCAACACAGAAATAGGCACCTTAAAATGCTTAAGAACGGGGTCAAAGGTGATTGAGGACTGAGATGAGGAAAACGCAGACACATATAGCCTTTCTAGCACATAAACCCAGGAGATGCTGGCTTGAAGTAGTACTGAGAGCAACATCAAAATACAGTTATATATATTTTTCGTCCATCAGTGACTCATTTTTCACGGATAGTGGAATTTGATGGTTGGGTAAAATCTATCCTTGAGAGTGCTTTAATTTGTGCTCGCCTGCGAGGAGATTGGCCAGTCAGTTGATGTGAGATGCCGGTTGAAATGTTTTATGTGGGGATTGATTGAGCGAATGGCTGCTTATCATTTTATCAAGATAAAATATGTCGCTGGCTGAGTTCTGGCATGATTTTACTCAGAACAAACCAGATCCACGCACAATCCCTGTTGGCACCAAAACCAACATCTCAAAGCGTCCAAGCTGGGTGATTATTGTAAAACATACGCGCAGCGCATCAAGCCGTTATAGCGAGCATACAATGGGAATCAATGAAGCGTAATGATCTAATCACTCAGAACAAGTGTAGACAATAAACAAGCACAAAATAATCAAATACTGAAGCAATCAAATCACATTTATACTGCGGAGCGCAGCTCTTACGGGTAAAACCATGACTATAGCAGACGTACGTTAATAAACACAGAAAACAGGAAGAAATATGATGGCAGAAATGTGAAGATTTTTTTGCTTCTATTAAGTTGTGCCAACAGGACAGAAATCCATTCTGAGTGCTGTCTGGTTTGTAATGCGGTGATTAGCATAGCGGGTGCGAATGCAGGGGCAGCGGGTGTGTAGTGTGTGATTGTGATCAGTGATTAGTGTGCTCGACCAGAGCCGCTGACGAATGACAATCGGCTCTCCTCCTGTTTTCCAGACCGCACAGGGATCTATTCTCTTACGCTGCCGGAGAGGTCCTTATCTCTGATTGGCCTCGATTCTGCAAAACACAATTACCGCTCCGGTCTCGGTTCGGGGGAGGGTCTCGGGTCGGGGGAGGGGCATAGATCTTCCTCCTTTAGACTTCAGTTGGAGGGAAACTGCGAAAAAGGCTCCAGGATATGGAGACATAAAGGCCTGGTGATGGATTATGAGATGTTTCGAAACTCTGAAGAAAAGGGGCGGGGTGACAGCTGTAGACTATGATTTATGAAGAACAATCTTCAAAGGACACATAATGTTGCCCAGTAAACGGACAGTAAGCCAGGGGTGATTTCTAAGACATGTTTAAAATTTTCCTCACAAGATGAGGAAGCAAGGAGTGAGCCGCCATTGCTGCATGACACACAGTTGTAGAGCATACAGACACACAAGCATACCAGCCATACACACACACACACACGCACATGCACACACATCCTTGTACTTCTATCCTATTGAGAACATTACATTGACTTCCATTCATTCTTTCTGTGTCTCTACAGCCTTTGCCTAATCTTAACAATACGCAACGCATGCCTAACCCAAACCCTTACCCTAACCTTAACCTATCCCGAATTCTAACCTTACCCCTAAGCTTAACTAATAAGTCACAATTTGCCTTTGTAGTAGTGAGGACACATGAAAATGTCCTCACCTCCCAATAATGTCCCCACTCTGTACGAACAAAAAAAAAAAAAAAAACCATTTTCTGGTTCTCATTTTGTAGCAAGTACACGAACACACACACACACACACACACACACACACTGTGCTCCAATGCTCGTACGCGAGGGAAACAAGGCGAGGCAAGAAAGTGCCCTCAACTAAAATCTGCTGAATCTAAAGTTCACCGCATAAAATCCAGATAAGGTCCAAAACGGCCATCTAAAAGGAAAAGAAAATTTACAGCCATTTCAGAAACAATCAATATGTCAGCAGGCATTAGATTTTTGGCCCATCTCCCCAATAATGATACGAGGATGGAAACGTGGACCATGAAAGTTTATTCAAAGAAACAACATAAATACTGTTATCGTGATCGTAACGTCCAAAATCTCTGGCATATGCCTGACAGGCCCTTTCAAAACATTAGCCTGTCTGTGTGGAAGGGGACTGTTATCGGAAATGAGACAAAAGCGTAGTGGCAAATGGAATTGTATTTTATGTTTATAGATGCATAAACTACATAGAAAAAATAGCTATAAATATGAGACAAAATTTCGTGCAAATATACTAAAAGGTATTGTAGCCAGCCCAGGTCATATTACATTGTTAAAATAATCATACATCCTTCTCTGTTTATATTACAGTTTGTGGCTGCGCGCTCGATTTTCAAAATAGTGAATGTGCCCGAGCACGGCACTACAGCATTTTTCAGGGATAGTTGTCACCACGGTTTTGGCGAGGGAGCAGGACTACAGGCAGCAGAGAGAAGTGACTGACCAGCTGCCTTCAGCACCCGTCCATAAAGGCGTCTTTCCAGCGGAGCACTGCTTTCAGGCAAAGGGAGAGAGTGCTCTAGCATCCATTCATGAGGAGGAGGTTGCAGTTAGATGAAGCGCACCATTACGCTGCTTTCACACCGGACGCGAAACGAATTTTTTTCGCAAGACAGATTACATTCAAAGTAAATGCAAAGACGCGAATACACGCGAAACGCGTGTATTCGCGTCTTTGCATTGACTTTGAATGTAATCTGCCGCGCGAAAAAATCGTTTCGTGTCCGGTGTGAAAGCGGCTTTAGACTTTACCTTTACCTTAATATAAAAGATTCAAACCGTTACTGCTGTGACATCTGGAATGGAGGAATGAGATCTCGTACATTTATAGAGGATCTTACACAAGTGGTCGTATCACTTGAAGTTATGACGCGAGTTGAGTAAAGTTTAACGCAAAATGTAATCGAGTTTTGTAACCTTCACATGAGACGACCAAGAGTATAAGATTCTGTTAATCACATAACTAAATCACTCAATTTTAAAAAAAAAAAAAAAAACGTAATGTCCGTTGGCAACTTCATGGTAATTCCCATTATATGTTATCATTGAGCATTCTCCTTCACTCTGCTACTCAGTCAGTCAGTGAGTCACAGACATTCGCGTTTGAACTAACAACAGTTTCTAAATTCACAGTCAACTGAGTAGCAGATGTCGCGTGATTTTTTTCTCACGTTCTCAGCCAATGAAATTTTCTCAAAAGTCATACGTACCTAGGGTAATATCAATACTATGTCATGAGCTAGGATGTAGAAAAAGCACTACAGTTATGTGACAAAGAATGTTATTACATGGCTTTGTTGAATACTCTATTTCAGTTGGTCATTTAGAGCATTCTACAGTTTGTTATCTCTGAAAAGCAGAAATAACCGCCGCTATGGGGGTGACGCAGTTCCAACTGCAGACTCTAATGGACTTCTCTTAGCAGAAGAAAAATCAATCTGAAATCAATAGAATCACTTTTAAATCAATATTTTGTGTCAAATTATTGATCTCTGTCGCAATCAGCCCAGTAATAAGTGGGATAATGTACATCGAGCTGGTCATTACTGCGATATAAACCCCTTCAGGATGATCCAAGACCCCTCTGCTTTGTGTCAGAGCCCCCGCATCACCCTGTCGGTAGTTAATAGCCATAGTGACCAGCTCGCTGTACGTTATTCTTCACTCAGAAACTGCAGCCATACATTACAGTTAGGGTTTATTTGAGTTAGCATAGGTCATTTCTGAACTTACAATTGATCATACACAATTTATATGCTTTTATTTAATCACCACCCAATGATAGGGACTATTGATGGATGAACAGAAGTTCAGTGGATGCTTGACAACAGGTTGATGCAAGTACTCAAGACTGAAGACGCGAGCTCTTCGCTGGGCTCCAGCTGTAGAACGTCTTTATATTGTGAGCTGCTCGCTCGACCGTTAAGTGCCAAAGCCCTTGGCCCAGTGGGTCAGTCAACTGATCAGTCAGAAAAGTCACGGACTTGACTGACTAAGTGTATCAGCAAGTGAGAAAATCAGTCAGTCAGTCAGTGAGTCAGTCAGTCGGGTGTGCTGTTGAGGAGGGGTCCAGCGTCCACCAATCACAAGCAGCTGAAGCATCCCAGATTCAGAGAGCTAGAAGCAGAGCGGACACATCTCTCTCTACGCCTGGACTTCGGCGTGAGACTGGGCGGAGCTTGGCGTATTGGCGCTGTCGTTGGCGAGGAGGGAGTAATCTCTGTTACCGATCAGGGAGGGGAGAGGAGGAGGGCCGCGGGCGGAGCTGTCAGCGAGCAGCGCGATGATGAATGGGGGTTCGGCTCGGCCGGGGGACTGCTGATGGGAGCCGCCAAAGTTCACGTCACTCTCCGCAGAGCTTGTGAAAGGTTATTAAAAGCACTTAAATCACAGCGCCGGCCCCTTCGCCAGGAGCCCCAATCAGCCCGCGGCATCACTGATAACACCTCGGAGCTCCCCCAACACACGTGCATATGCTTGCACACACAAATACACACACACGCGCAAACATGTGCATTGACGCACACACATGCACACACACAAATACATACACACACTCGCACACAGACATATGCATGCATGCACACACAAGCACGTACAAACACACACGCACACACACTTACATACATACACTCAAACACAGACATATGCATGCACGCGCATACATGCACTTGCAAACACACACATGAAAATATACATGAGCGCAAACACACACACACACACACACACTCAAAAATGCACACAAGCGCAAACATACACACACATGCACATACACAAATGTATGCATGCATGCACACATGCACACACAGTACATGCACACACACAGCGGTGGTTTGTTGGGAAGATACACAGCCTTGGGCTATCGCTCTACCCACTGAGAATGCCCAACCTGGCCCAGCATTTCAATTCAGTTCCTAAAAAGTTCTGCTCCAGTAGCACAGTGCCGGTGAGTGTCTGATAATGACTTTGGCTCAGGAGATACGGGTCGGCCTCACCTCCCACCTCTCTCCTACACACCCCACTCTCCAACTCCTCTAACAAGGAGGAAAAAAGCTGTAAAATATTCAGAGTAGCTTCTACGAAACTGATCAGGAACTATTCTGCTCTAGTTTAATAAGCTTGTCAATCTTAATAAAGATCTACCCATTTTCTGTCCCCCTAAAAGCACGTTTTACATTCAGTCATTTCACACAGCGAGAAATAAATCAGATTCCTTTCTCCATTTCTGTCAATGGCAAAGACACTGCTGGTGGGTTTTGTTGAATGATAAGGCCACGAGACTCCAACCACTTCCTGTGATGTATGCAGTGTGGGAAACAAAACAAAATATCAGATGCAACTGTGGAAAAAAATACGTTAATTTAGCATCCCTTCTTCACTGCCTGCAACTGTCAAAAATGTTTGAAACAAATTTGAAGAAAATTTCTGCGAATCCTGCTGAAGGCATTCATGATGGACTGATTACACAGCTTTATTTTTAGCCAGGCATTCTCAAGTTGTCAAAAACGAACATTTAGTCATCCGCGTTCAGCCGTTTTAATCGGCGGTTTCCTCCTGATGCGCTGCGTGAAGGGATGTTTTGCGGACAGGCAGGTTACCCCGCGCCAGTGCTGCTGGGTTAGCGTTAGCCATAAACAGTCAAACGTCCCGAGACACAGCAGGGCCGCTGGATCGAACGCAATTAGATGGCTATCAATCCGGAAAATTCCGCTCCGGACAGTTAGCCTCTGCACGACACGCCAAGTCATTCTGCGGTGGCTAAAGCAGAAATTCATCTCACAGCCTGTGTGTTTAGACAGGCTGTTAGGGCCCAGATCATCGCACGTTCTGCACAGTGTGTCAGAAAGACAGCTTCATAATTACAGTGCAGCGCTCTGTAATTACACAACATATGAAGCAATGTCAGGACTCTGCTACTGTAAGCAAACAACCTCACCGATCGGCAAGAGGCATTCGCTCCGTAACTAATGTGATTACAGGAGAAGGTTCAGGTTTAGTTCAGGGAGGTGCTGAAGTTATTTAGAAGAAACATAATTATGCATATTTTGTGCTATTAATAATGCACATCATTACGCTAAACCCACAATTCAAGCCACCTGAATGTGAATACTCAAATGCATAGTTAATTCTGTAATTAGTCAAACATAAAACTGAAGATGGAGACCTGAGTTAAACTCTATATTCTCTTTAGTATAAAGTGTAGCCAAGCAGTCGTGCAGTCTGCCCACACCAAGCAATCTAAATCCACAAATCCACATTCTCTAAAGTAAGTTGTTTTGTGGAGGTATCGTCCATAAGCGTTGCCCATAAATCACCCAGCTCCCGCGGTTCGCAGGTGTAATGGGTCTAGTCCCCATGCACAAATGCACCGCATTCCACTTCTGTTAAAATTTAATGAACACCAGGTCCCTGACACAGTCCCATGGAGAAGCAAGCAGATAGGCTAGTATGTAGACTGCAAAAACTGTCTGTCTGAACAAGTTTTCTTTTTTTACTACGAGACTTCATTTCACAATGTTTTGTTCCAAAGGGGTGCATATTCGCATAAGTTAAGTAACCATTTGCTACACCAGTGACATTTTGATATTCCATTGGCAAAACTAGAGATGAGTCAAAATTATCTCACCTTATCAGCAAATTTTTGTCTAATTGAGAAAAAAGGTCATAAAAATAAGTGTTATAATGCTTGGAAAGATGGACTTATTTTTAATTTTGTTCAGTGTACATACGCATTGGAGAAAAGAGGGAAATGCTGAAGATAGAGTACCCTTTCTCCAGCAGTTGTGGACGTCTCCCACTAATGGAGCTTTGATGATCTGATATGAATTGATTGAGTCAGATACACACACGATCGTTTTTATGCGATGTACAGTATGTGCGCGCACATTTTAGCGACATCAACAATGCTAAATGGAGCTTTGGGAAGGGAATTCTTTAAGGTTTTGACTGGCTGCCTAGCTAGTAAATCTGAGAGCCCAGAGACACACTAATCACGTGGTTGACCCAATTAAATTAGTCTTTTTTCAGCTAAAAATGCACTCCGCAACACTATTGTTCACGTTTGACATTTTCACCAGAGGCCTGTACTGGAGCGTGTGTCAGATTCGAGGAACATACAACCTATCCTGACCCCTGGAAGACTCCTCAATCATTCCCTACTGCAGCCCTTACACAAGCACATGACCTATCCCTGCACTGCACACACAGATTAAATCATGTCAGGGTTTTTTATTTATACACAAACATTCACTAACTCACTGGAGTTTAAAATCAGATTAATGACAAACCAAAGATGATGGGACCATATACCTTTGAGTGGCAGAGCAGAAATCACGTGTATCAACTGGAAATAAGCATTAGTCTAAAAGCAAAAGGATAAATCATAGCATTGCAAGATGGCAGGCCCCAGGACTTACACTCTGCGTGTCTCCCACACTGCCCTCTGTGCCTGGTGAGCTGTACAACAGGACGGCTCTATGCTCCTCCTTCTCAAACTGGGAGTAAACCTCCTGTTGGTAGTAGTCCATGATTGACAGCTGGTTTCCCACACTGCTCCTTTTCATTGGCTCCTGGTCAGCTGGGGAGGATGATTGGCTAAGTTAGCACTGTAGCACCACCAGGTCAAGGAGAACACAGTCCAACCTCACTGAATCTTGGACATGACTCGTAAGAAACGATAAACAAATAATAAACAAATTTCTAATGGAAATGATCATTATGATTAACTGAAAAGGAGTAATGTATAGAATGTACAGAAATACAGAACAGTGCTTATTATGAGAGGATATTACGTTGTACATTTTCTATCAGAGCAGCTCATTAAAACAGCAAATTATAATACACACTTATTATATGAGCGCTTTTTCCACTTGTTTGCAAAGAACAATCAAAATCATACTAATTAATCTGTCAGATGGCAAAGACAGTAGCCACCACTCTCATTAAAGTGCAGCTCACCAAACAGGCAACTGTTCACAGGGAAGTCAAGTCGTCTGAGCACAAAAATGAGCACAAAAGAAAGTTTTTATTCTATATAAAAGAGCTGAATACAACAAAGGTTTAAGAGAACGAAAACCGCACAGACTCAAAGGTACAGACATGATCAGGTGATGATATTTCACTGACCCACCTGGTTTGCTGCTTTTGGAATTAGGGGGCGGAGCCTCACGGGAGGGGTGTGATGTCACAGATGTGTCATCGTCAGGGCCGGTCTCTTCCTCGCTGTCACTGCTGCCGGAGTATGTGCACACCCGGAGAGCCCGGTCCTGTTCCCCAGGGCACATCACACAGGGGGTCATAAGACTGGTGTAAATACACTGTACCTACACTGGCTTAAGACCCGGTGAAAACTCATCTCTCCCCTGGTAAAATGCCATCGGCTCGATCACCAAACACACTCACACTAAATCCTGCAATAGATCCTCTTCTGCCAAACAAACGCGCACTGAATCCTTTATTGAACCCCTCCTCCGACAAAAAAACACTTGCCCTGAATGCTCTAATGTAATCCTCTGCAACAAACACACACTCGCACACAATTCTACTGCCGGGAGTCCTTTTCATATATATACAGCAAAAAGACAAAAAAAAATCATGAAGAATTTCTGATTTTAAAAAATCATACATTTCTATGATGTGCATAATATAAAGCTCAGTTATGAAGCTACTGCAATAAGACATCTATCTAAAACCAGATAACAAAAATCAAAACCAAAAGCAACAATAAAATAAGATTAACATGACTTATCACAATGGTGCAATGGTTGGCAAGCATAAGTATGTTTATCCACAGTATTTGTGACCTACAATACTGTTCTTCTTGGATCATTTCACAGTTGTGCACATAAGTTGGTCCTTGCACAGAAAAGTAAATTTTACACAAGGCAATATGCAGCATTTTTGAAACATTATCGTAACAGTAACGTTAGACCATGAAGGCTACAGCACCAAGCTCTCTCTCTGAGTGCAGAACCTGGCTGAGAAGCCAGAGGGCGCTGCGCTAAGAACCGGACTTGCTCTTACGGCAGATGAGGCGTGGTCTCTGCTCTTTCCCTTGTTGGTCTGGTTGTCATGGTTTCCAGGGGTCTGGGTGGGGCAAGTTTGTGATATACTCTGACTCCGCCTTTTTGGGTTCATTACACCTATTAAAAAAAAAAAAAAAAAAAGGCCAAGCACGGTTAAGAGGGTATCTTTAAAATTTTTTTCTTCTACTGTAAAACCATAAAATCACAGCTACATAATGAGGTATCACTTCTCGGGATTGACCTTTTGATTTTGGAGATATGATTTATTACACTGAGTGACTGACAGAAGTGATATAGAGTCGTCGCCCTTTAGAGTTTGAGCAGCCATCGCCACAGGTTCTTAACTAAAGGTGCTCTGTCCTGCAGTGGGTTTAATGACACAGTCCTCACTGTAGCAAAGTGGTCTGAGTGACTGAGGAAAAGATAGCAGGACTAGGGGTGTTAACGAAGCACAACATTAAAGGGGAGGGGTTTTGCGCATTTAATACATATCGTATTTGGTAGAGAAAGTGCAGGCAACCCGCATAAACACTCAACTTAGCCCAACAAAATTTTTAGCTCTTAAAATAGCAGGATGTTGGGAGAATGTTTGACCACCAGCACTGCAGCAGTGATTTCCGCGCCCCCATCATAACCATCAAAAACATCATGAAATTGTATGCAGCAAAAAAAAAAAAAAAGTGTAGTATTATAGGTGACATATTTCTTTTAAATTTTATGCAGCTCATATGCCACATCCACAGATCCATGATAAATTCTCTCCAGACCTCTCTCATTGAAACACCTCTCGAATAGTAAGTGAGCCGGGGTGATGATACCGTGAAAAAGAAACTGCCACCAGTGCATCGACGAGAGGCCATTTTGCTGTGTTCAGCTTTTAATGCCTAAAGAGACGATGCAGTGACTTCAGCAAACAGATCAAAGTAAAAACCAGGGGCAGCTGTTCATCACTGTTTTTAGGCAATGAAAATAACCTAGAGTGCTATTAGTCATTTTTACACACTTAAGATTGGTGTGGGGACGGCTATCCAAGCCCATGACGACAGGACTGTATTTTTTAGTTCTTTTTGAAAACATGGCTTTGTTGCTAATTCAAAACGTCTTCGAGAGAAACCAGAAAGACGAGCCACAAGTGAGCAAGAGTAAACTGAAATCTGAATCTTTATTAAAACCGGTAGTTATTGTGTGTTTGCCTCAGTGAAGCAGCAGCAGCACACTCTATTCTCTTACTTCTTCTTCTTCTTCCGCCTAAATTTGGCCGACTAACTCCTCCTACACCGCTTAAGCTATTCATTCCGTTCAAACTCTAAATAATTCAGCTTGTTCTGAATTACGCTGCATCTGTACAGATTTTTGATTTTCTTTTTAGTTCTGAAATATTTAATTTTAAATGTCTTTTTTTAGGTCCTATTAAATCAAGCCATTTTTGTGCTGATTCAGTAGATTCAGCTATTTTCTGCTATTTTTTCACTCTGTCATACTTTTAGCTAGAAATGTCATTCAAACTGCAAAATGTTAAGTTAAGCTTGTATAATTTCTTCACTGTTCAAATTTTTCATAACATCTATATTTCTGTTGCAGGACATTCTGGGAGCTTACAGTGTGGTGACGTCACTGTTAGAGTGGCGAACAGCTGTAAAATCATCAAGAAGTCTTCTCTTAAACTTGTTTTAACTCCCACAGTTTTCATTCCTCATAAATATTTTTATATCCAAGTTGTAGCAAAAGTTGTGCTGGTCACAAAAATGTAACTATGCAAGCAATCGCACAGACGGTTTTGGCAGTATGAGCAGAAAAGCGAAGGGAGCACAAACCAAAACTCCATTAACTCCTATATTAAATGAGACAGAAAATTCTGGTTGGGAAGCTGAAAAACACAGTTTTATAACTTGCTCTTGTTCCCACAATTTTGGTACTGCACACACAATTTTGACATATTTTGCTCAACAGACTCTCATTTTCAGTATGGTATCTCTATTTCATAGATTGGACTTACTATCTTTGAGGTAGAGGCAGTAGTATGTAAGAGACGCCTTAGCTAAAATCTCCGTTGGACCAAATGCTTTAACCATTAACTCAAATGGCTCAGCAAATTGTGGCATAGCGGTATTGCGGTTCAATTCTGCCCTCTGCTGGACTTTTTCCTGGCTTCAGCATTATCATTGCTCGGATTAAGATTCATACGACTGTTAGACAAATCTCATTGTTCTGCGTCAAACTCAGCAAAAGAATTTTCGGTATCGTCGTTTGTATAGTCGCTCAAACCAGCTCCAAGAGAGCACATTTAGGGCAGCAAAGACCGATCTTTTTGCAGGGCGGGTCCATGAGAACACATTACCTAAAAAATTGCAAAGCTGAAAAAAATTATACTATTCCAGTATATACAAGCAATTGTTCACACTAGCTAGATATATTTACGATCATTAAAAAAACAGGCGAAATACAGGCGAAATACAGGTATCAAAATAACCGTGACTGCCTTCCTTGCTAAGCCAGCTGACGTAACTTTTCCATACTCCTTGAGTAGTTTAATAGTTAACGTCAGCCAGCTATTGATTATGTCATCTGCAGTGATGACAATTTCAATACTCAAGTTCAACCCATTTCAAACACGTTCTGTGCACTGCCTGTTCGTGAGCTAACTAGCTAATAATAGCACACAAATAAAAAGGGAGCCATGAATAATATCACAACATATGTTAACAACATCTTGCAGCTTGCTATTTGATTAGCTATTTAGCTGGCAAATACACAGTGCACAGAAATGAACAGAGAGCCGCGAATAGTAGCATTTCATTACTTGGCCAGGTCAGCGTTTTACAGTTCGGGACTGGGGGAGACACTGACAATGAGCTATAAGCAACAACAGCTGCGGCAGTCTGCCAATGTGGCCTGCTATGTTTGCTCCGCCATAAAGCTAATTTCTCAGCGTGCACTGCGTTGACCTAGATGCGCACAGAGCCATAGAGAGAGATGCATCAACCTCATTGACTCCAATTCACCATTTTTTTTTTTTTTTTTTTTTTTTTTTTTACAGCTGGGTTGGAGCGAAGTAGACTTCGTCATGATGCAGCTGAAAGTCAGAATTCCTTAAACTATTACTTTCAGCTTTAAAGTCTTGTGTTCACATTTCAGCACTTTTTCAACATTTCTTCAGCAAATTCCTTTGCCTCTCAGTTTCCAAGCACCTTCATTCTATAAGCCAACCTCTTCAACTTTTCTCACTGAAGCAAGCACACGAATATTCTTCAGAAAATTTAGCCTTTTGTGGTATTTTGTAATATTCCTTCAAGCTAAATTTATTATCTTCATCACAACAGCAGTGAATGAATTCTGACCCACTGATTGCAGAGCAAAATTAGCTTTAACAGCACTTTTATTGCACAGAAATTTTCGTTCAACAGCCAGATAGTGTAGGCCACCCATTTACGCCTCAAAACTGTCGACTCGACTGAGCCGAGAATGAGAAAGACCTTTTCAAGATCATATATTCGGGAAAATTTAAAGTGGTATTCATAAGGCTAAAATGCGTACAAACACAAATAAATAAAGCAGAAATAAAGCAGGAAGGAAATGAGAGAGTACATAGCCTGAGGGTAAACTCTTCATGGGAGCTCTCTTTAGTCTGAGTAACAGGTTAGACTCGGATCATCTAACCTGTGAAACAGGACTCTCTTTATTTGCATACAAAAAACTGTTGCATCCACAAATATGAATGCGGAGGACCAGCCGAAAAAGCTTCCAGATACCGCTAGACTCTGCCTTTCTACAAGTACATTTTCTTAAATATTTGCACCTTTGTTTAATACAGGGGTCCCCAATCTTTCCCAGAAAGGGCCGGTGTGGGTGCAGGCTTTCATTGCAACCAAGCAGCTACACACCTGATGCTACTAATCAAGCTTATTAGCAAAGAGTCCAGGGGTTGATTTGTAGTATCAGGTGTGTCATTGCTTGGTGCAATTAAAGCCTGCACCCGCACCGGCCCTTTCTGGGAAAGATTGGGGACCCCTGGTTTAATAGATATAAAGCTGAAAAATAGGCGAGTATTTTGTGATTCCAGATCTTTGCTCATTCCATTTTTTGTCTAAGATATGTATGTGTTACAAAAAAAAAAAAAAAAGAAAAGCTATTTTAAGCATCTTGTAAAGTTGACTGGCGTGTGATGTCACCCTGTTGACTAAAACATGTCCCAAATCAGGCTTCCTTTCAGAACAAACTACCAAAATCTGCCAACAAACTGGATTAGCAGTGCAAACTCTCAATCCATTCAGGTAATGAAATGCACCTCAGGGGAAACCATTTGGCTGAACGCATCAAGTATCATTAAACAGCCTGGTAACAGTTGCCTACTTCATGTATCTGTATTGAGGCCAACTGAATATTGTCCTCAGAGTCCACTTCCAGACACTTCCAGAAGCAGGAGAGTCAGAGCTGGACACATACAGTTTCCTGAGTGAAACCGGAGCTGTCAGCTCAGGTCCTCCAGCAACCCCAGGGAATCCTGTGTTTCAGTGCTTCTCAGCGCTTAATTAAGTGGCTGATTACAGATGAGTTAAATCGTCCTGCCAGGCTGCTAAGGTGTAAATAGCTTCTTGATTTGATGGGATGAAAACCCAGCAGACTTAAGGCCCTCAGGAATCAGAGATATTTGCCTCAAGACTATAAAATTAACTGCCCTAATTTTTAAGAGAACAGACTCTGGAGCCATTTTAAGGATGATTGTACTAGACTCAAGATTCAAACAATTCCCTCCAAGAAACAGGACTACGGCTCCCATCGGAGGAGCGGTTCTGCTGCTCATTTATGTCTCTGTCTGCTGAATCCACACATGACCTGTTGCTGGCAATCTGCTCTCCCATCGCTCACATCAGCCTGGCATCTCAGGCAGGCAACTGGATAAAAAACAGGGAAAAAAAGCACAAATATACGGCCGCACGCTGTCGCCTTGAGTGACGGAGCGCCCTCAGTAATCACAGCCAACAACTTCTTTTTTCAATTATTTTTTTTTCCCTTCAGCACCCTTTTGCACTGCACGATATAATAAAAAAAAAGTGACGCGTTCTCTCACATCATAATTAACCGAGTCTCATCTGTCAGCGACGGAGGAATTTGCATGAAGATCAGGGCTTTGTTTTTCTCTTATCCCGCACTTATTAGCCGATCTGTTGCCGTAATGTTTCGCCGCAATTCGTTATAATGACAGCGCCCAATCAGAGCTACGATGAGCAACGGAATTGAGGTCGGAAAAGGAGGTGCCGGTCTGTATACCGTCTGTAATCAGTCTGTTCTGCGCCGCGTTGGCTGCTACCTGTAATTACCCCGCTGGTCACCCCCCCTCCCCCTCTCTTATCCATCCCCACGTCCTCTTCTGAGCTGCAGTGCGATCAGAGGCGACAATCCACCCCAGCAAAGTGTTTCAATTCTGTGCATCGACTAAGTAGCACGATTCATCGGCGAGATGTAGGAGTAATTACTGATCGTGAGTTTTGTGGTTAGAAGGAACACATCGCAGGGACTTCGCTTTTGGACTCCCGGGACTTCGAACCTCTGAAAGCCACATGCCAAAATTTTGCGATTGGAACTGGCATCCTGGGGTGGATTGAGTTGCGCCCTTCAGTATGACATCAGAGCTGCGACCTGCCAGTGACCCAAACCTACCCTCTCTCATCTCTAATGTTTAGCTTCTTTACCACTCACTCAGACCAGCTAAAAAAAAAAAGGCTGCCGTGCACGACTTCTGCGGAGGATGTCTCTTTATAACCCGTCAGGAGATACGGCGGAGGTTGGCGGAGGGTCGATTGCGTGGGGGGCGGTCTGGCGATGCGTAAGCCATCTGTGGCACGGGGGAGTTAGCCAAGATGCACAAAGCAGTGTGTCAGGACCCCGCTGCTCAAACGCTTTTCAGTGCTGCCTGGCAGGAGCTCAGAAACACACACTGAGGGAAACAGGAGGACTTGTTTTCAGCTGTTTGTCAGACTAATATTTTTAGCACTGGACTGCGATCAGAGACAAACTCACGGTGACCTCCCCACCTGATTGAAGGGCTGGCGGACAGAATGGAAATGAATTACTGCAGCTTATTAAATGCACATTATTGTGGTATTTGCTTAATGCATGTAATAAAAGCACTTTATTCCTGATTACCTGTGCGTGACAAAACATCATTCAATTTTTTTTTTTTTACCAGCAAGGACACATTCCAGGTGTTTTTTAATGAGTTTAAAATGCATATGAATTAACTGAAACCTCAATCAAAGTATCCATTTTGTGTTCTCAGATTTGACTCTTCGCAAGCCGGTTCCGTGCTGGTATTACATCACAGCATGTGCTCACAGCATATTAGTGCTGAAGCTTTGCACTGAATTATTTTACAGTACTTCACCTGCAGTAACCATGGGCGCACAGCATTGTTCGGTCAGCGTTTTGGGCCTCACCTGGGTTAGTGGGTTTTGGCAGTCGGCTCTGAGGGTCCGGCACTGGTTCCTTGCTCCCGGGCATGGTGGGGTCGGACAGGGAGGCGCCAACGCCGCTGTGGGGACGTATACGCGTTTCGGAGCGAGAAGGCACTTTCCATCGGGGGAGCAGGGTCGGGGGCGGGTCCAGAGGGGGCGTGTCCAGCGGGCGCTCAGGGGTGGAGGCTGATTTGATGAGGTGCCGCCCATTTGCCCGGGCCACAGAATCGGGGAGGGGGAAAGTCCCAATGCCGCTGTCCAGGGTTCGAGTCTGACAGCTGGAGCCTGGGGAGGAGGAGAGGTCATGTGATGGAGGCGGAGGGGAGGAGGAATGAGGAGCCACTGGTGTCATAAACAACGAAAGGGATTGTGGGAAAACCGGGCATCTTGGGAGGGGTTGAAATAACACCAGGTAAATAAAAGAAGAGAAAAAGAGCATTATTTTGCAGGCGGTATTGATGCACTGTAAGGGGAACTGTTAAGGCCATTTTACACCCAATACGGAACAGAAAAAAACAAAAAAAAGATGTGCTATCGAAAAATTTGAACCCATTTATCTCTATAAGCCAATCTGCATCGAATCCGATATATTCCTATTTTGCCGTCAACTAGCACTCCTCATTTTTCATTCATTTTTTTAATTTCCCCCATGGTGTGAAAAGGCTTTTAGACACCAAGCTACATCTGAGTGAAATCTCCGAAAGAATCCGACAGCGACAACTCAGCTATGCAGAGAGAGCCCATACATCAATGAAGGACCATATAAGGAGTCAGTCACACAATATAACTGGTTCGCAGGTCCCCTTTGCAGTGTATCTTACAAAAAGACATATCACCATGAATGAACCAATGGAAGGAAACTCTTCCTGTGACCTCATCACAAAAGGTTATCTAAATAACACAACATCACATTGGTATATGAAAAAAAGAGCTGAGGATGGACGGAACAACTATTGAACATTTGGTCACAAACATTGAAGATTACTTAATGATAAGACCTTAACACGTCCTTCAGGATGATTATTGGTAGGTGCAGCGAAATAATATGGCGGTTTCGTGGATGGTTACGCTCAGTCGTCAACTTTGCAAGACAGCTGCACACATGACCAGGGTATCAAGGCTTCAGTCTTGAAATTTTGCTCAGTTACACATGCAGATATCCAACAATGTCTCTTGCGCGTATAATACCTGCCTAAGCATGCCAATAGCACCCTCTCCGTCTCACACTTGAGGCATGGGAGTTTTAAAGAAAACATGTATCTTTCAAGAACATTCATAATCAGCTAATACAAACACTGATTATTTTTTACGCAATCCGCACTCAAGTAATTCAACACTCATGTTATTTGATGTGGGACAAAAATGACATCAATAATGGCACCGGTGACATGAGACGATCAGAATTAATTTTATTTGCAAAATCGATTTGAATATCCACAGTAGCTACACGTGGATTATCATCGACTAGCAGAACTTGGAGAAAAAAGTTCAACCATGAAGTAAAAGAATTACTTTAATTCATTAACTCAAAATATGATTCTGAATCGAATCACATGGGGTTCCTGATTATATCTTTTTTTACTCATCAGAGTAGATACGTTTCTCCTCTTATCTCCTTCATTTACTCCCCAGCACGGTCACAAATGTCAATTTATCTCAGATTTTCCTTTCACTCCTACGATATAATTATGGTACATGGAGGAGACATTCAGATTTTGCACTCAAAAATGTTCCATGTGGGTGGCAATTTAGGGACATTTAGGCAACAGATGGTTCTCATCTTCCAGACTGTTTTTTCTTCCATTTCTGAAGGGTCCTTCTCCGAGCAAAACAGATGGATTGCCATTCACTGCCATCCAATTATTTGCTGCCGTGAATGAAGCTGGTTAATGATTCCTCGCTAATTGCGGCATAATGGCCAGCATTGAAAACGAAAACACTACATATTGATAAAGCGTAACATCAACGAGCAGACAAAAGAGAGTGAGTGGATGGGATGGAGTGACAATAAATAACAACAACACAAGTGGCCAAATGGAAAATACAAAAGCGTTAATCTCATTAAAGTCCGACTGCGTCACGATATGGAAGGTAGCATTAATTGCAGAGAATTAAATTCGGTATAAATAAAATATATTTTTTAATGCGCGAGCAAAACCAATTATGCTGGGTGAAAAACATGAAGCAGATAAAACATTTCATCACTGGCCATTTATTTTAACTATAATGTTAAGTCAGAATTAATCATCATTTATGCTAGAAACAAATTCAGCACATTTACGTAAGATTTATGTTGCAACTTAATTACCTAATCCTCTAGCAGTTTACTTTGCCTGATTAGCAACAGGTGCTAAGACTAATCAGTAGAATGACTGTCAACTTTATTATCGATGGCATTGTTGTACATTGCATCACAATGTAATGAGGCGTTTTCTCCCGCACATAAGTGATGACGTAAAATCTTTATAAATTCTGGATCCCTGTAGCTCATTAAACTGTGTAAATTTGCATAAATTAGTTTACAAGGCTCATTAAGCAATAAGGTATGAGAATCTGTATTATATTCTGAATATATACACAGCTAACAGGCTTTGTTAAGCACAATGCACAGGGAAGAGACATTGTAGGGATGGCAATAATCTGAATAAATGCAAAAAATAGAGAAAAATGGAGGTAAGCAAAGGTTTTGGATTTATTGCATTGATTTACAGATTATTGCCATCCCTACAAATGTCACATCAATTATATAAATGTAGCCAACAGGCAATCCCTTGGTCATCATCATTTCTTAATCAATGTAAGTCATGTATTGGTCTTGGTTGATCAGTCAATAAACTGTTTAAACTGTTAATCTGGTGAATTTAAACTAAAAGGGTGAAGGGTGAGGTTTCTGAGGTTCTTCAGAACATCTGACAGGGCACGCCAATGATTTTAATACAAAATAAAGACAAGGTGAGTAAACACAAAATGCAGCTTTTAAATGATCATTTCACTGATTTTAGGAACAGAGTTATTCAAAACCTATATCACTCATGCCCAAAAAAAAAGGACCCCTCTTAAACCTAATAACTCTTGGTGTCACCCTTGGTGGCAACAACTGCAGTCAAACAATTGTGAAAACTGGCGATGAGTCTTTTACATCCTTGTGGAGTAAATTTGCCCCTCTCTTCTTTGCAGAATTATTTTAATTCAGCCATATGGGAAGATTTTTGAGCATGAACAGCCTGTTTAAGGTAATACCACAACATCTCAATTAGATTTAAGTTAGATCTTTGACTAGGCCACTCCAAAACTTTCATTTTGTGTCTTTTGAGCCATTCAAAGTTAGGCTTGGTGGTATGCCCCAGATCACGGTCATGCTAAATAACCTGGCTGCGCTTGAGCTTTAGGTCATGAACTGGGAGCCTAACATTCTCTTTCAAGATTTTCCAGCAGAGAGCAGAAGTAATTTATTTCATCAATTATGGTCCAAAAGCAGCAAAGCAGCCCCAGACCATCACACTACCACCACAGTCTTTCACTGCAGATATGATTTTCTTACAGTGGAATGCTGTGTTCACTTTATGCCACATGTAACAGGACCCATTTCTACCAAAAGGTCCCACTTTTGACTCATCTGTCCAAAGAATATTATCCAAAAAAAGTCTCAAGGCGTCATCAAGATGTTTTTGGCTAATGTGAGATAAACCTTTGTGGTCTTTTTGGTAAGCAGTATGCCATTTTAGCCAAGAATCTTTCTTATTGTGTAATCATGAGCACTGACCATAAGGCCTGCAGTTCTTGAGAAGTTAGGCTAGGTTCTTTTGTGACCTCCAAGATGAGTTATCGATGAGCTCTTGGAGGAAGTTTGGTAGGCCAGCCACTCCTGGGAAGGTTCACCACTGTTCGAATTCTTCTCCACTAGTACATAATGGCTCTCACTATGATTTGATGGAGTTCCAGAGCCTTAAAAATGACTTTTTAACCCTTTCAAAACTGATAAGTCATTGACTTTGTTTCTCATCTGTTCTTGAATTTCTTCAGATTGCGGCATCATGTGCTGCCTTTTGCCAACTTCACATTGCCAGACAGGTTCCATTTAAGGGATGTTGGGATTCAACATATTTGAATCAACAATATTTTTTGTTTACTCAAGTTATCTTTGCCTACTATTAAAATTAGTTTGATGACCTGAAACATTTATGGGCAAAAGTAGAAAAAAAAAAAATCTGAAAGGAGCAAAAACCTTTTCATGAATCAGTAGGTCTTCTGCACTGCTCATGAGGACCAGCATATGCTGCCTATATATCGTCACAATGTAAAAGTCAAAGAAGTTCAAACACAAGTGGATATATTAACACAATTTACCCCAGCAAATTGGACAAGCTTTTTGCAGATTAGATAAGATTCATTTCTTGTATAATCCATTTCAGCCAAATTACCCACGCAAAGTCCACTGAAGTACTGACTCAGAGCAGATATAAGAAGAAAGAAAGTTCCTGAACTGAAATAAAAAAATATAAAATAGAGGCTGCATAATAGTGAATATCAATGTCTCATTGTTAGTCATTCCACGACACTGATTTGGCAAGTACCGAGCAGTCCAAAGTGAAACACTTAATTGCAAAATTGACTCGAACATTTAACCGTGAGAAATACTCCATATTTTTGGAATCTTCTATATGGGAGCAAGATAAGCTTTCAAAATGTTTCAAGTACTTCATTTCACTTCTATTTCAGTAATGTGAACAAAAATCAAGGAAGGAAAAATCAAAATCTTTTTTTTTTTTTTTTTACAATCCCCCCACAGTAAAACATAGAATTAGACACATATGGGCTCTTTCTTGTCTAAAGTATTCCTTAATGAGGCCTTTCGAGTATTCTTTAAAAGAATCCTGAAAATCACTTCATGCTCATTCACAAAACGATCATTGAAAGGCTTTTCCGATATTGATGTTGAACTGATGCAATGAAGGGATGCCCCCCGAGGTCATTGATGCCCCGAGGTCAAGCTGATGCACATTCTGATGCATTTCTGAGAGCTGGGCATTTTAACAACCAGAAAGCCCTGCACGTAAACTATAAAACTTTTCAGCGATAATTAATGACTAATCTCTATTTTTCATTGGGAACAAATTAATGCACAAGGCACCAGTACTTCTTGCTAATGCACAGTAGAATAGCTAAGAGAACTATTATTACACTCAGAGGAATTCACAGAGTGGTAGAACTGTGCAAGCAAACAGGCAGGTATAATTGGGAAGGGTCTCGTTACAACCTTTCTCTCTGTGCCTCCACCACTTTATTCAAGGGAGTGTCAGATAGTCGTAGTGTAAGATCAAAACACCAACACTGTGCTTTTCATCAAACCCTTCTCAGGATCTTCGGTGTTTACACATCCCTGGCCTGTAACCTCTCCGGTAAGATTCTCCTTTAATCTGTACTGGCTGTGATACTTCGCCATAGGAAATGTACCAGCAAACGTACAGAGAAGCCCAGGGGTACCATTCACTCATGCCTCCTCTCTATACTGCTCTCTCATCTCTCATCTTATATAAACTTGTGTGTCTGCAAAAAGGAGTTGTCATAAACAGCAAAGACAGATTCACTGTACCAGTGAAACCACACGCACACAGGCCGGTGTACTGCAATAAAGCTCAAGCTTTTTAACACTGCATTATATCCCTTGTAGACTTTAACCATACTTCGGATCCTGTATTGATGGGAACAGTGCAAATTCACTTGAAGTATTCAGTCACATTTGATGCTAGTTTCAGGATAGCACTGGAGCTCCATTCACTCATTGGAAGATGTGCTCTGCTCCATTCGACAGCATTCGACGACACTTGGCCGCATTCTGGCCGCCTTCGTTTTGCCGTTTTGGTTGATAAACGCAGATCGCTCTCTCCTCCCACTCCAGCGGGGAGTCGCCTCGGTGTGAACGGGATTCAGACGCCGCAGATGGTGACGGTACAGAAACAGCCGCAGCTCAGCATAACAGACCAATCTTAGAGGCGTGTGGAGGCGTGGGGAGGGGGAGGGATTTGAGTATCCATATCTATCAGAGACGAGCTCCTATGAACAGGGAACGGCAGGAAGTGCTCTCTCCTGCATGGGTCTGGTCGAGCTGCATCCTTCAGTTGGTTGCACAGCAGAAGCTGGAAGATTGCTCTACCCATTCACTCCCCACCAAAGCGATATTGGCCCCTTTATCGAAAAGTCACACTTCTGTGTCCAGCGTCTCGCATGCTCTGTCGCTCAGCGGTGACATTTCCACTCTCTTAACTCATGGGCGAAAGGACGAACTGTCGAGAGGTCCTGACGCGAGAAAATCTTCTCTCCGATCCACGTCGCCCATTTCGATTTCTGCTCTGCCTCTCTCGACTTTCTTCATCACGCTTGCATGATTTCAAACATGCCGCTATCTCGACTGAGAACTGCAGCGACCCTCTCTTCCACAGAAGAAAAGGTTGCTACCGTCTCGAAAACAAAGACCGTGAGCGAGCGAGAGAATCGAAGAATCGAGCCGGGCTGTTCATTTATCACTCTCGGGCTGTCGTTTGGAGTGCCTGTCTTAGCGTCCGGCGCATAATTAGGTCCAAGGTAAAGCTAGCTCAGGGCGATGGAGAGAACTCAGACCCAGGGAGAGAGGCAGAGATTGGACATTGATTTTGCTCCACGGCCCTCAGTGCCGGCTGTTATTCTTATCCGACGTCTGTTTCAGACGAACCTTCGGGGCGTGGAAGTCTTTGTGACTGATGAAAACCTCAGAGAGGTGATGTAACCCCATAATCCGAGAGACAACTGCCAGTGCACCCGAGCAGCCGGTTATTAGAAGCAATGTTTGTTTTTTTTCCATCTTTCCTACTTTTATTCTTTCTTTCCTTAAAAAAAAAACACTCAGCGAGTTGTAGAGGGTAGATAGCTTGGTGGCTCCATAAAATAGTGTCAGCCAACCACTGCAAGTGTGTTTTTCTATTACCAAGGTGAATTGGCACAATCTCTCATCCAGTTCCCAGGCTGCACTTGAAAAGAACCCATCAGGAAAGACCTCTATCCAGTCAACATCTGTCCTTGACTGTCACCAATTCTGCTCAATCTACAGGTCCAGATTATGCTTATATTTTGCTGAATGTCAGTCTTTTAGAACTCTTTAGCTTTCATTTATGTGCAAAGAATGTTGCCTCACTAGAATGAGAATTTTCAGCGCATTATAATGACATACTTGTGATTTCACACCCGAAAGCGTCAATAAAAAGGTGATGCTCTCAGGTAAGATTTAAGTTTTTTTTTTTTTTTTCCCCCTGCATAAAATTCCTCATGCAAACAGTCTGGTTTCACCTGAAATTGCAGCCAACAGTAACAAAATGTATTTCTTGTAAGTACAAAATACTTCCAAGCATTGACACAGAGGATCAGACGCTGAAAGATAATTTTTCAGTGATGTACAGGATGGCATAACTCAGAACATGCATCATGGGCAAAGACAACAGTCCCCAGAGCTGAAACTAGACACTCTGTAAAATCTCTGTGAAAGGCCCATATAATGGAGTAGAGAGTCAGGTGACTGTGATTATCTGGGGGAATAAAAACTTTCATTTAGGTTACAGTAATGCAAAAACAAACACAACTGTTTATCTCATGCTCCTCTTCACTGTGCGCATCTCCCAACTCATTTCTTTACGGTCAGGGAACACTCAAGTCAAAATAATTTCAGTTCTAAAATGAGAGGGCACTTTAACTGGCAGCAGATATAAGAAGACAAATGCTCTTATTATGCACTATATACACTTTATAATTCACTTCATTATACGTGTATACATATATTTGTATGGAACCATATACTGTATAGAAAAGCATCCTGACAATAGAATGAATTGTTCCCAGCGAAGGTCTCGGCAAACAGAGAAGCACATCAGGCTCCTTTGCGCTTGACTAATCTGTTGATTCATTAATCTGCTGCAGTCATTACAGGCTGGGAACAGCGGCCACAGACAAGGCCGTTCAATTACGGGAAAATGAGGAGTAAGCAACTGCTGAGCAGGAAAGCAGCCTCATGACCCATGTAGAAATATTTAACACTTTAATTAGGGGGCCACCAGAGGCTATTCGTCAATATGGTGCTCTGTACCGAGCCGCCGAACGGTTCACTCACTATAAAAAAAGAAATGAGCAAGATAAACGGCCCAAATAAATGAAAACGCAACAAATGAGTTCCAAGGTAACAATGACATTGAGGATTTATTTATCTGGGAAATTTACAATTACTTTTAGTTATAATTAGAAAACAATCATTAATAAAGGATTTTTTTTTTTTTTTAGCTGCGAAGGATTTTGAATTGGCGAGGAAGGTGACTCACTTTTATGGTTGCCAGTTATTTTATCGGCTTTTGAATTTCCCAATGATTACGACTGCTATGGGGACAGTGGAACCGACTCGCCTCACAAACAGCCCTCGCGGCTATATCTGCGACGATCAGTACAATCGCCTGAATCGGGTTCCGGGCGGAAAAAGTTCCATCTCATTACAAAGGACTGGAGATTTGGCTTTCACACAGTAATCACTTTTAAATTGAATAACTTTTTCGTGAGTTCTGAAAATTCCCTCGGTTGGAGCGCTTCATTTTCCTCCACTCAGAACGGCTTTGATAACATCTAAATAATCCTCTGATGAAAGACAGCACAGCAGCTGATGCCCCAGCAAATTAGCACTCAGGCTAATTACATTACTCAACGTGAAAGGGAGGTTAACTTTGAAAGGCGATGTCGTCACAGGAGCAACAGCACAATGGAGAGCCTGTTTCTCCAACCTCAATTTTCAAAGTAGTTTCATTTTGCACGTTGTTCTCGATCACTCAACAGCACTAATACTGCTGCGTTAACAAACTAGAGGGCACTCGGTAGAGCGCATACCTCTGCCATGTCATACACAGCATCTGTTCTTTTAGTTAACATATATGCACTGGATAACCTCCAAAATTAAATCAACTCTTCATCCTGCCAAATTTCATGCCAAACCGTTCAATACTTTTTGAATTATCCAATCAGAAATGTCAGACAGACCCGCATTAGAAAGATATATTTAAATTCCTCCAGATCCAGAATCCAGAATATGTTCTGGATCACTTCCAAAATTAAATCAACTCATCCTGGGACTACCACCTATCATCCTACCAAATTTTGTGCCAAACCGTTCATAATTTTTTGAGTTATCCTGTAAAGAGGCAGACAGACATACAGACAGACAGACAGACAGATATACAGACAGACAAACGGGTGAAAACATAACCTCCTTGGCAGAGGTAACCAGGAGACGTGGTGTTTGTGAATAATGTCAGTGAGATGATTGGATGATGATGGCAGGTCAGCTTCAGGGGTGACAGGGCGTGCGTCTCGCAGTAGAAGCTCTTACCGATCATGTTATCCTGACAGACGGCCTCCGGGACGTTGTCCTCTTCATTCTCAGGCCTGAGGTTCTCTCTCTGAGTGTTTGGGATCTGCTTTAGGAGAAATAAAAGATGGTTGATCTCTGAAACACTCAGACCTCTGCAACTGGGGATAAAAACTGCACAGATACTCAGTTTCTAATTCAGATCGTCCTTTGAAACTTAAATGTCCGTATAAGGGGAGGGGTTCTGAAGGCTGTAGACCCTCACACAGCAGCAGGACCGGACGGGGTGCTGGATAAAGTACTGAGGTCCTGCGCGGACCAACTGTCTGGGGTCCTGACAAGGATTATTAACACCTCCCTGAAACAGGCCACCGTCCCACCCTGCTTGAAAGCAGCTACCATCGTACCTGTCCCCAAAAAACCCACAATAAGCAGCCTAAATGACTACAGACCGGTGGCACTAATTTCTGTGGTCATGAAGTGCTTTGAGAGGCTCGTTCTACACCACTTCAAGTCCTACCTACCTGATAACTTTGACCAACATCAGTTTGCCTAGAAGGCAAATAGGTCAACGGCTGACGTCGTTGCCACTGTTCTCCACGCCGCTGCAAGCCACACGGAGGAACAGGGGAGTTATGTCAGGATGCTTTTTGTAGACTTCAGTTCGGCATTCAATACCATCCTGCCGAACATTCTTGCCAAAAAGCTGACCTGGACTTCCCACCCGTCACCTGTGCACCTGCTCCCACCCGTCACTTGTGCACCTCCTCCCACCCGTCACTTGTGCACCTCCTCCCATCCCTCACCTGTGCACCTGCTCCCACCCCTCACCTGTGCCTGGATTAACAGCTTCCTGACAGCCCGCCCACAGACAGTGAGGACGGGACCCCGCACATCCTCCACCCGAACAATCAGCACAGGCTCCCCTCAGGGCCGTGTGCCGAGTCCCTTCCTGTTCACTCTGTACACACATGACAAGTGAAGATCATAGTCAAGTTTGCCGACGACACTACCGTGGTGGGTCTCATCTCTGGCGGCGACGAGACAGTGTACAGGGAGGAGGTCCAGTGACTTGTTACATGGTGTTCCGCGAATAATGTTTTGCTGAACACCAGTAAAACTACGGAGATGGTGATACACTGGAGGAAGAGGAGAGAGCAGACCGTGCCCCACTGCAGATAAACGGTGTCTGTGCGGAGAGAGTCTCCTCGCTCAGGTTTCTTGGTGTGCATGCGGCTGACAACCTGACATGGCACACCAACACAACAGCAGTGGTCAGCAGAGCTCAGCAGAGGCTGCGCTTGAGAATGCTCAAGAGGTGTCATCGGGATGCAAACCTGATGCAAACTTTTTATTGTTCCACAGTGGAGAGTGTGCTAACGTACTGCATTACATTGTGGTATGCCAGCTGCACAGCCAAAGACAGGAGAGCCCTGCAGGGGGTCATAAAATCAGCACAAAAAACCATCGGCCGCCCCCTGCCCTCCCTGGAGGACACTGCAGACTATCGAGGGCTCAACAAGGCGAGGAGGATCCTTCGCGATCCATCTCACCCCGGCCACAGCCTCTTTAACCTGCTGCCCTCTGGCAGAAGGTACAGGGTTTTGAGGCGACGCACAAACCGGCTCAGAAACACTTTTTACTCTTGGGCTATCAGGCTCTTGAACAATAATATGTGCAATATAGTCGGCCTGCTGATAAAACCTTGTATCTCCAAATTTATAAGAAAAAAAAACTCATATGTCCACGATAATAACATAAACATTGCAAAATACAAAATACATTCTTGGAAGAAAAATAGTCATCCTACCCGAACACAGCTCAACTGCATTCTTACATGCAAAATTAAACATTTTTTATGCTCTCCTGTAAAGTTTAACATTTTGAAGATACAAGGTTTTATCTGCAGGCCAACGATATATGAATGATGTTTGGGAGAGAGAGAGTTTCTAGGTTTTAGAATGTTGTATCTATTGCTTTTATATTTATTGTTTACTTATTTATGTTTCTATTTTTTGCACTATGGTAAGGGTTTCCTGAACCAATCTTGTTGTAACACTGTGTACAATGACAATAAAGTATATTCTAATTCTAATTGTAACTCCAGAGTCAAAAGCTAGCACATGAAGGAAAACGTTAATATAATCAAAAAGGAGTGATTTGAGAAGTCCATTCGCCCTCGGCCATGTTGAAAACACTAAATTGGCACATTATTTGATGCTTTAATATAACTTGAATTCTTGAATTAATGGAACAGGTGAGCTAATTTCTTTATACTGTGCGCTAAACCTGCCTGCGGATTGGAGCACAATAGAATTGCGCTCTTGTCCAAGAGTGGACGCACGCTTCTCTCTGCACAGTGAGATTCGGCTCCATCCTGATTCGTCTCCGATTGGAAATTCATTATGAAGCTAAATATACAGCAACGAAGGCCTCGAACAACTGCGCGGCTGAAAACCAGCGTGATGGGGCAGTGGGGAGAACTACTGCTGGCTAAATCTGACCAAATGCTGTCTTCAGACACTTAATGAGTGTGATTTAAAGACACGGTGTTTTGTTTACACAATGGTAAACAGTCAACAGTGCCAGCTTTTTGGAATCATCTGTTGCGGTCATCAAAATGCACATTTTCAATTAGTAATTAAATTCAGATTAGAACACCAGATAACATCTTGTCGTACTGTTTTAAACATAGAAGACGTTGAAAGGAATTTTTGATGTTACTTGAAATTTTCCTGACGTGCCAATATTTTCAAGATCGGGGTTGTAAAATCTGCGCTTTGAGTCATTAAAACTGATTAACATAATATGCAAATTAATGTGAACTCCGTGGAAGTTGAATCCCCATCCGTCCTCCAGAAAAATCAATCTGCTTATTTGCATAATAAACCCCAAACGCCCTGTTTAATTTTTAAGCACTTGTTAGATCTCACACTTCAACTTATCATATTGTTTTCTTTTTCTCCTGATCACAACGAAACAAATTGGTCATAAACCTCAAGCGAAAAAAGCAAAAATGAGGTGGGACCTCTGATCACCAGGAACGAGTTCACATTTAATTCATGTGAGTTTATTTGTATATTTTTTCATAAATACTTTCAAGAAAATAAAACAGCAGACCCAGACAGCACACACTCATCCACATTTTCTGTTTGTTTACTACAACAACAACAACGGAAATTAAAATAGCCTTAAAAAAATTTCAATAGCCTTAAAAAAAAACAGCTCTGAGTAGTCAAGGTGGATGTTTTTTGCGGTTAATTATTTTCAGAGGGCAACATTTAGGACTTCTGGGTTATTGCTTGAGTAACCGTTTCATGGCAGGGCCAATGAGACTTAATTCAATTGACCTTTTACGGTGTGGAGAAACATGGCTGATTTATCTGTGGCGTTGAGTAAATGGTGTTCACTTGAATAAAATTAAAACATGATCTGGGGGTCATTATGTTTAAAGTTTACACAGCCAGGGGACTCAATTTCAGTCTGGCATTTCAGTCAGGTTTTTCACATGGCCAGGCATATGATTCCACTAAGGCTCTGGAAGTGTTTAATGTAACAATCGGAAATTACTGAAGAAAATAACAACATACACAAGCTGTGCTCAATGACTTACTGCAGTATATAAATGACAATATACTTTGACAAAGCATCAGTAACTAATGATATAATGCAGGCAACATTTATTCTACTATTTTCATTTAATATTTAGGCTTCTTATTTTGCAGTCCAGATTGTACCATAACATTTTTATTTTTCATAATAAGTGACAGTCTGCCAGGCTTCTTTGTTTTAAATTTGCAGCGAGCGCAGCCTTTAAATTTAACAAGAGCAATGACAAACTGCAGTGTAAGATGTGGAAACAAGCTGACAGCCGTCCCCACTCCTCGTCTCTGTGCTAAATTGGCCTTCATCTTCGCTGCTTGGATATATCATATCTTCCCTGGTGGATACACTCAGCAAAGGAAAAATCGCACAAATCATGTGAGGTATCAAAGCTGGCTCTCTTGTCTAAGATGCACTGAGAGCAGTGCAAGAACAGAGATACAGAGGAATTACAAACAACCCTCAGACGAGCAGGCGGCGCACAGCACAGGTCCTGAGAAAACACAGCTCCCAGTGCAGTGGGAGATTTGCACGATAGATTTACTGCGCACCTTCCTCTTCCTCTCACGTAAAATCACGCCAGCGATGCAGACCAGACATAAACAACCTCTCGTGCTCCCGTCCCACGCTCCCGGTTTAAGAATCAACACATCTACCATGACAACAAAAACTGGCTCCGATTAATCAAATTTTTTTTTAACAAAAGGGGACCAGTATTGCCTAAGAATCCATTTAAGAGATTCAGTGAAGGCTTTTCATCAAAACAAAGGCACAGCAAATAATCTTTGGTTTCGTATGAATGGCTAAACCCACCTTTAAAAGTACAAAACTTACACCCTGAAAGTCAAATACAATCAATAGACATTATTTTTCCCTCCCTCAATGCGAGATGCTGGAACCTCGTGAATGATTGGCCCGGCAGGCCAAAAAAATCGTCGAAAAGCAAATGGCAAAGGTGCTCTTCTATTGTTACGTCCCTGTACGAGGGAGATACAGGAGGAGCCGGCCAAGGCGGCGTAAAATGGGAGTCTTTGTAGAATTGAGTGTTTCTGATAAGGGCCCTGAGCGGCTCGCTATCGGGACTCCATATCAGCCCGGATTGAATTTCCTGCATATTGCAGTCCTACAATTTTGAGCTTTTCTCTTTCACAGGTTCACTCTCTCTCTCCTTCCCCCCCCCCCCCCCCACCCCATGCACACACACACACACACACTTTTCACTCCTCCTCTCTCCTTTTCTTTCTCCCGCTCAGTTATTCCTATGTTCAGCTCTTCTCTGAAACCTGGCAAGGTCAGTGCTGAGATTACGGGTCTAACAGCTGGAGCTTTCTGCTCTCAGCACAGAACAGGGTCTTTGCAGAGACAAGACAAGCGCCTTTCTTCCCTCCATCCCCGAGAGTCACATGTTACAGCAAAGACAAGCGGCAAACAAAAGAATTTCTTCGACCTTGAGAAATGTCAAACCATGAGACACTGTCGCTGCACCAAGGAGGACGCGGTAAGGAATATTGAGGAAGTCAGTTCTTCTCCTGGTGAGTAACTCCAGTACATTACAGCCCTCAGTGAAAGGCAGCGTCACAGTGCCGAAAGACAGGTAAACAGGTTGATATCCACACCAGTCAATTCCGTTTAAACACAGCAAATGTCCAAGCATGCTGAGAACCATTATTTTCAAATTCTACATGGCAAAAATAAGCATCTGTTTTCAGACCCCGCAAATCCCAGACTAATGACAAACCATTAACAGTGTAAGAAGCACAGAGAGCAGAGAGACGGACCTTTCCGTGCATTGAGAGCACGCTCCAAAGAATTCTGTCGAGTTTTATTCAGGTACAGATGAGCTAAAACGCAACAGAAGAATTGCTACGGACACAGGTATTATACGGACCTAATGGTAAAAGGTTACTCGGATAAAAGATAAATGTGAGTTAGATGAGAATGCATCGCATCCTTTATGCAGCATACTACACCAGATGCACTTCCACAAGCGCAATGTGGAAATTAAATGCACCAGTGCGTACATAGGAAAAAACCCCCAGGGCAGTTATTTCTTATAATGGGCACCACCTCACTTACAGCAGTATCGACTTGGTTCCCCGAATCGCCCTCCATTCCGCAGTCATTCCTCGAGGTGCCTTGGGCATTGGCAGGGATGCTGGGGAGAGGTGCACCATGGGAATCACCCTTTGCTGCACTCCTGAGGGAAACACAATCTGATCAGCTCTCTGCTGTCGCATCACATCCATATCAACTCTGTAGGTAGAGAGCGATTGAGCTGATAAATGACTTTGTCCTTCTTCAATTCTCCCAGCTTCCCACTACACTATAACAGCTGAAATAACCTCTCGCTATCTCTCTGTCTCAGTGCACCTTCAAGTGATAAATGTTTCCAACTAGTCTTGATAAAAATCTGCCAGTTACAATTTGCACTGGTATATCAATTTATTGCAGGAGAGGTAATGATGTAGTTTTCCCAACCTAGGAAAGCTTAGGACAACTGATCTGAGGCATGGATCACGTCTGGCTGAACAGCTTGTGGCCTTTGCCTTCTCAAGAAAGAGACCACTAATTCTTCAAACAGACTACTCTTGTGGTTTTCTTTCCCTTTGCAATGGTCTAAAAAGAAATGTATTATTTCCAAAGTAGCTCTGAGAATGAGATTTGAGTTAACACCGTAAGTATCGAGAAGAATGTAGTCATAGCAACGATCACAAAGGTGTGCATCTATCAGCTCAAAAGTCAACTCTGCAACAGTTAATACTTCCATTTTAAAAGGTATTGCCCTGCACCCATCGTTCACTGAAATGAAGACAATAAACACGACATGTACACTTATGTAAATAGCTCAATAGAATTATTCTTATGGAAAGTTCGTGACCTATGTTATTGCATATAACAACAATAAATCACATCAGACCATGGCAAGTTTTGACATAATGTTTGAAAATGGTGTTCACCTGTTTAAGAGCTCCTTTATAAACAAATCTTTCCCAATGCAGGATGCAGGATGTTGGATCTGATTGGTCAGCTGTCCCGCTTGGATGCTGCAGTGATCCGTTCTTGGGATGAGCTTATCGCTGTCCTCAGGCGTGACGTGCTCCCGCCCGTCTCTGAGCTGCAGCTCGTTTTTTTTCTTCTCCTTCTTTCTATCGGGCTTGAGCTGCTTTCCCCCGCCCAGCATCGACCCCATCTTCAGCTCCTTCTTCTCCTCTTTCCCCTTCGCTCCATCCACCTTCTTGCTTCCTAGGGCAGGCAGCTTGCTCTTCCGGAAGCCAAACCAGTTGGCGAGGGATGGGCCGGACTTCTGCTTTGCTTCAGGTGCCTGGGCGCGGTCCTGGACCTGACCCCTCTGCACATTCTCCTGGATTCCCATCATCACTCTCTCCTCGATGGTAGAGGCGGCAGGGCTAGACAGTTTCTCTGCTGCCTCTGGCCCCTTCGATTGACTGGGTTTTGGACCGCTCTTAATGGGCAATCTAATCGCTGTGCCCTCTGCTGGAGAGCTGGGGCTGCAGGTTGGAGAGGAAGGTGACTCCGGCTGAGGTTGTCGAGAATTCCTGAGGCTAAACCTGTCGGAGAGGGAGAGGCTCCTGACCTCCTTCCGGGGTGTTGGAATACCAGCTTCAGCTCTGGGCGCTGCCCGGATAGCATCACCCTTGGAGCCAACTTTGGGGACAGCTTTAGTTGGAGCAGTGGTTGGGCTGCTGCAAACCCCAGGAGGACCTGCGCGGCTGAAGGCAGAGAGGTTTAAGGTCTCCCCTGGCCCCGCGACCGGTTTGATTTGGGAGCCGTCACCTAACGAAGTCTGCCTGGTGAGGGAATTCCCCCTCTCGCCAGTGTTGGTGATGATCTGCGTTCGAATCCTTCCAGGTCCATCCGACGGCCCAATGCTAGGCCTCTCCATGTAGTTTGTGCTGAAGCTCTGACTGCGCGCTTTGGCCCCGTTCATGCCCAGGGCGGGCTTTAAGTGGGGTTTGTTGGTGACAGAAACTGAGCGCTTGAACAGCCTGCTGGCACTATCCCCTCGCTCGCTGACTATATCCTTTTCACTGTCTACTACTGATGATGTCCCCCAGTCCATGGAGCCAGATCGAGTTTGTGGTTTGCCTTCAGATTTGGAACAGCTTGCAGCAGTTAGTGGACAACTGTGGGGGTCAACAATGCCAGATAAAAAGGTCCCCTCACTGACTATGGTGACTGGATGATTCTCTTGCCTCACGGGAACCAGGGTGGTCTCACTTAGGGTTGGTGTGGGTTTGACTAATGCCTTGAACCCCATTGGGATACGGGTCACCTTAGCTGCTCTCTCTGTGGAGTTCTGTGAGCTGGCACCAAGACAAGAAGGTCCAGAGGTGGCCTGTGATATTTGCACCTTTGGCTCCAGGGTGCATGGTGTCTGGCTCTGAGGGGTTGCAGGCAAGCTGCCTGAAGTCTTTTGCAATACCGAGCCCTCCTGCTCAAGCCCTAGCTTCTTAGCACCAGGAGTGGTTTGCAGGGAGGAGCCCTTCTGCAGGATGGTTTTTGAACCTTTGGCTATAGACTCCTGAGGGTCCGGGGTGACTCCTGTGGCAGATGAAGAATGGAAGAGTTTGATTGGACCCCGTTTTGGGGATGCTCGTGTGGGAGTTTGAGGCAGTGCAGCAGGGGACTTTAGCTGGCGAAGTCCAGAGCTGTCTACCTGTTTCTGGGGAGTGGGCTCCAGGCTGCAGCCAGAGTCCAGGTCAGCACCATTCTGACCCTTAAGTGCGATTGACTGATACTGGGGCTGCGCCTGGGAAATGGCAGGGTGTCCTTTCACAGTGCTGGCTGCTGGGGGTTGGATCCCAGCCTTGGGGCCCTGAGTTGAGCTGTCATAGTTTGGCCTGATGAGCAGGGAGGTGGTGCGGCCCGGAGGGGGAGGAGGGGAGGGTGACCTCACTGCAGGTTGAGGGGCATCCCGGGTTGGCTGCTCCCCAATGTCTATGTGTTCCAGGTGTTTCCTGGATAGGACCGGGGACCCTGGGACATTGGAGGACGGGCTTTTGGCCCAATCACTCCTGTTGGGTAGCCGGGAGCTGGTTTGGGCAGCCTTGGAGCTCTGAGAGCACCCAGTGCTGATACCAGCCCCTGGAGCTTTAATGAACCGGGACAGTTTGACTGGTGGGGAGGAGGGTGAGAGCTCCTGGCCGGAGGGGGCTGGGTGAGCCTCTACCGTGAGGCCCTTTGAGGCTTTCACAGGTGACACTTTACCCCGGCCTGGAATCTTGCTGAGGTTAGCTTTAGGGCTATAGATGCTATGCAGGGGGGGAACAGAGTGAACTTTTTGGGCACGACTGAGGGCTGGCTTTAGCGGCTTCTGGAGAGGGGCTGCGGGAGTTTGCGATTGCTCTGAGCTGCTCCCAGACCTCTCCTCAACATCCTCACCCGTTTGGCTAGTTCTGTCCTGGGGTAGGAACTCGGTTACCTTTTTGGGGGACTCCAAGACAGAGTAGTTCTTGGTGTTTCCCTGAGACGCAACCCCCCTCTGAGGCAGTAGGTTTGTGTGTTCTACAGTAGGGACGTGGCTCACAGGGGCACCAGCTTGGGAACCACACTGTGAGGTGAGCTCTATGGGCTTCCCATCCACGTCGAAAATGGCCGGGACGGACTCCTCCAGCTGCTCGCTCTGACCGACCTTCTGCTGCCAGAGCAGGCTGAGGGGACGGGGCCTGCTGTCGGCTGAGTTCACCCTACAGAAGTTCTGCTTCTCACACCGGAGTTCTGGTGGGGACCTGCTCTCCCTTTCTGGTCGCTCGCTGCCATCATCATCCGTGTCCGAAAGATGGGGCAGGGCGCGGTCAGGCTCTGTAGGGCTTGCCAGAGGTGACAGGCCGGGGGCACTCGGAGGACTCCCGTCATACTGGTAGCCCCCGACAGCAGTGGGAACCAGCTTCTCGGGCAGCTCCTTGGAATCATAGATGGTAGTTTGGGGGTGTCGAACCCCATCTCCACCACTTACACCGCCCTCCCAGCTGCACAGGCTATCAGACAGGCTATGGGTCAGCCTGTTGGAATGTGTCCAGCAGTCCCCTCCCGGAAGGGCACGAGACGACTCATCGTCAGCGTCGTCCGAGTCATAGGCAAACTTCCTACCCCCTCCCGAGCCTGTCCCTGTCCCCTTGGCTGGGGCTGAGCCGGGGGTTCTGGGGGCCCCCAGACCCCTACACTTCAGACCCAGGGAATAGATGCCCTCATTGGAGTTCATACAGTCCTTGTAACCTGACTTTGAGACTAATGGGGGCGAGCCTTTAGGCTGGCGCCTCTGTAGCCTCTTCAGACCCTCCAGGATGTGGCACTCCTTTCGCCATGTGGGCGGCTGCTCCTCGGCTAAGGCGCAGATGTTGCTGGGAGTCGATGACCCCAAGGTCCCCCTCTTCTCCCAGGTCAGGGAAGACTGCAGAGCAGAGAAAAACACACCTGACAACTTCAATTACTGAGAACAGCAGCATGCAATCTAGTCCTAAATGACAGCCTGATTGCCCTCTGATGAGCTCAACAGTAGTTGAAAAACAGACTGTGGTGCAGCTGTGCTGAGCCAAGATGGAGTCCTGGCCTGTTTTGCATCCTATTCTCCCACCCAACGCTTAATGACTATATTATCTGTAATAGCAGAGCGGTTGCTAAAATTACATTAATGAATTTGACAGTCTGAAGTCATGCCAGAGAAAGAGACACACAAACCCATGGTGAAATAAACTGCCCAGGCAATAATTCTGCTTTTTACAAACTATCTCTCAAAAGCCATACGGCTGCTCCAGGAGGGCATGGGCACCTCATGAAATCTGCCAATCAATCTTCAGCAAAGTGGGGAGCAGTAAATGAGGAACATCACTCACAGTCCTGCAGATGTAGGTGTGATTCATGAGTCATGGTACTTCTGCACCATGTAGATCTGCATATGTAAAATTTGTAATTATTTCAATCAGCATAAGATTTTAATCATTTATAAAATCTTTTTTTTTTCATATAAATTATGAATTGAATTTAGATTCATGTATTGAAAATTTAAGGATATTTTTTTCAGACGAGGAGTTGGCTGGATTACATAGTCCCAAACCCGGTTTGAGTTTCAATCCCCAGCCACGGCACTTCCTGCTTCATGATTCCTTCCCTGTCCATAAACCTCCCTGCTTCCTCTTCAAGCCCAATCTGCCTTATCTATTCCATCTAAGAATCGGTAAAAAAAAAAACTCAGCTATGGAGAGGGAGGTATTTTAGTGACATGTATATCCTCTCATTCTGGCAGAGTCACACCTCCACTGTAGGAGTGCACAAAGCACTGATGTACTCACTGAGCACGTGCAAAAAAACCATCTTTCACATAAAAAAGCCAATATCTCGACAAAGAATGAATACAAAACCAAGCAGGTTTTTTACAGAGGAGATTTGTCTATATTACAGGCTGAGCACAAATGCCAGTGCGCAGTGACTGTGATGGTAAACAGTGCGTTAAGATAAAGCTAATGAGCAGTGCAGCTGAAAACACATGAAGTAATTCTGGCCAAAAAACTCTTGCAGCCACCGTACAATTATTAGCCTCAGCAGTCACATCTACACCTAATCAATCAACTAATCATTCATATGAAGTACCAGTCAAAAGTTTGAGCACATTTTATTCTCGTTATAGAGCTCTTTGTTTTTTTTTTTTTTTTTTTTTAGCTAAATAGAAATAATTCTACCGTATAAGACTTCAGTTGGAAGAGGGAAAGAAGTAAATAGTCATGCAGGGCAGCGGCTAAAATGGATTCATTTATTAAAAAGCAAAAAACAGAAAAAATATATCTTTACATTTTCTGGCAGGCAAATTAAAATCGAGGTAGTTAGGGACTTCTAGGATAAACGGGTCAAGGCTAGCTAAAAGTGAAGCACTTCTCTGGAAACTTCTACAGCCCTGCTAGTGCAAACTCTCAGAATCTCACAACTGCCCGGATTGAAAGAACAAAAACAATATGAGTGTAGCGACACAGCAATAACCAGTGGAGATTGGGTTTATTTTGATTATTTTAAGATTTAGATAATGCTTTGTAAAATAAAAGGCTTTTATTTCTTTTTCAATCTCTGCCTGCTTGAAGAATGTGAGTCTGTTAAAACCTTTGACTGGAACTGCACGCTGAACTCATTTTCACACAGTCTGAAATCAATCACACATATCGCAGTTAAAGGTCCGTCTTAAACCCACATTCTGCACTTCTTGGGTCGAATACTCCCCCTGCTGCTGCGGTATGCTTTGCTTTTGCAAAACTTGCATGAATTACAATCATCCTCTAACGCCAAAGCTACTAGCATTTGTTTGGAAATGATTCCAGGATCTAAGGAGGCTAATTTTTTCCCCTGTGTAGTTGGTATGCATCTTGCTCCTGTTTATACATGGCAGTACACACAGGTGCATGCAACGAAGCACCAAAATCTGATCCATTTAACTGCAAACATACAAATTTCACTCAAACATTTAATAAGATGTTGAATCAAACCTGTGAAGTATCCTTACTGAAATGTGGCATTAGTGACATTCAAAATACCTGTAAGGCTAATGACAATTCACTGCAATCTACATATGCAGCTGTAAAGCTCATTTAGGGCGCATCGCTCAAAGAAGGTTGAGGTGAATATTAATTCTCTCCTGCTTTTGCCATGGGACTACATTACAGACACTCCAGTTCATAACGCCTACACAGTCTGATAGCTGAATCCACAATAATTTTTTTTTCTACAGGTGTCCACAGATAAATTCATCTCTATTTGAAACCCACTAAGACAATCTTTTGAATGGAAAAGACTGTTAAGCAAACAGGTCGTCCCAGGTTTCAGAAAAGAGGGTAACGCTCACAGAATAGATATGAGCTAGAGTGGAGCCACGGACTGTGAATGAATGAAAAGAGCTTCAGACAGAAGGTGATGACGAAAAGGACTGAGTGTAGTGTAGCAAACACGGAATGCAAGAGAAAAATACCTGAGCAGGACAGCGACGCGCATAATGGAGGCAGAGTAACAGGAAGTGAGAAAGGAAGAGGTCATTAGAGAAAATGGCGGAAGAGTGTGGAGAGGGGCCTCAGGTATAGACACAATGTATACGCAGACAGTTTCCATTGCAAAAGGGAGACAAAATAATGGCATTAAAGAGGTAGGATAACTGAATGAAAGAGAGGAGAGAAACGCCGCAGAGATGGAACACTGAATGGAGACGGCGGAGAGATGGTTGGGCGGTGCGCTCACCGGCTTGCCCTCGTTCCAGGTGTACGAGCTGTTAGAAAAGTCACTGCAGGCGCTGGAGATCGACAGCTCGCTGCTGCTACAGCTGCTCCTGGGGTAGGCGGCCAGCGGCACCGTCACACTCAGCGGCCCCAGGCACCTGCCCACAGGAAGTCCCGCCTTCCCGTTCAACTGTAACTCCTGCCAAACAGAGAGACAAACTCGCGCTGGAACTCTGACCGGGGACGGTCCGGTCCCTCTGGACAGCAGACACAACAGAAGCCTAATCTGCATCACTGCTTAAAACCAGCGACAGTAACAACTTAATTTTCCAGTCGAAGCCAACAGGCATCTGCGTTACAGCAAAATTACAAAAGCAACCCGTGTAAAATGCACTGGCCGAAATGCCCTAAAACTCTATGGTTGAATAAAATGGTACGCCTAATTCCCAAACCCTGCACCAATCATTAAACTGGATGCTTCAGTCAACCGTTGGAATGAAAATCAGTCAAAATGATTAGTATTGGCAAGGGTTACGTCCCGAGTTTTTTGTTATTGTTTTCCCCACAATGCAGCCATGCTTGCCAGTTTCTCTTTCGGTTTTCCCCAAATAGTTCTCATTATTTAGTTATTGTCTCGTGCTTCGCCCTCCCTTTTGTGCTCTCTCCGGTTCCTTATTGTTTATTGTTGTTGTGTGTATTTAAGTTCCTGGTCTAAGCCTTTCCCTTTTGCTGGATTGTTTCTCTACATTGTGCTCAAAGCCCGTTCAAATGAAGCAATCTGAATCTTCTGTCTTTGGTAAAGTATACAGTAAAGTAAACTAAGTAAATTTGTATTAGGGATATCTCCAGCGCTGTGCTGTCTTAAGCCGCTTTCACACCGGACGCGAAACAAATTTTTCGCACGACAGATTACATTCAAAGTCAATGCAAAGACGCGAATACACGCGTTTCGCGTGTATTCGCGTCTTTGCATTGACTTTGAATGTAATCTGTCGTGCGAAAAATTTGTTTCGCGTCCAGTGTGAAAGCGGCTTTAGAGTGGCGTGTCTTCCAACCTTGGAGTGCCCTGTAACCCACAGACTGCCTTCCCAGTACAAAACTCAAACCTGTCTCTGACCACAGCTTGCCCAATCTCCCCTGATCCTATACGCCCCATGCCTGACTGCGACTGCTCCTGAACACTCTACTGCCCAGTGCCTTTTGAGTTTTTATTTTCTGTTAGTGCCAATTGTAGCTTCTGACTCATGATTAAAGCACCCAAGCGGCTTTTCTGTGGATCTGCACCTGGTTCCTTCTCTGCTGCTGATAACAGGTTTGTAGTATGAATAGCAACACACTGAGATAAGCAGCAATGTTCTCCATTGGGAGTAAATCAAAGTAGCCTGGACGAGATGACCCTCTGAGTACTCTGCGAATAAGCCTTGAGTTCTTTTCTTGGACATTTCACCTGCAGTAAAGCTGAAAAGATGCTCCAGACAGAGAAAGACTGAAGTATTGTAAAAGTCATTTAACATTCATCTTTTACAAGACAAATGACTGAGTTCAACTCTTTTCTAAAAAAAGATATTTCTGCATTACATGATGACGTCTGACATTTCTTCCTGCTCTTCCTGTGAAATATTCAAAAGCTTCTAGATAATTTCATATTTTTACATTATAAAAATACCTACCCTTCCTCCATAAAACGTGTAACTCCAATTTAAAACCTTTTTGCTTAATTTTCACCACAAATTGTTCAATTTTGTCCAGGTCTTTCATTTGGTGTGTGAAGTCCTAATGCAGATAGTGGGGGGGGGGGGGGACGCATTAAACAGCTACCATCTCTAGCTCTAATTTACGAAATGTCAGGCGAATATGTCAGCAGCATCAGATGCGGATATGGGTGGGACTGACGGCAGGAGGCAAAGGTTGACAGGATGAGAAGAGCAGGTTTTTAGCGAGACCCGTGTGGCTTCAGACCCAGGGGTGGAGAGAGCACACACGGACACAACGATAGCAGTGTGTGTGATTGACTCCAGTCTTCTGTGACTGGCACATGGGTCATGCAGAAGTGCATTGGTTCTCAAATCCAACATCCAGAGGCTATTCCATCCTATCAGTGTTTACACCCAGTCTTCAGGGCAATGGGAGCCAGTTCAGTGAGGGATCCATCAAAATAACACCCAAAAACAGAGAAGGAGCTGTGATTAGACAGCTGGTGGAGGGGGGGGGGGGGGGGTCAAATAGATCAGGATCTCCAGTGCGAGGAGTGACATCACTGCTAAACCCTCTGTTCTTTCGCCACATGGCCGAAAGGCTGGTTTATTACCCATCAGTGCATTCGGCACATCACGCTGGAGCAGCATTTTTACAGCAGTAACCATCAGTGCTCCCATCTTTCATTAATGTCTGCTGCTTTTCTGCAGAGCAGGATTATGCTCGTACGACACAGACCACGGCTTCAGATCCATTTGCGGCGAGTGAATAGGGGGAGTCACAGAGCGGAAACTGGCATCTCTCGATAGTGAACAGCTAGCTGCTTTTGTATTACCTTGAGTGATATGAAGAACCATTGTTACAGACTGGGCGCGTTAGCTCACGATGTGGTGATCAACAATCTTTGTGTTTAACTGCACTGCTATAGTACATTCTGTACCAATGTTCCGTTCGGATTGCCAAAATTACCTCAAGCTTCAGTCAAAAGAAACTGGTAAAATATTGTGTCAATATAAATTACACGAACCAAACTGAAACAGGCCTCTTCCAAGCAATAGAATTCAACAAAAATGCAGAAAATGAGCTCAGTAAAGAGCAGACGGCCGCCAAAGATGTAGCCTAAGTATTCCACAAAATTTTATCTTTTGGCTGATTGGCATGAAAATTTAATAAACTTGTCCTTGGCTCGGGACTGACCCTTCTATTTAGTATCAAATCCATTCATAACTTTTTACGGTATCTAGAGACACAGCAAAAACATAACCCTTCCCGCTCCCTTGGCTGAGGTTTTGAATAAATGAGGCAATACAACATCTAAACTAACATGTTGATAACTGACACGAAGAAAAAATTGCACTGTGCAAGCAACAATTTGTCTTTCTGAGTGCAGACGTGTGTATACGCATGTCTATCTGCCCGTGTGAGTGTGTGTGTGTACATGGGTCTGTGTGCACAATAAGCAACGAGATAGCAACAGATGTTAAAACACATGTTAATACCGATAATACAGTTAATACATCTGAAAGACATTCGGTATCAAACTTCCACAGGGCTGCTAAAATTCACGCATCCTGTATCAACATTTCACAGCAAACATGATTACGTAGAACATTACAGTCCTTGCCATAAATCCCACTGTTATTTCCATATTCACAGCTCCAGAGTCGGGGAGGAGAGCGGAATGAGACAAGGCCAGCGCATGGATAATGTAAAACCGTGAGAAATACAAGATGAAGAGCTACTCGTTTCGGTCGGCTAAGAATGCTGTGGTTTTCAAAAGAAAATTGAAACATTAATTCCACGCTGTTGCAGCTAAGAAAAAGCCAGTTTTTTTTTCTTTTTCTTTTTTCCTTTTGTGCAAAGAAGTAAATGAGCGACAGTCTGTCAGAGCCCAGAGTACTGGAACACCCTTTTGCTGCATAAGAATCGATTCGGAAGTTACAGCGCTCACACACGACTATAAAACCAGCCCCCGCAGTCTCTGTGGGTTTCTCCCGAATTTAATCGTCTTTTTTTAATTACTTGAGGACTGGAACTTTTCTTTGCCATTGATAATGACAAGAGAAAAAAATAAGAGCGGCTTTCCAAAGTAAAACTGACGATCTTACTGTTCTGTCAGCCTGCTTTCCTGCCTTGATCCTCTCTGACTGGTTTCATAGCGCTAACGTTGGTTCATTTTATGCGCAGATTTGCAACCGGTGGAACGCCGCAGGCCATTCAAGGTAAATTAACTCAGCGCCGTGGTCAACGCTCACACTGGGAGATGATGTAATGGCCGCCACACCGTTGGCAACCTCATCGGAAACTGTTCTTTATATAAAAACTGCTGAGATGAAGCCAGATCCTCCTCTCCATCAGAGCCGGATGGCTGAGTTTACTGTAGCGTATTGACACTCAGCGCTTGGCCCCGGAAGCGTGGTAATTACGCTTCGGGAAACACATCTTGCGAGAAATGTAAGAGGGGGGCAGTCAGCGTTATTTCACAGAGCTCGGCCTGACATTACACTCTCTTTACTGTAAAGCCAGTCTGGGCCCAGAGTCCATTAGCCCCAGTAATTCAGGACTGTAAACAGAGTTCTGTCTTTAAAACCTAACCTAGGGGTGAAGGAATAGGCTTTGTGCTTTCATTTCACCAAAACGATTTCAGCAGAGAGTCGCCCGAAACCAGGAAGGACAATGAAATCTGTATGGATACTCTCTGCGGTGTCCTTCTTCTGGTTAGCCGAGCTATCAAATGCAACCTAATTCTGCAAGATAGAATCAACTTTTTACAACGTTCTAATGCGGGTATTCAATTTCCTGTAATTTCTGCAGTGGGTTTTTGGCTGGCGTAATGGAAACCTTTATTATGTTATCCTAAAATTTGTATAGCAGTATAAGGCTCAGCAACAAGACTGAGTGAGAGATCCGCCACAGTAAGACAGCAAACTCACTTCCCAAATATTCTCAAATTAACTTACTCTCTTCTAGCAAACATCATATGCAAAGCCCCAGCACTGCCCTTCTCTGTTAGGTTTAACAAGTGCATTCATTTTTAAAAAGTTCATGCATAATGCATCATAAATGTCCAATGAGTATAAAGCTAAAATATCAGCTCCTATCCCCTCTATAAGATGAGCCGAAATCAATACTGCAGGAATATGAAAAACATATCTTTTTTCTGTACCCTTGAACCTTAATGTAGCAACATGGTATTACGTTTCAGAACAGACAGGACATTATTGAATTTTTATTTTTTTTGTGCTTCTATGGCTGCAATAAATTGACCGAATAGGAAAGAGCACAAACACAAGAGACATTCGTGAAGTGACGCCATGTTTCCGTATTTCACAACCTTTACTGGGTTCTAACTGACATTTTGGTCAAAATTGAGTTAACTATTGTGCATAATTGAGAATAAATAGTTCTATTTAATAATTAAGTATGGGTATTCAATTCATTTATTATGGGTTCAGATCAGAATGACAAAGTTCCAGTTCTATAAGTGTACACTGAGCAGCCAAACTTTGCAAGCAAATTCCTCAAACCTGTGTGAATGTTAGTTAGAACCCTGTAATCCTAAGGTCTTGATTTGCGTATCCCTGCTTACGCATTAGCGTATGGAGGCGGAGTCTCACATGCGGGGGCGAGTCGGTGCTCCGCGGCAGCAGGAAGCTCTTGCTCCTCTCCGGCTCCATGGTCAGGTCCCCCATGGACAGGCCCATGATCTTCGAGTGGAGCTTCTGAAAAAGAGGAGACACACACACCGGGTGGGAGTCAGTTGTGTGAAGACGAGGGATTGGCCCTCCTCCCAGCGTTCCGACTATCGCACGTTTCCCAGGATCTCAAGACCCCCACAGAGATAAGACAGACGTCCACATTCAATCAGAAACATCAAAGCCGGAGTTCACAGGAGAGTAGCTGAGAAGTTCTCCAATCACAGGCTCTGAACACTTCTCATTTACATACTTTAGGCATTTAGTGTTGGTAAAGACAGAAGGGTAAAGATCGGGGATCAGTGCGCTGTAACCGCCTGCGGGGGGGAAGTTTAGCCCAGAGAGAGTCAGCCAATACAGGGCAGGGTCAGTGCATTCTGACGCCAGCAAACTGCCCTTAATGAGCCCAGCCAACCAGCAGGCGCAGGGAGGGAGGGTCTCGGTCAGGAAAGTATTTTTTGCCCCAGGGCTCTCCATATCGATTCACAACTGCAGGCTGCTTGGTCATTGGCTGCAAAGGACCAATCAGAGTGTGGTTCAGCCAATGGAGTGAGGAGTGTGTAGCAGCTGTGCACTGTGATTATGACTGTGTCTATTTGAATTCACGCGTCGAAATGGCCGGAGATTAAGAAGCGAGAGGAAAAAAAACAATCATTAAATATGTGATAAGGGATGGTAAAATACTATAAAACATTGCCACTGATGCCAGTTTTGTAAAGCTAATGACATACAGTTTTGGTTGAGGTAAGGATTGAGGCCGTTGCTTTCCTAGGCAGTATGTTTTATGCTGTTAGTGCATCCGTCTGTCTCACATGGAGAACAACAGTTCTGCTAATGTTGAGGATTATATTTCAATATTTCTCATCATATTCATCAGTAGATCAATTGCCATGTTGAATAACCATAATCAATAACCATATTATGTAAGCAGCAGTAACACACACACACATAACATAACACACACGCATACAAGTACTTCACATACGCGTAAGGAGGGGATGAGCAGTGCAAACACACACACACATGCACAGGCACACGTACACATAAAACACACACACACACACATACAAGCAGTTCACACACACATGAGCAGTGCACACAGACACATGCACACACACATACACATGCAGCACATGTACACATGCACACACACACACACACACACACACACACATACAAGTAATTCAATTCACACATGCATGAGCAGCTCACACACATAAGCAGCGGGCTTCTGTAGCTTTGATTAGTAAGCAGGCTTCTGTTTAGTTGATTCAAAAACAAAATCAGGTGATGCATTTGATTTCTGTAGCTTTGATCAATATTTGTTCAGTAAAATCATTAGTTGTTACTGAAAACATAATCAATTGAATAATTTATGTATCTACTTGTATCCTATTCATCTGGCTGTATTTTTCCTCTCTTGACTGTAATTTTCCAGTCCTTTGTAGTGATGTGCATCCTTATCTTTGCTTGAAGTTCTGAAGGTTAGTGGGCAGTGTTTTGGTTTGCCTGTCCTGTTGTAGTGTGAGAATGAGAAAGCGGAAAGACCATATTTGGAAGATATTTCCTGTGATGAAGGTATAAAAACTGGGTGTGAAAGGCAAGATGTGAGTTCCTCTTGCACAAAAAGAACTCTGCTTTATATTCATCAACATGCCACAATAAAGCCTAATTGTCTGAAGAATCTGTCTCTCTCCAATTGCTTGGGGATGGGGGAACCTCATAATCTGAAAATATGTCTGAATGAAAACCACAACACTATTAACTGTCATTTGGTGTTTGGAATATCATGTCATAATTTTTGGTTAAGTTCCCTTATCAATATAGTATATGTATATACAGTATAATCACACACACACACACACGCACACACACACACACACACACACAGACATATGCTAACAAACAAACACACACACAAACACACACACTCACCGTGAATACCATAATTCATTGGACAGTAACACGTGTTACATTAGATCAGTGCTCTAGCTCTTTGAGTTTGACAGAATACGATGTAATTATGTTAAAGTGCAGACTGTCAGCTTTGATTTGAGGGTATTTTTATCCACATGTGAAGAACCATTGAGCAATGACAGCACCTTCTGAGTTAAATCAAATTAAGTAATAATTGTTCATATCTGGTCAGTTATCCTTTGCTCTCAATGACTGCCTGAGGTCTGACGCACAGACATGAGCTGATGCAGGCATATCCCAGGTGATTCTCTGCCAAGAGATGAGCTTTCAGTTTACTGCCTTCACTCTCCTCTTTAGCAGGTACAATTCATGTTCAGATCTAGTGAATGACTTAGCCACCACAACCAAAATACTCGTAGCAAAAAAATGTGCTAGCGTCCAATGAATTGTCGTTTTCAATGACACACAAACAAGTACTGGAGCAGTAGCTTATGACTTTTCTAAGATTTTAACTGCAGCCACGTTGTTGAGCATTTGTTCGCAGAGTCTCATTATACCTGCCCTGCAAATGTTCATTCCTCACACAACAAGACCCAAAAGTTTCCTACAGAACTGAGCAGGACTGAAAGAAGCAGTTTAAAAGTGACCTTTTCTCACCAGCGAGGATAGAGGGCCGACGCGAGTCTTCTGCCATAGCTTAAAGACTCAAAGTCATTAATGTCATCTGTTAGGAATAATTAATGTGAACGAAAAATAATTTCATCTGGGAGCTGGGGACTCTGCAGATTTTCCTCTCGGTCATTAATATTCACCCGTGACTTTATGCCCTGTTCCGTTCTTTATTTCTCCGAGCGCTGGGGAAGGATGCTTAACCGAATGTATTTCCACCTATTAATCCGTGAGCTAATTACCTCTGTGTTTCTCCGAGTGAGCTTGTTGAATCTCTACAAATGTGCTACAATAAAAGTCTAGATTTATGACACCGGTCCCCACAGAGGGAACCTTTAGCACCGGTTCCGGCACAGTGTTCCCCTCGCTTTCATATCTGCCGCTCTGTGAAAGATCTTTAACACATTATAACCCCATTACACTTCTGCCCTCTTCATTTTTTTACATTATTTGATATTTTTCATTTGCCTCGATACAGAGGCCAAAGAAATGAATTCCTGGTGCTGATGTTATATCGCGGGGGATGAAATATCTGAATGTCACCTTGAGTGCGCTGCCATTAAAACGCGCTGACGGAACGGAGCGGCGCTCTGGTACCGCGATCCAGCGTATACCGACCGGCCACGAGTCCACAATGCTGCTTATGCTTTCCGTCGCTAACACCGACCTCTAACCCACCCTCCCGTGCTCTCTTCAAACATTTATGTCCTACTAGCTTTATCATTAATGCTAGTTAAGAGATACTCTCCTGCGGGGCCAGGCAAATTTATCAGCTCTTACTGCTCAGGGGATTTTTAGCGTAGCATAGCCCACTGAGTAATAGCAAGAACATTTAATATACTCCAGGGTAATAGGGCAAAAGGCCAGGGTATGATAGCAACGGGGGTTCAAATATTCATATGAAAGATGATTCGAATGGGATGGACCCTGGGACAGATCGAGATACGTGCTGTGCCTAAAATGTCAGCGACTGCAGACGTTGTAACATCTCAAAATGCCCTGTCGGCTCCAAATGTGTCAGCTCTGTTCTCTGCTGAAACGAGCCATGAGGAGCTTTCAGTCGCGTACTAGAATAGCCTCACAGCCCAAACACAGAATAGAGTGCTACCGTCATAGATAGTGCGTGCAGCACATAACAGCTGGGCATTTTCCAGCAGCAGTTATGTTGTAGTTTCTCCTAAAAACAGTCCAGCACAAAACCACACCGGCTCCAGAGAACAAATGATTCGCCAATAAATATACCAGCTCTGAGGTACAATACGTCCCAGGCATGGCTCTTTCTGAGGAATTCTGACAGGTTTGGGTCACCTGGATCGTAGCCTGATAACCATCGCCATGCTCGCCCAGTTGCATCACCGAAGCGAACTTAGTGAAAAGGCCAAAAGGAAGGCGGATCCACCAGCGGATAGGGAATTGCCTTCTGATGCCGAGTCTGGTCTGATTGGCCAAGAGTGCTCTGGTTATTTGGTAGCTGAAGACTAGGCTTGATGGGCAGGTGGGTCATGTGATTTGGAGCAGACATCTGTGGTCCCAGAGGAAGTCCCGAATGATCTGTTTATACCAGGGCTTTTCTATTACGCCTTACACTGCCTCACATATCAGCGTAGGTCCATTGTGTTATCCCCGGGATTTAGTACACGCACAATACCTACAAAGTGAAGGCTGAGTGTTGCATGTGGAACACGCCAGGAAAACACATTGGCCTACACACACACTTTACCCTCTCACAGAAATCGTCATTATTAGCAAGCGTATCAAGAAATGGGGAAACACGGATGGTCTTTCAAAAAGATCAAGGACCTCATCTTTGCCGAGGAATAATTAAATATCCTTTCACAAAATCTGGACAGGATACTGTGTGAAAAGGAGACACTCTTCCAGTGGTCAAGGCCTAATATGAATACAAACTCATTGAATGCAAACGAACAGACAGTGTTGTATACAGCTGGTGCAAATAATTGTGTTTATTCATATTCCACAGTCCATCTTATTCTCCTATTTTACATTTTTCCTCCAAAAATCTCCTTATAAGAAGCTGGCTTCAGGCAGTACTTTGACATATGAATTACGCTTGCCATAACCGTACAGACCTTTCCTGAGTAAGAGAATACAGCACATCCCTGAAAAGAATTTTGATTGGCAGAATGCATTTAAAATTTAGTCTCTCTCTTATTCAACATCACATGGTAATACCTCTGAAAAAGCGTGATGGAGAATGTGGCAGTGCTACAATGGTCAAGGCCGGATCAGGAAGAGGAATACGGTCTCTGTGAAAGACATGGTGACCCAATAGTCATCTCCCTCTCTGAAATGCTGGGCTTCGAGGAGGTGATGAGGGATTTCCATACTGCCTCTTCTGAATTTGAGGCCCCTTCAATAGATAGCGAAATGATAATTGAATAACGATTCTTTCTCATATGCTTGGTTCGATAGCCCTTGAGTCCAGTCCTGTACTGTAAAATATGTGAATGTAGTCTATGAAATGATAAACACTCAAGTCATGCTCAAAATACACACTCTCTCTCTCTCTCTCTCTCTCTCTCTCTCTCTCTCCATCTCTCAATCTCTCTCACACAAAGGCAGTATAGGGAAAGTGTCACGTAATGATGAGATTCAGAAAAAGGCACAATTAATATAATCAAGAAAATATCAGAAGACAATTGACGTGTGTGTGTGTCTATGAAAGACTGTGGAAATGTGCTGATGTTGTCAGAGGGTTTGGTGTATTTTCTAATGTTGCTATGCGTGTGCGTGTATAATTATTGTCGCCGTGTCTGTGTGTGTGTATTCATATTGATGTTATTGCCATGATTATGTGTGCGTGCATATGTGTATGTTGATGTTGTTAGTGTTGTAAGTGTTGGTGTTTATGGGCGTAAGTGTGTATGTATGTGTGTGTGTGTGTGTGTGTGTGTGTGTGTGTGTGTTTTGATGTTGCTGGTGCTGGTATGTGAGTGTGTGTGTTGGTGTGTGTGGGTGTATGTGTGAGTGTGTGTGTGTGTGTGTCTATCAGTACCAGGAAAGTGGAAGGTCTGGGTGGTTGTGAATTTAGCTCCTATGTTAGACCCTCCATCACACAGTGAGTACCACTATCATTATCAGTATCAGTCTTTCTAAAGCCAAGGAATTATAATTATTTGAATAATTATTCAGAATTATTCCTCTGGCCATCCTCAAGACATAACATAAGGTGATAAATCTTGCTGAAATCCCCTCACAGTCGGGCATTTCCCAAAGTGAAAAGGGGGGGTCTCTCTATGTCTGTTATGTTTTCAAATTCAAGGTGCATTTTCATGATACAGGGAAAATGCTGATTCCTCAGAGCCTGGTATTTGGAACGTGAGGTGGGGTGGATTAAATCTCTGTTACGCTGAGAGCAGAGTCTCTCCTCCAATGGCTGCCAGCTCTGTCCGTCCTTCCCTACAGCTATAGGCTGCGCTCTGTCTGTCCTTCTCTACAGCTATAGGCTGCACTCTGTCTGTCCTTCTCTACAGCTATAGGCTGCGCTCTGTCTGTCCTTCTCAACAGCTATTGGCTGTGCTGTCTGTCCTTCTGTTCAGCTATTGGCTGCGCTCTGTCTGTCCTTCTCTACAGCTATAGGCTGTGCTGTCTGTCCTTCTGTTCAGCTATTGGCTGCGCTCTGTCTGTCCTTCTCTACAGCTTTAGGCTGTGCTCTGTCTGTCCTTCCCTACAGCTATAGGCTGTGCTCTGTCTGTCCTTCTCTACAGCGATAGGCTGTGCTGTCTGTCCTTCTGTTCAGCTATTGGCTGCGCTCTGTCTGTCCTTCTCTACAGCTATAGGCTGTGCTCTGTCTGTCCTTCCCTACAGCTATAGGCTGCGCTCTGTCTGTCCTTCTCTACAGCTATAGGCTGCGCTCTGTCCGTCCTTCTCTACAGCTATAGGCTGCGCTCTGTCCGTCCTTCTCTACAGCTATAGGCTGCGCTCTGTCTGTCCTTCCCTACAGCTATAGGCTGTGCTCTGTCTGTCCTTCCCTACAGCTATAGGCTGTGCTCTGTCTGTCCTTCTCTACAGCTATAGGCTGCGCTCTGTCTGTCCTTCTCTACAGCTAAAGGCTGTGCTGTCTGTCCTTCTGTACAGCTATAGGCTGTGCTCTGTCTGTCCTTCCCTACAGCTATAGGCTGTGCTCTGTCTGTCCTTCTCTACAGCTATAGGCTGTGCTGTCTGTCCTTCTGTTCAGCTATTGGCTGCGCTCTGTCTGTCCTTCTCTACAGCTATAGGCTGTCTGCTACAGCTGTCTGCTCTGTCTGTCCCCTACAGCTATAGGCTGGCTGTCCGTCCTTCTCTACAGCTATCTGTCTGTGTCCTTCTCTACAGCTATAGGCTGCGCTCTGTCTGTCCTTCTCTACAGCTCTACAGGCTGTGCTGTCTGTCCTTCTGTACAGCTATTAGGCTGCGCTCTGTCTGTCCTTCTCTACAGCTAGGTGCTCTGTCTGTCCTTCCCCACAGCTATAGGCTGCGCTCTGTCTGTCCTTCTCTACAGCTACAGGCTGCGCTCTGTCCGTCCTTCTCTACAGCTACAGGTGCTCTGTCTGTCCTTCTGTTACAGCTATAGGCTGCGCTCTGTCCGTCCTTCTCTACAGCTATAGGCTGCGCTCTGTCTGTCCTTCTCTACAGCTATAGGCTGCGCTCTGTCTGTCCTTCCCTACAGTCTGCTCTGTCTGTCCCCTACAGCTATAGGCTGCGCTCTGTCTGTCCTTCTGTTCCTACAGCTATATGCGCTCTGTCCTTCTCTACAGCTATAGGCTGTGCTCTGTCTGTCCTTCTCTACAGCTATAGGCTGCGCTCTGTACATAGGCTCTGTCTGTCCTTCTCACGCTCTGTCTGTCCTTCCCTAAGGCTGTGCTCTGTCTGTCCTTCTCTACAGCTATAGGCTGTGCTCTGTCTGTCCTTCTGTACAGCAATAGGCTGTGCTCTGTCTGTCCTTCCTTCTACAGCTATAGGCTGTGCTCTGTCTGTCCTTCCCTACAGCTTTAGGCTGTGCTCTGTCTGTCCTTCTCTACAGCTATAGGCTGTGCTCTGTCTGTCCTTCCCTACAGCTATAGGCTGTGCTCTGTCTGTCCTTCTCTACAGCTATAGGCTGCGCTCTGTCTGTCCTTCCCTACAGCTATAGGCTGTGCTCTGTCTGTCCTTCTCTACAGCTATAGGCTGTGCTCTGTCTGTCTTTCTCTACAGCTATAGGCTGTGCGCTCTGTCTGTCATTCTCTACAGCTTTAGGCTGTGCTCTGTCTGTTCTTCTCTACAGCTATAGGCTGTGCTCTGTCTGTTCTTCTCTACAGCTATAGGCTGTGCTCTGTCTGTCCTTCCCTTCAGCTATAGGCTGCGCTCTGTCTGTTCTTCTCTACAGCTTTAGGCTGTGCTCTGTCTGTCCTTCTCCACAGCTATAGGCTGTGCTCTGTCTGTCCTTCTCTACAGCTATAGGCTGTGCTCTGTCTGTCCTTCCCTACAGCTATAGGCTGTGTTCTGTCTGTCCTTCTCTACATCTATAGGCTGCGCTCTGTCCGTCCTTCTCTACAGCTATAGGCTGCGCTCTGTCTGTCCTTCTCTACAGCTAAAGGCTGTGCTGTCTGTCCTTCTGTACAGCTATAGGCTGTGCTCTGTCTGTCCTTCCCTACAGCTATAGGCTGTGCTCTGTCTGTCCTTCTCTACAGCTTTAGGCTGTGCTGTCTGTCCTTCTGTTCAGCTATTGGCTGCGCTCTGTCTGTCCTTCTCTACAGCTATAGGCTGTGCTCTGTCTGTCCTTCCCTACAGCTATAGGCTGCGCTCTGTCTGTCCTTCTCTACAGCTATAGGCTGCGCTCTGTCCGTCCTTCTCTACAGCTATAGGTTGTGCTCTGTCCGTCCTTCTCTACAGCTATAGGCTGCGCTCTGTCTGTCCTTCCCTACAGCTAAAGGCTGTGCTGTCTGTCCTTCTCTACAGCTATAGGCTGTGCTCTGTCTGTCCTTCCCTACAGCTATAGGCTGTGCTCTGTCTGTCCTTCTCTACAGCTATAGGCTGTGCTGTCTGTCCTTCTGTTCAGCTATTGGCTGCGCTCTGTCTGTCCTTCTCTACAGCTATAGGCTGTGCTCTGTCTGTCCTTCCCTACAGCTATAGGCTGCGCTCTGTCTGTCCTTCTCTACAGCTATAGGCTGCGCTCTGTCCGTCCTTCTCTACAGCTACAGGCTGCGCTCTGTCTGTCCTTCTCCACAGCTATAGGCTGCGCTCTGTCCGTCCTTCTCTACAGCTATAGGCTGCGCTCTGTCTGTCCTTCCCTACAGCTATAGGCTGCGCTCTGTCTGTCCTTCCCTACAGCTATAGGCTGCGCTCTGTCTGTCCTTCTCTACAGCTATAGGCTGTGCTCTGTCTGTCCTTCTCTACAGCTAAAGGCTGTGCTGTCTGTCCTTCTGTACAGCTATAGGCTGTGCTCTGTCTGTCCTTCCCTACAGCTTTAGGCTGTGCTCTGTCTGTCCTTCTCTACAGCTTTAGGCTGTGCTCTGTCTCTCCTTCTCTACAGCTATAGGCTGTGCTCTGTCTGTCCTTCCCTACAGCTATAGGCTGTGCTCTGTCTGTCCTTCTCTACATCTATAGGCTGCGCTCTGTCTGTCCTTCCCTACAGCTATAGGCTGTGCTCTGTCTGTCCTTCTCTACAGCTATAGGCTGTGCTCTGTCTGTCCTTCCCTACAGCTATAGGCTGCGCTCTGTCTGTCCTTCTCTACAGCTATAGGCTGCGCTCTGTCTGTCCTTCTCTACAGCTATAGGCTGCGCTCTGTCTGTCCTTCTCTACAGCTATAGGCTGTGCTGTCTGTCCTTCTGTACAGCTATAGGCTGCGCTCTGTCTGTCCTTCCCTACAGCTATAGGCTGTGCTCTGTCTGTCCTTCTCTACAGCTATAGGCTGTGCTCTGTCTGTCCTTCCCTACAGCTATAGGCTGTGCTCTGTCTGTCCTTCTCTACAGCTTTAGGCTGTGCTCTGTCTCTCCTTCTCTACAGCTATAGGCTGTGCTCTGTCTTTCCTTCCCTACAGCTATAGGCTGTGCTCTGTCTGTCCTTCTCTACATCTATAGGCTGCGCTCTGTCTGTCCTTCCCTACAGCTATAGGCTGTGCTCTGTCTGTCCTTCTCTACAGCTTTAGGCTGCGCTCTGTCTGTCCTTCTCTACAGCTATAGGCTGCGCTCTGTCCGTCCTTCTCTACAGCTATAGGCTGCGCTCTGTCCGTTCTTCTCTACAGCTATAGGCTGCGCTCGGTCTGTACTTCCCTACAGCTATAGGCTGCGCTCTGTCTGTCCTTCCCTACAGCTATAGGCTGCGCTCTGTCTGTCCTTCTCTACAGCTATAGGCTGTGCTCTGTCTGTCTTTCTCTACAGCTAAAGGCTGTGCTGTCTGTCCTTCTGTACAGCTATAGGCTGTGCTCTGTCTGTCCTTCCCTACAGCTATAGGCTGTGCTCTGTCTGTCCTTCTCTACAGCTATAGGCTGTGCGCTCTGTCTGTCATTCTCTACAGCTATAGGCTGTGCTCTGTCTGTCCTTCTCTACAGCTATAGGCTGTGCTCTGTCTGTCCTTCTCTACAGCTATAGGCTGTGCTCTGTCTGTCATTCTCTACAGCTATAGGCTGTGCTCTGTCTGTCCTTCCCAACAGCTATAGGCTGCGGTCTGTCTGTCCTTCTGTACAGCTATAGGCTGCGCTCAGTCTGTCCTTCTCTACAGCTATAGGCTGTGCTCTGTCTCTTCTTCTCTACAGCTATAGGCTGCACTCTGTCTGTCATTCTCTACAGCTATAGGCTGCGGTCTGTCTGTCATTCTCTACAGCTATAGGCTGCGGTCTGTCTGTCTTTCTCTACAGCTATAGGCTGCGCTCTGTCTGTCCTCCTCTACAGCTATAGCCTGTGCTCTGTCTGTCATTCTCTACAGCTATTGGCTGTACTCACTGAGTCTGTACATAGTCAAAGCTTTTCTTAATTTAGGATTTACTGTGGTCTTATAATTTCAATGTTTTTTATTTGATAACTTTCTAAAAGTTTTCCATATATATTTGCAATCACTGTCAAACCATTTGTTATTGTATATTTGGTTTGGTTTATTTGTCAGATGTTTTTAAATTTGATAATGATGCCAATGTACCAAAAATTGCATTGATTTTGTCCCTGGCAGTTTGCACTATAATTACTGTGGATAAAAATTTTAGAAAGGAACAAATCTATTGAATATTGGATTTTGGGACTTTCATCTGCTTTTGGGTGGCTCTCCATGCAGCCTGACTCCCATTTATACAAGTGTGTGATGTTGTGCAGTTTACTGGGTTTAATGTCACATACTTATTGTGTGCCTACTTCAAACAAACAGTAACCTTACTGTGATCTGATAGAGGAGATAGTGGGCTGACGTTGAAAACTCTGAGTGACACTGGTTCTATATCTGTTCCGGAAAAGTCTATTGCACTGCTGCCAAGTCCTGGACTAAATGCGTAATGACTTAAAGAGTCTCCTCGTAACCTGCCGCTGACTCTGTGCAGTCCCACTGTGCGGCCGAGCTGCGGAAGCCAAGCGTTGCTTGTGTTTGTAATTTCATTAAAATTGTGTCCATGGGGATTTCAGGTAGCGGAGAGCAGTTTCCTCCAGGAAAGCCAGAGCGTTTCTCTCCCTGATATTTACAGTGTTGACTTTCTCTCCAATCCTGGTGCTTAAGTCCCCACAGACTTGCTCATTTTCCAAAGTTTTAAAATTGTTTATTTTCCCAAGTATAATGGAAAAAAACATCCCTCTTATTGTGGAGGGAATCTGGTGGGTATTACCATAGCACACAGGTGGACACGTTGGTCTGCACAAATTATTTCTTTGTTAATTTCCAGCCAAATATCAGATTCAAATTTTTTGATCATTTCAACTGAATGGGTAAGTGCTGATCAATACCAAATGATCAGGCCTCCCCAGTTCTCACCCTGGGTGATTGTTTGGAGTTTAATTGAAGGGATAAATAATCTTAATGTAACCGCAAGTCAACCAGTCAAACTATCTCCTCTGAATTGTCGCTTGTTAGACAATAATATTAGTCTTTTTTCCTCTCAAAATAAAATCAGCATTTCTGCTTTTTAATCCGAGAGCAGATGATCTGAGGTCTAGAATGTTCCAATATCTTATCTGAAACAATCTTGTTTTTAAATGTGTTTTGTTTCTAAAAAGAATATACACACTGAAACAAACTACAATAAATAATAACACCAACAAGAAATAAATAACTAAGTTTACATATAATGAGAAACTTTGGAGGAGAGTTTAGAATGTAAGAGCTGGTGTCGGTGACCACAGGCAACTTTGATTATGATTCCATTGCAATTCAATTTATCTTAACCCTTAGAGCCCTATAGGCAACTATAGTTGCCCAATGATGTAAGATGTCAAAATCAAAGCTGTGAAAAACCTATCAGTGGCAACTTGTTTAAAAGAGCTCCCACAGGGGAGCTCCTTTAAACAAGTTGCCACATGATAGATTTTCAACAGCTCAGGATAACTACATTTTTAATTCCTTGAAAATTTATTCAGTGCTCTAAGGGTTAAACAGTAGAATCAACAGAGCATGTGCACATGAATGTAGGCACACAAATAAGGCTGTATGCCACGTCATAAACCGCGTAACTGCCTAAACAGTAAAAGCCGTTTCCTCGCATCAAAAGGTTTCACTATGTTTTCTTCTATGTCTCATTTTCATTCTCAAACACACTTCCATCTGCTGCATGTTAAGAGACGCAGGCGGTTTGTCCCTGCAGACAGATCTCTCCCATTCTGTCTCTCTCTCTCATTATTCACATCCAAACGCAGCTACTTACTCTGCTTCTGTCCTAAACTGCAGTTAAGTAAAGAGATAACAAGAGGCCTGTCGGCCTGGAGAGCTCCGCTGAGGATGACTGAAATGTCCATGTCATAACTTAATTTCAGAAATCCTTGAAAACTATTTCAATATTGACACATACAACACATTAATGAAAGACTGAAAAAATGAGCATAAACACTGATTTTCTAAGTCCAAAATGCTGGATTTCTCAAAAACCGGGATGTAGAATTTTCTCATTTTCGCAAGGGATATTCAGAACATCATAAGAAAGGATGACAACAAATTAGACAAAAAGTTGTCCGACAGTTTTTTCAGATATTAATGGAAGACTGAAAAAATGAGCACAAACACTGATTTTCTAAGTCCAAAATGCTGAATTTCTCAAAAACGGGGACGTGGAGTTTCTAATTTTCGCAGGGAATAATCAGAACATCATAAGGAAGGCTCACAACAAATTAGAGAAAAAGTTTTCAGACAGTTTTAGAGATATTAATGAAAGACTCAACACTCAATGACTGAAAAGTTAGCCTTTACATCATTAACTCTAATTGAAACTACAATTGTACAACCAATTAAAATACAAATTTAATAAACACATAATGTATAAGTTAATGAATAATTAGTTAGACACGCAATTGATTTTGAACCCTTAGAGCGCTGAAAAAAAATTTCAAAAAATTATGAATTATATTATCTTGATAGGTTTTCAGCAGCTTTGATTTTGATATCTTACATTATTGAACAACCACAGTTGCATTTAGCGTGCCAAGGGTTAATATACTGTAGTATATTTAACATAAAATTCCTTTATAAATATATTTACATGTCATATATACCTATAAGTGAGTAAGCTATTTTCCTGCTTAAAATTTTGTAATGTCATTAACCCAAGTTAAAAAAATACTTAAGTAACACTCTGTTTACACCGTTTATTATGCCCTGTCCTGTCACCTGCACACCTCCATCATACAGTCTTGCACAGGGAAAGCTATTCAGGAGGAGGGAGGCGATACCTCCTGTTCCATCATTAAAAAGACACAGCCAGGGCCTCCAGCACAGAAAATCCCCATGAGTGTTAGCATGTTACAGCTCTGAAAATGGAGGCCAAGGGTTCAAATCCAGGAGGGATAAAGTGTCTGCTCATTTGGCAGGATGGGTTCAAAATATCTGACCAAAATAAAAAAAAAAAAAACCAGCAATAAAAAACTAAAAAAACTTTAACAACAAAAAATACATTTATTATTAATACATTTGATATATTATTATTATTATTATTACTACTACGATTTAATATTTTTCTTATTATTATTATTGTTGTAGTTGTTATCATCATTATTATTATTATTTTATTTTTTAATTATTATTACTACATGCTGCAGTTTCTCCAGCTATGATCGATGAGATGGGAGCAGGATTTCAGCGAATGCCCGGTCGCGGGTGAATAATCATGTTGTGCGTATTGACATAAGTGCTGACTGATGCTGGCGGTAACAGAATTGGAGGCAGCAGATCAATTCTGACGATTAGTTCCGTTCTCGCCCCCGCCATAATCATTTCATCACCCAGCTGCCCGCTACAAAACACCGCTACAGGGGACGGCCCACAACCCAAAAAAAATATTTCTTATTTAGCGAATAATACGCATAAGGACTACATGTACCGCAAAATCATGCTTAAAAAATGTGAGCTCTTTAACAAAATATTTTTTTTCCAGTTTAGGGAAGAAAACTTTCTTCTTTTTCTTCTGTTCTGTTATCAAAGTTGAAAATTCATCCACGAATATGAGCAACAAAACAAAAGTCCATGATGCCCTAAAGAATGCAAATAATTTAATCAAAAATAATTTATCATTATGGTCATATAATAATTTAATTAAGCCAAAGATGGTGCAAAATATCATATCTCAATATACACTCTCAAGAAAATCATTCAAATGTGTTTATGATGTCCTGCACTGAGCTGAACACCACTAAAGACCATGTAGACCTGCATTAGAATGGTGCATATGATAACAAATGTGAACACACACACGCACACGCATGAACGCAAGCACACACACACACACAAAGGGCTGCCATTTAAAAACATAAAATAAAAAATAAAATAAAACAATAATAATAATAATAATAATAATAATAATATCTCTTTAATATAGAATGCCTACCAACGTTTTTAATACACACACAAACATTAAACACTCCAAACACACACATAATCCTGCATAACTCTGCTTCACAAACTCATCTCAGGTGCTTTTTCACACACTCATCGCAGGTACAGACCTGTCATCTCCATTCACTCATCATAACAGTCTTTATACTCTAAAATAACCCAATCTTAGAATTCTGAAAAAAGCACGGTCTAGATGGGTGAAAAATGCAACTAATCATTGTGACTGCACAGCAATATTTCAACGCTAATCATATATCGTTATGGATCACTCTTTCATAAGTGGTTTCTTTCTGCTCTGGGTCATCATTCAATTATTCGAAAGCAGTTTTAATCAGGGTGAGGAAAAATAAAGGCTTTTATAACTTTCCAGAATTAATAATTGATATGGTTTATGCTGCAATATTTCCTTGTAATGGGGAGTATGATTAGAACACGGCCCATTTGTTCCCTGATTAAAAAGGAGTGTCTTTGACTTTCGAGCTGACCTCACTCAGAATCCGCATCACCGGCTGCATCATACGTCATCCTGCCGACTGAAGCCTGTCTTGAGCACTAAAGCCTCACCAGAGCTCGCCGCTACGCTCGCCAAAGCTTTCTGGGGTTTGCAGTGAACAAACGGCCCTTTTCTCCTGTGAGGTGAACGTGGATGGGAAAAGGGAGCGGAATACAGGCGTCAACACTTTCAGGGCGAGCCGGCCGTTTGCACCATTTTGAAGAGTGGAGAGACTGGCGGGGTCGCGCTTGAAAAGGAACACACGTTTCAGTCGCCACGCTGTTACTGTTGGATGAAGGAGAGAAAAACAGCTGCCCTTCCCGCCTCAGCTTATGTACTTTCGACCGTTAGAGACATCGAGTGAGAAATTTCCGGGCTGAAATGCGCCTCGCTGAGCTGCAGCAGTGTACGAGCCTCATCTCCCCGGACCCCGAGCTGTCATTCACTGCAGCCTCAGCTGTTTATTGGGTAAGGGCTCCTGGAATAGGACAATGATTTTCCACATCAGTCAGGAGGGCTGTGTGCTTTTACTAACAGTCTCAAGCACCCCAATGCTTTGATTTACTAAAACACAGATGTGACCCATGTCAGGGTGCACGAGGTGACGCCTCCTGAGCCGTATGGGAGTGTCCCAGCGTGGGCGGCGGTTTCTCTCGGCCGTGGCTTTAACTCATCACTAACCTCTCCTCTGAAGCCCTCTCTACTTTACACTGCGTCTGAATGAAGCAAAATATGGAACAAGAACCTTCAGTCTTACTCTCTGAAAAATGAAATAATAAACACTTTATCCTTTTAGCTCACAGCTGGCACAATAATAATAACCTAGTAATAATATTAAAAACGACTATTACTACAGAGATAGTAGTAGTAATAATAATCATCATCATCATCATCATCATCAAAAGAACAAAAACAGCAGTAGTTGTGGTTTGTGTCATTATTATTAATATCATCATCATATGTAATAATAATAATAATTATTATCATCATTATTATTGTTCAACATAATATTTAATTATATATATTCCAACAAGATCAGGAATTATGACTCAATTCTAATTACTACCAGTGCTTTCCAAACGTGCGAAATGAATTTCCATTAGTAATTAGTAAAACAGAATATGTACTCTGTGATTGCAAAGCAAGTCTGAATATACATTTATTTCCTCGTTTCTTTTTTTAATGGACCTGCAACACAAAAGCAAGTCCTAGGTACTAAAGTAATTATTATATACATTAATTGCACAGAAGAGGGACACTTCTCTGATTCTCCTGCATTCTTACCAAAAAATGAATGATCATTCAATCATCAACACAGTAAGAGTACAGCATTGCCAGGAAACAGGACCAACTTTTCAAATACACTGCCCACAAGTTCGAGGAAAAAGCCTGCGTGACATCAGCGTGAAAAAACCAACTTCAGGCCCTGACAGTAACCACGGTAACCAGGAGTCCAGCTGGGTCACTGCAGCAGCCTCCGGGACTTTTAATGGGTCAGATTTCCACTGCGATACCTTCACCCTGCGACCTGCTCTCTTTACACCAGTGGCACATTGAGAAATGTTCTGGGCTCCCATATCTCCCGAAAATATATCTCATTTTACGGGAAGATACAGTATCAAAGTGAGAAAATTCAATTCCTAAAATACTGTATGGTGCAAATGCAAAAATATCACCCTCCATTATTCAGTCCTAATATGCAGTTTCACACGTGTAATTTTCAATTACAGCACACAATGCTTTCTCAAGTATTCCAGTATTTATGAGCACATAAATGTGCAAATGAAACTCAAATGCTTAGCATATTCCGATAGAATATTCATTATATACTTAGAGCCTTAGGTGATTATTAGGTTTTTTACTCAGCTTTGTACAAAAAAACAAGTTTATCAAATTGCTAATTTCTCATGGGGCCACTTTTTTTTCCATAAGACTTTCGTTTCAATCAGGAAATACTCAGCTATACGGGTATGATATGCCTGCCTTTATTGGCTTATTATTTGAGAAAACAAAATGGCAATAATTTTTGCTAGTGAAAAAAAATGTTCACTCAAGTGTTCTCCAAAAATCAAAAGCATTGACACAGGTAACTATATCATCCTACATTAGAACAACAGGCTACATATCTGCAGATATGTTTACAGTATTGGCAGAATACAAGGCATCAAAATGGTCGCTAAAAGAAATGGTCCAGCTTGTAAACCAGTTGTCATGTTCGATGACAACAAACTAAACGTGCTTTAACCCTCTATTAACCACCGTAGCATATCTGCTACATAAAGTGAAAGGGTTAACAGCCTGGGCACCCTGCTGGTTTTGTTTCTTATTGCCAAGTAAACATTTGAGAATAACTTGAATGGTCCGTCACTTTAATTTTTCCATTCGCATTATTACCCAATGTAGCAGATCTGCTAAATTTTGGAAAGGTGGGCCAAAGGGTCGAATTTTTTTTTTTGACTGTTTTTCCAAATATTGGCCCATAATCAACATATTTGCCTAGGGAAATGATTTTTACACAGTTGGAAAGGTACTTGGTTAACAGAGGGTTAAACGTGCTTGAACAGCAATAAATATTATACAATGCATGAATGACATCACTATATTGAAAGAAATACCTTCATGACTACCTATCAATATATTAACCAGTAAAAATTATTTTTGACATTAATTAAGTCCATACAAGCCACAGCAGCACATAGTACAGTTTAAGAACGGCTGTATGTTCTGTATTATCTGTAAAAACAACGGCTATATGCTAACAACTATTCCATTCATATTTCTTTAAATAAGATCTAAAAAAAAATGATGGAACAGGGCCACATGAAACCCATTTGTTTCTGGTTTATTTCCAATTCATTTGCATGTTGGCACTAATCATGAGGGAATAATCATCCCCAGAGAGCACACTTTCGCTACATGAACCAACATTTTCTGTACTAGAATGAAGTGAGACTTGAAAATGCAAGAACAAAAATTATTTAAAAAAAAAAAAACAACTATTTTGTTTTGGTTGCTTTCACAAGTATCCGGGGGATGTTTGCAGGAGAAAACTAGTGTGGTCACCCTTGAGAGGAATGAATCGTAATTTATCCAAATGTGTGTGTAGATTTAAAACACAACACTATTCTAATGTCAGATCATTCAACATATTTGACAGCCTTATGACTCCTCTGTACAATAAAACAGAAATATTATCCTCATTCAGGAATAAGGGAGTAATTCCAGAGCGATTTAAGAGTGAGCTAACTGGTGCAATTTGCGTCACTTTGTTTATAAGGGTTAATGAACAAGCCTCTCTCTTAAAGTGACCAAGGGCTGTTAATGTTTCCCCAGATGATGAACACAAGATACAAACACCATCCCCGCCGCCCCCCGAGAAAAAGATGTGTGGGTCTCAGAGGTCCCCCCCCTTCTCAGTTTGCTTTGTTGTGTCTTCAGGAAAAAGAAAAAAAAGAGCGTGATTAAATCGACTCGGTTCTGCCTCGGGGCTAACAGGCTAACATGCAGGTACTGCTTTCCTTTTATTTCAGTTAATTCCCTGTAATGTTGGCCGTTAATAACCGGGATGTCTGTTCTCGTCTAAATCAGCATTGGGCTTTGGAGAGGCCTGTCTCTCTGACTGCAGAACCGTCAACACCGACCGACAAACACACCCAGAGGAAGAACACACAATAACTGTCACAGCGAACTTCACTTACAAAGATAGAGGAACAAATGCACCAACACAGGACTACAAGAATCACGAAACCAGAAAACGATTAAAGAGTCACGCACTTGCTCCAGAAACTTATATTATACGGTCACTAGTTGTGTCACTAGTTCCAGTACAGTGACTCCTGAAAGAGCAACAAAGGCACAAATTCAGTGCAGATCATTTTACAAAATAATAAATTATCACATGAGGTCTTATCCGTACAGACCATGAGTCATTGTGTATCCAAATTAAATCGCATTCTGTGTCGCAGGGGGACTTTAGCTGAAGTCACGTGGTAGCGGTCGGATGGGGTTAATGCGCTAATGGACCGAGCGGTCACAGAGAGGGCGATCTTATCATGGAGTGCAGCATTTCACCGTCTCAGCACAGTCATCAATGATTTAGTCAATAGAGCCACTGGGGCCTCGAGGCCGGGTGAAGCACGACACCCAACCCTCAGAACCGCTCGTGGTTTACAGTCAAAGCGAGACATTTCATTCTGAACACGGCGAACAGCTGGTGGCCTTATCCATGATGGAAAAGCTGCATGGCCGGCTTGGCATGACTTGACAGTGCTACAAGTTCCTCATTTGCATGACTGTTTTTTCCAAACAAATATTCTAAAAAAACTAACAAAAAAATACACAGTACATGCTATTAAAATCCGCTCCGCCATCTAATTAAAGTAACACTGCTTCAGTCGCCAATTACTGTGAATAAACTGACAGTGTGTCTCCTCAGGTAACTTCATGTACTGTCAGGTCCTCCTTCCAGGACAACTTGTTTTTAATGGCGTATTCCAAATTTTAAAAAATAATAATGACAATAAAAAGGGAGAAAACAAGCTTCTGCTGCGTTGGAACTTAATTAAACCAATTAATGTGAGAAGATTGTGGATGATTCACACATTAAACAAAAACAAACAAAAAAATACAGTCTTTAAAGCACAAAAATATGGCAAAACACATGAAGCATTAACAGAAAAGAAATGTCAGCGGAGAGAAGGAGAAAAATGGATTCGGGCCCAGATTTGCTGCCGAGTGACACGGCCATTCTCCAAGCAGCTGTGCATTTAATGAGCTGGCATACAGACACTCGGCGATAGGCACTTTCCCCAACACCTGGGCTAATTCCGCTTCCCAAAAACCTGACATGGAGGACCTGCTGCAAACGTAACTGCAGGCTGGTGGCACCGTTTCAGGAACTCCGTCAGCAAGACAAGATTCCGGAGTGGAAATAAGTGAATGTAGATTAGTTAACCCTAAGAGCCCTGAAATAAATTTTCAAAAAACTATAAATTAAATTATCTCGTGTTGTTGAAAGCCTATCGTGTGGCAACTTGTTTAAAAGAGCTCCCCTGCGAGAGCTCTTTTAAACAAGTCGCTACATGATAGGTTTTCAACAGCTTTGAATTTGATATCTTGCATCACTGAGCAACAATAGCTGCATTTAGCGCTCTAAGGTTTCACAAGCACCTCCCAAAATATGCAAGGAAAGGAGACACGATTGTCAGCAGGAACTCCTGCATCTACCTTTCGTTTTTACTGAGAGGAGGACATGGGTAACTGAGTGAAGATGTCGGGCCGTTATAACAGACTATAGAATGGGCAAAGCTGAATGGACCTACAGTTCGTACAGGCAAGTTTAACAGTAAAAACAACCTCCCCAATATCAAAAACATGCCAATTAGACCCCCTCAGTTACATAAGCTGAACATCAACTGTAAAGTATGCATCTCACATCCTCACACGTTCTATGTTATGCCCTTTAGTAAAAAACACAAGCTCTGTCCAATCATATTGTTTTACTCCACTCAGTAGGAGCACAATGTTCCTTTTGATTAACAGCAAAGAGGCCAGTTCTAATTGGACACAGGATTGGCCAATTAATTAAGAGAGAAGAAGTTGCAGCAGCACCGCCACAACGGTATGAACAGCAGTTTGAGACTGCACACGGACAGGCAAATGATCCACTGATATAAAACCAGTTACACCTGGTGACTGTTAAGAACCAGTGGTATCAAAGACCAGAGCAGTTTAAGCTCTGAACCCTGTTTGACCTCCGCAGAGAAACTCAATCTACAGGAAAAGCCTTTACAGCGGGTACTAAATAAATAGTTGAAACCGCGTGGCGTGAAACCACATTATGAGCTCCGGGTCGGATTAATGACGCGGTGAGGAAACCACACACTATTTATTCTCGCCCTACTGCTGCTACTGTAGCAGTGAAAACAACAACACATGCAGATCAGGAACTTCTGCGCAATTTTCTCTCATACACCAGACCGGGACCAATAATTCACGAATTTCACAACATCGCTGCAGAGATAATTTATGAAGTAACACTATAAATGCACATTTTTGCCATTCCTTAACCCTTAGAGCGCTAAATGCAGCTCTTGTTTTTTTTCAACAGCAGAAGATAATTAAATTTATATTTTTAAAAAAATTTATTTCAGCGCACAAAGGTTTAATTATGGCGATCACCTTTATATGAAAGCATTAGCTAAATTATTATTGGCGGTAAAGTTCACACTCGCAAATGTACTCTGTACTCCAAAGATTGGAGGCTTCTTCTGTGATCCCATATAGGGGAGGCATGTCCCCCAATACAGCTGTGTTTAGAATATCTGTGCAATGCCTGAGCACCCTCTACACAGAGTACAAAAATGTAGAACTGAGCCTTAAAACTAATCTCATCTCTTTTGGTGAATCTCCACTGGTTTTGGAGAAAAAAAATCACACATATATAATTTTTGAATGACACTAAGGAATTGGATTAATTTTGAAAATGTCAATAGAGGAGCTCGGCTCATTACCTGCCAGAAATGTACTGTATATTTCATTGCCTGAAACTTTTGCTGGCAGCTAAAATACTATCTTTTCAAGGAAGGTCCTACTTAAAAAATACCTATTTGCAATTTTCTCTCAAATGACTCCAATAATTCCTTTGCCAATAGTCGCTATTTGTAGTGGAGCAAACAATGGTAAATGAATAAGTACCATTCATTGCACATTTCAACCGAAGGCCCAGTCGAACGGGACACAGCATCGCCTCTCTCATTAGAACTAGGTCCAGTCATGAAAGCTTTTTTAACACATGACTCATATTCGCTGTTCATTGGCTCCTGTGGAAATGGCAGACAAAGAACAAAGATGACCCACAGAAAAGAGAGAGAGGCTCCACTTAGCCAAAAATCAATCTGCTCCACCCAGCTGGAATGGCACATTTGTGCTGCCTTCAAAACTGGGCAAGAAATGTTTGGTATTTTCGTTATCTTTTCCCTCTGATGTTTAGTGAGTCTGTCATTGCTTTTAGAGATGGCAGCAATGGCTAACAACAGCAATAGCTAACAGCAAGCAATCAGTACTTTTGTATGAGCACTATCATATTCCATTTGTGGTGGGGGGGGGTGGGGAATACTGGCCCTTGATGAACTAAATGGTTTCCTACATCTGCTCAGTTTGAAGCCATAAGCCTAAGCTCTGGTTACTCTGAGTAACGCAGCGCTCATGTGTACTGGCCTGGTCTCAGTTGTACAGTAGGACAGCAGGAGAATCAGCAATGAGCAGCCTGTGGTAAGCTGCAGCGCTGAAGCAACACAGAACCCCCAGTCACTTTTAATGGGCAATAAAACCCGGCTGACTTTCAGTAGCAGCACTACCCGCTGTCACACCAATTCCAGGGTGCCACCTCTACACAGCACGTTACGGTAATAACGTCACGCGCCTCCATTAGAATGGATTTTCAGCCTCTGTGGTAAATCGTTTCTCCATTAACCGAAGGCAGGAGTTCACTGAATCACTTCTGCAGGGCTGATACTCACATACCGTAAGCATATATCTGCTGCAGCAAATTTACGCGGATATGTCCCTTTGTACTGATTTAAAAAGTTGGGCAAATGTGGAACTTTTCACTTGCAGGTCAGATGTACATCTGCTCAGAGGCAAAATTCATTAATATTTCCTTTCTTTCATAAAGAGGAACTATTAATTAGCATCTACAGCAATGCATTTTCTTTCAGAACTAATCAGGAAAATCTGCGGCACAGAATCCATTTTCATCTTCTGGTTTAAAGGTCTGTGGGTCCAAGGTAAAGGGCAGCTGGCTAAATGAGAACAGGCCCGCTCCATTAAGAAAGAAAATGAGATTGAACAGATCCTGGGCAGGGAGACACTGTGAGCAGGGCGTGTGGATGAAGGAGTTGGCACGTCGGACTCACCTGGATGAGCAGGTCAGACGCGGGCCGGACCCTTTGCTGAAACAGAACGCTCAGGGTCCGGTTCTGCTGCTCCAGGTCGAACACGCGGGTTCTCAGCTTCAGACACTCCTCTCTCAGGTCCTGGGGGAGCACAGAGGAGTGAAGGGTGATGCATCAGCCGAGGTCAGAGTTCAGGGTCACCAAACACGAAGTCAAAACTACACAATCAACCCAGGCGCAGTATCAATTTGAGCGAACGAAAAGCAGCTGTACGCTTATTCCGAAAAATAAAACCGCTGACTCATGATGCGTTATCAGGACAAACGTAGGCCACTGAAACCGAAGCCAACACCCAGGAGGGGCTCAAGGACTCAGAAGACATTGTCGGTTTCGACGGACCCAAGATCACTGCGGCCTGAAGCAATGGGTGAAAAACGACGAGGCTAAAAATCGATTGCACAGCATGCAGTGTTGCCAATTTGGGTGTGCATTTTTACTCTCGCAGAAATTTTACAAGGTGTGTGCACTGTCTGGGTATGTTGTGAACAACAAAATCCTTCTTAGAACTACTGGGAAATCATGCAAAATCAAATACTGTGTGCCCTGCGATTGGCAGAAGTCTATTCCACACCAATTGTCTGAGGAATATACTATGCAGTGGTTAGTGCGCCAGTGAATTTAGATTCAGCTTTTCTAGCCTCCCGAAATTCCCCGTCTTTGGTAAGGCGAAACGGCTACAGTCCAATTTTTATGCCACAGTTCCTGAACGTATTCTTTTTATTTCAAATTACCTTTCTCGAAGGCGCGTTCCCTCAAGTGCTGAATGTCTCAACAAAATTCACTTTCACAAAACACAAATGAGAGGCTGCTCACAGTCACATAGCACTATTATATTCGCTGAAAAGAGTCCCCAATCCGTGAACGTTCCCAACACTTGAATGCCTCACATTTCCTGCATGTTCTAAGAGATCACTGTTCAAATGGGAAATGTGAAAACAGTGCCAAGCTAAAGCACATAAAGTGACAGAGGAAATGCAGGGCACCGACTGCTTGGAATAGTGCCCCAACCAGAGGTAATGCACGGATAATTTTGTGTTGCTTGGTGTCACATCAAGCTTCATCAATATGAATAACCATGACAAGTACAAGTAGAATTTTCCACATATTTTATCAGGTATATTTTCAGGGCTAACTGAGAGTTTTAATTATTGAAAAGATGAGGTGGGTGCTGCGTTTGTAATGAAAATACCGTTTGTCGATGTCATTGTTTAAGTGTGATGTTCATCCAGGAGGTCCTGGAGCCCGAGGATGGCTCTTCTAACGCTCAATGGGGCAGTTGCGTGATTAACAGCTTTCGGATGGACAGTACATAATGGATGCAATCTTATGAGAGAATATTGTGAGCTCTGTTCCAAGTTATTGCCATTTACTGCAAGGGCTAATGACACTGTGGGCACATTTTTTGTTGTGGTGACGAGTAACAGGCCTAGAAAAACAGTTTAGATACCAACACTGAATATTTCATATGAGCAGCCAATCCTGTTAGTTCTGCAACTCTAGCTCACACACACACCACATACAAATCCTCGGGTTCAACAAGTGCACAAAAAAGGATGTATAAAAAAGCCATTTGCTTTAAAAAAATAAATTAAAAATTAAGCTAATGCATCAAAAGAGAATAAAGCTCATTGAAAGGCTTGCATTTGAGACATTTAAAATTTTATCTTTTGGGTAACACTTCTATGTCTCAAGTCATTTATGAAAGTATAATTCAAATACTCATAATGAGTCGAAAACAGTTTTGGGAAATGTTACTATAAAAAATAATAAGAGCATGCTGCTCCATCTCATAATTAATTCAGTCATTATATTGCTATAAAACGGTATTCTGCAGTTGTGATGTCTAAATATGCATAAAAATGGCCTCTTTAAGTGAAAACATTTTTATATTTTTCTTGCTCACTATTCAGAAAAGCATCGAAAGATTTCCACTGATAAGCATGAAACTACTGACAAACTTATTTTAACGTACGTGGAGATAGTCGGGAATAGTGAGTGCCATTAGATACTAATGAACTGAGTCCAAGTCTAAAATGTACAGTAAAGTGTGATATTGAGTTTGCTTAAGTGTCTCCTGAGGTGTGAAAGTACTCGATAGATTACCTTACATGTGGACAGGGCCAGGAAAAATACACTATTTTCAGCGATTCATTCCCGGTGCTCTTCTGAAAAGCCAGGTTAAAAGCCAGCTCCCAGAGAGCCAATTTTAAACTTCAACAAGAACAGCCTTTCCACTGACTTCCATGGAGGAAAAAAACAAGATATATCCATTTTTATCGTGCCCCGCTATCAAGATCTACTCAATAACCAAGAATTATCTGCACTTGGATAAATGCAATGCTTAACTTTACATAAAACTTCTGCAATCGGGACTTGTTGAGATTGTATCTCTCAGATAATGTGGGTCTTATTTTACAGTTGTATAAGAATCGTATCTTTTAAGCCAGTGGAAAATAGGTGATAATAAAGCATCTCAGCGCCAGGCAGCAAAGGTTTGAGGAGTAACTAAACACATAACCAGCCTGCAAACTTAAAGCCTGGTAAGAATGAGTCATTTTGTTAGCCTCCAGAGCTAAAGCCTGGTAAGAGTGAGTCATATAGTTAGCCTGATGAGTTAAAGCCTGACAAGAGTGAGCAATTCCGTTAGCCTCCTGAGCTAAAGCCTGGTAAGAGTGAGCAATTTTGTTAGCCTCCTGAGTTAAAGCCTGGTAAGAGTGAGCAATTTTGTTAGCCTGATGAGACCAGCAGTGCACTAGGGCCCCTGTGGCTTAATCTAGCCGGGGAGGAGCACACCTACATCGGCCAGGAGTCTTGAGGTTACCCCCACATTAGAATCTTCCACTTGCCACCTCGAGTTTACAGGTGACCAGCCGTCAGCAGTGAGAAACACAGCCCTGCTGTTGGACTCCCTGCCCTCTAGTGACAGCTATTGGGCGGACCTGTTGGTATGATCTACACAAGAGGTGTAATGCGGACATGACAGTATGTGCCAAAATGTATTTCCAAAAAACCGTTTTGGTCATCATGTCCTTTGAATGTTTGATTGGATGGTTTGTGTTCGTTTGAGACTATGATGTAAAGCTGTATGATGAATTTAAAACCCCTCGATCAAAGTGTGTGGTACTTTGAGTCTCTGACTACTGAAAATGAATGTAGAGATCAGAATATATGGACAGCGGATGTACTGGATGTTATGAAGTTCTCTAGTACAGACAGGTCCTGGGTCAGTGGAGTCATAAACTCTCGAAGAAGTCAGACATTTCACTCAGAAACCCAGTAACCCGCTACCAGGATGTTCAAACTTGACAGAAAATGGGTCTTTTGGTGAGACAATGATCCTAAGAAACAGAGCATAACGCACTCAGAGGGACGGGAAATGAAGGTTTTGGAGCAGCTGTCACTGTTCCCAGACTCAAACATAACTGAACATGAGACGGATGATCTCAGACACACAGTGCATCCGAGGACACTTTACAGCACTGCTACTCTGGAAGTGTTTTGCAAGCAAGAGAGGGACAGAGAATTCCAGATGCAAGAACAGAAAGTCAAAGCCAAAAACAGGAACTGCAAAGAAACTGTGGTGTACACATCTGCCGAGGGAACCGTCACAGAATAAGTACAGAATACAGCGACAGCGAGCACTTTTGCATGACAAGCATCACTTCAGTGTAATGTTCTGAATTTTCCTTTGGCTGTGTTTAATTGTCCAAATTCATCATTACATTGCTTAGAAAGCCATGCTCCTCTCTGTGCTGTGCTCTACCTCAGAAAAAGAAAAATAGATAGAGAGCATGAATGCAACCATTCCCCACAGTCTGAGGCAAAGCTTATACAAAATATTCTGTGTCGTGAGGTGAAAACTAATGCTGCACAAACCTTCTGAGTGAGTAGGGCCTGCACCACCTGATTGGCGACCTGTAAGAGAAAAGAGAACACATTTTCAGTTCCAGCACTCAACCGCTCACCCCACACTCCAGAAATGAAGACCACGGGCTACTGTAAAACACAGGGGTATACGAACAAAACACCTGCCAGGAGCAAATTTCACAGGCTTCAACTGGGCAACATAAGCACATTAGTTCGGATCAACAAAATGGCCTCTCGGTTTCCCCTCAGCCAATGCAGCGGTACAACCTTCACCACCCAATGCCCCCGCCCCTTGGATTTCTCGTTTTAAACCTACCCAAGGGCATTCAGTGACAAACACATTACAGGCTTTGTCAATAAGACGGGACAATGCATCACGTCGGCAGGGAGGTGTGGAGCTGCGTTTTAATGGCTGCAATGATAATAACTCCCCCCTGGACACAACAGAGGAGGCTGCAGGCCGGGGTGTGTGTGTGGGGGGATGTGGGGGGGTGTAGCCACGCAGAACAGATTAGATTGCCGAGATCCCGCTGGTGTTTAATTGTTTTCTGATCCAATATTGACAAAGTGTTGGCTCTTGTAAAGGTATCAGGGAGCGATGAACCTGTGCTCTGTCCGGGCGATGGGCTTCTGTGATGTTTTGCGGTGCAGTTCAGGCCGCAAACATAATTGACTCGGGATCGGGTTACAGCGCATTGATTAGTCATTTATACACTGTAAGCTCGCACGGGCTAAAGGCCCTGAGAGAGCAGGAGTGAGTACGCTGGGTGTAAATGTGATATATATTTGTTTAATGCGAGGCATTAACAGAACTGACTGCCTTCTGCAAGTGTACTGTTTCAGAGGACTGCAGTCAAGCAATTAGGCCCATTTTTAAATAAAGCTAACCGAGGTATCGGGTATCAGCGATCGTTGCCTGTGGTCAGGGAACCTCATTATTGCTTGATAATGTGTGTGAGATAGCGTGTCCATACATGTGTCTGAAAGTGCAGCCGCGTGTTAGAGTGTGTGTAAGTGTGCGCATATGAGTAGGCATGTACATGTACACATGTCTGTGTGTTTGAAAGGCACGCAATTCAAATCAACTCTGCTTAAGACAAGCTGTACAGAAAACTCGTCTGCATTTTCAATTTGCTGGGTGTATAAATTTGCTAGCCTCATAGCATAATTGCCTAAATCATATTTTTGCTAAATTGAGATATCGGCTGCCTGTTCTTTTGTGTTGGCAAAAAAATGTGTTTTTCTTTTCTTCTCAAAATCTTAAAAAAATAAAATCCATTCTCTTAAATAATTATAAATAAATAAATAAATAAAAACCTTAAAAGATGAAATAGGCAATTAGGCTAAGAGGCTGGCAAATCATTAAATCTTAATAGCATAGATTTTTTTCAATTCTGCGGGACAGCGGGATGGCAGCACTGATGCTGCAGTTAGCGGGTGATGATTTTCGGTGATGACGGATAGAGGCCACAGGGGGCGACACACGGCTGCTCTACAGCTTTATCTGGTACCAGGATCCCTGAGGTACCAGCACCAGACAGCGGCTGCCGCCCGACATGCTTCGACAGGATTTGAGTCCACATCTCTCCTCGTTTTAATGAATCACAAGGCGCTGGAGCTGCCATGCCAACAATAACAGGCCCAAAATTCAGTCTTGAGTCAGGCTGGAGACCCAGCCGTCTTTCTCTCTCTCTCTATCTCTCTCTCTTCCACAGAGGCACTCAGCAAACAGGAGCCTGAAGAGACTCTGATGAGGCAATTGCAGCTCGTTTGCTTCTAACTGAGCATCTCCATTCACCACTAAACTTCACCAACCCAAGAATCTTTCGAATCAATAACACACACAACAGTCGAAACCAGCCTTGATCCTTGATTTTCGCTGGTCCGTAGGTTTTCACTCCAGATCAAGCAAAGCAGACCTCATTGATCAACTAGAAATCTTGTTAAAGCAGCAATTAGTAGAGTCAACAACGTCAATTAAAGTTGAAATGAGAACCTACAGGACTGTAGATCTGCTGGAACAGGGCTAATCTCCACTGATCTGTAACTTCTCTCTGTTAAACAAGACCAGGGATCCCTGATTTTAGCCAAATCTTATATCGGGAGGCAAAATTTTCAGTCAGAAATGTTATCACAATAGATGTTCCACAAACCAAAAAAAAGAATTGACAAATGGGATCAATGTAATAGGTCCTTTACCAAGAAAAATTGCAAAATCAGAGGAGATAAAACCATCAGTTTAATTGCACAGACAGAAATATTTCTTTGTTACTTTAGATGCCAGACATTATTGATCCAACTTGGCTCTGTTTACCAGCATTTTTTGCTCACACTTAACGCAGCATGAAAATCAATGAGGCCATTATAAAACTGTGTAAGCACACTGAAGGCTTTAGTACACATTTTAATACAAGAGAAACTGTGAAAAGAGGTATTAATTGGTTGCTTTTAATTCTTTCTTCTGCAAACATTACAGGACAGTAGGAGCTTACAGGACACTTAGCAGCTTCTCTATGACCTAAGGTCATCATAATTTCAATCTCAGAATTTCAACAAGCACTTCATTTTAATTAGGCTTACATGTTTCATAGATTCACAGCATTTACTCTCTTTTGCAGCATTATATCAGAAAAAGTTGGGCACGAGAGCAGCACCACCATGTTGAGCTATATTGCATAGGCCTAGAGAGGGTAGCCAAATCATCAGAAACACTGCCATGAATACCAGGTGAGGCTCACAGCACCGTGTTCTGATGAGACTGATTCAGACAGGGATTAATCCATTTGTGAGGTCATTTTCAGAGCTGCAACAACCACCCCACCAACCGCCATTCTGTCCACTTTGCACAGCATTGACCCGTGGCCACAATTTTTTTTTTTTTTTTTAAAAGATTATTTTTTGGGAATTTTTCCTTTATTTGACAGTTATACAGTGTAGAGAGACAGGAAGGTTGGGGAGAAGAATGGGGGAAGACATGCAGCAAATGACCTGAGCCAGAGTCGAACCCAGGTCGCTGCGGGAAGGACACAGCCTTGATGGTACGCGCGCTTAGACCGATGAGCCACTGGGGCGCCCCCACAATTCATTTTTGTTGCTGCTCAAGTCCCCCGCCGAAAAGATAACTTAGCATCCATGCTGTCTGCAGCTCTATGTCTCCAATAGTTCTCTGTGGGAGTCAGTTTGAAAGATGTAAGACTGTCAATCTTAAGGGCCTGAAGCTCCACAGGTTTGAATCCAGCAGCTGCATTTGATAGTCTGTAGGGTTCATGTGTTAATAGCCATGTCCCTGCACGCTACTGATCTATACTGTACGGTGCATACCTCCAATCAGTGTCCAAGATTCTTCATACCATTGCGTGAAAAAGAAAGAGTACTCAGATTTTGAATGGGCAAGTCCATTCTGACTTTTCGCTAAATGTACTCCGAATTTCATTCAGTTTAAATGTACAAAGTTGCACATTATTTGAAACCAGCGACCAGCAAACAAAGATCTATGAAAGCATTTCTGAAAAAGGGAGACTTGGTTCAGAATAGCAGTGACTCAGCCTCATTCATGGGCTCCACAGACGTAAACGAGGAGAATGCAGGACGTCGCCAAAATGCTCTCTGCTTCTCGGTGAGATTAGGCGGCGGACGATTGCCTAGCAGCCGCTACGCTAAGCCGCTCTCTGAAGTATAATAAATGCAAATTGCTAAAGTACTTATGCGTCTGTGATCCTGTTAGGTGAATGAAAATTTCCGAAGTAACACTGAAAAAACAAACATCTTCTTTAAAAATAAATCTATTCCATTACCTAACAGATCCATTTTGGATTCGACTCAGCTGATTGTTTTCTTGTCTTAGAGACAGAAGTGAAATAAGAGTCTTTCAACTCTCTTCCCCGTTTGCTTTCATCAAACACATTGATGTGTTTCAGGGAAGCTTTCATCTCCGGCTGAGAAATCCTTTCGGAGAGCATTCTACCCGAAATGTTCTGCCAGAAATTGCAGAGTAAGGGTGAGAAACGCCATGCTAATTGTTTACTTAAGGCGGCCAATTAAATACACAAGATGACCAAAAACATCATGAGCCACCGTGATTGGGGACTGTCTTTGGAACTGGCTTGGGCCAGGATCTTCAGTTCCAGTGAGGGCCAATCCAAATACTGCAGCACACAATCATATTCTAGATGATTCAGTGCTTCCCCTACAGTAAGGTGAAGGCCTTCGTCTGTTTCAGAATGATAATGCCACAGGCATACAACTAGATCCACGTGGAAACAGTGTTGTCGACAACAATTAGGAGGAACTTGCCTGGCCTTCACAGAGCCCTGACCTGAACTTCATCCAACATCACTATGATAAACTGTTAAACCAACTTTAAGTCAGGCGCAACACCAGTGCCTGACTTCCTCTGACAGAAAACCAGCAGATACCTGCAACAATGCTTCAACAAAAAGCTGCCCCAGAAGATGGAGCCATTCCATATTAATGCCCACAATTTTGAGTAAGATGTTTGCTGTCAGGTGTCCGCACGCTTCTGGCGAGGTAGTGTGCGTCACACTGGCCCCTTACCCTAGCCTGCCCCTTGGTTTTTAGTGAAATAACATAAATATAAATGACAGACTGACCCTGAAAGCACTGATAGACTAAGTTTGCAGCAGTGAGTAAAGGCAGCGAGAGAGGTTCATCCGCGCTCTGGATTCTCTTGGGTTGAAAAAGGCTGGCGAACCTTGCTCTTGAGCCCGGAGGCCACAGTTGCAGTGGGCGGCTGTTCAGCAGTGTGGGAAGGAACAGGTTTGATGTTCACACCAGGTTAGGGCGAATATCTGCCACCGTACCCTCCAGCAAAAGCCGCCAGTAAAGGGAAATAGCTGGAGAGAGGACGGTGCAGACGAGGATAACAACATGAGCTGAGAGGATGAAAGGAAGGAAACATTCGCTCACCTCGTCCAGACAGCGCTCGTACTGCTCTCGCTGACTCTCGTTCTCCATCGCCAGGGCTGAGTTCTCCGCCTGAGCCAACACACAAAACGCAGTCAGGTTACTCAACCAATCAGACAGTCAATCATTACCTCCGCCAAACGAACTTGGCAGGAGGTTATGTGATCGGTGCCGTTTGTTTGTTTGATTGTGAACAACATAACTCAAAAAGTAATCAACGGATATCTCTGAAATTTTGTGGGTGGGTCGCGATTACATCAGGGATGGACCCTGTTCACTTTCACGGCGATCAGGCAAACAATATGGCCGCCACAGCAGCCATCTTGAAATCATATGACACGCGATAACTGAACTCTGCTCCCACTCATGAAGATTTGGACTGTGCTGCCTTGGCGGAGGTTTGCGCTCTAGGGCTGTATTCCAAAAGCTAGGGTTGTTCACTTCAAAGTGTGCATAATAAGGGCCACGCGCACCGTAGCCATATTGAAGGGCATTCTAATCGAAAGTGTGCAAAACCCTCATCCCTTCAAAGGGCCCTACAAAACGGCCGTTTCAGAAGTAAGCAGGCAATGGTCACTTTGCTCCCACAATGCCGTGCGCCGACCCGAGCCTTGTGATGTGTGTGATTCAACGTCATTCAAGAAAATGACAACAAAGGAGGCTAATAGCTAGCTAGCGCACGGAAAGCTGACGAACCTAGCTGGATGGTTTACTACAGTCGATGGGCTGTCACTAGTTATGTCGTTTTTTATTTTTACCCATGGCTATTTGGCGCCTTATGAAAGCTGTGCGGTTGGTTATAAAGCTACTGCGGAACCGATAAGTGGCCAGTAAAAACAGTTCTCCCGTGAACTGGCTGCGTTTGTTTACACTTGCTTAAGCAGAAAGCAGCAGCCGCGAAATATGTCGAAGGACATTACAAACGACCGTTACTTGAAAACCCTACACCCTGCTGCCCTTCAGAGTTCTCACTATGAAGGGAAGTAAATTTGCAGGGTGTAGGGTGTAGGGATTAACCCAACGGAATTAAATACAGCCTAGGAGTGCCTCTAGTTAGGGCTGCGTTCGAATCAACACATTCTCATCACGACTTGTCATGTAATGATGCTACCTGACCAAGTGTCGATATATGACGTTAGGGTTCAGGTTAAGGGTTACGGGTTAGGGGATACGGTTCATTTTAAACTTGCGTCAAAAGCCTCCTTTTGTGCCATATAACGATGCTTGGTAAGGTAGTGTCATTATAAGACCCGTCTGGATGAGACTGGGCCCTTCAAACGGTTTGTTTTGCTTAGGAAAGTTCCCAGCTCTCTAAAAATGACACAGATGTATTTATTTAGCAGTCATGATAAGTGTGCTCAAATTCTCTAAATATTAAGAAAAGGTATTTCAATGCTTCCTGTCTTCTCTTCTATAAAATAAGGTACATTGGACCTTCCTTCACAAAAAGAAAGGAAATAACGCCGCCCCACAATACCGTGCGGCAGCAATTTTTAAAGCGACACACCATCTATTCGGCCAATCATGAAAGCAAACGCACTTGACAGGTCCGGGACACAGGTTTACGTCGCCTCGTGAGAGTACAGTCAAATTCTCTTTGCGCCGCAGCTGTCTTTCCTCACGTCCTCATGAATTCTCCTTTACATATTTCCTTAACCTCATGACTTTTTCCGTGAAGATTAAGCAGAAGTGGTCAGGAATCAGAGGAAAGGACATTTTTGACTATTCAAACGCAGCCTCGGTCTTTCCAGTGATTCATCAATAACTCAGTATCATAAATTCACTGATCTCGAGAGAGGCAAAGTCATGATGAAGAGGATATGTGCATAATATGTTTGGATGAGTGATGTACTGCAGTTAAGGGAAAATGAAGTTTCAGACACATAATTTGCAGTCATTATCAGATGTTAATGACACCAACAGAAAGTTGATTTTTCCCCTGCAAGTGCAGGGAGCCTCACAAAAACATATAAGAATTCATCTCATGAGCGTTCTCGACTTTAAAGATCCACAAACGATCAATTGCCGGGAGTTTTTTTTTTTTTTTTTTTATAATATACCAAAAATGTCCTTAATGTACTTCAGTCGTAAAGAGAGAGATATTAAAATTTCAGCCTGGCCCTTAAGATCGGCAGTGTCGCATCTTTCAAACTGACTCCCACAGAGACCCATTGGAGACACAGAGCTGCAGTGTAGATGCTAAATTGGCTTTTCGGCGGGGGAATAGAGCAGCTCAGAACTGCGAGAGACCGCCAACGGAGCGAGACATAGCCGCCCTCTGGACCCGCTGCCATCATCCGTTAGTCCTGGAGAAAAAACACCTTCGGTCCCCTCCCCACCACACCGATCGCAGCTCAGGGCCCCGTCAGAGGTGGATGTTTGTGGAGATGGCGTCATCGAGCTACATCAATTAGAGCCTAACATTTCGGAGTCCAAAATGGACGATGCGACGAACCTTGCTGGGAAATAAAACTGCACAGTAGCAGGTCGCAGTCGTGAGGGGAAGCTGGTATTTCTTTTCATTTTACAGTGGAGCCCAATTATAGCCGGCCGCAATAAAACCTTCAACACGCAGCACGGAAAGGCTAAGTTCATTAATTTCAGACAAACTTTCTGCAGTGCGGAAGCACAAATGCTCTTGCGAGGAGTCGCCCGGGTGTTATACACCAGTAAGTATCAGCTAGTGAGGCACGCATTATAAATTCACTAAAAACATTGGCCCACGCATTCGGGACCGCTCGGCTTTTTATTTCCCTCCAGGGTTTACATTAATGTCTTTGTAAGAGGTTAGCACATGAGAAACCCGATTATGCAGAACCTCCAAACTCACAGCGCTCGCAGGCCTTTTGATGAATCCTCACCTTAATGCAGATGTCGCACCTGTTTTGTAGAACTGGCTGGTTTTACAATGTGCCCCGACACACATCAGTGTTGGACTGAGCTCTGATTGAATTTTGTCACGCAGAGTGATGTGATATTGCTCTGTCATCATGATTGATGGCTTAATTCATGAAGCAAAGATAATCTAACGAAAGAGGAGTTCTTTTACGCGAAGGCATCGCGCATTCGGTGGCGATAAGCATCAAAAGAAATAGAGTGGCTCACGCACACCATCTGTCACAAAAATGAACTGTAAAAAACATGAAACATATGTACAAATAACATGACCAAATTAGGTATTCCAGCGAAGACTTTGAAACACTCGAGAAATAAATTGGGGTGAATCAGTGATTACCATTAGTGATAATTATGGCCAGGTCATTCTATATAACAAGATTACCTTTCAGTGCAATAATTATTAGTAAAACCAAATAATTGTGTGTGGAATGGCTAAAACTGATATTTTTCTCATTAAAATTAATTTCACAGCAATTGTAAAATAGCTGTTTGTGTAAAATCCGTACTTTTTCTGGCCCCTAATGACGGCGATGGGCTCTGGGCAGGCTAGACTCATCCAGCACAGTCTGCAGCATACAAACAGCCCCCAGCAATGAGAAGATCTCGCCTGGGACAGCCCTGCTCAGGGCCTCAGTGCAGATACACTGCTGGAGTACTGCACTGACGGGAGACTGGGCCTCAGCCAGATGCTACAGCGTGTACCATAAGCCTTCTGTCCGCAGTCTATCCGGAGCTCCTGGGAGCCAATCAACACATCGCTCCTGGGAGCCAATCAAAAATCATTGCTTGCCGTTACGGAGTAGAGCACTGTTGCTGCTGTAGTCCCAGATAACTTCTGCTTCTATGGTTGCATTTACACTGCATGGAAACATTCTGATTTTTTGTTCACTTGTAGCACAGACCGGATATGTATTATAAACTTTAAAATTAAAAAAAGGCAGGTCTGCTACGGTACTCTCAGGTCTGTTTTGGGCCTCAATCACACGTGGAAATAAATCTGATGTTAATCGGATACACCGAATTCAGTTTAATTTGGACATTCCTATGTTATCCCATGTTAACATCTGGTTCAGAATTTTATCCTACAAATGCAGGAAATTAAGTACCAATAGTATCGGTATAGGCAGTAAAATGTGAGAAATGAAATATGTGGTGCGCAATCAGTTACTCTCAGTTTATGTGCTATGTGTTAAGTTAGATTGATCAAGAGTTTCGCCATGCACTTAACATCATGATACAAACACAAGCACCCAAAATGGAATTTTTTTCAAATATCCAGGAATTTTTAAATTTCATAAGGGAGCAGAAATTTTCTCAAACACGAAGCTCTAGTTGACATGATTTTGCAGTCTCAGTCGGAAATCTCACCACAATAAAAAGGTCTGTTAACATGGGATAAGAAAAAGGTGTCCCAATAATATTGAATCCCAGTGTTTGCATCATCTGATATTCTGTCATTGCGATTCACACGTCAATGAAAATGCCATGGTCCTACATGTTTTCTAATTTTAATTATGTATAATGTTACTTTCACGAGCACAAATTGACGCAACTACTGCTATAGGGGCTCTCCTCTTTCATTCCGCATTAAAATGTGAACAATATTTTGCGAATCTCTAAATATGCTTCCAAAAACTATAGCTTCAGTTATTATTTTCTTCTCGTTTGTGTCCATGCATGTTTTTTCAGGAGTTTAGCAAGAGTAAACACCGATGTTGGATTTTTATTTATTTATTTATTTATTTAACCAAGGAAGTCCCGTTGAGATTGAAATCTCTTTTTCAAGGGAGCCCTGGGGGTTGCGGTGGGGAAGGAGGGGACAATTTGCACAGCCAATTAGATCAGGGGATGATTAGGTGGCAGATCGAAAGAGCCAGGTTGAGACTTTAGCCATGACACCGGGGAACCCCCTACTCTTATCGATGAGTGTCATAGGATCTTTAATGACCACAGTGAGTCAGGACCTCGGTTTAACGTCTCATCCAAAAGACGGCGTCACCTTCAGTACAGTGTCCCAATCACTGCACTGGGGCATTGGGGATTATTCCACCAGAGGGAAGAGCGCTAACTACTGGCCACCAACACCTCTTCCAGCAGCAACTTGCTTTTCCCAGCTGGTCTCCCATCCAAGTACTGACCAAGCCCACACCTGCTTAGCTTCAGCCACACAGCTGGAGCAGATCGAATAGGGGTATGGCTACTGATTTAAAAATCGCTTTTAAAAAGTAGACATAAACATATGGCCAAAAATCAGATATAGGCAAAAAATGGGAACTACAGGTCAAGACCTGCAGTGTAAATGAGGCCTAATACACTAAACCCTTGATACGGACATGTCTGCAGTAAGATAATCAACCACCCAATACCACTACAGAACAAGCTACTATGACAATTTTCTCTTCAATATTTCAGGTGGACAGTTTGGTTTAGTAATCAATGAACTACTGTAGCCTGAGTAAGTTTATTAGGACACAATTTTCATTGTCCTGGAAAAGTTAAGGATTAATGGCGCCTGAATCTACCAGGCAGAGATTATAACACATCATGATGACCAGTGATGGCACCAATCATTATACCACATGGGTGTATGAAGTTCAGCTTCACCCCCTTGAGCTGAATATGTAAGGACGTCCCTTATTCCCTGAGCTGGCAAAAACCGATACGCAGGAGGTGGAATAAAATCGAACCCAGAGGCGAATGTCATGAATCTGTAACGCGATGAAGAAGAGTTAGAGGCGGCTAATGGCGCTGGCAAAGACAAAGGTGAAGTTTCTCTCTTCAAAGGCCACCCGTCAGCCAATAGATGCAGCCCAATCGGACGCTCCCAAAAACGTCTCATCCTGAAAGGTCAAGGAGATTCAAGTTATGAGCCTGAACTTTAAGGCACAGCCGGAGCACGGGAGATAGACAGACGTGAATATTTCCTCGTTATCGCCGTGATATCGCTTCACCTTTAAGGGTGCGGTCGATCGATTTACAGCTACCGTCCATCCTTTGTCAGCAGGACCGCAGCATATTAGCGCCGGACCCTCACTGCCAGGGCTTTTCACGCCCAGCCCTCGCCGCAATCCGTCCGCTTGTGATCCAAACACGGATAACATACCAATTATCGCAGCCTTCCTTATTATCCGCCTTTAATCTTCAACAAATGGACGCCAATTTCCTGTCCTCGTATTTCAGCTCAAAGCATTAGTTGGACTCAGCTCACCTTTGTCATAACACATAGCAGCATTGATTATTTGCCAAAAATTAATTCTCACTCTTCAGATGTTAGAGCTGAATAACAGACAGAAGCCTGTAGGAGTCCAAATGCATGAAAAATGAACAGAAAATTGGCAATGCTAGAGGCTTATGCTGAGAGCCAAAATACCATCCAGTTTACTCTCATACAGGTTTTGATGGTAAATCACCAACATGTCTTCACATTTCAGAGTAAAGGTGTCACTGAGTTTATTCATAATTTCTGCCCATTTTCATGGGACTCGAACAGAAATTATGGATGTCTATATTCACCAGTCCTACCTCCTCTGTTATCTACAGACAGCACAGAGAAACTCCACTGCAGGGCTCCCAAAATCTGGCCCTCCAATCCAAATTCAGCCTTGGTTTCCTTTCCCTCCTGGCAAATATTGAACAATTAATGTCTCTGATTGGCTAGACTTTCTTTACACCTGTTTTCCAGGTTAAAGGGAGGGGGAAAATCGTCTGGTCTTGGCCCACGAAGACCATGATTTGGGGAACACTGCTCTCCAGTGAAAAGCAGGAGATGAAGGTACCAAATGTTCATGGTCCAGCAGGGCTGTAAACCACAGCTATAGGATATGCAATCATACAGCAGGGCCCAGCCTTATTATTGCTCATGAGCTACCCAGCAACCCCGAGCTTAGGATTGTTTTTTTTTTTTTTTTTTTTAATGCCCAGCCATTACACAAACACACCAAAAACAAAGTAAATTCAAGATTAATCTATAGTATGTCTGGGTGCTCTCCGAATAAAAATATTATCTCAGCCTTAATTCTGGGCCAGTCTCTCAGCTAACAGGATCATTAGAGGCTTAATAAATGCAGAAGGCTGAGGACCATTATTTCCGACAGCTAAACCAAATCCATTTTCATTAGGGGGGAATCCTCTGGTGACGGGCAGAAGCAGATTATGAAGCATCGAGCTCTGGATGAGCGTTCGCCATGAGGTGAACATCACCAGAACAGCATATCTCCACTTCAGGGTGGAGACCATCTTACTACACTCATGCAGTGAAAGAAGGTAAGTGACAGAAAGACGAAAAATCTTCCTGATCGCGTACCAGACTTAAACACTCTCCTTTCTTAAGCCACCATTTCACTCAGTATATTCACTTTGGGAAAGAAAGCTCTCCAGTTCACTTGCTTGTTAACCCTTAGAGTGCTAAAATAAAATTTAAAAAATATATAAATTCATTTGTTTTGTACTGTTGAAAACCTATCATGTGTTGACTTGTTTTAAAGAGCTCCCCTGTGGGAGCTCTTTTAAACAAGTCGCCACATGATAGGTTTTCAGCAGCTTTGATTTTGAGATTTTACATCATTGAGCGATAATAGCTGTATTGGTAACACTTTACAATAAGGGTACAATAATCCATGTTATACATGGATGCTTCAGCCCAATGTTTGCGATCACTGGATTCTGTGTATCATTAAGATTTGTCACTGGATGTAAACGTCTCACCCACCACTGTATCTTGTACGCAGAATCTGATTGGCCTTCTTTGTATTTACGCAGACGTATGCATTGGTTGGGTTTTATTTATAAAACTCTCCTTGGGCTGGTCCCTTCGTATTTATGTACATATATCTTGAGAAGCCAAAGCCAATATGGCCTCCACTCAATTGACTGTTCCGCATGTCTGCACGGAGTTGGGAAAAAGTGCATTCAAATATGTTGCCCCTTTTACATGGAACGCCCTTCAAAAAGATTTAAAACTGCCAGAATTAATTACTTATGATGACTTCACTTTGATTTTAAAGGACCTTGAGCGTAAATCCATTGGACAGTGTTGCTTTACTTAAATATCATCAGTGTCATCAAAAATTTGCATTTTATATGATCACTATGTATTATTTGTATATCTGTTCTGTACTTTGCTCCATTTTTCCTTCTCAATGTTGTGTGTATTGTTTTTAATTTTGTGTTATAGACATGTGTTGCTGCTTTTCTTGGCCAGATCTCCCTTGTGAAAGAGGTCTTGGATCTCAATGGGCTAATTACCTGGTTAAATAAAGGTTAATGAATAAATAAAGAATAAATAAATACATAATAATTAACATTAGTTAATGCAGTAATAAGCATTTACTAACAGCTAATTAACATTTAACTAGTGCACCTGGTAATCATTTACAAATGATGTTCACAGCAACTAAGGTATCAATTTATACATTGTGGTTTAACAGTTTGAGGTACTACATAGGGGATACTTAAGGGATGTTTTCAACTTCACAAAAAGGGAAAAACAAAATTAATAAGGGGTCAATTATGGTTGCATAATCCTTATTCGGCTATCTAACGCATTAGTTCCCTGCTGATTAACTGATAGATAATGAACTAAGGTTAACTAATGTTAATTATTGTACTCTTCTTGTAAAGTGTTACTGCTGCATTTAGCGCTCTAAGGTTTAATCCATCCGAAGACGTTAAACCATCAACTCTACCCCTCAGATGGACCAAAATTAGCATGACTCATGCAAAAGAGTGATGATGATCCAAGATGAATTGCCTCAAGGATTTGAGTAGTTCTGGAGAAGGTGCTAAGCCCAGTCTGGGCCCAGAAGATTTAAAAAAGCCCCTGGAGAGGCAGGGCTGTGATGGGGGAATGGTGGTTAGCGATATGGGTCAAGGTTTTGATCATGTTCTTGGTCCAACGCAAAGGAAATAAATCAAAAGCGCACTTTACACACCCAGCTAGTTTTGATATCACAGTGGAATAATGAGGGAAAGCATCGTTAATTAGAGGAACAAGCCTCTTGTGCCGAACCTAAATAATTGCGGCGATGTGTACCCAAGAGAAAGGCAAATACCAGGGACTGCAACAGTGAACCGAGTTTCCTTCAAACGAGCAGATCTTTGATGCCAGGCGAGGCTGACATCTTAGCTTAGCGGCGGTCCCAGATCTGACGCTCAAATCAGGCTTTCCCTTTTTTTGTCTGCACAGAAATTGCTTGTCTGAACACAGAGAAACATTTGTGTTTGCAGATCATTAAATTTAATACCACGCCATAATTGGCCATTCACCGATCATGAAAGAAGAGCACTATAGAGACAGCCCACACAGGAAGAGACCGCTTTTGTGCAAGAGTTAATTAAGGCGTCCTTTCTGTTTCCAGTCACCCACAAAATATATCACGGGGCACTCCGCTCTATAACCGTCCAATCAGCAGCTCTCCTATGCAGGCTGACATTTTTAAAAAGCTAAAGGGGGTGCAGATATGATTGAGTGTTTCATGTCAGCCTGTCAGTGCACTTCAGCGAACATTTCCCTCTTCAAATATCAAAGGGGCAGCAGAGACTCCATTGTTCCCTCCCGCTGTAAACGAGGTTCTGCTTCGTCACGTCACTCATTCATTAAGATGGACACAACACGATAACATGCACTCGCCTATTAAAAGTTTCTTGACCGTGAATCTGTATTCATCTCCATCCTGTAACAAGGCCTAATCTCCATTCCCTGCCAATCATCGAGTCGCTTCGGCTAAAAAGCCTGAACTCGTAATATCCAGAGAGGATAACAGCACTGACACTCAATACAAGCTATCAAAAAAATAACATTTTAATACATTTTAAATATATTCAACGTGCTCTCTGTTCTACACTCATCACTTGCCCCCCCCCCATTCCAAGCTCCAGTCAGAGCCCAGTCCAAATGGGCCGAGCAGTGAGATGGTCCAAACCATAGTCTGTCCAGGGAAAGATTGCCAGTCTCAACATGGATCAGACCATTTTCCAGGCTTCCGCTGGGCTGCCCAGACCATTAGGCTGGTCTACAGCAGCTTGCTATGGAGTCCAGACTTCCCCGGTGTAAAGAGAGGACAGAGACCCTGGGGCAGATCATGAGGAGGCCGACAGGACTTTTTGGAAGAGACTGTCCTCTTCTGTGGATTGATGACATTGACGTTGCAACAGTGCCACTGAATGCTAATGGGTATTCCAAATATGAAGGATAATATATTGGTTCATAAGCTGCCACTCTGTTTGCGCAGGATACAGAACAGTTGCAGCATGCATAAAATTAGATGCTCGAGAGGACGCTGAGCTCTACAGCAACGTGCAAGAAACGTTGTTTGTTCAAATCGTTTCAAACTCTGATATCATGGCATTCCATGCGGAAGAACCAAAAATATGAGAGTCAATCCTCCACCTTTTCTCTCCATCATGGAAAGAGTGATGTAAAAATGTTAGTCTTCGAAAGATATCAGCACTATAAGTTTGATGTTGGAAGAAGAGCTACTGTGCTCAGTATGTACAGTCAACATCAGGTAATCAAGCCGATAATCAAGCTCAGCCAGACCCTTAACCACCATGCAGTCACTTCCCTGACTTAAGATCAGTGCAGGAACCAGGCTCTCCTTTCCTCTTATTTGAACTTTGGCTGCAAGCACTGAACTGGACTCAGTTTCAGCTTATTTTATCTGTGAAAGTCTGCGGCTTATAATTACGGCTCACCAAACAGATCCCAGATTGCTTTATTAAGGCGAAATGCGCAGGGAGCCTCTCGCTCATCGATCAAACGGCACTGCTCCTCTGCAATCTCCATTTTCTTTGCAATCTCCATTTTGTTACCCCATGAGGCAACAGAAAGTTGCACTCTTAACTTTTCAATAAACAAACAATCAAACAAACAAGCAAACAAACAAATAAATAAATAAGTTCTTCAGCTTGGTGCAAATAGGTTTTTTAAGTTTCAGGTTTGATAAGTCTCAGGTTTGATCCATTTATTAGCCGGAGGCTGCTTGGCGTATTTCTGGATGGTATCTGTTTGACAGGAGAGACGAGGCTGGCACGCCTAAGTAATGTGGGCGCAGTTTAAACATGAGCTCGGCGGCAGTGATGTACGACGCCTCCTCGCTTCCCTCTGCTTTTCGTACAGCCGCCATTCATCACCGCCGCCGTGACTCCGACTCGGCCGCAGCAGATAACGCTTGATAAAGTCACGGAATATGTAGTGCCCGGATAACAGCCTCTTACCTCAGGAATTCTCTGGGCGGCCAGGAGAGATTTACTCTCAGAGAGATAATGTGAGGCAACATGCAATTACCAGCACTTTGTTCTAATTATCCTCCAGGAGCCATTACTGTCAGGGCCTGTGCTAAATGTCCCACAGTACGGGCTAAGATTGATTCCGGGACGACTGTTGGCACTGATCTTGAGCAGGACATGAGGAAGTCGTCCAGACCATACGGCCAGACTCACCGTTACACTATGGGCACCTTCGTTAGCCAGTCCGGGAGCTAACCCTTCCTTCGAACATGTACATTAGGTCAACAGGCTCTCAGTACTACATTAGGCCAGCAAGCGTTGATTTTTCATTTCATTTCATTCTTGATCAAGAGGATTCGGACGTTATAGACCTTGGCTGTGTAATTGGTATTTGACTAGCTGGGCCCCAGGTGTAATTAGTTTAGACTGGATTGGACTCAGACAGAATTGAAGGGAGATCTGAAGAGTCCCATCAGAGGGCTGCAGCTGGAAGGAATCAGGGATAATGACTTCTAATGTGCTTCTGACATCAGAGGGATTTACGCGGGGACAATCGCGCCTGTGTCCCGCAGGGTTTCAGCGGTTTGGGGAGAGACGAAGAGACGGGGACATAAAGAAAGTAAAACCATGGACTTGTTGTCCTGGCAGCGGAGAATTAACGCCAGACTTCCCTGTCTGGAACGCTCCCGTTTTCCATATGAAAGGACGGATTGGGCTCGAGAGACCATCGCATCCCAGACAGCAGCGGCGAGACTCAGAAGCAGAGGAAGATGAGGAGGAGTGCAGAGGAGAAAGAGAGGGATGGCGGAGGAAGAGGAGCTGGAGTGTACCTCCAGGGCCCGCAGTCTCTCCATCAAGAGCCGGGTGTCTTTATCTCCGTCGCCCTCTGCTGTGCTGCCATCCTCATCCTCATCGACATCTTCCTCAGCGTCTCGCCGCGACTCCACCTCCGGGACTGGTGCTTCAGATCTCTCCAGAGCTTCCTGCTGTTTCTTCACCTCCTCTGAGAGTTTGTCCTGAGAGAGAGAGAGAGAGAGAGGGAGAGAGAGAGAGAGAGAGAGAGAGGGAGAAGGAGGAAAGAATTCAACACTGCTCAATCAAAACCATCCATTAATCCTGAATCGCATCCTGTTTGTTTTGCTGCTGAATTGAAGTGACCTTGATTTCCATAGATGACAGAACAGCTCGTGCGCACACTCCTGCTACCAGCGTCCAGCCTGACACACGACCACCTCAGCTACTGAGAACGCAACACTGCAGCCATCTTCGACCTCTTAGCCGCAGCATTTCCATAACTCACCACGCTGACCGCTGCTTTCCTTTATGACTATGATCCAAATAAGCTCCCTCTATGGGTCAGATCCAAAACTTGTTAGGCTTCAAATTAGATGATCATACTCCTTTATTTTGAAAGTTTTATCTGAAAGAACAACAATTTAGTCCTGGTTAGCAAAAAAAAAATGTAATTTTATGTTGCTGAAATAATGATTATTGCTTAATTATAGTCATAAACCACTATGGCGGTTGGTGGGAATTGATAAGTTTTCTGATTCCATCCATAATACATACTTAATTTGCATACTTATACTCACTATACTCAGTCATTAATTATTTGAGGATATTGTATACTGCTGAGGTATCTCAACTTCTACCAGTCATGCACACCCTGCCTAATTTTAACTCTCACACTGTTTTTTATGGGATGTTGTTTATCTGAATTCCCTCCATTAAGCTGCTTTCACACCGGACACGTGAAACGCGTGTATTCGCGTCTTTGCATTGACTTTGAATGTAATCTGTCGCGCAAAAAATTCATTTCGCGTCCGGTGTGAAAGCGGCTTTGCGCTTGCTGAGACTTTGGATCTGACTCATATCGACCATGTTCCATTCCAGCTCTTCAGCTCAGGACGGAAGTAGGAACAGGCCTTTCACGAGCATTTCACAAAGGACCTGAGGAGACCGAATGATACCTGTACAGCAGGCTCTCAGCCCTCAGCACAGAAACAGTTCAGATGAGGATTTTAGCCGAAAGACACTGAAAAACTAGGCACAGCCACAGAGGTAATAAACCACTAAATCCTTGCCGGATAAGAGAGAGGAAAACTCTCGCTGTTAAATATTTATTAGGTATGATAAAGTTCTCTGCCAAAGAACTAGAGAAACCATGATGAAGCTCCACACATTTGGCTACAAAAAAAAAAAAGTCTCTCTAAAGAGAGTAAATGTTTCCGTTGCATTTAGCAGATCATCTGATCCAGAGGGACTTTATCTATGACAAATACTAATATACAGTAGTATATTATAAATATATAAGCATGTTCGAGGGAAACATAACGGTCAAATAGCTCTCGTTCAGTTTCAATGGTAGCTTTAAGAATAGATGAAAAATACAGCTTTTGGCATTAATGGGAAAAAAAACCTTGTCTCTGGGCCGGAGGAACATTCCCAGTGGCTAGCCATATTTCTCATTCCACCCTCCAACCGACGCTTAATTGTCAGCTCTGATTACGCCTTTCACTGTAAAACGATGTTTGGCTTCATGGCTTACAACTATGATGGATGAGCCCGGCTCCGCCAGGCAGTATTTAATGAATTGAAAGTAGTCTTTTCCCTCATAGTGATGCACCATACATTTTATCTTCATTCGATAGAGGAACTAAAGAAAACATTTTGCCTCGTACTTATGACTTGTTTCACAATGCGCAGTTAAAGGCCACTCACTTGATGGTAATCACAGCGAGAAATCTTTAAAACTGTCTTTTTATGGGGTCTCTCTCACCGACGGAGGACGGCTCTTAACCTTGACAGCTGTAGAATGTTTTTCATCAGAATGCCTTCAGTGATTTTATGAGATGAGCTCTAATTAACTCAAGAGTGTCTGTGACCGAACTTCATTTAGTAATCCTACCTACCTTCCGTCTGCAAATATTTACAACTTAACAAGATCTTTGTAAGGGCGACTTCACGGCCCCAGGCAAATTAAACATGAAAAGTACACAGCAATACCTGAATGGTATTTTAGTAGGACTGCTTTATATTTATACAGCGGTCCATGTCAATAAGCCAGATAAGAGGCTGAAAGTGCTAAAAAAAAGTGTAAATACCGCCTGCGAAGAGCTGTTTGTTTCAGCAGCAATTATAAGTGCAGAAGGCTCTTGTGTTATTTGGCTGTTTAGCCACAGCCTGGTAATTACAGAACAATTAATGTGAGGAAATGCGTTGGGCTACCTGTTAGCTATTGAGGCCATGAATGTGACAAATTATAAAATATTTGAAAAGGATTATGTGTGCCTTTAACAGGATAAAGTGTGCTTCGTCATTCAGACAACAAATAGAAGAGCCATTTGACTGACATGTATTTGGCAGACTGCATTAGTCAGCTGGGGAAATGAGTAGTGATGTGATGTCACCAAATACTGCTGAAGTGCAAAAGAGATCGAAGGGTCTCAGAGTCTAACGTCTGCAGCGGATGGCAGTGATTTCATAAGCCCTTTATGTACTGATACAATACACTTACATATCATGTACAATGCACTTACATATCAATATAATACAACTATATGTCATAATTTTCAAACGGATCAACATGAAGTTTAGTTGTCATAAAGTTAAACAGGGCTGAAACTATTGTTTTAATTGTAGTTATCTATGTAAGAAAATAATCTAACTTCACTGTGCACTGAGCTCTCCTGGGGTCAGCTGAGTAAATAAAGAAGTGTAAATCTGTGCTCTCAGATTACAAATGTGTACTCGGTGAACAAATCTGCACTGTCAGATTTGTGATTAGTGTCTACACTTTTGCAATCTGTGCCCTTGGATTTGTACACGGAATTAGCAAACCGTAAGAAAGGATTTGTAAAGTGAGAGCACAGATTTACACACAGCTCTTTTTTCTCTCAGCTAACTCCAGGGGAGCTCTGCATGTTTGTGTTTGTCAATGTGAATCCTGATTTTTTTTTCTTTTTTTTCCTTCATGCTCCAGGGCGCTAACACGAGAGTTGGATTACAGTTGCTGAATTCAATTTTGCCCCATTTTCTACCGGACTCATACTAAGGTAATTATTTTGAAATGATCAATAATTAAGTCAAAACAGTTTCACTTGACAAAAACTTAATCAGAAACTGCATGCACTCTTAATCACATATTCATTTTAATTAAAAGTATTTTTCATTTCAAGCATTAAATTGCCAGTTGACCCATAAAGGTTCTCATTATAACAGCGCGACCAATTCTCCAGCACCAGCTTTCTGCAAGAGAAGGTCCACCATAGTAACGCTGACACTCGGCCGGGAAAAGACGAGTGAAAGAAGTGGACAGGAAGGATTTCATCTTTCCGGGCCGTAGTGTAGCGGGAGCCTTCGCCGGACGAGGCTCGGCGAGGTCGGTCACCTGTCTGCTAGCACCGCGAGGTCTCGCCTGCAGCTGCCGTACGCAGTAATCCACTCGGGATGATAAGGCTCCGGCCGCTATCGCTTTTAAGGCCGTCATTTAAATAATCAAGGCTGGCAGGGCCCCTAAATCTCCCCCGGCCGGCTCCAGCCACGTCCCGCGATGACACTAACAGCCCCGCTGGGGCCGCAGGCTCTCTTTAAAAGCCTCTGTGATATTTCAGCTAATTAAATATGCATTAGGGCTCTCCAGTCTAATTTGCATGTGTAATACAACATCGTCGCCCCCCTCCTGCAGCCCATCCTTCATTAACGGCCGGCGATATTTTTGTCTCTCCGCTGCTCCCTCATTTACATCCTCCATCAGCGGCGCGTCTGACGGACGGATCGATCGCGAGGCGTCCGGGAATGTGAAAAACCCAGCTGCATTATGGGACGCGCTCTGAACACTGTTTATTTTTTTTAATCCATCTCAATTACTTTCAAACAAACAATCAGTAGAGAAAGAACACAAGGAGATGTTTGTCATACGGGGCCTTTTCAAGCTCCTGTGCTGCAGGGTCCACCTGCCCTTAGTCCATCGGATCCAGTTTATTAATTTATTATATTTTAATCCCAGAATGCATCCACATTTATATTTAACCAATCAAGGGATTCAAAGACCTAGTGTTTCTGCATTTTTTGCACTCATAGTGACAAAATTCATTGCATTTTCAGCTGTTCATTGTAAGCTATGCCGTATAGTGTGATTTCCAAATTTGCACGAGATATTTGCACCCTTCCCAGGGTAATCGCAGTGGTGTATTGCTGGGCTCACATCCCCCAAAAAACGTTCCGGTCACGCCGAGGACCATGTTCATAAATCCGCTGATGGCGGCGCATTAACATACTTATGGTGAAATCTGTGACAATGTGCCCTGTTTGCACTCATGATGCATGCATTTGTTCATGCAAACATGCGCGCGTTCACACACACACACACACACACACACACACGCACACACACATATACTCATAGAGGGCAGGGTATCAAAACAGGAGCCATCAGGTTCTGGCCGATCCTCTCAGTTATCGAAAATTCGCAACACGAAGCTCTTTGGTTCATGATGTTTTTGGTGGTGCGTAAATTCAGTCCAGTATTGATGCTTGAGACAATGAAGCAATTTAAGGTTTTTTATTTGTAGTGAAAGTAGACAGTGAGCATGTAAGGTGCCATGAATGTGTGGACACAATCAGATGTAAAACAGGCAATGCATCAAATATGATGAATCATTTAACCCTTAGAGCACTGAAATAAATTCTAAAGCATTGCACGTTTAAATATTTTGAGCTGTTGAAAACCTATCATGTGGCGACTTGTTTAAAAGAGCTCCCTGGGAGCTCTTTTAAACAAGTCGCCACATGATAGGTTTTCAACTGCTTTGGTTTTGATATCTTATATCATTGAGCGACCTTAGTTGCATATAGCGGTCTAAGGGTTAATATATCATCATGTGAACCCAAAATCAGAAACTGAAGTGCATTTAATAAGACTACATCGTCATCCCAGAATCCCACACCTGGCGCACAACTGCAGTCCAGCAGCCAGGGCATCGTTAGTGGCACCGATGTGATAACGGGCTAGCGATTAAGCTGTGGCATCCGATACTCGTGTTGCTCGGATACCTTCCATTCTCCATAGCTCTTAACTATGTAATCAAGCTGGGTGACGCTGATTAGTGACAGCTGCCCAGGACTAAAGCTGGTATATCTGACGAAGTCAGCTCTGTAACGTTAGCAGCATTGGAAATTTTCAGACAATGCCGGGGCCTGGAGAGAGACTGACGCACAGAGGGAGGAGAGAAACTCACTTTATAGGCCTTCATGAGATCCACAGGGTCCACAGCAGTGTGCTCCAGTCCCGCCTGGTTCTGCAGGAGACTCCGCACCGTCTCTTCCATCCTGCAGAGCACATAAACCGGGTCAGAACCACAACAGGACAGAATAAACCAAACTACTAACGTGTGCATCAGTCTACGTACTGTCCCTTAATGGGGAAAATTACTACAGAACCAAACACAAGTTTGTTATTGTTTAGTCAGCCAAGGGTACTTCCAGAAAAAAAAGCCATGTGACATGTGGTGTGAGATCTGGAGAGTATTCTGTTGTAAGAGTGAAAATACCTTTACCTTTTGTCAAACATTTTCCAAGATTTAAAGTGCACTGTAGATGAGTCATATAAATTGCCAAAATATACATTTTTTAAAATTAATCTTGGCCAGTTGTTTCACTGGAAGCATATATTTGGAATATGGCCCCTTCAAAAAAAAAAACATTTTAAAAGGTTAGAAAATTCCTCAGAGATGTACTAGAGAGTTCTGCTTGTGTGGAGCTAAATGAAGTGTCTGACGGCCATTTTTTAAAGCAAAAGTGTGCCCAGTTTTGATCTAAAATGGCATTAGCACTTCCTGACTGTGTTTAGCCTGTGGATTTTGGGGCCCAATATGTTTATACAGCTCTGAGAAATTTTGTGGCCTGGATCTCAAAGCACTGAGGTACCTAAGACCCATTTTCACAGAGCCAAATTAACTGTGTCCCGAGACTCCAGGCATGGGGCGCCCTGATTCAGGAGTCCAGGACCTTTCCGAACCGGTGACAGTTCCGCTAATTCCTCTTTAGCACCACTTCCCTTATTTATCCCTCTGAGGGCTTCGCCTCAGCGCCTCGAGGTGAGAAGAGAGATGTGGAATGAGTTTGTTCCTCTGCAGAGCCCAGCGACATTTGGGGTGTTTTTCCCCTTTTGCAGTCCTCTGCAGGACATGTGTGTCGGACCTAATGTCTGCAGGTCCGAATCTCGAGTGTTTCGCTGTGAGTCTAATTCTCACTGCCAGGACTGAGCGACGTGATCTCGACTGCGCTAAGCTTGTATTAGCGCACGGCGTGGGGCACAGTGTGGTCATGAAGAGTGGCCATTATCCTATAAAGCCATTTTTAGGCATGAGACTCACTGATTGCTTGATTTAGTTCTTACTGAAGCTGCCTTTTAAGTGACGAATTGAATGAATGCAGTTTAGGTGAGGTAGAGACTGTCTCTACACGCTCCAGTACACTGTCCTCATGGACGCAACGCATGTGTCCTCCTGGTGTTTAACAGCAAGCAGTTACTTCGGCTGTTTGATGATGTGCTCTGAGACTACGAGACTTGGAAATGGTCTGTCTCTGAGAGTTTAAGTGCGTGTGTGTGTGTGTGTGTGTGTGTGTGGATATAAATTAGTGCTTGTCTGTGCGTGTATGTGAGTGTGTCGATGTGTATCTCAGTGCTGTGACATTTATACATCACATGAAAGAACTAACTGAGCAAGTGCTGAGAGTTGTTGACACGTAAGTGGGAAAATGGTCTAGAATCTGTACAAGAGGCTTTTATTCAGTTCCTACAGCAGAAGGCCAAACATCGCCAAGTTCATTACATTCTTGTTCAGTTCATTCGTGTTTTCTGTGTTCTTACCTCAGCCGAGGAGGTTATGTTTTTGCCGGCGTTAGTTTCTCTGTCTGTCTGTTTGTGTACAAGATAACTCAAAAAGTAATGAACGGATATCTCTGAAATTTTGTGGGTGGGTTGCTACTACATTGGGAATGGACCCTATTGATTTTGACCTTGATCGGTCAAACAATATGGCTGCCACGGCAGCCATCTTGAAATCCTATGACACGTGATACCTCAAGTTTCTTATGAGTCATGTTCACTCTGAAAGATTTCGATTGTGCTGCCTTGGCGGAGGTTTTCGCTCTCAGAGTGCCTCTAGTTTTATGTGTTACTCACTAATGTAGATCTACTATTGCCACAAAGTCACTGGCATAGGGAATTAGATAAACCAGCAGTCACTGCCCCTGCATGTTTAATTCTTCATTCCTACGCAACTTCCTGTGAACCAGTTCATTATTTCTGACTTAGGAAGTCACTCAACATCCCAGACCCTCCCATAATCCCCCCCTAATCACACTCTCAGGAGGTCCGGTGAGGCTGGAGAGGGAATATGGCATACATCAACCTGCCACAGCTACATCCCATAATTATCCACACTTTACTGGGTCTGGCACATTGGGGCTGCCCTCCCCACATCCTACAGGAGCAGTTTTTCACCTGCTGTAGTACCAGAGCGTAACTTTGCCATAATTTAACACACGGAATTCACCACGGCCAGGTATTTATTACTACTGCGGTCAGGAAAGTTAGGTATTCAATTTTTTCTTAACCTGAAGAATAAATTCAATAACATAAAATGAAAGCCAAGTAAATATACTTATATGGGCTAACTGAGCCAAGACCAAACCGACTAAATCTGGCCATTACTGTGCCATCTTTATAAATCCGCAAATCTGTTCAAGATTTATGAAAGTGCTGTACTAATACATCCAACAAAGCACCTTCAGACAACACAAAAGACGCTTGCGGTCAACTCCTTGTCGCTTCAGTGTATTTATTAATGTGAATTTGTTTTTTGTTTGAAGTTGTGAAATTATGCGCAGAGAGGAGGATGAGAGGTTCAGTAAGCTTGCCATCGTGCGTGAGAGGCGTCCTGGCCAATCAGAGAAGACAACTCCACACCTTTATTTTCCAATCAGCAGCGTCTTTAAAAAAAGTTTTCAATTAATTTCCCCCGCATTTTCACCCGTGATTTATGCGCTGGAACACTGCAAATAGGAACGCCACGGGTAATTACCCCCAAATAATCGCATTCTGACGGTGCACTGATCCCACATTCCAGCAAATATCTGAAGCTGTTTTCCAGCGCAGTTACTGAAGGGGGGAGAGAGCGTTTTGTGTGCATAATGCTATTTCACATTTTTCGCTGTGACATTCAATCAAATGCCAAATCCAATTCTCCTGAAGTTTGAGCAGCGAATACGCTCCGATACACCACGTCCACACAGATTTAATGGCGACTGTACAAGCATTAATTACATTAGCTTTTTTTTAATCAGACAATGAGAGCAATACAGTGTTTGATTCATTCCTCAGCTTCAGTCTGGTTTCACTATGGAACAATACCATGATTCACTCTCTCTGAACATCCCACTCGAAGCCCGGTCTGCATTCAGGACTTCCTCCTCTCACAATGGCGTCGTTCTCTGATTAATCCATTCTGCTCACTTTACAAATGAGTTCCATTCCAGCCGGCGAGGGCTCGGATGTAATTACAGCAAAACGAGAGCAGACCGAACGACTTTGGAGTAAAGACCGCTTCGGAGGTGTGTCTCATATTTACAAAACACAGAGCCCCTCCACAGAATAAATGAAAACATGCCGTGAAATTACGCGTCTCACTTTTAAAGTCCTAATTAGCCTATATGGCGATACGCAGAGAAACATAAGACAAGGGTGCCTCCACCCCGCCACCCGCAACACTTTGAATTTTAACTACGTCTGGGAGTCGGCAGGAAATGTAATTATGTCACCGATCAATTTCAGCCTCAGGTAGCAGCGCCAGACATGCTTGGGTGAGATTAACCCCTCGCCTGCCACGCTTTGATGTGGAGGTGGAAGGGGGTGGGGCGTTCCGTTGTCAAGCATTTTACAAGGTGCCTTTGATTGGTTCAGCTGTAAGACGGCGGGGTGAGGCGGAGCCTGAGTTGACACAGGGTCAATCCTTATGTTGCTGTTTCATGTGTTCGCTAAATTTTCAGAGCAACAGATTGATTCTGTCATTAAGGCCAGCGATATCCTTCTCCGCCAGGCCCAAACTTCTATTCCACTGCATGTTGATGGATGAAAACCAGCCCCTGGGAGGCTGGGGGACAGAGTGGATTGTGTGACAGAGATTTAGAAAGAATGGCTAATGAATCAGTTCACTGAAATTAGGCACTGCAGGTGAAACCCGTTTATTTGTTTGAAGCTTTTTTTTTATATGAACTCTCTGCTAACACCAGTTCAGTGTTTCATTCTCATTGACTCCTGTGAAAATTGTTCGATCACACCAGGGGTAAATCCAGCGCTAAATGTTTGAACTCCTGTGTTTGGAAAAATAACCTGCTGCACTTTCAGACGGACAGGAGAGAGACAGCAGGAGCAGGGAGGCCTCACTAAAGCCTCATCAGTGAGACACGAGCTCATAAACTGGAACAGACTCAGCCCAGACTGTTTACTTAGCTCTGTCCACCCAGGTCCTTCCCTCTCCAACACTGCGAAAAATAAAAAAAAAATATCCATCTGATCAAGCATTTTCATCTTGTATTAAGACTTTAAAAAGTCATTTCTATTACCTTCTGTTTTCCTCAGCAAGATAAAAACACTGCCGAAGAGGTGAGATAGTAAATTTATCTCATTTCTAGATTTGCCAACAGAACAACGAAATTTCACCTCTAAAGCAAATGGGAACTCAAAAATAAACAAAAATTTTCTTCTTTAGTGAAAAAAATTAGGAGATTAAGTCTCAAAATAAAGATTAACCCTTAGAGCGCTAAACGCAGCTATTGTTGCTCAATGATGTAAGATATCAAAATCAAAGCTGTTGAAAACCCATCATGTGGCGACTTGTTTAAAAGAGCTCCCGCATCGGAGCTCTTTTAAACAAGTCGCCACATGATAGGTTTTCAACAGCGCAAGATAACTAAATTTTTTTTTGAATATTTCAGCACTCTGTGGGTTAAAGGACTTGGGAAGACGGACATTTTTCGCCGTGAATAAAGAGGTTAAGGGGAGGGATGTGGGAGAACAGAAGAGTACAAGCCCCCGATATACATGGGTCACTGAGACCCACAAGAGGGGCACGGCGAACTCCAGAGAGTGCAGAACTGCCAAATGGCGAATTTCACCTGCGAGCGAGGAGCACATCGTCCTCTCTTCGAGGCACCCCTCCCATGTCACATGACCCCCATTCTACACCCACACCCCATGGCTAGAGTCCCCCCAACTTCGCCCATGTGTCCGAGATGCAGACTTCTAGAGGAGCGACATCAAACACAAACCCCAATCATCATCTTTAAAGCATTCACTGACAGTTCCTGCACGCTAGTGCTGAGGTAAACTTAATGTATTTCTTACCTGCGTAGGGTTACACAAGGATACCATATTCGGCAAAACAAGAAATTGCTAATTATTGTCAGTGAAGGATACAGAATTTTACAAGTCAGTAAAGGCTACAGTGAGGTCACCCACCCCATCATTGTTAACCATTTCAGCGCCGTGGGCAACTATAGTTGCCCAATGATGTAAGATGTCAAAATCAGACGCTGTTGAAAACCTATCATGTGGCAACTTGTTTAAAAGAGCTCCCGGGAGCTCTTTTAAACAAGTTGCCACATGATAGGTTTTCAACAGCTCAGGATAACTACATTTTCAATTCCTTGAAAATGTATTCAGCGCTCAAAGGGTTAAAACGCTGTTTCAGTTTGATGTCAATGACCATAAATTTTGTTGCAATTTAACAATATAGTACTACTAACCGTAACCAATGAGGATTTGCCCGATTTATGGTTATAAAAGCTACATCTCAAGTCTTTGGACAAATTTGAGCTTTCATTCCAGACTGTCGAGGTATTTTCCTGAGCGATCGTGTACGCTGGCGTGAAACTGCTCCCGAAGAGTGTAGGGCCTGGAGTAGGCCAAGGCTGAGTAAACCGGAGGAACGCTCGGACGGAGTGTAATCAAGTTATACAGCAGGAAGTGGGTTCCCACAGAGAGTGTACAGATGCTAGAGGGACTCGGAGAGGAACTGCAGTCATTACAGAACTACGGTGCCCTGTTGTGCTTGTATTTGCCCACAGACCAAGCCAGGAGCTGGATCCCACTGTACACTTGCCTCTGCTATTATGGAGAAAATGTTTAGTTGAGACGCAATACCATCAGGCACCAATTTACATCAACTTAAGGCAGAACTTCCATTATACTCAACAGAATGGCATGCGGTCACTCAAGACATGTAAACATCTTTCACTGCTGAAAAACAACAGGCCAATCTTGCCTCATACAACTAATCACACGTCACTGGAACTGCCGAGATGACCGATTGCGTCATCTGACCGCGGAGTGCTCGCAGATCGCGGGCGAAGCGTTGATATTTGCATCTGAAAAGCCCGTTAGCCGGAGCGCTAGTGATGATCTGCCCGCTCACTGCTTAAACTGTTCAGTTACACTTACATTCCTGCCGGCCTCATCTCCGCACCCCCATCAATCACACACCTCCCCGTCAGAATATAAACCCCAGGGGGGGTGAGGGGGTGGCACCGGACGGGAATAATGGGTCACTTATGTCTTGGGATTCAGGGTCACGCGGACCCCCTACACGTGACTGTCACCTGACGAAATGAATATTATTTTTTTGCCCTGAATAGGCTGTGAGTAACATTATTTCCTGCCCTTACTCACTCCCCTAGTCTCCCTCTCACCTCGCACTGTTCGAGTGCACAATAGCCCATGCTACCAATAGCTTTGGCGAGTTTTAAGCCCTTAATCCTATTAAAAGTTTCTTATTTTTTCTCTCTCCCCTCTTAAATGTCCAACTGAGAACACGGTCTTCCCTCTCTAATGGCGAAGACAAGAGTTCCCAAAGGCTATTTCCAAAATGCTCTGTTCCAGCCCCATGAAACACATCCAGGTCTGTTTCAAGTCACCTGCCTTTTGAAAGTGTCGTAAAAAACCCCAGGGTGGACCGCCATGCTTGTTAGCTCTGTGCTATCATTAGAGAGTTTTTAAGAGGGTCTCTAATGGGGTTTCTGGCTGAACTTTGATCTCTGCTACCAGGGGAGACGCCTGGGAGATAGACAGTGAGCAATGGACCATGTGGGACATGTGACTGAAGCTCCATCCAGAACAAAACTGATTGATCCATTCTGATTTTTAACAATGATGTTCAAAAATTAGAAACGGGCACAGGTTGCTTGCATGGATACAAATGTGAATGTGATGGCAAATTAATTCTGCAGTGTGGACGGTGTTAATGTTCTAATCTGGCACTTTTGATCCGGAGGATTGACGGCATTGAATGCGTGAGGTACGAGTTCAGCCGCAAAGGCTCATGGGTAACCGAGGAGGCGTCTCACTCCAATGCGATGGTCACCAAGGCTGCTCTAATTTCCCCCACACCTGAAACTGTGAGAATTTGTTGTCTGCAGATTTACATCAGTCTCACAAACCCCCCGTCTCTGCCTCAACCAGAGTCTTGAGATCTGATTATGAGCCCTGTTTATTCAAAAGATCTCAGGGTCTGAGCAGTGATCCAGGATCAGTTTGGTCATCTCTGCCCACAATGGATGTGGTGAAGGGGTGGGCTGAGACAACTGGCCTCAGATCAGTGCGAGGGCCTTTAAGGTGCTACTCCAACCACCTGTGTGAGAAAACTCCATTCTCTCCACCTTTCAGATCTGGGACGTTCCATGTTGTCTGAACAGCGCCTGACGAAAACCCTGAATCTGTTGTTCGAAGACACCGGTCTCCACAGGCAAGAATATCTGTAGGCGTGTGTGTGTTTGTATTGTATGAGAGCGCTTACGTGTGTGCGTTTGTGTGTTCATCCTCTCACCTGGAGAGTAAACAACTCTAGTCAACATCCTCATCCAAAGTTTCACTGGAAATTACTCCAGAATGTTCCACTGCAAGTGGCTACAGTCAGTGACAGCGGTCATCAGAGCCAGGTCAGGCTCCAAAATACGTGAATGACTGGTCTCGTTTCACAGAACGCCAGTAATCTGACCTGTGTTACAGCATATGAAAAAGACTATAAGGAGTCCGTTAAATCCACAATGGCGGATTATTCAGGAGCCGCAATGAATATCGGAGCAGTCTGCAGTCCCTCAGGTTTTTAATTAGCGCTCCTTTCGTTTCCTTAACGCACATAAACCAGGCATATCCTCTGCCACCACTTCAAGCCCAGGAGTCCACTCATCCGCTGAGCGGAATCGACTAAACAGAGGAACACGGTTCTCCTCGACATGGAGTCTTATTTTTCCATTGTTTTTGGCGTAAAAAGGCTACGTTGCTCCAAGTGACTTCACCATTCAGGAATTTGAGGTACTTGGTAACAGGGGAGACAGTGAGGGGAATGTTTCAGTGAAATCATTATGAGTTACACTATTTTTTTTACTTATTAATTAAAGACAGTCTTTTCCTTCAAAGGGTCAGTGTCGTGAGGGCGATCAGTCAATCACATACCCAATGTCCCCATTCAGTCCTAAAGCGTAAAAACACGCTTTTTCATAAAACCATACTGTTCACCAGAATAAAAAGCGTGCCTATCTCCACAGTCCAGAGCCATTTCATTAAATTCATTCCATTTCTGTAGAACAGGAGCACTGATATACCCCAAGAGAACACAGTATTTGCCTATGCACAAAGTAAATTCCGCAATGAAGAGTCGCAGTCGCTGTGCAAATACATGCAGAAATATAACATTCAGAAAAGCAGGATCACAAGATGATAAAAACGGAAAATCCTTTCATTTCAAACTAAGCCTCTTCAGATGAACAGAAACACTTCACCCTTAAGCAATCACTTCAGATCAAATGAAGAGCTCCTTTATCAACAGACTCACAGCGTTGGGGAACGAAGTGTAAAGATATTAGTTTCAACTCAGAAACTAATATTTGCCGTATACTGGGACCAAAATTAGCACCAGCTACCAGCCAAATGGTGGCAAAATACCAAGCGGCTTGTAGACTTTCTGCACTCTGAAGCCAAAAAACAATGCTTATCTATAAAATGGAAGGCAAAATTTGAACCTTCAATAACTTTTTTTTTTTTTTTAGGACCCTGGCAATAAACCTTATGAGGGCATAGTTAGTACAGATAGTTGAAGAATAGAAATAGATGAATTTTGTGGCTTTGTGTTATTTATTTAGCTGTCTAGAAACTGTTTGATGACCGGTGGGGCAGATTCAAAGGGATTTTAAACGAGCCGCTTTTGAAAGAAGAGACATAGCTGTGACAGCAGGGAGCTTCGCTCACTCCACAGCCATCTTAAATTAACCTCAATTAACTCTCCAGCTGCTGTACCAGGAAGCTCTTTAAATCAGCCCAATTATGCAGTTTGAAGCAACACGGGGACAGGGAATTCTGACGTACAAAGACAACCCTGAGCCCGCAAATGCCTGACCTGCCACAGGTCAAATGTGCTTAACCACAGCATAAGCCACAACCTTTAGCACAGTCGCACAGCACGCGGCACTTCTGTAGAGCCGGGCCTGTTATTGAATGCTAGGGCACGTGCCTGCTGATCGCACGTATATCCTATCCGACAAAACGTCTGTTTAAGCAGTGAACCAGATCAGCGAAAGCCTGAATTACTCAGTGTCTTTATAAAGAAAACTGGCATTTAGATCTGCTTAAACACAGGCTAACACAACCCATTCACGCAACTGGGCGTTTATCAAAAAATTCACGCCAAGTACCTTGTTCATGAGTGCAGTTACAGTTCCCAAACAAACGCACCATATTATTGTGAAATCTCTTTAGGGAAGGTAAGTACATTTTCTGACTTTTTCCCTTTTTGCTTTACGATATACAGCAGTGAGTAGATATGGACCCAACACTTGAGCTGTAATAAGGAGTTTGTTAAACCCATCATCACAATCAATATCCTATTAACAATATCTAATAACGCCTTAGTTGGGGCAAAGTTAAATGCAGTAACACTCAAACACACACTCAAACGCACACATACTGTACACTCTAATGCACACACACACACACACACTCTGCAAACAGAAACGGATGCCATCCCTGTGATAATGTAGCGTTGTCTGAGAGCAAGACCATACCACTTGCACAAATCCTCCTTTTTGATGGCCACCGCAAAAAGGCAACTAGGCCTGCCTGCTGCTCTCACTACAGTCACTTACAAATTTAGGAATCAGTTCTCATTAAGAGATGAACAGAGAGAGAGAAGAGCTAGAAGGAAAGGAAGGGAGGATAAGAGGGCAGCTCAGTACCTGCACACGGCTTCTCTCATTTTCCACTCAAATCAGGACGTCCCCTACACATGGTGTCCAGCAGGCTGGGTGTCTGCGCTGGGCCCCTGGCACTAGGGGCCCCTGGTCTGAGACTGGCCAGCAGTGTGGGGCTCACACAGGGGTGTCCCATGGGGCTTCAGACCCTCTCATCCACCTCAGCTCAAACCAGCCACCTGGACTGAACGGTGTTCCCTCTCTCCTGGAGTGCAGGTCCATTATGGAACGAGCCGCTATCCCCTTCCACCTCTCGCTTTCTTTTTCTTCCGCGCTCCCTCTTTCTCTTCTGGTCCCCTTCTCTTTACCCCATCTCTGTCTCTACTCTAAATCCTGCTCTCTCTCCATTTCCCTCTCCCCTCCTCTTCTCTCACTCATCTCTTCAAAGACCCGTTACCTTTTAGCGTTTGCTCAAACCTGCAGCTTTCACCTTTCACCTTCTTTGCTGGCGTCTTTTTACATGTTTCTCTCCGTCTCTCTCTCTCTCTCTCTCTCTCTCTCCCTCTGTCTCCCTCTCACAGTGGGACACAAACTTACACTAATCCCACAGTTTTATGACACACACTGCTGAGTCTCCAGGGCTGCCCTCAACTATACACAGGTCACATGACCCTGAGGGAGAGGGGGTGACTCCTCCTTTTCAAATGGGCTGGCAGAGGAGGGAGGGAGAAAGAAAAATGGTGAATGTGTGTGTGAGTGCGTGTGTGGGCATGTGTGGTGTGTGTGTGCGTGCATGTACGAGTGTGTGAGTTTGTGTGTATGCACGTGTCAGTGTGTGTGTATTTCTGTGTACATTTCCACGTGTGTTTCAGCCTGTATCTGTGTGTGTGCTCCAGGCGTATGCATAGAGATCATCCGCCTGTATCTGAGAGTAATATTTATGTGCCTTTTCTGTGTGTGCAAGATCTCAATAACAAACAAAAATTTTACACCAAAAGCTCTAATATGGCTGTTGATATAAACTTTGTTGGTGCGAACAAACACTTTCTCGGGTCTGTACAGATGTGGGCTCTCTAATAAAAGGGGGCGGTGCCCCAGAGGCACCAGTTGCAGGCCCCCCTGAGATGACAGAGCTGTCACCATGGCGATGGAGTTGCACAGTGGCACCTGGAGCTCCTAATTAAACCGATTGCCCAGATGTTCACCTCTGCTCCGGTGATAATAGGAGAATCATTAAACGAATGCGCGACACACACATTTGGCCTGATACATACATCCACACACGAAGGCACGCACACACACACACACACACACATACACACATACTCACATGCACGCGCACACACAAGCACACACACACACACACACACACACACACACACGAATGCACAAACACTCGCTCTCGCACACATGCATGCACACACACATTCAGACAAATGTGCACACACACAAACACATACATGCACGCGTGCACACACACGCAAACACACAAACACACACACACACTCACTCTCACACACATGCACGCACACATACTGCCCAGGCACACACACACACACAGGCACGCATGCACAAACACATGCATTCGTGCGCTTGCGCATACATGCACACGCGCACACGCACACACATGCACACGCACATAAACACGCCTGCGTGCACACACACTCCTATGTTGACACACCCTGGCACATCATACAGTCATTATGGAGAGAGCAGTTGGTGAGGAAGCAGTTGAGTTGGCGGTACTGTGCAGCGATACTTTATGAAGATTTATGACGAAACGGCACGGCCACATGCACTACTGCAGAGAGCACCCTCCCCCTCCTCTTCACATGCACTCCTGCAGGGGGCACCCTCCCCCTCTTCTCCACATGCTAACGTCTTCACTGTGGGCCGTTCGGCAGAATTGCCCCTCTCCCTGCGTCCCATCCAGTCTAGACGTCAAACGTGATTCCGCTAAGCCTGCTAACGCCACAGAGCGATCATGGACACCCTGTGTGCCGTCCTCTGGTCCAGCTCCTCAGACATGAGGCCCGTCTCTTTGTCACGGCAAAATCTTCTGAGGATCGTTGGCATCTCGCTTGCATAGCAGTAAGGAGGGTGGGATTGGAAGCTTGAGGCCTGTTCAATTCCTACAATAATGAGCAGCCGTTCTGTGCTCTTCTGCTGAGCTGTGTGTGTGTGTGTGTGTGTGTTTGTGTGTGTGTGTGTGTGTGTTTGTTTGTTTGTGTGTGTGTGTGTGTGTGTGTAGTTTCCCACCTGCACCAGGCCCATCAGGGCACCTGTGGGGTAACCTGTGACATCACCAGCACCAGAGCAGCTGCAGCTAATCACTTTAGCCACTCAGCGCCGCTTTAGTTACCCTGTCGCTGGTTGTGAGCTAGTTTTCGATTTTACACCTTCCAACCCTCAACAACACGTTTCACACGTTTAAACACTGCTGTCCCCCTGGGCCACTCTGAGTTACAGGAACCCATCTTCACAGTATAAGCTGCGAGTTAATGGCGCATTGCTCTAAATACCGCTAGCGCATGGTAAAACGCATCTTGGTCATTTCACAATACACAGTCCAAGCAAAAAGTCTAGCGCAAGCTTCAAAAGGGATGGGCTATGCGGGGGTGGGTGGGGGGCCAGTCAGTTTTGGAAAAAGCATACAAGATGCAGGAGTATTATTTAAGTGCATTTGGGTATTTTATGTATGTGTCACTAACAACTCTAAGCCAGTGCACTCAATTTATGTAAGCAATGGTAAGCGAGGAAGCCATTTCAAACATGGCCAAGGTCGGGATTGAGAATAAAAGCCATTTGGCATCAGTCTTTCAGACGTCCTTCTATTTTCTCCGAACATCGCCGCTCATATGAGCTGAAATGCCCTGAAAATGCCTCTGCCTTAAAAAAGGGAAAGTTTTTAAAAATGTTTTCCTGGTGCAGGACAAAGGTCGTCCGCGGCGAGGCTGAACTTAGAACCTGCAGCCACAGCGCAGGGACACGACGACAGGACCCCGCGGGGAAAGAGAGAGACATCTCCCGGCACGTGGAGGGCACCCGTAAACGTGCCTTTGATGCAGAATGGTTTCGCCTCATATCTTTCCCACAAAAAATTATGAGCTTCACAAAGGGCCCTCACTCAAAAAAAAAGGCCTTTGAATTTTGAGGCCTGACCTCACCAAACTGAAAATAAAATGCCCAGCATCTCAATTCACACAAGCACATCAGCATGTTTATTTATCAAATCCCATCACTCATCTTTGGTTCCACATGTCCCAGCATGCACCAGTCTCTCGCTCCAGAGGGGAGCAGCTTTGCTGAATGAGAGAGGGGTGACAGGTGTCAGTCCATTGAATTACTGTGTTTTTGAAACTGCTGCAGAACATCGCTCTAAAGCTTGCATTCGATTGCATTACAGTGCCTGTTATTTAAGAGAGCAACAGAGCTTTCAATATTTCTTTTCTTTTGTCTTTTTTACACATATGATATTCCCTGTTACGCATTCATTTGGCTCTTTCGAGAGTGGGGATTAACATTTAAAACAATCCAATAAATAGAAATCTTCAATGCTTCATGTTCTAAGCTGGTGATAAAAAAAGTTTCAAAGCTGCAGATAGTGAGACAGCTCTTACAAACAAACAGAAGCAATAGCGCTGTAGGTATTGCTAAACTCATATTACCCCTTTTGTTTCAGCAGAAAATAACTCTCTCATTTCAATCTGAGTGACAACATGTTTCTAAAAAATCACGCCTGTAACAGATATTTCATTCCTTGTTTTTGTTTTGTCTGTGTAGTTGGCTGTCTGGTGCAGCTTCTACATCTTTAGGTAAAGCCACTCTCAACTGAACAAATTCTTGTGAGAAATAATAAAAAACAGAAATGACTAAATTTTCGGAGAACTGTTGCATCAGTCCTTTCTAAGGGAAACATTCCGCAAGATTTTATTCGCTGGCCCACTTTAAAAAGTTCAGAGCAGAAGAAAATGAACATAGAGTGTGCTGTTTTCATGCAAGCCAAAGTTAAAGTTGACTCACAGTAGAAGTAGTAATAGTGGAACTAAATAAGCTTCAGTGCCCTTGTAGGGGGTAAAAGTAACTGTTTTGTGTGTGTGATATTTAGGGTCACACGCATATTTGTTATGTACACCACTCTTGGTTTTGAGCAATGTCATTAATCCAAAATGGCTGCCCTCCCCACAGGAATGTGAGCCCCTAACACACACAGGAGGAAAACAGGAACAGCACAGTAATGCTGTTCAGTTTGAGTCTGTGTGTGACTCTTTTCCAGCTGGATAGCTGTAGAGGCCCAGTTTGAGGTGTAAAATATCAGTTTTATTGAATGAAGGTGTAATTTTACCTAATTTAACTGTGAGTTAGTTGAACGGCAGCACATGCCAGCACTGGGCTTGAAATGAATGCACAGTCATTAATGAAAGCCTGAAAGCAGCCTCAGTCATGCAGAGCAGAAGTGATGTTTTTACAGGTACATCTGCAGTTTGGCATGGAAGCACATGGTCTAATCATCTCTGGTTTCATTTACAGTTATGTGCAAGTGTTATTATCCGTGCAACACAGAATGGACGGGAGTCACACTGTTTTCCAGTCCTCCATCTGTGCGTCCGTCAAACACCGTCCGTTAAAAATATATTGTTTTGCTCACTGAAGAAGTGGAATGATTTTCACCAAATCAAACATGGTATCTCCCCACAGACCGTCACTGAAGTGATTAGGTTTGGTGTTTATTGGGTCAAAGGTCAAGGTCATATATGATCAATTAGTTGTATATTAAGGGTTTGAACGATCAACATTAAGGGCGTATGAGGCTATGTTGGGCATAGCAATCAATGCTTTGCATTTAGTTGTCCCTTGTTCATCCAGGCACAGGATTTCAATTTTTTAATCATTAAATACAGTGAGAAATGGAAGCGTAATATTTCATTAAAATGTCAAAATGAGGAAAGAGCTAGGAGGTAGGCATTTCTTTGGGGTTCGTAGTTCTGATTTTCTACTTTTAGTATTATTTTCAGGAAAAAAACTGCACAGATTCTCAGGCCTAAAACCACAGCAGTCAGTAGTTGCGACAGTTCTGAATGCAGAGCTTTTATCAAGACCATTCCTCAAGTAGTTTCTTTCACTTATTATAGCAACAAAAGTGCACCAAAGAAAAAATCATGGCATGAGAGTCAGTCACAAAGAGGCTTTGAATTGCAATCAAATTACGGGTCCAATTTGAAAGTGACAATGAGTGCACTCTCACGCTGAGCATGAGAATCTCTCCACTTAATGTCACGGCCGGCTGAACACATACGGCCAGTATTCGCCTCTCGAAGCTCCTGCAGTCGATAAGCTGACAGGGCCATTAATTGACAATCGCGTGCGTGTTATGCAAAATACAGAGGGAGGAGAATGGAAAAGGTGGAGATAAGTAGTGAGCACAGGAAAATGAAGTGAGTCCTGGTGATGGCTGGCCGGTCACAGAACATTCCGGAAGCTCTGATATGGGCGCCAGGAGGGCCTGACAATAAAGGGAAATGTCCCGCGACGAAGTCGTTTAACGCCGTGTGTATGACAATGAACAGGAGCGAACCACACGCATTACTTACACTACACACAAGAGCCAAGGGACCGTTAGCATATCCAACAATTCATACAGAAATGTGATTCTATTCGACTCCAAACATTCGGATAAATTTGCAATGTAATATCCTGAACAGCTGAACCAAGAGACACAAAAACCAGATTTCGACTCGTCACTCATCACGTGTGAAGGGTTTCCTGACAAAGAGAGACATACCCCATATCCACCTATGGGATATGTCTCGTTTTGCCCTAAAACCCTTCAAACAAAGACGGTAAGGAGTTACCTTCAGCAGTGAGACAATCTCTCCAGCAGGCTAACGGCACACCTGCTTTACTCCTGAACGAGGTGTGGGAGGGAGATTGACTGCATTGTTATTTATGGAGAGACATTACAGATAAAGCTCAGATATTCATGAAGTAAAACATAAAAACTCTGCATTAAAGTTAGCAGGCTTTGCACATTTGGAAGACCGCACACCATTGCTCCACATCTGGACCTGATGCTTAGTGGGAGTAACTGAGTGTCTCCGACTGGTTTGGACACAACAGGACACCGTACACGCCCTCTGTCCCTGAGCTCAGGGGACGTGACAAAGCATCCCGCCATCAGACAGAGCAGCAGGATCAGTGAGCTCGCTGCGAGGCCTCGGCCCGTGAGCCATGTGTACCCAGACCTGCATATGCCATCTGCTCACGGAACACGCGTCTCACTGCCGCTTCTCTCTCAGACGTACCACTACTTTCAGTTTTTTTTCACGTTTGTGTCCTGCTAATAGAAATGATGTGGCCACAAACTCTGACCCTTTTCTCATGTTGTGACAGGTTAAAGGCATTATAGAGATCACAGCTCAGCTGAGAGGACCGTCAGGTATGTGCACCGTCTATGTAACGTCAGTAATTTATCTGCGATAGAGAGAACAGGCTTAGCCCAGACTACAGTATATCCCCACGATGGGTCTCAAACAGAGCTAAGCGGCTTTATGTAATCGCTCCTAAACTGGCTCCAATGAGACGGAACAACACAGACTGTCTAAACCGCATAATAACATTCTTGGCCACGACCAGGAAACACAGTTTGGCTATTTGTGGTTCATATGTGCCAGCATTCCAATATGTCGCCCCATAAGACTGAAACAGTGAAGAACAGTAAGAACATAAGGGCTGTTCCCTTCCGTCATGCGGTTCTTCACTGTTCCAAACTTCAGGCCCAGCACATTAAACTGTGACAAATACCAAGCACAGACTGTGAGAAATTCAAATCCGCAGGCTATTTAGTTGCAGCATTGACATGAATGTGTTTGCTCTGCTGATATTCTTCTTCTGTGGTGTCACCGCTTTCTCACGTGCAGCGGAATATTCTGGCTGCCATTACGCAGGTGAGGGAGAGGGATCTGAGGGGCTGTTCACCTGGAGAAGTGCTGCTGCAGGGAGAGCATCTGCACACGGCTCAGCTCCGACTCCTGCGCCACCTCCTGCAGACGCTGCTCACTCCGCAGTCTCAGTCCCCGCTCTTCCTCCAGCTCCGACATCAGCTTCTCTCGCTGTGGGAGCTGTTGGGAGCATTACACATTACAGGAGAGAGAGCATTACAGGGGAGGAGTGGTTACAGGGGGAGAGAGAGGGGAGAGAGAGGAACATTACAGGAGAGAGAGAGGAGCATTACAGGGGAGAGAGGAGCATTACAGGGGGAGAGAGAGGAGCATTACAGGGGAGAGAGGGCATTACAGGGGAGAGAGAGGAACATTACAGGGGAGAGAGAGGAACATTACAGGAGAGAGAGAGAAGCATTATGGGGAGAGAGAGGAACATTACAGGAGAGAGAGAGGAGCATTACAGGGGAGAGAGGAGCATTACAGGGGGAGAGGGGAGAGGAGAGAGGAGCATTACAGGGGAGAGGAGCATTACAGGAGAGAGAGGAGCATTACAGGGAGAGAGAGGAACATTACAGGAGAGAGAGAGGAGCATTAGGAGAGAGAGAGGGCATTACAGGAGAGAGAGAGGAACATTACAGAGAGAGAGGAGCATTACAGGAGAGAGAAGCATTATGGGGAGAGAGAGGAACATTACAGGAGAGAGAGAGGAGCATTACAGGGGAGAGAGAGGCATTACAGGAGGAGAGAGAGAAGCATTACAGGGGAGAGAGAGGAGCATTACAGGAGGGAGAGAGGAGCATTACAGGGGAGAGAGAGAGGAGCATTACAGGGGAGAGAGAGGAGCATTACAGAGGAGAGAGAGGAGCATTACAGAGGAGAGAGAGGAGCATTACAGAAGAGAGAGAGGGAGCATTACAGAAGAGAGAGAGGAGCATTACAGGGGAGAGAGAGGGAGAGAGAGAAGGAGCATTACAGGAGAGAGAGAGGAGCATTACGAGAGAGAGAGTGGCATTACAGGGGAGAGAGAGGAACATTACAGGAGAGAGAGGAACATTACAGGAGAGAGAGAGGAGAGGGAGAGAGAGGAGCATTACAGGGGAGAGAGGAGCATTACAGGGGAGAGAGAGAGGAGCATTACAGGGGAGAGAGAGGAGCATTACAGGGGAGAGAGGGCATTACAGGGGAGAGAGAGAGGAGCATTACAGGGGAGAGAGAGGAACATTACAGGAGAGAGAGAGGAGCATTACAGGAGAGAGAGCATTACAGGGGAGAGAGAGGCATTACAGGAGAGAGAGGAGAGAGAGAGGAGCATTACAGGGGAGAGAGGAGCATTACAGGGGAGAGAGAGGAGCATTACAGGGGAGAGAGAGAGGCATTACAGGGGAGAGAGGAGCATTACAGGGGGAGAGAGGAGCATTACAGGAGAGAGAGAGAGGAGCATTACAGGAGAGAGAGGAGCATTACAGGTGAGCCATGGCATTACAGGGGAGAGAGAGAGGGCATTACAGGGGGGGAGAGGGGGGGGGGGGGATACAGCCTTACAGGAGAGGTTATGGAGAGGGAGGTGTTACAGGAGAGGTTATGGAGAGGGAGGTGTTACGTGGCTGGTACAGCATTACAGCAGAACCTTAGAGGTCATACAGGAGTGTCACATGACCGACACAGCTCTACAATACAGCTTATAGAGAGGGAGGAGTTACAGGTGGCTTTAAAACAGGGAATGCAAGGAGGGTGTAACAGAATGGTGTTACCAAGCGAAGGGAGGAAATATGTGGCATTACAGGCTTAAATTATATGACACAGAAATACAGGCATTACATGTGTGGTACAATCTTAAACACTACATTTCAGATACCCCAGGAACTTGTTTTTCACCTATCTGATTGCCTCCCACTTTATTTTTCTTTAATTGCTTACAATCTCTTCACCACAATCAAAGTGATTTTAATTGCAGAAGGCAGCTTACCACTACAGTATCATCAGCAATGAGATTTATGCAGATAGCCAGTTCAAATGTAAAATTAGACAATCATTAATCATAATCAAAAAGTGTTTCAGGATAATTACTGGAGGAAAGGTCACCTCTCAGACCTTCTCTGCTTCCTGGCCACGGTTCACGGGAGAGGTGACCGGATTGGGTCAGCTTTCCTATCCCTACTGAGCCAGAGGGGTTTGTGGTGGCAGTTTTGGCACGAGAAATGACCTACATTTCATGAACTGCAAGGGAAACTGTTTTAAACTCAAACCGCAGCAGTACCAGCGGTTATAATTCTCACCGACTGATTGATTTTGAGCGCTCAGTTCCTGACTGTGGGCCAAGGCACAAAATATGAATAGGACACCTGCTTGGCATCAATGCAAAGGCTGATAAGATGCAAATTAAGTAATGCAGTTAAATAGTTCACCCAAAGCACTCAACACAACAGGGCGGTTTATGGTGTATGACATGCAACAGAAGCCAGACTCCATCTTTCAATAACATGAAGCCTCGAAAATGTCAGATCAGAAAAAAGAGAGTTAAGGGTTGTGGATCATTAAAAACGATGGAAACCTTCCTGGTTGCCTGGGAACGGTGACTATATTCAGAGGACAGCTCAAGAAGGACAGTGACTTATTGAATCCAGGCAAATTTCATTGTTTCTGTGAATTTCCACTTCACCCCTCAACCTCTCCTACAGCCAATCAGAACTGGACGCAGAATAGGTCATCAGTTCCCCACAGAACCTCTCCAAAGCACTGTGCAAAAGGGTAACCTCAAACTACAACAGTACAAACAAACTTCATTACCCAGAGATCCACAGTGCCGAGAGAATTTCAAATTCAACTCAGTGAGAGGCCGACTGGATCATTGAAGTAGAGTAGAGTGACTCTTGTTTCCATTCGCTCTTGCAATCAACTACTGAACAGAAATAAAGGCTCGCATCCTGTAGATCTCCAGTGGAAACAGCCCCAACGGTACTTTCCAGAAAATTCTGACACTGTGACCTACTAAAAGAGCGAGTGCGTTTTCAGAGGCTCACTGTTTGCTGAAAATAGCTCAACATAGACGAAAGCTAATCTATGAATTTACCATTTATCAAAGCCGGCCATCTTGTTTTAGCCATGATGAAATACCTGTAAAAAATGTGCATCATTACTGAATTAGCAAATGAATGTTTGAACCTCTAATTCTGCCCTATTTTGACCACCTGTAACAATTTCCCCAAATGTTTCCTTATGAAGCCAATCCATCATTATGGAGACTCAATCCCTGTCAGTTCCACATTCACTATCGGAGTTGGCCCAACAATACTACAGTAGGGACGGACGCAGTGAGACATCACCCATGCTCTATAAAATGGTCTCTGTTATGGAATCATATCCTCAGAATTCGATGCAAAACTTGAACTCTTCAAGCGCTTGGCTTTTCTCAGCTTATCACAGCAGAAAATGCATTGAAGCCATGTGACCATTTACCTTGCTTCCCCTAGAATACAGGGCCAGATTAAGAGCTCTGAAACAGGTTGCATCCTGCCATAATTAACGATGCAAAGGAGACCTCCGAATAATTTAAACAGCAATCCAGCATACACAGGGGAAATGTGCTAATCTGTAATTAGCCTGTTGTAATTATAATATGTAAACGAGGGTGACGAGCTGAAATCGCGTTGCGATGGTGGGGGGGGTTCTATGTGAACACGTCCTCCGGTTTAAGATGCTCATGCAGTCCCTGAGCTCTGTGTGAGTCTAACAGGACAGACTCTAGTACAGGCCACATTTACTTCATTTAATTTGCAGACTCGTGAAAGGTCTTTGGACAAAAAAAAAAAAAAGGCAAAAGCGAAGTTAAACAGATACTGACAAACAAATATACTGTTACCTACATTGTAATATAGTAATTACACATGTATTACTGCTGGTAGGACTTGCATGGTAATAATAATAATAATAATTAAGTATTATTATTATTATTATTATTATGACACAACTAGTAAAATGGCTAATTACAGTACACAAAGCATTTACAAAGTATGACTACACAGAATCCAGCAGAAAACTTCCAGACTTTTCTTGCCTGAACTTTAGCGCTGTCTTCCTATTAAACTGAGAGAGACAATTATCTGAAATGCTCTTTCTCCTGAGGCCCTCGGTCCCCCCACCCCCAGCCAACACTCCCCCCCTCCCCCACACACAGGAGCGCGTCAATCACAGCCGTCCACTCCTCACACAGACATCCCATTACCCCTGCTTTTATCGCGCTGATCGCTGTGACAGCTCGTCACTCAGGCTGACCACAGCTCGTCGGGGGGAACATGCCCGCTGGACCTTGTTCCTTTTTATTTCGCCGTGACCCCGCCACCCCAGCTAGCACAAAGCTAACAGGCCGATACATACATTTCTGCACAGACAAAATTACGCAGGTATACTCTGTTCTCGGAAAGTGCCGGAGAAAAAGCTTCAACACACAGGAGGGTCTGTACAGTCTAGAAGTCTGAGCCGAGGAGTACGGTTACTCCCAGCCTCCCAGGGGCCTCGGGTCCGTCACGGCTCATCTGACTATGGCTCCATTAGCTCCTGCATTACCCCGGGGGTCGCCATGGTACCAGCTGTCAGTCAAAGGCACAGCTCACTTCCCATCAGTGTGGGCGTACAGTGAGGCCAGTATGGTGTGCAGCCATTGCAGACTCACAGCGCTGGGGCCATTTATTCAGTTCTCCTTACAGTGGGGCAGATGGAGACGCAGTCGCTCCGCATTGAATGAGGAAGCAAAGATGGTGCCGGAAAATAATCTCCAACAACACTGATTTGAGAATGAAAGTCAAACTAATCTCTAGTGGTTGTATTTTGATACAGTGGCACAGTGGCGCGAAAGTTGTGGGTTTGAATTCGGCCTGGGGCTTTTCTGTGTGGAGTTTGCATGTTCTCCCCGTGTTCACACTGGTTTCCTGTCGGTACTCTGAATCCTCTCACAGTCCAAAGACATGAATGTCAAGTTAATTGGAGACTCTAAATTGCCATGGGTATGAGTGTGAGAGTGAATGGTGTGTGAATGGTGTGTGCGCCCCGCAACAGATTGGTGTGTCCCAGTCTTTTGCCCAGAGTCAGCTGGGATAGGCTACAGCTCTCCTACAGCCCTATGGAGGAAGAAGCAGGATTGATAATGGATTGAATTTAATGGAATGATTTATTTTGAGAGAAACGCAATCAATTCCTGCAGCAAGTTTTTCACATGAGCACCTCCCCTCCCATTTCATGCCACCCTACATTTGAGAGAAACTCATTTGAGAGAAAATCAAAATTGTTTGCACTGAAAAGTAATTTTGTAAGAGCAATTTTGAGACTAATTCACCACAGATGTCTACACAAGGAATAAATGCCCACACAACTCAAAAATATCTACATGCGTTACTGGTGCTGGCAGAACTTAAAATTAATCTGATGCTTGATATACAGATAGATGACAAATCAACGGGGAAAAGATTTGAATAAATGTGTGGACAAATATAACTAATGCTAACATTTCTGCTCATTTTTCTGGCACAGTTAGGGTACAATCATCCCCTTGAAGGCAGAAGGTCACAGCAAATCTCTGCAGTTATTCTGTGTGAATCACCTTTATATCCTATGATAAAGTATTCCTACTATAATGGGAGTGGAGTCTTCCAGGGTTACAATGGCCCAAACCCCACAGGTCACAAGGGGTCACTGAATGGTTTTATGAGTGTGAAAATGATCCTAAGCAAACGCCACCACCTTCACAGTCATCAGATCTAAAACCAAAAACAGATATGGGAGAATTTGGAAAAATGTGTTAAACGGCGCTCTCTGTCACCATCACCAAAACAACAAATGAGGGAATATCTCGAAGAGGAAAGATATTCCAACCCTTCAGTACAGTTTTACTCTCGTACACTGCATGCCAAGGCGTGTTTAAGCTGATCTGGCGGCTGGGGGAGGCCAAATAGCTCGCAAAGACTGTTTATGTCGATTTTTTCTATAATTTGTCACTCAGATGTGCATCTCAGAGCCAACTTCTACACTGGAAGCAGCAATAAAATTCCACATCAGTTAAACTGACTGCGAATTCATCGCAGCGGTACTTCTGAAAGGACAAACAGCTGAAAAGTGTGTCGTTTAAGGACACGTAGCTCGCAGTCAGGGCTGGAGCATTTTCAGGTTTGTGCTAATGAAACTATATTTCACCGGCTATCTCTGTCAGTCACTCCACAGCACGGCAGCACTCAGGCTAGCACTCAGGCAGTGCAGCCATTAGAAAACCACAGACCGGAAGGAGAAGAAGAGAAGAGGGTGGATGACCTGCTTGAAAATAATCAGGAATAATCAATGTACGTAAATGTGAATAATCAGGAGCTTGACCATATGCTATGCAGGAGCTAAAAATAGTGACATCTAATCTTTACAGACACATGCCACAGACGTTAAATTAGTACCACTGATGATGCAGTCCACTGCTGCACAGATGCTTTTGGTACCGTCTCAGATGATCTTCTTCTTCTTCTGCTATTGTGGCTGCAACACATTGCATCTTCTCAAGGGCCGTCAAAAGGGCCTTCTCAATCTCAGATAGTGCACGAATGTATGATAATGAATGGGCCGAGCTGAGCTGTAAGGTTGGACATCAGAGCTTTTTGGAAGTACACATTTGTATCCATCAAAAGCAGCAAAAGACGTTTTGGTCGAGTCACATTGTGACAGGCGCTCTGCACTGCTGTAAAATTTACTGTTACATGACAGATAGTACACATTACAGAGGCTTTGTGCAAACTTGCACATTCCACAGAAGCTGAGAATTTGAAAACATAAAGGCTTATTGCACCAGTATCTACAGTCATGAATTCTGTACATTTTAGTGACTAGACACTTGCCAGTGGAGTTTTCTTGATTCTATATAGGAAAAAAAAAGCGTGACAGGTTCCTTGATGGCAGACTGTAATACAATTAAGCTGCTTTCAGCAATCTCACCGATGCACTCTCATAATTATGAATTATTCACCACCTACAGCTCAGAGTCTTCTGCTAACGACTCAAGACTGTAATTTACAAACAAGCTGTGCTAATTTCATGTCACTGAAAGGATGTGACGCTAGTCACATTCTCGCCTCTCATGAAACACACAGTACTCTCATCGCCAAGTTCAAACATCCATTTGCAATTCACAACAGAGCCAGAACCTCGCCTGAAACACAACAAGTCGGTCATCCCCAAGCAGTGTTGCCGAATCACAAATTAATGAATTTGCAGGAATGTTTTTTTTTTTGTTTTGTTTTGTTGTTGTTTTTTTGTGGAATGATTTACATATCAACCCTTCAGTCTGTGAGTCTGTAACTCCCCTGAGGTGCTCTGTGGTTCTGGTAGTCCTACGCATATTTAGGCCTCGGAGCCTGTGTGTGCTTCTAACACACGGCTGGTGGCTGCAGCAGATTGACTCCAGCATTGTGCTCAGGGTAAGAGAGACAGTGACCTGCACCCTGCCGCTCACGCTGCGATTCTCTCATCTCCCACTGCAGGCCCACGTCCACCTCCACAAGTCAGAGTCAAAGAAATGGCTGCAGGGAGAAGCTAGAGTCTGTTGTGTGAGAGACACACTCCAGCGTAACACAGTATTATCCTGATAAAGCCTGTCCATCGCAGTAGTAGTACTGTTAGGAGTTGTTGCAGGGCTCTCCAAGTCACAGTCTGCCAAGGCCAAGAGCTGCTGGTTTCCCATCATCTCTGGGAGTTGGGTGTGATGAAGGTCTGACCGTTCAAGTGACAATAAATATGCATTTAAATGACCAGAAAGAGAAAACCAGGGCTGGATTTGGATTCGAGGGCCAGATTTGGACAGCCCAGTAGTTGTGACAGTTGTAGATTCAGCAGAGCTGCTCTTCAGTCTGACTTAACAGGAAGATCGTTAACAGAAATTTCCCACCATGAATCCAATCAACAGTAGAAATGTTCATTGGCCATGTCAGACATTGCGACTGTGACACAGGTTTAACAATGCAGCACTATTAACAGAAAAGATTAGTACCACAGCACTGACAGCTGTAGTGCAGTAGTCATGGGTGCAAGACCTCCGTCTACAGACGGATTTCCGTCAATAATGAATTCTTGGTTCCGTCAAAGTCCGTTATTCAGGGCTGTGCAGGTGCACAGTGGTGGTGGAAGAAAAATAATGACCGGATCGTGCCCACGAAGTAACGTCTCACCATGGAACCTCCCAGATTTCCCATTGGAACACCTTAATTTATGTTGCCGCCACTAGGGGGCAGTATTTCGAGGCTAGAAGTGGTACTTGATTGTGGACACAAATAATGAAGACGAAGACGCATTTAGGTCAGTAAAAATGTGCACAAGCGTGGAATATAATCACATATCACCATAACGTTCAATGTACTGGGATTTTTGATAACGTTGCGAAATTGTTGCTATGCATTGGTGTGTAACAGTAATGTTAACGTCACGCGAAGCGTCCGATCGAAAATCTCCCCAACCGTTTATTTTTAGAAAAATCGGCGTTTATGAAAAGTGCTCCTGTGCGTGAATATTAGTGTGATGTTTACTTCGGATGGAATTTTGAATGCGGTAGAGGGTTAACAACATGTTCGAAGATGTTAGTAGTTTTAGTTAGCAGACTGTAGCATAGTTATAATCTAATGGCTAGAGCTAGCAGTGATGCACCCGCGTTTTTTAGGCAACGTGTTTGCGCAAAATAAAGAACGTATAAAAAGTCCCGAATCTTAAAGGGGCAAGTTTCTTAAAGGGGCAACACCACTTTTCCATATAGTGTTTTTTCCATACTAAGCATGGCAGGTCTAGCAAGACTTTTTGGTAAATGACAGCAAGTAATTTATTAGGCTAAATTGAAAATATCAGGGAGATATTAGCCCAATGTTTTATCTATGACAGCCTTCCATACCAAAGTACCCAGAAACTCGCATGAAAACAGCCAACTCAGATCAGTAGATCTCGATGCATAGCCAACTTTAAAAGTAAATCTTGGCTCAAAAAAGGTTGGGCACCCTTGCTCTACATCAATGCCAATACACTGCAATATCAATGAATTTAATGGACTGATACTAAAAATGATACTTCCATCACCATAATCTGATAGCATATTATTATCATTGTGGAAGATTATCTGTTGCTTGATCTAAACAGAGGGCCATTTACCTAAGAACTTGTCAGAGCTATTCTAGAGTGTCGTTTAATCACACTTGCACATACAGTACAGTTTGTTTAATTTTGTACATGAATTAACTCAAGCAACTGGAATATCTTAAGTAATATTCTTTCTGATATAATGATAAATCAAAATTAGAGAGCAAAGTGAAGCAAATTTACATATACTGATTGCTTACATTACTTTGTTTACTGTTGTAGCTCTGTATTGTAATATAATGTACATTTCAAAAATGTTATCCTTTTATTCATGTAACCTGATAAGAGTTCATTGTGTCTTCCCACAAGACACTATTTGCCTCAATACCATTTCATTTTTTTAAAAGGTAAGCATTAAATATTGGCACAATTTAGTGCCTTTTATAATCTCAAATTCTTGGCCCAACTGCCCTGAGATGCACCAAATTTGACCATTTTTAAAAAATTTTCCGGGGGGGGGCATGCCCCAGGACGCCCCTAGGGACTTCGCGCCTTCGGCGCTTGTCACTTCGCCCATGCAAAAATATGTTCAGTCAAAAAAAATTTTTCCACTTGCACCCATGAGTAGTGCAGTAGCGCAGTAGCTGAAGGTGAGTGAGTACATATAGCCTCCCATAGCAGAGGAGCTGCTAAATATCTGTCCGTCTTCACTGACTGGCTCCTATTGGGCAGCAGTGCATTTACTAATGACGTTCTGCAGAGCACCAACTCTCTTACAGGGTATCGTTCTCTTACATTCCCTCCTCTGTGCAACAATACTTTTGACATTATTTTGCTGTCTCCCTGTCTGGCAGATGTATTCCCATTCTCTCCATCAGCAACAGAGTCCCTGTGTCCCACTCTCTCGGTCCTCATCTCGGTCTGTCTCCAGCACTCCCATGGTACTAGAGTAAAGATGTATTAAATTACATGAAAGGTTGAATACTTGCAGTTACGTCTGCCAGTATGTGCAGAGTACATTCAAGCAATGATTCAAAACTTAAATGCAAATAAAGGTATAAAGGTATATAAGTTTAGGTCTCACAAGTAACACCGATGCTCACTTTAATTCTCACTATTAATAAAGGCGAGCACAAGACAAGTCATTCCGGTGTTGGAATACCTGTAGTTTCATCAGCATCAGTAATATTTTGCGAGTAACTTGTGCACACTTTATCAAACGGTGAAGCTGCATTTACGATACTTGCTGATAAAAAAAAAAAAAAAAAATCAGGAAAATTCTGCTGCATAATTTTCGGCCAAAATTATTCTGTTGTGAGTAATAAATATGTTTACATTTCAGCAGTAAATGTATCAAAATATGGACTCTTACAGCCTGAAGGATTTTGCGGCGGCAAAATTTAAACAGAGATCCAACACTGCCACCTAGTGGCAGAAGCAGCTCATCAAACAGCCCAGTGGTATGAAAATCCAAACACAAACCTCAAAGGATCAATGAAACCCCAGGAAATAAAATCCATTCAAGAAGTCACTCCAAACTGATTGATTCCCAGCAACAACAATGTACTGCATTCCAAAAACTGACTATCAGGCATCAAACAACTGCTGTTAGAAACCTGAGCTCCGGGTGGCCCCGGGGGACCTCCACTGACATGAGGGGGATCTACACTCACACAGCGATGAGCATAACATGACTACTGCAGTGCAAATAATAAGTAATCCACACACCTAAAACATGCAGAGAGTCTTAGCAGTTACTGCAATAATGTTAGCGCTCCAATAAACACTCTGCACATACAAATACTTCAACTATGGAAGCTGAGCTGTATGATTATTTTGATCACATGACCTGGAGAACGCATCAACTGCGTCACTGAATCAGGCTTAATGGCCTCATTAAGACATAGGAGGTTTTTATTTGTTTCCCTTTGTCACCAAGGCAAAACCAACATGAAATAAATGATAATGTGTTTGCAGCAACAATTTTCAGGACAAGGGATTGACACCAGGCTAAGAATGTCAAAGTTAAAGAGTACTGCTGATAACCTGAAGACAGAGGCCAAAAAAAAAAAAAAAAAACCGCCGAATGCTCAAAGACGCACTTGTGCCTTCGTAGGAGATCTCCCTCCATTTCATGGTCAGTCTCGTCCGTCCTTCTCAAGCCAAACCAGGAGAGCAACCACGCGAGATTTGGGGCACCACAAAGCCAAACTTTGCTGCAGCCCCAAATGACAGCCACCCAAGCAGTGTTTTAATTACTTGCGGCGGGAAATCCGACCGAAATGAACTTTAGTCACCAATAAAAGCACGCTCAGTCTTCTCGAGTAAATCGCGGGGTGCAGCGCAAGTCAGTTTTTCACAGTTCCTTGGAGACTCTTTGTGCGACATTATGGCAGCTGTAAATTCTGCTCCACAGTGACATAAGGCTTCTGCTGGCGTCTCAAGTACATGAAGAACATCTGCAATCCAACCATCTTCCTCTCTGTCTAATAAAAGCCTGGGTAACCTACTGTATGTGGAGGTATCAGAGCAAAGCGTAACTTAGGCCAGTAATACTGCACATAGGAGGTCATGGGACCTCACCAGTGGTGAAGTGAAAGGTATACGCAGGTATACAGTGTACATCCATCTCTTTTACTGTCAATTTACAGTATACTCACCTATCAGCTAAAAAGCCATTGAAATACTGAGGAGAGTATACACACTTTATTCTTACTATTCTACTAATCTACTCAATGGAGTACACCCAGTTTTCCAGGGACCCCAACACCACTAGACCACACACATCTGCACGCTCACACACTTTCACGAAAACACACAGTACACAGTATGCGGAGTTAAAACACTTCTATTGAGCCCTTCATACTCCTATCTCTGTCTGTAGACGCTTCTCATAAAACTGCACATAAATGTACGCTGGAGGCCACAGTTATCATTGCAGACTGAGTTCAATCAAATAATCTTGCAAGTTATGTACATCTGAGACACATAAAATTCCTCAAGCATGTAACATACTTTCAGAATCCCATCTGCAGGCGCGTTAGCGGTAGCAGTTACTCTGTCTGGATTACGGCATCCCTGTGGTGTTTTTAATGATTTTCTGCAAACCACTTCAGGCGAAAATCAATTCATCGAATCCTGCCGCGCCCGACAGTCAGAATTAGCTCACCTGCTGCCAAGGAAGGGGTTTCCCCTCAGATTCAGGGTCAGCCAGCCGAGCCATTACTCAAACCCATCCATTACGAGGAGTCAGACAGAACTGATCCCGGGTCAGCGAAACTAATTACATTATTAAACCACCGTGTCAGAAACCAGCCTTCGAGAGGCAGACTCTGACATACAGTACTCCTCATGCAATGTGGCATACAGTCGACTGTAGCCCACAGAACATGCCGGAATCATCACAAACGAACAGGAATTCCCCTAAAGCCTTGCATCCCAGACTCAACATCCTCCCCCCCGCCCTGCTCTGCCCAGGCCATACATCACCACAACGCAGTCAGCTCTCGTCTTGCCCTTGTTTGCATTCCCATGTTTGGGAGAAAAGATGCCTTTTTCAGTTTACATTTCTTGTATGCATGTACATGAAGAACAGTCACAGTACATGAAAAATCCCTTTTACACGCAGCTGCAGTTCCCAGGATGCGCACCTCTGGCTGTAAGTAAGAAAAGAACCGCTGTCTGTGTTATTACAATAACAGAAGTGTGAAACAGGGCAACAAAGGGCATAGGACCGGTTTTAATCTGAGGGGTCATGTCCCCCCCTCAAAACACTGCGCCCCACCCCCACTGCCGGTCTATTACACCTCAGTGCAGCACAATGAAAAAGCTAGAGAGCGAATGCGAAGCAGGGCCAATGCTCCATGTACTCGCGGGTGCCAGAGTTCCAAACCTAAATTGGTGGAAAAACAGCCAAAAGCTTCTGAAGTATCAAATTTAATCCACTGTGGAACCCCTGGAGGGACTCTATATAACTGGGAAACAAATCTGAAAAATCCCTCTAATCTAAAAACACTGAGTGGAAAATGGACACTAGGAACCCCATAACCTCATTTGCAAAGAGCCATATTTTGGGGAAAACTGTACCACAGTAAAAGGAATATGTTCCATAACCACTAATGCAAGTGAACATAACCCTCAATTACACTCCCGGTAGAACTCAATGCCACGGTGCAACAGATGAACATTTACGCCAAACTCAGTGTTGGTACGGCAACCAGCTGACTGAAATCCCAGCAGCAGGCAACACTGAGATTTACCCATCAGGCGTTGGTGAATATCTTCGTAATAAACGTGTTTGAATTCCGATTGTTGCAACATAGTTCAAAAAAATGTTGGGAAAGTAAAGTATTTACCACTTTGTAATATTGCCATTCCTTCATAAGGAATCATAAGCAACACTTCATAAGCGTTTATGGCATGAAGACACCAAGTGATTAACCCTTTGAGCGCTGAATACATTTTCAAGGAATTAAAAATGTAGTTATCCTGAGCTGTTGAAAACCTATCATGTGGCAACTTGTTTAAAAGAGCTCCCCTGTGGAGGATCTTTTAAACAAGTTGCCACATGATAGGTTTTCAACAGCGTCTGATTTTGAAATCTTACATCATTGGGCAACTATAGTTGCCCACGGCGCTGAAAGGGTTAAGTGCGTCCAGAGAAATTTCATCCAATTCTTCCAGCAAACAAATCTAAAAGAGTCCAATAGTGCAGGGACTTTGTTGTCGCAGTTTTCGTTTCAAAATGCAGCACAAGTTCCCGATTGAGAACAAGTCAGGACTGCAGGCAGGCTGGTCCAGCACCCGCTCCCTTCTTACACAGCCATGTGTTTGTCATGCATGCAGAATGCAGTTTTGTACTGTCTTGTTGAAATATAGATGGGCATCCCAGGAAAAGATGTTGAGCTCTATTTTTTGACCCCTCGCAAACAGAAACATGTGGCGGTAACGTTGCGCATAATTTTTCTGGTCGCAAACGGCATATTCATTGCCCTCACCCAGGCCGTAACTTTCTGACTCTAAAATAAATGCGCTTGTGTCTCAAGGGGTTGGACAACAAGAAGGAGGTCAGTGCAGAAAGCTGGCGCCGAGTAATTTTGGTGTCCCAGACCTTACTTGTGTTTTGACTCACCAAAACCAACTTATAACCAAACTACGTTGCTCTGTGGTAGTTTCATGGGACTCCAACAAATCTATTCACAAATCAAAGCATATCATTTCCTCTCCATTTTCATTTTTGTTCATGTACCCTATAAGTAAATTGTGGGGTCTAATGTGAATGTTGTCTTTGTTGGGGGATACATATCTCACCCTTGTTTTAGTACCAAGAGTGTCACTTTGTACACCGTTTAAATCGCCCACAGCTTTTCATACAAAATTCACTACCTGGTGAATCGATCTCTATTCCTTCGAATACCACCGCGCATTACTACACTGAAGAGCGGTTCTCAGAGGACTGAAGGGGACAGCAGTAACACTAGTTAGCTGCTTATTTTTCACCTGACAAAATTTTCTCTTTGCTCTGGCATTAATGCCCTATTTTTAAAGGAAATGAGAGTGGCTGATCTGACTGGCCTTAATGGAATCACATCCCAACCACACCCACAGGTAATTACTTAATTTAAGGGAAAACCCTTTTGACAACAGTGCCACAGTTACACTATCGCCTCCTGCCAGAAAATTACTGGAATGGCGTTAAACATGCCCAGGTTTAATCTGCAATGGCATTAGCGCTTACTTCTATCAAATGCATTTAGGTTGTCAAAATAGGGCCCGTTGTCTTGAAGGAAGCATATGTCGCTCAAAAATCTCAGTGTACTTTTCAGAATTAATGGAGCCTCCACAGAAGTGTAAGTAACCCTTGCTGAGCGTGCTGACACAATCCTTCACCATAACAGAATATGGCTTTCGGATATGTTGCTGATAACAGTTTGGATTGTCCTTCTGTTCTTTGGTCCAGAGGACAAGGCATCAATTTCCTTCAAAATCACATGAAATATTGATTTGCCTGACCACAATACGTTTCCACTGAGTGTTTGTTCATTGCAGATGACTCCGAGCTCAGAGAAGTTAACAGCGCCTTTAGGACACTGTTGGTATGTGGGTTACTTTCAGCACAGTGAGGTATCATTTGGCATTTGTGAGTGTAATTACATACTTGACAACAGTTTGCCAAAGCAATCCTGAGTCCGTGTGATTATATCGCTGATAGATAAATGATGGTTCCTGATGCAGTGCCATCGGAGTGATCGGAGATCACAGGTATTTATGTTAGGTTTGCACCCTTGCCCTTCACGCACAGAAAATCCTTCAGATTCCTTGAACCTTTCAATTGTGTGATGCACCATAGAGGGTGAAATGTTCAAATCCCTTCCTAACTTTCTTTGAGGAACATTATTTTAAAACGTTTCAATGATTTTTCTCAAGCATTTGCAGGCAAATTGGTGATCTTCTGCCCATCTTTGTTCCTGAAGGACCAGGCCTTTCCTGGATGCTGCTTTAGCACCAAATCATGGTTACAATAACCTGCTGACATCAGCTGTTTAAAATCACATCATTATTCATCTCCTTTCACCTAATTACCTTCTCAACTTTTTTGGAAAGCATTGCAGGACTGAATGACAAGAATGGATGTATATTTGAAAATAAAATGAAGTTGACCAGACAAAACATGAAATATCTAGGCGTCATAATGTCTGCAATGAACTACAAGTCAAAGTAAATCTAGATATCACCGCTTTCAGTTTTTATGTGCATTTTCCATACTGTCGCAAATTTTTTCCAAGTTGGGGTTGTACAGAAGCACGAACGCACACACAAATACTGTATGAATATCTTACAGACACACTATTTTAGTAAAAAAAAATCTCCACACAGCATTTTTATGCAGCCTGATATCCTCCTGAAATTAATATCAAACAGCTGAAAATATTTACAGTGCAAAACAATATTCTCCTTAAACTGAGACCATAAATAATACACCTCGGGTAAGTGTCCTCATGTAAGAGGTGTTGAGTATCAGCCAAAAGGATGAAAATGGATGCGAAAGACTAAATCTGGAGTTTAATAAAACCCAGTGAAAGGACTGAGTTTGTATGAGGTGTGGTGCCATTCAGTGTTCATAAATAATAACGCGGCAGACAGTGTTTGACAGCTGGCTGAGTTCAGTGAGCATAGAAGAGCGACTCCCTCTCAAACACACGGCCAGGACGGGAACATATTCCATCGTTTGTCCTGTAGATGGCGTGCTCATCCACTGTAATCACACAGAGTCACACTGTCCCTCCAGCGCTGGCCTCAAATTGGTTTCAGCCAGAATCCCCCCTTATATTACAGCTATTGCTGCAGGGCTAGGATTAATCTAAGATCAGTTTTCAGGGCAGGATTATTGCGACAAATTGCGTTCCTGTATTTTCTTATTAGGAGTCATACACTGCAATTACACTGTGAGGTCAAACTATCATGTTTGCCTTTTGAAAAAATCTAAATGGAAAATTTCCATTCTAACCATGAACATGCACACACTTATCTGCTTGTATGCTTGGATTATTCAAATCATGTTTTTAGAAACGTTTTAAAGTCATTGCTGAAAAGGTCCGAGCGCACAAGCAGACCCAGTAAGATTAATGAATACCACAACATCACCAGTCCACCACATGTGGTTTCTCTCACGGCGACTGTGGTCACAATGTCACTGCATGGAAACTGTATATTGAAGTCGTAAAGTTGAGCCAGGTCATTCTCAGTTCATCGCGATTGGTTTCCATAGCCCCGCCATTCAATAGGCCTGCTGCTGCCAACCCAGACCTCTATATCTCCCCTCCACCCCAGACCCCATCCGCACCCCGCTCAAAAGCACGCTCACTGATTGGCCGCTCAGGGACTTTAAATTAATTAGAGGAGGAGTCTCGGGGGAGAGCCCAGTGTTTGCATTGTGGTGGGCGACAGACGAGTGCAGGTGTGAAGTGGAGCCGAGGGGGTTATAATCTCTTCATCACACGCTAAAGCCCCAGCAGGGGCATTCGCTGTATCAAAGCCCCCCCTTAATGTGGGCACACACAGGCCTAGGGGATATAGCGACCAGCAGATTTGCCATTCATGAATAAACACGCCCACAACAGACGCAAATGAACTTGGTGATGCTCAAAAGCAGTGGCCGGCGATAAAGAAGACGCACAGCTACAGCAGGGGGCTCGATGGAGAGATTATGTCACGTATCTGCATATCGGGGCCAAAACGGGGGAGAGAGACAGACGGTAAAAAAGCTCAAACAGAGACAGAAATAGTTAAAGAAAGAGAACGAGAGAAGACAATGTCTTCCTGCTGAAGTCTTTTTAAAGCAAATCACTGCCTTTGTTTACCACCGAACAGTTAAATTGGGTTATTGGCTGTTAACCCTTAGAGCGCTAAATGCAACTCTTGTTGCTCAACAATGTAAAATTTCAGAATCAGCTGTTGATAACCTATCATGTGGCAACTTGTTTAAAAGAGCTCCGGGAGCCTTTTTAAACAAGTTACCACATGATAGGTTTTCAACAGCACAGGATAATTGAATATATATATTTTTTTTTTTTTATTTTTCAGCGCTCTAAGGGTTAAGACAGTGAAGGGAAGTGTTTTGGGGCAACTTTACAGACTCACCAAGTGCACACGCAAGTACACCTGCTATACCTGCACGCAAACATCTACAAGGCTCAGCCGCGCAATAACCACCAATGACACAATAATCATCATGTGTCTAATCACGCAATATGGGCCAGCTAAACAGTTCATTCTATAAAATTACATGCTATGTAATTGGATTTTCTGGTTCAGTGTGCTACAGAAGCCATCCAGCTGTAAACATTTGGTAAAAGTGATACAGATAATGATAGTCATGGTAAAATGAAGAAAAATCCCAACGAGGTGTTACAACATGCAAATTTAAAGTTCAAAATCGTGCAATTCTCAGCCCTTCGCTATTTAAATGAATTCACACATTCGGGAGAGCACGGTTAAATTATACATTTCTACAGTTTATATGTTGTCTGATGTTGTTGAATCTTTTGTTACATTTGGGAAAATATAATCGTTAGAGTGCAGAGAGTGTGAGCATTATTATGCTAAGAGAGCTAGCACTTAGCCATTGTAACTGTGTGACTCGCACACCGAGGGAATAGTCATGTGGTAACCACTGGGGCAGTCCATTTATCAATGCCATGAGAATGTGACCCCAAAAATGCACACATACAGAGTCACAAACACAAACATGTGCAGCCAGCACACACACACACACACACACGCACAAACGCACACAGACACACACATCCAGAAAGAGTGGAGTCTGGGCTGTCAGGAGACATCAGGTCCTTCGCGCACTAGGCGCTGTACTGGGACCTGTCAGTCCTGCGCTGGCCGGGCCTGATAAAGCCCGGCTCACAGATCTGGCACCTGTGCTCCACTGATACGCCACTCAGACCTGTCACCAATCATAGCGTCAGATCGGGAGGGATGGGCGAAGAGCCCAGCAAGCGTGACCGCTGGCCTCTTACTGCCATCACTTTATCAATTTCTCGGCATTTCGATCCATTCTTTATTTACGCTCTTCCTCCAAACTATTTTTCCCTGAGGTTCATGGTAAATAAAGTTGCTGAGCTATCACGAGTCCAAATAAAATGTGTCTGTGTCTATGGCGCAAGAAAGAGCAGAATATTTTTGTTTTAATTTTTGTGATCAAACCTTTCACACGAAGAGAAATGCAAATTATAGAGCTCCATGCTTTCAATGGAAAACTTAAGATCAGCACCATCACACAAATCATCAAATCACAGCTGTCATGGGCTCTCCAAGCAGCAGCCATAGCGATGATACGCTAATGACATGTATATATTTTGACATAGAAGAGGAGAAAACATTGGGAACACCCATTATTGGAAATGAATGGTTCATATGTTCCCTCGAGTGCATTTTTATGCAGGCTAGTCACCATCACACCCAAGTTCAGCAGCAACACTTCCCCAGATGTTTTCTTAATATCCGTTATCCTTATATGCTTTGCATAATTTGTCATACACTATGCTGTGAGACCAAATGGATCAAGCAGTCATCCAGTCAACTGATTGTTGACAGTACGGGACATAAAACAATACAGGACAGTATGGGATAGTAAGGGACAGTATGGGACATTTAGGGACAGTTTTGGACAGTACGGGACAGTACAGGACAGTATGGGACAGTTTGGGACAGTATGGGACGTACAGGACAGAATGGGACAGTATGGAACAGTACAGGACTGTATGGGCCAGTACTGGACAGTATGGGACAGTTAGGGACAGTTTGGGACAGTACTGGACAGTATGGGACAGTTTGGGATAGTACTGGACAGTATGGGACGTACAGTACAGAATGGGACAGTACAGGACTGTATGGGACAGTTAGGGACAGTTTGGGACAGTACTGGACAGTATGGGACAGTTTGGGACAGTACTGGGCAGTACGGGACAGTATGGGACAGTTTGGGACAGTACTGGACAGTATGGAACAGTTTGGGACAGTTAGGGACAGTATGGGACAGTTTGGGACAGCACTGGACAGTATGGGACAGTTAGGGACAGTTTGGGACAGTATGGGACAGTTAGGGACAGTTTGGGACAGTACTGGACAGTATGGGACAGTACAGAACTGTATGGGACAGTACTGGACAGTATGGGACAGTACTGGACAGTTAGGGACAGTTAGGGACAGTACTGGACAGTATGGGACAGTTAGGGACAGTACTGAACAGTATGGGACAGTTAGGGACAGTACTGGGCAGTACGGGACAGTTAGGGACAGTATGGGACAGTTTGGGACAGTATGGGAATTACGACGGTGGGTGCAATGACAAGTATGAGAGTAAATATTGATCACATGAGCAAAAGTCATTATTTTATTGGTTGGGTTGTTTTATCGACATCCTAAATCAGCATAAACGGAGACAGCAGTGGAAAAAAGAAATCAACACCACTAAACACTAATGTTGCGGAATCGGTGTGGACAAGCTCAGGGTGAGAAATAGGTGTGAAATTTTTCATAAGCACATTTTCATTATGTTTTTTTTTTGTTTCATCCTTGGATAGAAAAAGTTGTAACGCACTGGCGGAGCACATACAGAACAGTCGACGTGCGCGGGTTTGTTATTCCGTAGTTAAATGGCGGAGGCTCACAGGTAAAGAAAGCACAGCCCGGCTCTCGCAGCGTCGGCAGCTTTCATTTCACCGGCCTGTTTGGACAGCCGCTTCCAGCGATCTCGCCTCGCCTGTTTTCACACGGAAAATTCACGGGCGACCGCGGCCGCTACCTTCTCCCCGCTTCGCCTCTCGAGCATTACAAGCAGTCCATTTTTCATACAGGAAACCTCGTATCCTGTCACAGAGTGTTTCAAAGTGGAGGCTGAACCAACAGTTTCAGAGTGTATGGGGGGTGAGGGGGGGATCTGGGGTTCATGTGGTTTTTCGGGGTGTGTGAAAAAACCTTGGGGTGGGGTAAGCGCTATGCACCCCGCTTCCGCCGAACGGCTTCAGCAAACACAGCGAGCGCAGGAGAGAGACTGTCCCCTCTGTTTTCCCTCTTCATCTTTCGCAGTGCAGAGACCACAGAACAACAAAACAGCGCTACCACTGCAACTGAACACCGTGTGGGAATCAGCACAGCATCGCCCGGTGCAGTCAGGGAAACGCACTGACTCGCGGGTGTTAATTCTCTGACGAGTGAAAGCAACAGGGGGAGGCTTGTTCTGGAGCGTGCACTGTGGAACATTCCTCCAGCCCAGCTGGCCTGGAACACATGGCAGTCACATGACCCAGACAGCTACAACCAAATATTATCCTCACTCATGCTACACGCCCCAGCCACTTATTAAAAATGGGAAGTTAACACAACTGAGGCTTTTATGAGCAGCGCTGCCTGTCACACGTCACACATGCAGGCCTGATCAGGCCTCCTGGAAGCCAAATGCAGATAATTAACATAATCTATGCTAGCAAACCACCAAACACCATGAGGCCATCAAACAACCAAGCCAAATGTCAGCTATGCATTTGATTTGAATCAATGGTCTGACCCAGCCTTTAATCTACGCATGGGGACAGTCAGGGGCTTATGGGAATTTAGGGGGAAGACCTCACTTTCACTGTCCATGTAACCCAAGACAAACACTATATATACAGCACCAACATATCTACTGTTCATAATCTAATTCGGCGTATTGCCTTGAAACGAGATGCAGACCTTAAAATAAAGGGAGAGAGAGGGTGAGAGAGAGAGAGGGTAAAAGAGGTCTCCCTTAGAGAAGATCCATAAAACGAGAAAAGAAAATGGGTCCAACCTCCAAATTACCGGTATCAGTCCTGCTGTAAAATTGGTCTTTAGGAAAGTGCTGTGTCCAATCCTCCATTACAGAGGCCAGCCTTCGACCAGTAATGAGGAGCTGACTGTACGGGTTTCCTTCTGCAATAATCCAGCTGTGGTGTCAGAGCCTCCCAGCCCAGCTCCACAGATCTGAGCCGGGACGTCCCAAAATCCCATTTATGTTCTCAGAATCCCGTTAAATACAGCCGCCAGGAGCGGGTGGGTGTAAAAATGAGAGCGTCGCGCAGGGATGGGAGCTGAAACGGAGGGCAGCGGACAAAATCCAAGGACGTGCACTTCAAAGACCCCCCCAGACCCCCTCCTGAGTCAGTTTTTCTGGGGTTCAGTGCCAGTGAGAAGAGGGGATTTGCGCTGCCAGCACTTTGATAATTATCACTCCCGAGCAGCATCAATTTTTCCCCCTTTTTATTAACTCCCACCCTCGGAGCGCGAGTCCATAAGCTTTTTGAGAGCAGCTCGGTATAGTCGCCGGGGAGACTCCAGAAGGATAATCCAGAATCACAATGTCCCCCTCCTTCGCACTCCGAACCACCCGTCTCCCTCTGTCTGCCACAGATAAGTGCGGCTCAAAGCCCCTGCTCTGGGTGCTAATTAGCATGGACTCCACTCATACCAGCCAGAGACGATGGGGGAGAGAGTGAGTGATGGAGAGAGAGAGAGAGAGAGAGAGAGAGAGAGAGAGTGTGTCTGTGTCCTAGTACAGTCTGTGTGTGTGTGTGTGTGTCTCAGTGCAGTCAGTGTATGCCTGTATCACTGTATGCAGCCAATGTGCGCTTGCGTCTCAGCACAGACAGTGAATGTGTCTAAGTCAGTGTGGATGTCTGTATGAATGTAGATGTTTTTCAGCACGGCTGCCTTACTTGTCCATCTATCCAAGTTTACATGCAACCACCAAACAACCAAACCAGGCTCTCCGAAACCATACATCTCTGAACTAACACCAACTCATCCAAGAACTGAGGATAAAGAAACTCTCCAAAACACTCAGTCTAAACTCAACAGACCTGACACCTCCAAACTCATACCAGCTGCCTCTATACACCACCTGGCTAACTGACCGCTCTGGAATCTCCCTGCAGTGATTCATATAAACACTTCGGAGCTTAAGGAAAGGTGATCCACACCAAGGGCCCATCGCTCTAATTTTAAGCCCAGTGAACGAGCAGCTGGGCTGAACAATTGTCTCCCACAATGAGAATAATACTGGGAACAATCTTAGATAAAACCATTTACCCATTTTCATGAAGTCACAAAAAAGTGGTGAAACTCTCATGATTTGCTATTCCCTCAATAGTTTCTAAACCGGATGAATTGAGTAGGTGTGGAGCAAGTATCCATGCGCGCGGAGCACACATCACATCTGTAACTGGACCCGTTTCGACAGATGAGACCGGTTAAATTTTATCAGTAGAAGCTCTGGGCCCAGAATTCATGAGGGGACGATTAGTAATTGTAAATTGTAAAGTAATTGACAGGCCACTGATGCCTACTGCCCGTTGACTCCCAAATAGGGTAATTCATGAAGGGAAATTTAGTCTGACTGACCCTCCTTACTGTCCGATAAACCAGAGACAGGAAGTAAGCCTACAGCTATGACTCTCATAAAAGACAACAGTAAAGATTCAAAATGGCCGCTGCGCTGATTAATCTGATGCGACACAGATGAAACTTGAGACTGAACCACATTTTCCCAATGTCTCCACACACTTCAGAGCGGCTCTGTTCACCACTTTAAAGGACAAACATTAACTTCTGACACATTCTCTCCCACACTTCCTCTGTATTTTTTTTTTTTTTTTGTTTGTGCCGACAACAAAAGGCCAGATTCGAGGAGTATTTCCTCTAATAGCAACAAAACTTAGCAGTGTTGCCACTTCCCTACCATTGCTGTACTCAGCTCTTCTTGGGAAGAGCAACTTATATTTTGTCTTTTTGAAAGGCTTGCTTCTTTTGTGTTTACTACAGTTTTGTGTTTACTACACAGCTGACAACGCCGATTGAGCATGCGCAGTCGCAAAGTAGGTCATATTCTTAAAATAAACAGGCCATTAACTATTGGCCTTGCCCACAGCCATTCGCAAATACGTCTCGCATTCAGAAAGTTACAGTTTTTTTTAGCTATCGAGACTAGGGATTATCGCCCAGAGAATTAACAGTCTTGACATGTACAGGCGCCCAGATTGAGAGAAAGGGACCATTTTCTGAATATTATGAAACCATTTCTGCACAAACTGAACAATAAACAAGCAACAGTTTTGCATGAATTATTGAATCCACCCACAATCCTCTTTAACAAATGTACTTTTGTTATTTGTAATTATGATTTTGTTATTTTTTTCTTGCTCTGTTCGAATAACAAATCTACCAAAATGTTTGAATAAAATAGTTGATGTGAGGGGCATGAGAACGAAATGGAGCAGCATTTGAAAGGTCCTGTAACAGGTACGCCGGCACACGGAAGAAAGCAGGACGAGAGTAATCATGGGTAAAATCCCCCCATCACCCACCCCCTCACTGTGAGGCACAGCTGAGGCCCCAGTGAACCCTGCAGTCCTGATACCGCAGCTTTCATCTCAGCCTGCATACAGCCACCCGACGCAGCCACACACGGCGCAGCGAAAACACCCCGCATGCCTGTACCCAGCATCCCCTGTGTGAGGAACTCATACCCCTCGTCTGAGGGCTGGGTGCTGATGTGTCACCCCTGACCCACAGAAGGCCTGCTATCCTGGTGTTAACTCATTTCCCCATAGAGTCCCTTCTCCCTTTACCCATAATGACTAGAAATGAAGGCCCCGGCCATATCAGTAAAGACGACATTTGACGCCTTCGGGATTCCCCCATTTTCAATCAATGGGGAGGCGAGGGGAAAGGTCCATTGATATTGATATACATATTGGCGTCAAATGTAGTCATTATGGGGAACAGAGTTAATTTTAGCGCTGATGCTAATGCTATGCTAGTTAGCCATGCAGTTGCCACTGGTGGGCTTCAGCTGTAAGTGAAATAGGGTCGTCCTCTGGTTTCAGAGACCAGGTCAGCTGACACCCCCCCACTGCCCCCCCAAATCCATTGCTTCCAGATAGATATCACCCCACCTTCCCCCATGTGCGTCTCCAATACACCAACCCCCCCGCTTATCCAGAGGGTCCCACAGTAGCCAAGCGCTTCGTGAAAACTCCACGGATCAGTGTCTAACTCTCCAACCCCTTCTCAACCTCGACTTGATGGCGGCCCATTGGCTGAAGCAACTCAGACCTCAGACGGGCCTAAATAACCATAAAGTACAAAATCCCACCAACAGCCAAGCTGAAAATATTGCCGCTACCCAAAAGAAGCTTTGCAATTCACTTCAAGCTCTGATTAGACACACTCTACAAGCAGGAATGGCGGAAGTCCAGTGGGCAGGACTTGAATGACCAAGATCTTCTCCACAGCTTTTTGGTTATTTCTCAGAAAACAGCCATCAAACTATACTTGACTATATGTGGGGAACAAACTCAATTGGGAAGTACCTGAAATTTAGGAGAGAAACTTTTCAAATACTTTAGAGAAAAATAAATAAAAATGAATCCATAATGACAAGGATAAGAAGAGAAGAGAAAGCTTGTATAATGGAGGCACACGCAGAGAGAGAAGAGGGTGAGAGAGGAGAGGAGAGGAGAGGGAGAGAGGAGGTGAAAAGGTACCATTGTCCCCTCGCTCCTGCTCCGTGCGACTTCTCTCTGCAGACGGGCCACAGCCAGCTTCTCCCTGAACAGGAGAGAGGAGAGAGTCAGGTGTGAGCATCAGAAATCCAGCATTAGAGATGAATTATGGATGGACTGTGGACATGAAGGATGTATTGCGGTTTTAGATGTTAATTGCTCAGATTAATTACTTGTATTTTGTTCTTTGTCGTGTGTTCATTATATTTCAATCTGTTGTGGCTTTGTTATCCATATCCTGTTCATTTTGTGTGTAAACGTTTTGGCAATATAAGTATTCACTTCTCATGCCAATAAAGCTTACTTGAATTGAATTGAACTGAACTGAACTGAATTGAATTGAATTGAATTGCTTTCATCTTTCATCACGATTTCTCCACAAGGTCAGGACAATCACAAACTCCCTGAATGTGCAGCCACAGAATCCCAATAAACTGTAAGCAGTGTCTTAAGATTACTGTTAGTGTGTCTAAGAAGAACCCCATACACACAGGCAGACTTGCGCTCACAAACACACACAAACACACACACACACAAACGCAGACAGAGACAGACAAACACACTGCCTGCTCATCTGATGAAACACCTTAAGTATTTCCACTTTGATGTGCTAAAACAGAGGGCAGTCTGTGAGGCTTCTTCCAGTTATTTGAGTGACAGCTACTCGAAGACACGCATACCGTTCATAGTCTGGTGTCTGGACTAAACAGACCTGAATTAACACTGTGGTTTAACACTCGCCCTGCCGTCGACACCGAGCAGCCAGGCAGACTGAATAACGTCTCGGTTATCAGCTTTAAATGTGCACCACTTCACATTCAGTCATAAAGAAAACCTTAAACTCACGGATCAGCGCAAATAGCTTTTCCCTCTCAAGCGGTTACAGACAGAAGCATGATGTGCTCACCTGCTGAATCTCAACTGATTTCAACCAGACTGTCTTAAATATGGAATAAAATAAACAGTATCAGTAAAAAGGAAAACAGACAGGGAGAGAAGTACAGATATGAATAATGTGGTTTGTGGCCAGCATCAGGCTATTCATATATTTACGTTTTAACTTCCAGCTGAACCATTCGGTCGAGCAAACCAGTGCTTTTCTATTACATTTTTTAGAGAGGAAGTCAAAGGGTTAAGAGCAGACAACATTATTCTCTACAAACACCAGCAATGAGGTTGTGCCAAGCAAGAATTATCCTACATAGAGAGCAGTAATTTAGCCCAGTGGAAGAACTGAAAATATACAGTATGTGTACACGACAGGCTAATGCTATTAGCCAGTGATCCAGGACCTCTATTCCAGGAAAACGCACTCTTACACCCAACGCCAAGGCACTTCAGTCCACAACAGTTGCCCCTTTACCCTTGCCTTGGGTATCCTGCTATTCGTGCAGCCAAAGAGTCAAAGGTGGTTAAAAATGGCTTTCATTAAGTCCTAAATTGATATTCTAATCATATTACTATAATCAGGTTGGGATACTTCCAAACAGCGCTTCGAGAGTTGTCTGAAAAGCCTATCATCAGAGAGTTAAGCCCACAAATATAATTTAACATGCAATTAGCTGGAGGATGAAATTAATTACAGGTTTTCTTTAAAAATGACAGTCAGGCTTAAAGAATGTGGTGCTATTTTGGCCCGGATAATAGCTGCTGTGCACTGAGTGAGATTATTCTTATCTCTGAGCTGAAAAACAGCTTTGTCGGCTTAGAGGCAGAAAACTGCAATTCACTTTCTTCGGTGACACAGGGCATTATTGGAAAAGGCTCCAGTGTAATGAGTTAAGCTCATAACAGGAACTGCAGTCGGCCAGAGAAGACTGATCACATGACAACACAGAGGTCCAGAAAATGAAAAATAGTAATGAACCACAGTCACACGTCACGACTACAGCGACTGAAAGCGACAATTTGGCAAATTAACATTTACATCAATCAGAACTCAACCTTCTGCCAAGTATTACCTGGCAGCAAATGAAAAATATTTAAGGGACAGTTTACAACAAAATCAAAAATACACAGTTTTACCTATAGTGCTATTTATCCATTGAGAGATTATTTCGGTATTAGTTGCTGAGTTTTGGAAATATTAGCCACAGAGATGTCTGCCTTCTCTTGAATATAGTGAAAATAAATTGCATTTGTCTTGTGGTGCTCAACACACACACATAAAAAAAAAAAAAAAACCTTTGAAAAATTCAAAAATATATATCTTTCCAAAAAATTGTTGGTGAGATGATTGAGAAAATCCGCAAGCCATGTCTTGAGCAGTTTAGTATGTTTAACTATTTTCTTTCAAACAAACTTTCTACTAGACTATTTTCTTTCTCATGAACTATACCTGTGGTTGTATTGTTGATTTGGAATGAAAATACTGTTCACCATAACATGTCATGGGTGTAAAAACTAAAATTAAGCAAAGTAAAATTTTGGCCATTTGAAAATGACCAATATGACATAAAGACTTTCTAAGAGCTTTTTCACATTGGCTTGAGCCATCTCTCAAAGCAGCCAGAGTAGCTGAGAGCCAGTCAATGAACTCCAAAAAACCAAAGGTACAGAACCACAAAAAAACAAGCAGGGCACACTGAGAGCACAAACCTCTGCCAGGGCAGAATGCCCTCTCTCACAATGTTTAAATATTTTTGCATCTGCCCTGTGATTCGGATCCCCTGCAAAATTTGATGGGTTCTTCCTTGGCTCATGCTATACCCTTCCACCAAGTTCCATAAAAATCGGGCCAGTAGATTTACGCAGTCCAGCAGACATTCAGACAAATAAATCAGTCCAAAATTTTGCATGACAGAATCTTCAAACTGAGAGTTTAATACTGAATGTCATAAGCCAAGCTTGAGGTCAATACAACCATTTTTGAGGACATTATGGCCAAAAATGAGTTTCCTGTTCTTTGTTAACCTTGACCTTGAGGCCATTTTTAACTGCAATTGAAGCTTATTTATCATCCAATTTATATGAAAATAAATCCTGAATTGTGGCTTTAGAAATTATCATAGAAATTACAAAATTTCTCATTACTGATTATGAGAAAATTTGGTTGTCATGGAAACCAGAGGTGAATGAACAGATATCTGCTTTATATTATGGACATTACGTTATGCTGATGAAATGTCATGGATCAAATTTTGAGTAAATCTGATGAATATTGAAGATTTTATGGACATTTGAAACTTTTCACCGGACTTCACACAATGCTAAGAAGGAGATTTTTGACCATTGGCCTGTATCTTCGTTGAACTTTGACCCATTTTACTGAAAAAACAATAGGTTTCTGTTTTACACCAAGGCCAACTTGTCTGTGAAGTTTAGTGAGGATTGGTATTGAACTGAAAGCTATGTAGCAGATACAAGCAACCAAGCAAGCAAGCAAACAAACTCAAATGACCAATCATGACCTCAGTATTATAAGGTTCTATCACGTATATGTTTCTGGGGCAGGTAGAACCTTGTAATACTAAGGTCACACAATCTGCTCGTTCAAATCAAAAATCTGTGCTAACAACACATCAACAAACAAAACAAACCTAAAACGTAACTTCCTTGGCGGAGATAATGAGCTCTGAGCAGATGCAGGAGAGAAAGAGTTTGCTCAAACACCCTTATATGTCCCAGTTTGTCCCAGTAATCACTTACCCTGGGTTTCTCCATACTAACACACCAGGCCTCAGGGCCAGCGCAGGCCCATTCTCCAGGCCTCGGCCATTAGAGCCAGGGTTCACAGCACTTATGCACAAACACGATCCAGAGAAGGGAAACATGAAAGGAAAAACGCTCCGTGCGCCAGAGAATTACTGCCAAAAAGACGTAATTTGACATTCTGTATAAAACATAATTATAGTAATTGGTACATATTTAACCAGCAGTCAAAACATAGTTTCACTGCCGTGCATTTAATTGTTACATTGAGTATCTGATTTCAAGTCCTCAAGGGGAACAGCAAATTGGAATGTTAATGGCGAGAATTTAAGTCTAGAAATAGTTTAGCGTTGCATGGCGCCTGAAGGGAACTATTGACTTTTTCAAAACTGAAGTCCACAGAGTCGGGGTGAGAAAACAATGTTTATAACCTATCAATACAAACAAAGCCTTTACATAATGGTAAGCCGGAATGGCTGGCAGGAAAGGCATTCAAATTGTGTGTGAGCTGTGACATCCGCTCGAAGTTTTCGTCACTTAGTGGCTGCCAAACAAAGCCGGAGACCGAGCGCACGCCGAACGACGACTCTAACTGTCATTACATTCCCAGCACTGGGCATAATCGCCTGCATTAGCCGCGTCCGTACCGGGCTGTTTGGAGCCTGAAGCCGGGGATTGCAGACTCGCTAAAGCGTTGTTATGATGCGCCGCTGATTAGCTGGAAGTGTCTGGCAGCTCTGCCGGAATTAAGCGAACACGCCGGCTCCACCCTCTCATCAGCATTAGGGGCCCAGCACACACGGCCAGTTATGCGCGCTCACGTGACGCCCGCAAAAGGCGAAGTCAGCGGTTAGTCACCGCTTAGGGGACCTTTGATTAGAGCTGGCTGCCTGTCTGAAGATTTCCGAGGGAAGAGGGTGGGGCCGCAGTGAGTGCATTGTTGTCTGGGAATGGGGGGGCTCCTGCAGGGGCTCACGTCTCAGGTTAGGGGCAGAAATCCTCCTGTGTAGTGCAATTTCACAGCAAGAAGTAATGAAAATAAAGAAATAGGGTGTTTTTTTTGTGGATAATGGTGTCTTGTCTTTGTGTATTTATGTGCATATGTGTACAAGCAAGTGCCTTTGTGTACATGTGCGAGCCTGTGTCTCTGAATGTTTGTATATGTGAGTATAAGAGTGTGTTCAAGCATTTGTGTGTGAGCACGTGTTTGCATGCGTGTGTGTGTGTGTGTGTGTGTGTGTGTGTGTGTCTATGTATGTGTGTGTGTGTGTGTGTGTGTGTGTGTGTGTGTATGCGTGCGCGCGTGCGTGTGTGTGTGTCCATGCCAGGGCTCCCTTCTGTATTCAGATTCATCTCGTTTCCTGTTGATTAGCGGATCTTGGAGGGTAAACTCGATTAAGCCAATCAAAACAATCGAGAAATGAAGACTGGCATCTATTTGGGCTCCAGCTGTTGTCATTGGAGTGGAGCAGTCAGGCTGTGCCAGCGCTCAGAGCTGTGAGCCAAGAAGAACACACAGCTCACCCGGGGCCACGCTTCGGTGTAGCTCTGCCGCTAACGTCAAACTGTTTCCCACGGCTGCCCTGAGGAGAGCGACCTGAAACAGGACCGTGTCAGAGCTCGCCACACCGAACCCCTGAATCGGCTACACTCAGCCCACATCGTATCACCGTCTCCCTCACTCACAGAACACTGTTACCAGGCCGTCCCTCCAGCTAAAATTCGACTGAAGCGGGGATATAACTACCATTAGTGCGTGGCAAAATGATACCCTGCTAAAGTCAAGAGTTACAGCTTCACTGTGACTTAACCACAGACATTTTTTTTTTTGGAAAATGACAATAAACACTCAAAAAATAGGAAAACACAGCTGTCAGGCACCTGTCTACCCATTGCACTAGGCTCACACCCATATTACTGATCACTTCCTCATTTCACGTCAGCTAATTATTATTTAGTGTTCTCATCCCCTCTTCTTAAGACACATCCAAATCATTCATCAAGTGAAAGACAAGGGAACTGAAATGACTCAGGTCCTCTTTGGCAGCAGAAGTTTGGTGTCTCTGCAAGACAGGTGATTGTTAAACAATGCTGAACCGCTGAGCGATCACATGATCCAATTCGGGATAACTGATTGGTCGGCACGGAAAGTGGTTATCCTGATGAGCCAAAGTGATGGAGGCCGGCCAGATGTCTATGTATAATTCCCGCTTTCTCCGAGCGCCATCTCATTTCTATTTTTCATCCGTATCATTAATACCACGCAGCCAGGAATAACACTCATCGCGTCAAATCTCTATACACATGGTGCTTCATGCAGAGTGATCTCACAATCACAAATATCACAGAGCTCACAATTCACTGCAAAGAAGGTATTTATGTACCAGCTTAAATTACCTTGTATAGAACATAATTTGTCAGAGCATTCCAGCTAGTGTCCTCTCAGCTGACAAAGGCACTTGGACAGTATTTGCACTCTTGACACGACTGAGATCCTGGAGCAAACTCTTCCGAGCACTATTCAGATTACCGATATAAACCATATCTGCTCAGATTACCGAAATAAACCAAATCAGCTCTTTCTTGCTAATGAATGTCCAGACATGCAGTAATGTGCAAAAGTCTTCGGCACATTTAAAGCAATTTCTTAGGGCAAATATGCTTGCAAAAATGATGAAATTAAAAGTTTCTAATAACTGAGAAATGTACTAAACAGAGTTGTAGACTGTTAAAAACGAAATCAAATCAATATTTGGTGTGACCACCCTTTGCCAAAACATTTGGGACACTGTCCTGTTGTGCCATAGTTTTATAACATGATTGGCTTTTTGCTTGTCGAAAACAGAGTGGAGAACTTGCCACCATTCTTCTGCAGACCGACTGTCTCACTCGCGTCTGTCCCTCCAAGAAATTACAAACAGCTATAATGATGTTGACATCAGGGCTCCGTTAAGACTACAATATCTGTATCAACTATTTTTAATCGAATACAAAGATTTATTTTTGAAACTTTTCTTTAAATTACCATTTGGAATTTCTAATTTTACTTTTTATCTTCAGGAACTCTAAATATGGAAACAAGAAGTAAACATCTAATGCAGATTTGAATTTTGAAAAGTGAAGGGTGCCTAAGACTTTTGCACAGTACTGTATAGCGTATGCAGTTAGTGGGACAAAAGGATAATACAGAGGTGTGGCTTACAATCGATTAGCCTCAACCGGGTGAGCGTGAGAGAGTGAGATACATTTAAGGGAAAAGAAGAGTGGAAAGTCCATCATCCCAGAAATAGTGTTCCACCAGAGTTCCACCACCATCCAGCCAAACATCTTCCCAAGGGATCATTCCTCGCATGTTTATTGACTTTTTCCAGAGAATATCCACAAGGTTTCACAGCACGCTTACATGTCAAAGAAGCAGCTTAAAGTAAATGGTCTTTTACTTCTTCTTAAGAGGACCATTAGAGTCCTTTATGGACGCCATAAATCCACGAGGGCTCCATGGGAGGCACCGTGAAAATATCTGTACGGTTAGTTGGGCGCACTGTGGTGTTCCTTTACATGCATGCATCTGAAGACCGTTCAGAGGTCACCGCACAATTCAGCGTTCACTCGGCTACATTCTCCCACAAATAGGTCATCCCAGCTTGGAGAGCAAGAGCAAGTGAACAGTGATGTCAGGACAATCGTGTGAAATTTACAGTGGACGCTCAAGTGGAGCTACAATGTGTGGGAAACTAATACAGCAAAGAGAAAGCTGCTCAAACTCCCCCAATTCTTCCTCTCAAAGAAGTCATGGAAACTATTTCACCTCAGCCACCCAGGGTCTCCTGCTCTGTGGGGACACAGGTAGGCTTCAGCTGCTACCTTGGACCATATCAAAGAAGCTCCCTTCAGCAACTGCACACCATATGTAAACCCAAAGAAAGCCTCAGCGCTGGCTGTTCATTATGACGGAAAAAAGACCGTGTGTATGCCATTGGTTGCATATGTCTGATCATGACTAGCAGTTTCCAGTGGTCTACAACAAGTTCTCTTTTTACAAGCTCAGCAATGTCAGTTCATACTGAGGGAAGCTGTTTCTGCAGGCCTATGGGGACATGCCTTCTGTACCATCTGAGGTGAATAATCGTGGGCTAACTGGGAGACGAATATTCCATCTGTCACTTCTAGCAGTGTCCTTATTCTCTTAGTCTTGTATTCCTCCAAAACTGTACTCTGCTTGAGAACTACGAGACGATAAAACCCCATCAGCAGCTCCAGCACAAACTGAAAACTTCAGGTTTGGACCACTGGACCACAGCACTTCAGGCTGAGCCACCGGTTTACCTGGGCCTGGAGACTAACTCAAAAAACGAGAGTAACGAATCATGGTGCAGCCCGATTTGGGAAGTGTTTCCTCTTTTGCAAGGCCGGTCCTAACCCAAACATTCTCTCCGCACCACCGTCCCACCAGGTAAACGTGTTGGCGCCTGCCACCGCCGTTGAAGCAAAAACATTTTCTTTGCAGGAAGCCGACCTGCGATTTGGGAAAGAGCGTCTCTTTTGATCCGGCTTTGATCGAGCCGGGGGACACGGGGAGGAAGCAGGAGAGATAAGGGGAACAAAGGAAGAATGACACAACAAACTGCTGAAAAGCCTCTTCCCAACAACAACAACAACAATACCTGGCAGCGCGAGCGTGAATAATTGACAAGCGCTAATGTGATGAGGATTTCAGAGAAGAGCTGCCTGTCACGGTCGCCCTGAATCATTAATGACAACCTGTGAGCCGCGGGCCGAGAAGCCTGAAAGCCTACAGTATATTTACAGGATAATCCTCGTGAGCTTGTCCTTAATTGCTTGTTTTTCAAGATAAGTGAGCATACAAACATACTGAATCACCTCAGCTCTACAGAGGAGTACAGTCACTATTACTTTTCTTAATGCAAAACATTTTGCCTGATAATCTTTTTGTGGCGACTGAAATCATTCTGAATATGGTGCACAAGGCTACTGCAAACATGACATATGTTAAAGTTGCCACAAATTATATTTACACTGAGTGCAATTAAATACTAAAGGTAGAGCATGACACCAGTGACCCACAGAACACTGGGCATACAAATGTCATTGTATTTAGAGCATTTTTGACAACCTTCATCATTTGGCAGCACTGACTGAAATGTGAAAGACCAAGCTATGAACATAACAGAGCTAACCTTCTTGAGAACATGAAACACCATTTCTACTCACTTCAGAGCAGAACTCTTAATTAAGGCACTTAGCGCTCCCCGTCTCCATGGCAAAAGAACAGATCCTTTTTCAAGGAGAGGTGGGTTTAAAAGGCAGCCTGCGGTTAATGAAACACTTGAGGTATTTAAAGAAGGTATCTTTTATTACAGGGTGGCATTTTAAACACTATGAAAGATTTCTTTCACTTGGGAGCCGAGCAACCTGTAGCCCGTGAGCCTTGGAATGTGAAGTGCACATAATTTTCCACCCCAAATTTTGCGAACACATTTCACCTCCAGGCTCCAAAGCCACAGAGCCGGACAGACCATCAAAGCTCTTTCCAGACCATAGTCCCTGGTGTGATCTTGGCCTAAACGGGGGGCTGCAGGGTAGCCTAGTGATAGATTACTTCACTAGTAACCCAAAAGTTGCTGGCTCAAGCCCCGGATGGGACTTGGGATTCTAACTCCCTCTGGAGATATAAAAATGGGAAGAACTCAGTTGTTGGCCCTTGATCAAGGCCCTTAACCCCAGAATTGCTCCAGGGGTCATACCCCGTTCCTCTCTGTCCCTCCTCACTTGCAACAGTTCTATCTAGACTTTCTCCCAGGTCATCCTTATAGAAGAGAAATATGTTCTTGATGGAATCTCCCCAGTAAAATAAAAGGCTAAAAAAGATGTTGTGACCTCAGTATTATAAGGTTCTATCAGGCAAATGTCTCTGGGGGAGATAGAACCTAATAATACTGAGGTCACAGTGTGCTGCAGGTCCGCAAACACGTGTACCATTAGGGACAGAGAGGGTCAGTGTCGGGATCTGGCGCAACCTGAAGAGCGTGCTTACGTCAACCTCTCAACCAAAGACCACATGGTGCAGCTGTAAAACAATCATACTCACAAACTCCCGGTGTTTCCCCGTGAGCTGGGTACCCAACATCAGCCCACATCTGACATCACAACACAGCAGAGACAGGAGCCTTAGGTGAGGGCATCTTCCAAGATCTAACTTTCAAAAGGATTCTCATCGATTCATCCCTACAGAAAATGAACCGTTGTGAATCAGAAGGCTTTCTTAAAGCCATTGTGGTTTATCCTGTTCTTTTACAGTCGTTCGCCCATTTCTGATGACCCTGGCATTCTAATACAAGCAGACTGGTTGGCTACACAGCCCGAATTGAGAAGTTTGGTGTTCTAGGAGATATTAAACCTCAAGAATTTCAGAGCCCATAAATATAGCCTCCAGTGTTTGGAGTCTCCAAGGGTAGAGGATACAAACATGACGCTTCAACAAGTAGCGAGAGGCAAGCTGCAGTCGCCTCGGCGAAGTCAAACAGAGCCACCAAAGGCATGCAAGGATTGTTCGCTTTTCCCACAATTATGGGACAATAAAATATTTAGGTGGCTCGTTGATGGATTGCGTTTGTGGACACTCACCCACAATCTCGCTCTCAAACCGCAACGTAAATCTAGCCTATGCTTCTCCCGCAAACTCAAGATTCTCAAGAGATTTCTCTCGGGAATAAATGCATAATTCAGATCTCCTTCAAATAACAACACGACATGATGACTGCAAGGTCTGCAGCCTTGAAGTCTGTGGACACTCACTTTTTGGGAAACCAGACAGCATTAGGCACAACAGGATCAATACATCAGGGTTTACTTCCCTTGAATATTTAACAGAGAAGAACTTGCTATATCACGTATAAATATGATTGATAAACATGATTACAATAGAACACTTGTCTAAATATGTGGCCCACATATTGACCCCTAAAGTAAATTTACTCTGACACTTGGTGCAAGAAAACTTAAATTTCCTGCCGTAAGTCATCTTTCGCTCATCATTAGTAAAAAGCTCATACAGCACAGCAGTACGCTGTGTGGTAGCAGCACACAGGTGCTCCATACCATGGTACTTTGCCCCAGCACTTCTGGAGACGCACAGCTGTATGAACAGATAACCAGTACAGCGCTCAGAAGGTCTGACAGGATTAATGTTACTGCCAAGCACATGACAGCACTGAGAGAAATACAAAACACGCAAACATTAAATACTGAGAAACTGAGAGCCTGCCAAGAAAGTGTCTTTGTACTGAAAAGAAAAATTAATTCATTGTTTGAACCTTTTCCACCAGAGCGAGTTTTCACTTGTATATAACAATTAACAAATTGCCTTTTAAAAGAGGAATAAAAGAAACACTCGTATGTGGGTGAACTCATGCAGGGAAAGCACCCAGACGCACAGAGCCCTAATACGCATTGGCTTTATCTCAATAGATGACAGAGTTTGGGAGGGATCATCAAAGACTGCGGCCGTAATGGGGTTTAACACATCAAACTCAGCGGCTGAAAGGCAACGCACTTCAGCATTTACAAATAAGAGAAGCGCTTCAGTGCTTTTCGCTTTGCGTCACCTTCAGAATCTGAATACGGCTTCAGTGGAAACGCTGGAAGCCCAAGATCTATCAGCACGTTTGCAAACAGCTCAGAGGAAAACAGCAAAGCTACCGAGCCTGCTGGTGCCGTGACACGTCACTGAGCCTCGAGGCTATTCAAATTTTCCTGGTGTCGCAAATGAATACAAAACGATGGTCTCCGACTATCTGCATTTATAGCATCGACACCGAACTACATCTATGCCCACCTGAAAAGAATTAGCACTCGTGTTATTTGAGCAAGTGAGAGATTCTAATGAAATAGCCTGAGACCCCGTGAGGACCTTCGGGCCCAGAGCACCTGCTTGCGGCCGGAGAAGACAAACTTCCTGATGGCCATCTAAAGGGTGAGACTGAGAGGAGATGCCCGTTTGGGGCGAGGCGAGGCGAGGTGTGGGCACAGATTGGTCGTAATGCTCTGGCTCCAGCAACTGCGCCGAGGCGTTTGATCAAACACCCCCCGCCCCGCCTCCCTGCAGAGTGGAGCACCGTTTTTGGGGGCGGGGGGGAATGGTTGATAAGACTCCCTGGAGATGCGGCTCCGTGGCTAATTGAAAAGGCCCAGCAGGAGAAGAAAGGGAAGCGCATGAGCTAATTCATACTGGGCAGAGATCGCCCTGTCAGCTAGCGGAGAGAAGCTGGGGTCGTTCCCATCGCGTTCTTGGGAACAACCCGAACACATTTTATTGAAATGGGTCCTCATTGTTGAAGGGGACCCAAAGAAAGAGGGACAGAATTCTCTCTGTCTTTTTGTGGGTATGAGGACGAAACACCTCTGCTCTGTGACTCCGGTCTGCCCCGTTCCTCTGGGAAGAATTCAAAAATATGCGACCGGGGGTCAGGGAACGCTGTGGCCCTCGCGATAGCGGCCGCCCATGCAGGCCAGTGACGGGACAGGCCAGCGGTTCCCACGGGCAGACCCATGCATGCCACATACCGACACATCCCATCGTGCAGTTTATTAGCTTAGCGCATATTCTCATCCATTTACATTACACATGGCCTGAGATTAGCTCAGCGCTCCACTGTATGGCCCCTTTCCCACACTGAGGTATGGGGGCTGCAGTCATCGAGGTGCTGCCCAGCTCCTTAACCCCAGCGCTGGCCAGGCCCTTCATCCGGAGCCCCTGTGTCCCACCCTTGTCATCGCTGTCTGTCAGTATTTGCTCTGGAATGCCTGGTATTTCTTTATTCCTGAGCTGGTATTTGACCCAAGTAACTCTTCTGAGAGCTTGGCCACGGTTCAGAAAGTCCCTTGTGCGTTTTTCCAGATGGAAATATTGATGCATACCTGCGGGCGCAGGTGAGGTCAGATAATCGACTCGCCATAAACGCGCCGTCTGAGTCAAAACATCCATGGGCGTTTTGTTTTATTAAACCAGTGCGCATACATCTGAGTGCTTGTTTGTCATCTCTGAACTGTCCACTTTCAAATCGTCGCAAACGCCACCGGCAACACAGGCCAGCATCTCATCCATATAAAAACGAGGAAGTATTTCTGGCTTTATGGGGGGTCGGAAGGGAGGCGTTGATCCATGACTAATATTTCTCTATTCCTCCAGTGATGTAGATGGATAGGTTCATTTTTAATTCTGTACCATGAAATCCTTTCTCTACCAAATCCTCTTACTCTAAGCCGCAGGTATTTCACGTTTCTCACTCCGAGCGACCGCACGCAGTGGCCTGAGCGCATGAGTGGACCGCAAATGCTTCTTGGTCGTCACGCTTACAGTTCACTAATGTTTTGCTTTAAAATATGTCCAACTGCAGGCTGTTCTTCATTTAGCAAACCTATGAAATGAGTGCTTGTCTGAAAGTTCTTTCACTTTTGTCTCCAGGCTCTTTTCTGTGCTTAAAGGACATGCTTTGTTCCTGACAAGCTTATTCCACACACTTCCAACAGCTATTCTGCGAACATCAGTTCCAGGCCAAGACATGCTAAATAAAAGCAGCAGAAAACCATAAAACTCACAGAGACATTCGAGGCAGAGGTTTCTTTTCAAAGCCCTGAAACCCTTAACCCAGTCAGCATTCAATGTGCCAAACAGTCAAACAGTTGGGAA